>CAWUFW010002160.1:157500-1357500 GCA_963921515.1 Calotriton arnoldi
TCCGTGCCAGGCAAAAGCGAATCCTGATCCACTCAGAAACTGGCAGCATTCTCACTCAGCCTCCACCACAGCCTCAAGACTCAATTCCCCCTAAATGAAAATTGACTTTTGAGGAAGCTATTGAGCAGGAGCCTGAGCCACCGGCCAAAGTAAAGAGGCCGTCCTCTTCTTCCCCGATCCCGCCCACATCCACTTTCTCCCCTGTTTCCTTTTCTTCCTCATCTTCTTCCATCCTCTCCACCTCCACCCACCCCGTTTAACCTCAAACATAGACGGCCCCTCTACCTGAATCCCCAGAGGGTTCTCCGCATTCTGCCCTTGGTGGAGGGAACGCCCAGACTATCCACAGGATCCCTACGATGCCACATTTGGTCCGCAGTCACATGATAACCCGTGGGTACTGATCTGGACCTTTATCCGGCTAAGCGATCCCCGCCAGATTACACCACCTTGTACCACGAGGTCCTGCAGCGGGCAGCCTCTTATCACAGAATATAAATGCAGAAAATTCAGGAGAATTAGGATTTCTTTATGGAGACGCTATCCTCAGCCCAGCTCTCTATGCAGTTTCTCTCTTAAAAGAAATGCTGAAAACTGCTCCTGAGGGATTTAAGGAGCCAGTCAAAGCCAGGGTAGTCAAAAAATGCAAAGCCTCAGACCCCACATACGTTAGGGGACAACTCCCTCCCCATTTACTGGTAGTACATACAGCCCAGAAGCATGCAAACGCCTAAGGCATCTATGATGCACCTCCACTGTACAAAGAGAGCAGGAAGATAGATGTGGAAGGTAATCAGGTTGCTGCTCAGTTAGCGACACACTGGTGCATAGCCAACTCTGTTGGCCTGCTTTCCAGGTATGATTGGGCACACTGGGGCAAAATGGAGAACCTCTCCAACATCTTGCAGAACAGTACAGAAAGTGAGGCCAAGAGCTTGTGGCGGAGGGTATCAAACACTTTCCACCTCTTTCCAGGGTCATCCGTAAGCTGGGTGCCTATATTGATTCAAACATTTCCCTCTAGCCTCTGATTTCTAGAGTAGCTAGTACATGTTTCTGGCACACTACACTTCCAAAGAAAATCTTGCCTTAGTGCAGTCTTTCCTCGACTAAGACAACTGTAGCTATCTGAGTCTCCTGGAGAAGCTCATCAGGCTTCCACTGGTGCGGAATGCTGCAGCAGGGCTTTTCACCAGCACCCACTGTCATGATGTCTCTTGAATGCTTCATCCTTGGTGTCCTCTCCACCTCAAGGTAGATAAGTACCATCATGAGGGTCTCAACCAATAATGGGAGTTCTTAATAAGGTTTTATGTATATAAGCTAGAATCCAGTCACTAAAAATACCTACAGGTGTACCCAGAGTATTTTTCTCCTTACAGGGTACCTGTGGTATAATGAAAAGCAATCCTATTTGCATGTTTCCTGAATTGTGATGAGTCATACATCCATTTACTAACATATTTCGTCCTTTTCAGGTGTCCAGCAGAGTCAAAGGCCTTCTTCAGAGTAGTATGTTATGCAGATCCCTAGCTATCTAGACTGAGTTACGCTATAGGTGTTAGTGATAAGGCCTACCGCTCTCATACCTGAATAATGAAGCAGGAATACCCTATTTAGGTTTGCTATTGCTTCATTGGCATTATGAGGGACACATCCTTGTAGTCACACATTCATCAAAGCTCAGTGCTGGCCCCATTACCTATACCTCCTTGTTCAATTCTGAATAGTCGATGTCCACAAACGTAGGCAAGACACACACCCTAGCGAGCACAGCATTATGAGACTATCCAGTACACCTTTTGAGGTTGCCCCAAAAGGAAGCTACGCATTGACTTTATGGAATATAACTCTCAGGATTCAGTATACATTAACCCAGTAGAATTTGTCAGTGTGGTACTTTACTTTTAAATGTTTTGTCTTCGTGTAGTGCAGAGCTATTATCAGTGGTACCTCTGAACTTCTTTTATTTTCATTTTATGGCCCACACAATAAGATACCTTATTTGTGTAAGCATTGTATAGTTAACAGATTGAGATAGAATGAGCATGGCCTGAAAGATTTCGATACAAAAGTGACTGCTATTGATTTATGTTTTGAAAAATATGTGTTTGTGATTATTTTGTTTTATATTGTTCATTTTCTTCTTTAGGCTTGTGGATTAGTAAAGAACCTAGCTCTGATGACTCATATCACTACTGATATGGAAGATGGCCCGATTATCAAATTAGCCAGTAATTTGGGAGTAGAAGATGTAAATCTGCTGTGTGGAGAAGAGCTTTCGTATCCAAATGTATTCCTTGTTTTTCTCAATGGTATGAGTTTTTGTTACTTTCATCAATGCATGTGTACACTGAATTTGTGTTTTATAAGGTCATGTTATACATAACGATTGGCTGTAGATTTACATACAATTGAGAGACATGATTATGACAGATGCCACAATAATTGATAGCAGCTCGTTGTCTGTTGTCATAAGTGGTACTTGTACATCATCACTCTCTTAGGTAAAAGATCTACTGGAAAAATAACTAGTTTAGGGGTCTCTCACTATGGCAGGGCAATGTGATTATGATCAGCTATGGAATACACCTGTGGCTTATGTTTTCTTGTTAAGCTTTTTCACCCAAACAAGTTGAGAAAGAGAGTGTTTAACTTGGATAAATATTAGTTGAGCAGAAGTTTCTAATATCTCAAGATCTTCCTGTAACCACTGTACACCGGAATCTTCATTTAGCATAGCATGATTAAAGTCTGCCAATCTGAAGTAGGAGGATGCTAACAAACACAGTGATCCTTCGTCTGTTAAGAAGAGTTTTTTTCTGATTCCCCTGACAGTTGAAATGCTTCAGCAGTATATAGCAGCCACGGTCATGGCCCAGTAGGTGAGCTCCATTGACGTGGTACCTACCAGACCTAAAATGTCACTCCATTTGGTCAATGAATCTCAGTCTTCAGTGGCAAGGTCTTCCTTTTGTTCCAAGCATATTAATATGACACCTAATCCTCCACCTAGTTTTTACAATCCAAGATAAAGCTCTTTAGAGGAAAGACCGAGTATCTCACCAAGGCCTCAGCACGGGTCTCACATTTCCAGTGATTACCTTCTTGCTCACGCATCTGCCAAAGGTTTATGAGAACCCTGCTTCAACAGCTGGAGCGGGAACTGCCACAAGACCTACTGGGCTGGCCATTTCCAATGTGTAACTCATCAAACCTGTGGGCTCCGTCAGCTAATAGAATAATAGCAGGTCTCCAGACAGAAGCTTATAAACAACACTGCAGTGGAAGTGCATGACCACCTCAGGGGCTGGGGAGCAAAGGGTTGCAAAAGTAGCCAAACATAAAAACTGGAATAAAAGTGAAATGATTAACATAAACAGTAGAAGAGAGGGTCAAGTGGAGAGAGACCAGCCCAAGTACAAAGGAAAGGGGGACAGAATAAAGGAAAGAATGATAAAGAAAACATAGGTGCATAGAAAAATGAATTGACAGAAGGATTGGAAAAGAAGGCACGATGGAAAAACGAGAAACAAAGGTGAAAATTATTAAGAGGATAAAAGGAAATATAGTAAGAGAAGATGAAAAAGATGGATAGAAATTTTGATGAGCAATATTTAGAATTGATGGATAGGGGAAAGAAGATGGGGAAGAAAAATGGAAAGGAAAGATAAAAGGAAAGAAAACTGTATTTAGGTATAGAAAGGAATAAGAAAACGAAGGATGAGATTGGAATGATAAAAGAGAAGAATGTAGGAAAATGGAAAGAAGCAGGGAACTAAGGTAATTGAAAAAAAAAAAAGCAAGAACAAAATAAAGATAAATCGATCGAAGGAAATATTTAAAGAAAGGGGGGTAGAAAGAAAGATGCCACTATAAAAAAAAATGAAAAGGAAGATAGAAATATTAACAGAACGACTGAAAGAAAGATGTAAAGACAAAGGAAATAAGTATGACAGCAAAGGAAAAACAATGGAAAAAAAGATTTACAAATAGAGAAAGAAAATTGGCAAATGGGAAAAAGGCAGCTGAAAACGTGGAAGGAAAAAGGTGCATATAAAGGAAAGAAAGATGTAAAAAAGAAACAAAGATGGAAAGAAAATTGGAAAGAAGATGGAGAGAGCATAGAAAGATTGGAAGAAGATGTTAAATGCTAGGAAATAAAAATCCAAAAGTATACAAAATATTTTCTAAATTTGCATCTCCCTTAGATACATACAGCCCTGAAACATTATAGCGAGTGTCCCAGTTTATCCAAACCTAACTATTCGATTTTGCCAAAATAAAGTCCTTTTGTATCTATTATTTGTTTTGCATGCCACATAAACAGAACAAATGTTGGCAACTTTTTGGCTGTTTTAGTCGAGCTTCACCGAAGACATTTGTGGTTTGAGCCACACTACCCCTGAAAACGTTGTACTCCGTTCTGCTTTTACTGCCACCACGATCAGCTCTTTAATTCACAAGCCAGTGGCCTAATGGCCAAATATTCTAGTAAAAGGGTTTGTGACTAGTGAATCTGTACCCCAGATCACGGACATCAAAGGGATGATTAAGAGTAGAAAGTGGATAGCGTAGAAGAAAGTTTATTGTCGCGTGGGTTTGAGTTATGTATTTGATCATTTTAGCAACGTTCCAGGCCTTGATGCTTGTCTGCGTTTGTGAATTTAGTGGTATGAAGTAAACTGTTTTGTAGTGTGAGAGTCCTGAAAATCAGGCCACGGAATTAGCATAGTTTTTTTGTGTTTTTTTTTTTTTGCAGTTTTAAATAGCGTGAACTTGACCCGAAGGTTTTGGAGCGCTTTACATGAGCACCAGTTACGTTACACAAGGACACATAACATTTTTGTAGGCACGGGGAGATTAAGAGATTTGCCCAGAATCACAGGATGTTGAGCCAAGACTCGAACCCGTTTCCTCAGTTCCAAAGTCGTCAGCTCTGGCTGTTAGGCCACATCCTCTCACATCCTCATTTCTCTCTTTATTTTGGACAAAAGTGTTTGTGTGTGCAAAACTGCCACATTTATTTCGTTTCCCATTCCACTGATTTAGCTACACGGGGAGTTTTCCATTTTCTTTCTCAATATTTCAGGTGTCTGACTGATATTATGGGCTTCGAGTTGCTATTCCACAGTTTCATGCAATCTGAGCTGACAAGTAACAAAGGAGTAATATTTCCAATAAGGGTATTGTTTCAAACTTTGGTTCCGATCATGTGACACCAAAAGGACTGTGGTTCTCACATTATGCAAGTACTCTGTGTGCAGCGTATGTGACACATCCACTTATCGGGGATTCTCTTACCCTGTGTGTACATCACTCACGTGTCTGCTTCGTTTCTAGCAATTAATAAGTGAACGCAGCAGAGCCCCTGCATGTTTCTGTGCCCACAGTTAAGGAGACCGTACCTATGTTCTAGAGCATAATACCATACACCTCCTTCTCCTGTTTAGCGAGGCGTCGTATAAGCCTGTTTCAGTCCACACAAAGCACTCCCACTAGACCTATATTGCTTTTATGTAGGCTGACTACAGCTCTATGGGGCTATCCACAGTTATAACATGACAAGCTCACAATTTCTATATCTTTTTTATTTAGACCTGGATGTTTGATACCCAACAGACAACACCGTCACGGAGACTGCTGTGTATCTGTCTTTACTGTGACCCTTGTAGTTTATGTGAACTAGGTAGGGTTTGGTATGTCTTGATGAGAGAGTGGGAATGTATGTTGGTGTGACAGTTTAGTATGCAAGTGTGGTCAATTATCAGGGGATGTATAATTATAATGAAATGATACAGGCATTATTGTTTGTGAAGAAGAATAACACACATGTTAATCTTTTGTAATAGATGTAATTGTTGGATATTTTAAAAAATGTGGATACAAATTTAAAAAAAAGTTTTTTACTCTTTGTATGTTCACACAAATGATAAAAAATGATTTTGAATAATTAAAAAAAAAAAAAAAAGATAGAAATTGTGAGCTTGTCATGTTATAACTGTGGATAGCCCTATAGAGCTGTAGTCAGCCTACATAAAAGCAATATAGATCTAGTGGGAGTTCTTTGTGTGGATTTATTTTTGTCTTCCCCTTCTCCCAGACCTGAAAGTAACTTACAGGGGGTACCTTTGGATTGATACTAAATCAGTTTCAGCCCTAGGTGACAAACTTCCTCCACCATGAATGCAGAAGGGTCATCCGAGACTCGCACTTTGAGATCAACACATGTTCTGCATATATTGAGAGTTTGAACTTTTCTTGGCCTCTCGCTTTGTTCGCTAGACTTTAGTATTCTGCCTAATATGGTTTGCCATTGGCACTGTTGGAAGTGGAAATAGAAGGCAAGAGTGTGGGCGCCATTGATGCATTTATTTTTGAATAGTAGATGGCCCAGATGATGATCCGTTTACTCTTCCCTTTGCCGAGATGTTTTGGTTAATTGCCATAAACCATATCCTAGTGATATTCCATATTCTCAAGGCCAAGATCATGCCCTCAAAAAACACCAATGCTGTTGGTTAAATGTATTTTCAACGTTGATGGCTAACAGTATTGTCCTTTTTAGAGTGCATAGGACATTATTCACTATGCAGAATATATTTCGTATTATCCTTACCTTGTCGGACTGACTGATTGAGGTGAACAATTCAATTTCTGTATTTGTGTTAAAACCTTCTTCCACCCTTTTTGGAAAATAGTGTTTGTATGGTGCTTTTCCAAACCGCCCCCCCGAAAGTTGGATTCTGAGAACATTGGAAAAGATAGTTATCTAATTAATGCCTTCTTCCGAAAACTCAGGTTGGTTTGCACAGCATCCTGGACCTTCATCTGCATACACATTCTTGGAAAAGGAAACATTTTAGACAGTACATTTGGTAACGATCTTACAGACTTTGTCAGCAGAGAAGAGGCTGGCTTCCTATGACCTTCTGGAAACATATTGTCATATACCATTGCGGGCACACTGTCAACAATTTTTCCAGGTTTTTAACACTGGATCTTGTGCATATGAAATACACTGTTTTGCTTCTGTGCACTTCAACAGCATGCACCTGGGTGACATCAAATGTTCTTCACATTGATGCTCACTTCTGCAGAGTCTAAACAAAGCAGAGATAAATGAGGAATTTGAATCCAAAGTATGACGGCAAAGATGTGGTGGGCTTCTAGCATTCCTCCATGAAATTTAAGATGCTAGTACTGCTGTTTTTCAACTATATGCTCTATATTAGATAGCACAACTTGTGGAATGTAATCTAGAACATATAAAAGGACTGTCATTTATTGATTAAAAAGAAATGTTCTCAGTTTATAATTCTGTGGGGAATTTGTTCCATTCCCTTGCTGCTCCTACAACAATGCTCTGTTTCTAAAGTGAGCAACTGACTTTTGAGTATTTCCAAAAGGAACTGAACAACTGAAGGGAGAGTAGAATTAGGCGAATAAAGTTTAAACTTGAAAGCCAGAAAAGGAGGAGAAGCACTGTGACTGGCGCTTTGAACTGCAGTCTTTTCTGTATTGGAAGCCAGTAGAGCAATGTGGTCTCTATATCTGGAATCTGTCGCTAATCAAGCAGAGGCATTCTGTATTTGCTGTAGCTTATTGAGAAAAATCTCTATAGGAGTTCCTGATAGATTGAATTTCCATAGTCTAGTGTTCTTTGTATCAATGCTGTCACTACCAACACATGAAATTCTGGTGAGATGTAGGACAGAATTTTTCTCAGAAGATTTATTTGCCAAAAGCATGTACCTTACCGATCTCGTTTTCCAGGGAGAAACCGGAGTGGATAGCAATGCCCAGATTGAGGACTCTTTTTATTGGAGTTGATTTGAGTGCCCTAAGCTTTAGTTCAACAGGTCGGGCTCCATTTATAGAGTGAGTTTTTTGTGATTAGTGGTTCTGTCTTTGAAGAGTTCTGTATGAGAAAATTGCAAGCTATCTGTTCTTTTACGCATGTGAGGTATCAGTTAGACCTTCCTGCATGAGACCCACAGGTGCTTGATTTGACTATTGAGCTGGCAGTTTGAATAATGTTTTTCTGTCTTCAGTGTACACGTAGAACTGTTCTCAACTTGCCGGCAAATAGACAGCCAGCGGTGCCATATAGATGTTAAAGAGTAAATACACATCCCTGCGGTACACCACATGCAACATGCCTTGGCTTGGGCTTGAAAGGAAGATGGCCTGAGAGGAATGACAAACCATTTCAGAGCAAGTTTGTCAAGGCTTATGTCCGTCATTCTGGTAAGCAGAAACAAATTATTGATGGTATTGAATATGGAACTCGCTCCCTCCGAGCATCAGAAAAATCTCATCTACTTCAATATTCAAAAAAGAAGCTGTCCTTCCTATTGAGCAAATTCCTCCCTTAATCCGCAGCAGCCCGTTCACACCATGTTCTAGGAAGCCCCAACAGACAATCACTCGACCTACTCTAGCCTGCTGAGTGATACTCTCTGTGAGTTCATCCGTTACCAGACTCTAGATGGAGCTCTTCATTCTATAGCTAGGCGCAATCCTCTTGTCCTTATTTCGCACTGAGATATCCTTTTGAGGACAGCTACATCTAAATATCACCATTGTGAATACCTAGAACAAGTACGAATGTATCATAAGTTAATACCCTAG
This sequence comes from Calotriton arnoldi, assembly GCA_963921515.1. NCBI lineage: Eukaryota > Metazoa > Chordata > Amphibia > Caudata > Salamandridae > Calotriton > Calotriton arnoldi. Next base: position 166,135 of record CAWUFW010002160.1, read on the forward strand.
GTTCTTTCTAACTGTATTATTGATTGTACAAATGTTTCCTTGTTTAAAAATTCTTTGAGATACCTGGCAAACTGTATAGGTATCAATTTTACTGTTTAAAACTACAATGCTATAATTATGTGAAGCGTTCTGATACCCATTTCTGGGTCTTGTTCGTGCTATACAAAACACTAAATAAATAAATAAATTGAAGGTTGTGGACAGGGATAAGAGAACCCTCCTGCAATTCTCAACTTAATGATGAGGAATGATTGAAACGTGTCTCTAAAAAAGATACAAACACTGGAGATTTGTAATTGTAGTTAAGTAACTCAACATGGTCTGAAGTGAGTGCTGAATCATTTTCATGTAATACTGCTGTAATGTATAGTAACAATCAAAACATAGCATTAAAACATGCATGTCTCACAGTAGAGAACTCACAATGTTTGTAGTAGAGGATGTTGAAAGCAGAGCGGACCAGTCCTTAGCCTGAGTTTGGTTGTGGGCCATCTTTAGAGGCAAAATAAAGTGAACAGTATGTACGAGGGCATATAGATTATGGCTTTTACATCGTAGGTTGGGTGAGGTAGGGCATAACTCTGTAAAACCTCTTTTTAACTAGAAGTTTCATAATGGTATGTAAAAGTTGTATGAATAGTCCAAATTAAACAAGATTTTTTTTTTTCCGGGAGTTTTATATAGCGCGAACTTGACCCGAAAGTATCAGAGCGCTTTACATGAGAGCACCAGTTGCGTTACAGACAGACACATTCATTTTTGTTGGTCACAGGGAGATTAAGTGATTTGCCCAGAATCACTGTATGTTGAGCGTCTCTGCCAAGACTCGAACCCGGTTCCCCAGCTTCGAGGTCAGCCGCTCTAGCCGTAAGGCCACATCCTCTCCCCAGATTTCACTTGTCTGTTTTGTAACCATATATCATTTGGTTTTTAGTTGCGGAACAAACTCTCAATGACATATTTTTCTGACTTTATTTAGAATTAAGATGTATTCAGAGTGACTTTGCAAATGATGTGCAGCAGCTACTGGGGCATTAATGAAGGGTGCCTTTATCTGACTTTGCTATGAAATGACATTTTTTGGAATTAATTATACTTTCTGTATAAGAAGATCAGCATGATCTAAATTTTGTCCTGGCAGAGCATTCATTCGAGCATTCATTTATTCTGTGACCATAAGTTCCTTTACTGAAGGATGTCCTTCTCTTCTGGCCAATTACAGAGCCCTCAAATACCCTTGACTTCTCTGCATTGCTCAATGATACTAGGTTCTAGGCTTACCACAGTCTCCAGAATTAAATAGGCCATCAGCTATTGTCTGATGGTCCTCTTAGAAGGTCCACAACAGAGGATAAGTAGAGGTTCTTCCTATGAATCTAGGAGTTGAATCTTAAACCATTTTCCCCATCTTTCCCTTACTACAGTTTTGTAAGAGTTCAGATCAAGTCAATGCTCCCCCCCTTAATTCTTAGAGCCATCAAGATACTTCTCGGGGTCTGTGATCCGCGCCCTCCCCTGTCCCTAACCAAAGTCCCTCAAACGCTTCTGCATAACATGTAAGTCAGACCCTGGATTACCAACTGAGAGAGGCTGGAAGACATACAGGGCTCTCAGTAGAATATTCATCTAAACATTTGTGTGCCCCAGCCAGGAAATATAGAGAAGGCACCAGCATCTTTGGTCGTCATAAATAGGTCTCCTGAGATTTGGCAAGTTATGCTCTTTCCAGCCTTCTATTCTGTATGTTATGTGCAGTCCTCAGTATCTAATCAAGTGTGGATCCTAAGTAAAAGGTACTGTAAGTTTCCGGCTGAACTTTTTCTGCATGGAGTGTCAGATTCTAGCCCACTGATTGTTGCTTTTTAATTTTGAAGAACAAGACTCCCTCAAACTGTTCTGACTCTTTGATCACTACTGGGAGAGATCGCTCCAGAGTGTAAAATATCATTGGCTAACAGAAACAAATTGTATCTTCCCAGCAAATGGGATGGAGCCCCTTAATGTCAGACCTGGCCCTGATCTACATAGCTAGTGGCTGTACCACCAATGCGAATAGAAGTGGGGAGAGCAAGCAACCATGCCTAGTGCCTCTGGAGTGAGAACCCATGGGTCCTTTGAGCATTCACCCTGAAGGATGCTGTCAGGCTTTTATACCCAGCCATATCTTATCTAAGACGGCTTTGAGGAACTCCCAACTCACCCGATAAATTCCTTCTCCTTATTTAGAGATCGTATCATCACCAGGAGTCTCTTTCTGCTCACCTTCTCCACTAGGTGTGCTACTCTCCTAATGTTGTCTATACCGTATAATGCCAACTTAATCCGGATAACAGCTTTTCTAACCTGTTAGTATAGATTTTAGTGAATATTTTCACACCAGCATTCAAGAGGGCAATCCCCCATTGCCTGTATATCAGTTATTTCAGCCTTACATGTGGTGGAGTTACACTTGAGTAGTATGTGAAGGTGTTGAAAAGGGCTTTGGGAGGAAGGTTTTGTAGGAGGATATTGGGAGCCTTCTGGCCCCAGAGTCTTATTATCTTATTAGAGTGCCCGACCTTCAGAGCCTCCTGTATTTTAGCTTTGTTTGTTATTTTTCATTTCTTCAGCGAAATCTTTTACCTCATCTATAATTAGCAGCCAAGCACAGATCTCCAGGTATGCCCAGAAGTCCAGCAGGCGGCCTTTAAAAAGCATGGTATAGAGTGTTTCATAGAAGTCTCTGATGACCTTGTTTATCTTGTCCCCGGGTTGCCCAAGAGCTGTCCTGCTTTCTGTTCTACGCGATGTGTGTTCTCGCTTGTTGGAGGTTCAGTCTTTTAGCCTGAATGGACCCTATTTTATTTCCTGTCATGGAAGCAGTGTCCTTTTACATTTGGAATTTGTATGTAATCCGCCTATTACCATATGGCTCTGGTTAATGGTGCTCACATAACTTGAGAACAGAGCTAGAAGATAAACAGAAAAGTCTACTTTAACTATTAACTATTTTCTGAAGGATAGAAGATCTGATATTAAGTGTTGTGTTATGTGTATTTGTAAAGTGCTCTATCACCTGCGAGAGTATCCTGGCACTTAACATAGTGGAGCATAATAGGCAGCGAATTCCAATGTTATTACAAATAAGAAAACCATGTCTTCTTGATCTTAAGAACCAATAAGACTGCATAGGAACTGGAGCAAAGATGATGGCAAGGTCAGTGCTTGGAAACCTTTCCTTGGAGGTAAACCAGTTCAATGTTATAGTATTCACGATGGGTAAGGCCTAGGGTTTAAAAAATATATATTTTTTTAACTAGTAGCCAGTGAAGTTTAACAAAAATCTCTGCTTGAGACTAAAAAGAAGTCTGGCTGTCATGAACTGCACAATCTAAAAATGATTAATCAAGTATTTGGGAAGACGCAAATAAAGGACTTTGGCATAGTCCAAGTGTGAGAAGAAATCAAAGCTTGTACCAAAGTATGTTTGGTGCTGAGATCCAAAAAGGGAGAAACTTCCTAAATGCCCCAAGCAGTATAAAACAGGTAAAGAAAATCTTAGTGACTTCAGGCGCAAACAACAATTTGTTTTAAAATTGGTAGCCAAGATTCTTCATCGTAGGTGTGAGGAAGAGCCACGTTACTCTGGCCACCAAGCTGACGTACAGGCAGACGGGATGCTGCCACACATTGGGATCTCTGTTTTGTCAGAGTTAAATGTCTTCATGGCGGTGTTCTCCCATTTTGCGACAGCTATAAGGCCTTCCTGAAGAGTGGTGCGTGGCATGGGTTTGGGGCCTGTTAACCTGATCACACATTGTGCGTCCTAGGCATTGAAGGATGAACCAAAAACACCCTAATAATGCATGCTAGAGGGTCCATATAAACATTTAAAAGAGTAAGACTCGAGCCTGAGTTCTGAGGAACAAAGGATTAAAATCCGAGCAAAATGGGGTGAGTGAAAGAGCCCAAAGTATAATCGGAAATGAAATATCTACTTTCATAAGTCTTAGCATTAATGTTGGATGGGAAGCAGTGTCAGAGGCAGCAGACAGGTCTAACAAATTCATTGCCATGACACTGCTGCCATCCAGTGTAATGCAAATATCTTCCAATTCTGTCCCATGCAGAGATCTGAAACCTGATTGAACTGTATCAAAGGCTAGGGAGGACTCAAAGATTTTACTTAGCTGTGTCTTAATGGCTTTACTATTATTTAAGATGCAATTGGAAGATAGGCCTAAAGTTTTTGAGGTCCAAGGGATCGTGGTGTTTTTTTTAATATATAATGGCACCACAAAGGCTTCCTTGAAGCAACCAGGAAATCTACCCTGAGATATAGAAAGTTTAAAAATGTCACTAAGGATGTATGCTTGACGCCTGGTTCGTGTTTTGGAGGAAAAGAATCGGAGGACGAGTGAGACTTCTTAGAGCTTATGCTAGCTACCGTACCTTCCAGAAGATAATGCTGTTAGAGAGATAGACTGATGCTGATTCAAAGATTCTTTCTTGGGTGAATTTTTGTCCATGACAATAAATTATCTGATATGATCAATAATGTAATAAAAGCAGCAAAATAACAAATTGGAGTTCTTGAGGCGCGATCATAGAGGCGGATAATGCTTTAGGCTGCCACAAATTTTATGCAAAATCAAAAGTTGCTTTAGAAGTATTAGAAGATTTGCTAATTTATAACCATAGTATGTACATTTGGCAACATGCGGTGGTATTTGATAAGCCTTTAACTCATTTTTGTATAGATTGCTATTTAGAGGACACTGAAAGGCTGAATCCGATTTTTTGTGACTTTTTCTTAGGGAAACAGTGGCAACCAGAGTACAAGCTTTGGGAATCCAGTCATTATAGGTAATAGCTGATTTCAAGGAAGCTTCCACATTTTTAGATAGTTGCTTTGCCAAAGCCTCCAGTAGTAGAAGGAAGAGATGTTAGATTGCTCATCTGGAAGGAGATTGCCAAATGATATGTCCAAGTAGTGGACAGACCAAAAGGAGCAGAAAAAATAAGGTCTAAATGATGGCCTCCTAAATCAGAAGGGTTGGCCACATGGTGCGTGTGTTGGAGTACAGATAGCTAGTCCAACAGCTGCAAAGTCTCTGGGCAAGTAGTGCAGTATTATAATCACCTCATAGTATCACTTGAGTGATTTAAAATAAAAGGAAAAATTAGTTTGCGTTTCACCAAAAGATGAAGGTTGGTTCAGGTAGCCCTGTATATGAGAACTCAAAAGAGAGAGAAAATGGGTGAGAGGCTATTTAAACAGGCAATAACCTCATCATAACTGTAAGATCTTCTTTTAAAACAATAGTCACTCCATCTCTTCTGGAATCAGAGCAGTCGACATGAAGAATTTTATATTGCAGAGGAAGAGATTAAAAAAACATATCCAGTGCAGCGTTCGTATTAAGCCAGGTTTTTGTTAACATTATTAGATTAAAATCAAGGTCATTAAGCACGTAAAGAAAAGATCTAATATTTAGTAGCATGCTTTTAAATGAATTATGCAGGTCTATGTCAGCCTTTAACCTGACTGCAGACTTTACCAACAGGTGAGTTGATGAGCCGTATTTATAGCCGCATCATAGGTGTATTTTCTCAGACCATGAAAAGTTGTTGCCTAGTTTAAATGATGTGTGGCTGATTCTTCTTGACCTAAAACTACATGGAACAAAAACAGAGCTAAAATAATTGGGGAAAAAAGGTAAATGAATTAACTGAAAGTAACTAAAATAATAAAGCAAACCGCATCAACGCTAACATAAGAAACTAAAACAAGAATAGATGACAAGTGGAACCATATCCTTACATAAGAGACAATGTAACAGTGGGCCTGATCTCAAAAGGGCAGTTTCTGCTCTCTTCAATCTTCGACTCTTAATTGACCCCAATCACTGTTCTTTCCAGAGGGTTTCAGCTTGTCCAGATTGAGCTTCTCTGCGAGTTTGTCCTCAACTAGCCTTTGTATTTTGCCATCCCAGCTGCCATACTTATGGCCACCCCTGTCATTATTGCTTTACCAGGGCAACAGCTGAAGGCATGTTGTCCTTTATCACTACATTTATTTCCCTCACCATTTCCTTGGTTACCTTAAGGCTCCACTCTCAACCCCCAGGGACAGTTACTCCCTCTGGACACCTCAACATGTGCGTGATCAAAAAATGAAATATTGGACATGACTCCTCTAAGGGAGCAGATGAGCAAGGACAATGCAAATATGTAGTCAGTTTGTGAGTATGTTGTGTGAACATGGGAGAAATAAGAGAAGCCTCTGTCCCCCAGCTGGAGGCATGGCGATGTGTCAACTAGCCCGTGTCCATCATTCTCTTCTTTAGTCTCACCAACATGGCCCCTATCTATTTTTGGGTTCCTGGCCACATTCTCCCCCCACAGTTAGAACGCCATCGCTCTGTTGGGCTTGTAGAGGTTCAAGAATACATGGGGCATGTGGTTAAGTCTGAGTTGGACTCTAATGTATCGCCCTTCCCTGTCAACCCTAATCTCATTTTTGCTAATGTCCCTTTTACAAAATCGATTGGGGTAGAGTTTGTGGAGCATGTGGAATATATCATTTTGTAGCAGATGTGACTCCTGGAGAAAGAAGACATCTGGATCATGTTTCATGATGTAGCTTCAGAGGTGTTGCGTTTTTCATGGGCAATTAAGCCTATTTAAAAGCTTAAACAGTTTCATGGGAAGGAGGTCCATGGCCACCCACCATAGTGAATTCTTTTCTCCCATCCACTTTCCTACACTTGATAAATCCCTCCCCCTGTAACCATACTAAACCTAGGGCCAACTGGGCCCAATCGATTCCCCTGTGCTGGGTAATGTTGCCAGTTACATAAATTGAACTTGCTGACCGCAGTTCCAACCCTGCCACGATGGCTTTTCCTCAGGTATGTTTCATGATTAGGGACTCGCTGAGCTGGAAGGTCTTTTTCAACTCCCATTTGTTTGTACAAAGCATGATGTGTATTGTTTGGTAGTTATTCCAGATAGTGGGTGCATATATTGAGAAAGCTAGTACTCTGGTGTTTTCTGTCTTTCATTTATTTACTTTGTCTGGCAGTGTCATGAAACCTTGTGTTGCGATGGTCTCCAGAGGTGTTTAGTTTTTTGCCCTGGTTGGTTGGCCAGATCTCAAAGTTATTGGGCCGAAATTGCAAACACTTTGTGTCTTTCAAGGTGAAATTGTTGTCGTTTTTATTTCTTCTCCATTCTGAGTCGAGTGACATTTGGAAGACCATTTTTATAGGGGATGGAGTGGAGCCTGGGATGCCAGAAAAGAAGCCTTTAGTGCTATTTAGATGAGAGAGAACCCAGCATGGGAGTTGAAGTTTTGAAACCTGCCACTGGGATATGTTTTTGTTCTGCCTGCAAGTAAGAGCTTTGGCCAGTGTGTCTGGGTGTTCTTTGCAAATGAAGGGTCACTGACCATTGTGAAGCAGAGCAGTTTTGTGTGCAGAGAGGTGAAGAGTGAATACACTCAGTCTAGGATCAGAGAGCTATTCCTGGGTCTCAGGTTGTCTGTTATTGGTGATGGAAATTAATTAAGTTTGGATTGAGGTTGATTGCTCGACAACCAAGCTTTTATGAGCGTATTTGGGTCAGTGCATTTCCTTGATTTAAGATGTTCAGTTGGAGTTGTGACTCTGAGACATGCTGAATTAAAGATCTGATAGAGACATCTAGCCGCAGATTCCTTAACTTAGAATATCCCCAGGCGTTAGACTGGATCCGGAGAATCTTCAGCAGTACCTCTGCGTGCTGGGGGACGGCGTCGCATGGCTCCGTCCTGACGTCGTCCACGGATATGACGTCAATGGAGCCATATAAGTCCCTCCCGGCGCGCTGATGTCAGTTTTCCTTCTTTTCCGCGTCCCAACGCGGATCCAGGAGAAGCGGTTCCTCTGGCCTGTTTTTGTTTTCCGGCCTTATCGACATCTTTTAGCGTCTGAGAACAGTGTGCGATGCCTAAAGGCTTCAAGTCGTGTGAGACCTGCACGCGGCAGATGACGGCGACGGATCCACACGAGATCTGCATGTGGTGCTTGGGAGAGCACCAGGACTCCGAGGAGTGCGACGCCTGCTGGCAGCTGAAGCCGAAGTCCCTGCGGGAACGTCGGATGAAGTTGCTGTCCGCCCGGATGTCCCGTTCCGAGTCCTTGCATCGCCGGTCTCCATCTCGAGCTGGGGCTTCTGTTCGGGACAGGTCACGGAGCCGTTCCCGCGGATGTCGCTCGCCTGATGCAGGTAAGCACAAGAAGAAGTCACGGAGGTAGTCGACCTCCCATAAACGTGATGCCGGGGCAAGCTGCTCCCGGTCTTCACCAGACACGGGCCCCCAGGAGTCGACCCCCCACCTACCCACCATTTCATGGTGTTGGGGCGACTAGATCCCAGATGGAAGCCTATTCTCGGGCTTTACAGGCCATCTTTGGGTCACCACCTCTGCCTGGCGCGCCTTGGGGCCCCACAGAGGGGGTAGGGGCTCAGATCTGGAATTTGCCAGCGGGTTCGCCCTCGGCGCTGATCGAGTACCCTGACTCCGGGTCCGGTGTCGCTGCGACGTAGGGACACGGCCCGGAGGGGCATCCCAGTCAGACGTCAGGTCCTCCTGTGGAGTCACTGCACAGTCCTGTGGGGCTCCCTGCGCTGGCGGCGGATGCGGCTGCAGTGCGAAGCTCGACTCCGAGTCGATGCCATTCCTCACCGCAGTTTCCCAACTCAGTGGAGGTCGAGGCGACGCCGGGCGGACGAGTCCTCTTCGGTGGTCGTCGACGTCGATGCGACGCCGTCTCGACGTCGGTCAACGACGGTGCCGTCCCCTGCTGTTCCTCTGTTGGTGGAGGAGGATGAGGCCCCTGAGGGTTCACCACCCCCAGGGTTGTTTGGAGGCTCCTCAGAGCAGGTGCCCATGGGGCACTGGCAGGCTTTTGGTCGTCCTCGGACTGCAGAGCCTCTGCCTTTTGGTGGACTGGTTAGCCTACAACCGTTCCCTACAGATGGCTTATTGTCACCACCTAGAATGGCCACGGAGGCTAGTGCAGCGTTTGCGAGAGCAGTTCGCAAAGCTGCGGATATCTTACAGATGCAGCCTCCCTCAGTCTCTCTGCCTTCTGATCCCTTGTTGGATCTACTACAAACGAGAACCACCTGCCTATATCATAGGATATATATATGCCCAAATAGGGTCAAAACAATTTTAGGCAACACAGGGCTGACAAACGGACATAATCAAAAAGATTGCAAGAATAAACTAATTACAAGATTTCCATTCCTTTTATTTTAGTCATTTTGATAATTCATTAAATTCAATCAGACTTCACATAATTCATAAATAAGTAAATAATGCATAAAACATTTAAACATATAGGTCCCACACACAACAATCACAGCACTCAATCAAACCAACATTCATTCTGAGTTCCAAAGTAGCATACACATTCATTCGTCACCTATAATCAAAAACATTCTAACAATCATACATATAGTTAAAAGACAGTCAAGGATGATATGCAGCCAAATGGTGTAGATATGGTAGGCTCTCGTGTATCCTCCCAGTTGTGGATGGAGGCAAGGTCCAAATACACGAGGAAATTCAGCGCCAACGCGCGTTTCGGTGTCAGGCCCAGGAGGGGCTACACCTTCGTCGGGGCAAAAAGTGTATAAGTAGTGTGGGACACACAGGCAGACCTTCAATTTAATAGCGTCCACTTAGACTTTTTAGAGAAACAAACAAGATTGAGACCAGCTCAATAAGCAGATATCCAAGGGGCTATATGTAAGCCAAGCTCCCGAAATTTCAAAGGATTTTGGACTCAGCGAAGAACGCGGAAGAGGGGATATCCTCCGTCGTTTTGTTAAGGAGTAAGCACATTAACGGATCCAGAGGGACTCAATAGTCTCGGGTAGACTTACGAGCCGCGTCATAAATGGAGGTTCATCCGGTGGCAAATGGGGCGGAAAGCTCCCAAACCGCATGCATCCCTTGTTGGATCTACTCTACCAGGGCAACGTGGAGGTAGAGCCCTTGCTGCCTTTTGGCGGGTCATTATTTGACATTCTTCTTGGGACTTGGGCGAGACCCTCATCAGGAGACCCTGTGGGTCGCCCTATTGCACATCGTCATCGCCCGGCTCCAGATGACCCTGTCTGTTTGTCCCTCCATCCTAGGGCTCAAGGGCTGGTAGTCCAGGCAGCCTCTGCCTCGCTACCTTCCTCCCCTCCTCCGTTACTTCCTCCCACTAGGGAGTCTCGCTGGTTGGAGTCATGTGGCCGCCATGTCTTTGCGTCCACCAGCTCGGCCCTTCGGTCCTCTTGAACACGTCGTGCGTGTTTGCATGGGCTACTTTTACCCTTTGGGACTCGGTCTAGCGTCTCCTTCCATCTCTTCCGGAGGGCCTTCGGGCTGACCTGGATCGGCTGCTTCATGATGGCTGGGAACTGGCACAGTTTTTCCATTTGGTCGACCATGGACACCACTGACTCTGTGGGTCGGGCTATGGCCAGCTCAGTTGCTCTGCGCCGCCATGCCTGGCTGCACAATGGCAGTTTTCCTGCGAATGTTCAGGAGCGTTTTCGTGATTTTCCCTTTGATGGGGTCTCACTTTTTGACAGTCATGCTGACTCAGCGGTCCAACATCTTATGTCTGGGTTTCCATAAATCCCGTGGTTTTTAGTCCTTGTTGCAGGCTTTTATTTTGGTTGCAGTATTGTCACCGTTTTTTCTGGTATCCGTCTATGGGTTCAAGACGTTACTGCCCGGACGGTCTGTATGGCTAATCAGCCGTTTTTGTCCTTATTTGGTACAGCTAGCCAGCTGTTTCTGCATTTCTTTTTGAGTCCTCTGTCTACGAGCTAGTCTCAAGAGGTGTCCCTGGCTTTTTACGGGGATAAGACATACCCTATGTGAGGTATTCGTTGGCTATTGTATAGCCGTTCTTCCTTGCACAGGAAGCTTCAAAGGCTCCCGCGGAGTCTTCTTAAGATGGTTATCTTCTGTCCCTCTGGGCGATTGTCCTATAGTTCATACTGTAGGCTTCTCCCTTCGTCGCTCTTCCTACTGTTGTAGGACGTCCCCTCTGGTGAGACCCACAAGATTGGCGTGGCTCTTTCCTGGAGCTTATGAGTTGTGGTCTACGGTTGGTCCGTAGCACTCTTCTACCTCAATAGAGGGAGACTGCTCCAGAGTATTGTTGGGTTTCTGCCACACCTGGCTCACCCCGGCGTGTTCTTCACCTTTTCGCTGTGCTCTTTTTGCCTACTTTGGCTGTCTTAGACGTAAACAAGTGTCCCTTGTGGGCATGTTGTTCTGTTCCGCTCCGGAGCAGTTTCTTTCCGTGTTCTATGCGGACACGATATGTAAGTACACACTGGGTATGTTCACAGTCACAGGGTGCCTGGGGTACGCCTTGCGCCACTGTCTTGGCAGTGTTCTATTCTTGTGGTATTGTCTACTCTTCATTCATGTTGGGACGTGCTTAGGTCTTCTTTCGCGGCTCAGACCCTGTCTGGTTTTCGCTTATGGGCAGTAGAGTCTATGCCAGACACGTCACTGCTGCACGTTGCTTTGTGCCCTTTTTCCCTATGCACCTCCCAGGCAGGGGCTCTAGTCCCTCTGCTCCTTGCCGCGCAGGGGCTCAGGTGCTCCTGTTCCTGGCCCCTGCTGATGTTATCAGTGGAAGTATTCTTCTTCAGGATACTCATTGCCATTTCTGCAGTATACATATATATATATATATATATTCGCTCAAAAAACCATAGGTTTCAGAGACGTTATAGTTAGAAATTAGCATTTAAAAAACCTTAGAAATTCACCGAAAAAACCATAGGTTTCAAGCACGTTATAGTTAGAAATTAGCATTTAAAAAACCTTAAAAATTCACTCAAAAAACCATAGGTTTCAAAGACGTTATAGTTAGAAATTAGCATTTAAAAAACCTTAGAAATTCACCGAAAAGACCATAGGTTTCAAGCACGTTCTAGTTAGTTGCACATTTTACTCATACAAAACCAGAGAAATTCGGCCGTTATAGTTAGTTAAGCTAACTATAACTCGCACCCCGCAATGCACTGCTGATGACGTCACATATTACATCATTTATCACATGGTCAGTGACATCACTGATGACATCACTGATGACATCTGAAATGACATCACTGATTACATCACTAATCACATCATCCAGTGACTGTGTGTTTCTGTAAAGTTTAAATGTTTTATATATATATGCCAAGCTGTATTGAAGAATGAGTGGGTGTATAAGTGTCTGAATGGATGATTTAGTAGGTGCGTGACTGACTGTATAAGTGAGTGATTAAACGTGTCTTACTGAATGCATGGTTTAGTGACTAATGTGTGTGAATGTCTGTATCAGTTTGTCAGTTGGTGTGAAAGCGGCTGCATGGGTTGGTGAATAGCTATATGAGTGTGTATATGGGTTATTGATTGGTTGTGTGAGTATGTGTATGGGTGCCTGAGTGTTTTTGTGGGTGGGTGGGGGTGTGTGATTTTGTGTATAGATGTGTGAGTAGGTGATTCAGTGGGTGTATAGGTTGAAGAGTGCATCTGTGAAGGGCTGTATGGGTGGGTGAGTGTGTGTATGGGTGTGTTGGGTAGTGAATGGATGTCTCAGTGGTACATGTGCGAGTAACTACATATGTGAAATGCAGTATATGTGAGTGTTGGAGTATATAAATGACTATATGTGAGAGTGAGTGATTGTGAGAGTGTCTGTATGGATGAGTGTGTGCTTGTGTTAGTGATTGTAGAAGAGAGTAAGTATGTGTTAATATCTATATGAATAAGTGAAGTGGTGTGTGTATAACTGTATAGGTGAGTAAATGGGAGTGTGATTGATTGTTTGCATGTTTGACTAGGTGTGTGAGTAATTGTATGGGTGAGTGGTGGTGTGTGAGTGTGTGTATAGGTGTATGAGTGCATATGATAGTGCTGTACTGATGAGTGACTGCATATATGAGTGACTGTATGGGTGAATGAGTGGATGTGTGTGTAGACCTAGGAATCAGTGAGTGGGTATGTAGTAACTAGTATTGGTGTGTCTATGGTTTTGAAAATGGTAGTTTGCATTTTAAAGTGGGTGTATGAAAGGTTATATTAGGGTGTGAGGAGGTGCATCAGATTATCACGTGGATGATGTGATTAGTGATGTAATCAGTGATGTCATTTGAGATGTCATCAGTGATGTCACTCACCATGTGATGAATGATGTAATATGTGACGTCATCAGCAGTGCATTGCGGGGGCGCGAGTTATAGTTAGCTTAACTAACTATAACGGCCGAATTTCTCTGGTTTTGTATGATTAAAATGTGCAACTAACTAGAACGTGCTTGAAACCTATGGTTTTTTTCGGTGAATTTCTAAGGTTTTTTAAATTATAATTTCTAACTATAACGTCTCTGAAACCTATGGTTTTTGAGTGAATTTGTAAGGTTTTTTAAATGCTAATTTCTAACTATAATGTGCTTGAAACCTATGGTTTTTTCGGTGAATTTCTAAAGGTTTTTTAAATGCTAATTTCTAACTATAACGTCTCTGAAACCTATGGTTTTTGAGTGAATTTGTAAGGTTTTTTAAATGCTAATTTCTAACTATGACGTCTCTGAAACCTATGGTTTTTGAGTGAATTTGTAAGGTTTTTTAAATGCTAATTTCTAACTATAACGTCTCTGAAACCTATGGTTTTTTGAGTGAATTTGTAAGGTTTTTTAAATGCTAATTTCTAACTATAACGTCTTTGAAACCTATGGTTTTTTCAGTGAATTTCAAAGGTTTTTTAAATGCTAATTTCTAACTATAACGTCTCTGAAACGTATGGTTTTTTGAGTGAATTTTAAAGGTTTTTTAAATGCTAATTTCTAACTACAAAGTCCCTGAAACGTATGCTTTTTTTAGTGAATATATATATATATATATATATATATATATATATATATATATACCGATAGCGAGACTGAGAAAGAAAGTGCCCCCTGTGTATAGCAATGTGTGGTTTGTAAGCCCGCACAGCGCCAGATGTCTGTGCACCGGTTCCCACACATCTTGAAAGTGTGCACCCCCGAGCGCATGACGGACCGTATTAATGGTGGCTGCGGGCTGGGAAGGGAGCGTTGGGCGAACTCGCCTGGTTCCGTTCGGTGTTGGGTCCTGGCGGAGGAATGCTGGCGAACGGGTATGTTGTTTAGTTTTGTTGGCGTCGCCGCTTCAGTTTGGAGGCTGGTTCGCGACCAGCTCAAGTTTCACCTCCTCTCTGACCTTTTTTGAGCTTTGAAAACACAGCCGCTTTCCCACTGCTTGTGACCTCGGCAGAGACCTCGGCATAAGTAGCAGTCCGGGAGGAAAGACTGGAAGACGCGTAGTTATGCCGATTAGGAGCGGAGGTGTACGCGGTATAAATTTTAACTCCATATATATATATATAATATATATATTAAATTGCTCCCGGGACCTCTGTTTTATTTTCACTCGATGCGAGGCACAAGATGGCTGCTAACACTTCCTGGTTTGAAGTGTTAGCAGCCAATCAGAGGCAAGCTCGTGCTCGGGAGTTAGGCTCCGCCCAGATATATATATATATTTTTTTCCTTTAATATCTCAAAAACTACTGAACGGATTTACACCATTTAAACAAACGCGTGCTTTCTGGACCAAGACCTTTCTCCCTGCCAAATTTGGCGTAATTCCGTTCAGCAGTTTGACCTGTAGCCTTGTCTAAAGTTTCCTATGGAAATTGCATGGAGAAAACACGTTTTGGGACCCCCCTTTTTTCTCAGCCCCCCTTGACGAATCACCCCCAAACTTTCAAGATAGGAGCTGATCTGAAAAGAGGAACTTTTTGGAAAATTTCGTAAAGATTCGTGAAACGACGCCAAAGTTATAAGCACATCAAAAAATGCTTTTCCTATGGAAACTAGGTTCTAACTATAACTATCTACTGGCGACCGCCAGTAGATAATATATATATATATATATATATATATATATATTTATAAAGACAGTGTTTTGCCTCTCGGCAAAATGATAGAAACGCACTCACTCGTGTGCAGGAATCAGGGCGGTTTTGTTTTAGACAATTGCCATGCCCAACGCGTTTCGCCTTAACACAAGGCTTGTTCACGGGATAGTGTAACATAGAAAAAGGGCATCTTTTATTTCTATTTGCACACAGTTACTTCCTGTTTTCTGCTAAGTGCATTGTGGTTAGTGTAGTTTAACATTTATAAAAAAATATTTGGGTGAAAAATCAAATTTATAAGTGATGTGAATGTGCTCATTTTTCTATGTGATGTTTTTAAAAACAGTTCATTTTAGTCCATTTACGGCCATCTTTGCTTAGTGTCCATTAATGTGCCTTCTAGAATCATCCATGGGCTTAATCTTAATCCTAACAAAATACATTGAAAAGGCTTTAAAAGAAATACGAAAGGAACTAAAAGAATTAGAAGAAGAAATAGATAAAATGAACCTATCAGAGGATTTGGAGAAACTAAAATCTGATATAACAAAAAATTTGGAAAAACATGAGGACAGGGTGAAACAATGAAAACAACATAAGTTCCAAGGAGACAAAACAGATTTTGAAGAAGGTAGAATTTTTACCTTTGGTAGGCAATATGAAGCACGGAAAGGCAAAGCACAATTGGAAACCACAAATAGAGAATTTTCAAGTTATGACTCTCTCGTCAGTACAGATACAAGTGAAAACGAAGGCGCCCCACAAGTGACAACAGAAAATAGAAAAAAGACCAACTTTTTAACCGAAATGAGGATGGCATTTGAACAACAGAACAAAAACAATCAACCAAAAAGAGAGGGAGGCAGAGGTCGGGGGGGAGGGGGAAGAGGAACAAGAGGAAGACAAGAAGAGGTCAGAGAGGCAAGGGAGGAACCAAGAATGGACACATGGTCCATAGATCGTCTGAGACAGCCCAAGAAATAGAAACAGTAGAATCAAGTTCACAAGAACTAAATGTAATCAATCTTTCAGAGAAAATACTAAGTGACACTGAAAACGAAGTTCTTAAGAAGGGTTTGAACTTTTGCCCCACCTCCCATCTGGATATAGCCCAAACTAGAATAGATGTATATAAATACATAAAAAAGATCAAATTAGCCAAAATACATGCAGAAAAAATATCTATAAAACATCAAGTAAAAACAATATCACCAATCAGTACTCTTTTGGTTGAAGATGTTCAAGGCTTGGAAACTTTATTGACAATGGGCGCAGTAACAACATCACAGGAAATAGAGGCATTAAGTGAACTAAAAGAATCACAACCGCCAGGAGGAGCAGGTGAAAGCGGACTCATATCAAAATCAAAATATTACCCAAATTTACCACCAGGAAATAAAGTAGATCTCTTTCATGAGGCAATAATAGATGATCTTTACAAAATCAGGAATACTAAAATTAAGGACAATTTATCGAAACATCAAAGAGAAGCACTAAATACGCTACAACAGGACAAGTCTATTGAAATAAAACCTGCAGATAAAGGCGGTAATATTATTATCCTCGATAAAAGAGATTATGTTGCAGAAGCCAATAGACAATTGATGGATGTGGAATATTACAATCAACTAACAAGTGATCCCACAATAGAAATCCAGAATAAATTGACTTTACACCTACAAAATTGGTTTGAAAAGGGAATAATAGACGAGGAAGAACGAAAATATCTCAGCCATAATCATCCAACCTTGGCAACATTTTACTGCTTACCTAAAATACATAAAAGCAAAGTTAATCCACCGGGGAGACCAATTGACTCTGCTAATAACTCGTTACTTGAACCGATTTCAAACTATATTGATCACTTCTTGGCACCCCTTGTCAAAGATCTCAGTTCCTACCTACAAGACACCACAGATCTCCTACAGAAATTAGGAGTCTCATGGCAGTCAACTTACAAACTAGTGACCATGGATGTGATCTCGCTATATACGAACATTGAACACCCCATATGGATCCAGGCATGTAAATATTTCTTAGGTAAAAGAAACATCCAGTATCATCAACATAACATCATGCTAAGTGAGATGATTTCTTTATGCCTGGACAACAACATCTTTTATTTAACAAACAAATCTACAAACAAATAAAAGGTTGTGCCATGGGCTTTTCCTTTTCGCCCAATTATGCCAACTTAACAATGGGATGGTTCGAACAAAAACTGGCATGGACCTCAGAAAATGATGATTTCATGGAAAAAAACCATAATCTGGCTACGCTTCATAGACGATCTCCTGATCATTTGGGATGGTACTGAATTGGAATTCAAAAGTTATTTCGACAAACTAAACAATTTTTGAGATCAGTGCAAAAAAAGTAACCTTCCTGGACACAGACATCTATGTGGAAAATAATTCCCTTCATACAACGTTACATCGCAAGAAAACAGCCTCTAATGCGATATTACATGGTGAAAGCTTCCATAATGAATCATTGAAATGGAGCATCCCATATGGGGAATTCCTAAGATTAAGGAGGAACTGCTCAGCTGATACAGAATTTACCAAACACAGCGAACAAACAAGCAACAGATTTCAGAAACGTAAATACCCCAGAAAAGCAATTGAAAAAAGTCTACAAAGAGTATTAAACCAACAGGGAGGGGATATACTCAATAAAACATCAAAAAAGAAAAATGATCCAGCTAAACTTTCAACAATAAGACTGATAACATTCAGTGCAGAAAATAAGAGTCTGATGAAAATTATCAAAAAGCACTGGGGAATTTTACTTTTGGATCCAACTTTAACAAAAATCATTGGTGACCATCCTAATGTGACATATCGCAGGGCTAAAAATATTGGAGATAAAATCATACATAGCCATTTCCAGGAAGCACCAATAACAACGTGGCTCCAAAGAGGTGGTTTCTGGCCATACAAACAATGCAAGGTGTGTAAGATTGCAACTCATAAAAGAGAAATTGACATCAAAAAGGGCACCAAATGGAAAATAAAGCAACATCTCACCTCTAAAAGTAATTATGTAATCTATATGGTAGAATGCCCATGCAAGTTGCGATACATCGGAAGCACAATCTTCGAAGTAAAGAAGAGAATTCTCGAACACGTCCGAGCCACGAAACATAAGGACCGAACAAATGCCATTGCAAAGCATATGGAATTAAATCATGAAGGCAAATGGGAATCCTTAAAATATTGGGCCCTAGAACAAATCCCACAATGGGAGAGAGGTGGCGATCGCAAAAAGATTCTGCGACAAAAAGAATCAAGACACATAGTGGCATTCAGAACTTTGGATCCGAGAGGTCTCAACCAAAATGAAGAACTTTATGTACACCTCTAATAAACCATTCAAAGAAAATGAAAGACATAAGGAACAATAAAGAAAAGAACTCACCAGAGAATTGAAAAGAAATGATCTAATTAAGGAAAAGACACGAAGAAAATAAAGAACGAGTAAGCTGCAGAAAACAAATCATTGCCAAGAATGGGTTAAAATTGTTGCCATTCTAAAAAAAGCTCACCGGAGAGCAATAACTGAGAATGAAGGCACATTAATGGACACTAAGCAAAGTTGGCCGTAAATGGACTAAAATGAACTGTTTTTAAAAACATCACATAGAAAAATGAGCACATTCACATCACTTATACATTTGACTCTTCACAAAAAAATTTTTTTTATAAATGTTAAACTACACTAACCACAATGCACTTAGCAGAAAACAGGAAGTAACTGTGTGCACATAGAAATAAAAGATGCCCTTTTTCTATGTTACACTATCCCGTGAACAAGCCTTGTGTTAAGGCGAAACGCGTTGGGCATGGCAAATGTCTAAAACAAAACCGCCCTGATTCCTGCACACGAGTGAGTGCGTTTCTATCATTTTGCCGAGAGGCAAAACCCTGTCTTCATAAAATACCGGCGTGGCTCTGCCGGAAGAAACGCACCGCCCCATCTAAGAGCGCCGGCGTCGAACAAGAGGGCTACATTGTGGCACTATATATATATATATATATATATATATATATATATATATATATATATATATTTACTTCTAAAAGAGGCCCCGTTTTACAAGTTGGCTGGAGCATTACTGGTTTCTGCAGCCGCAGTTTTTTCTACATCCAAGGGATTGGAAGGCTCCAGCCCGCCTCGAGTGTGAGCCAAGCAGGGGCTGCTGCGAAACACAGCTCGTGACTTCACGAGGAACTGAATTCATTGTAATTTCAGCTCGCGGCCCGGCCGACACCTACATGAGGGGCTGAAACGTAAAGGGGACCCAAGGAAGCCCTACGACACACTACAAACCGGGACTCTTTATTCGGACACTCCGTGCCTTGCCCTGCATAGTAGAAGCCCAATCGGGTTGTATTCCATCCAGCCATCCTTTTTGCCCCCGCAATTCTTACCCAGGAAAGGTGAACTCTGGGAGTTGTAGTGACAATCATGCTGCAGCTGGTGTGCGACCATGTGATCAGGGGCAGGGAGCACTCCCACCAATGGGAGTGTTGCAGGACACTTTAAGGCGTGGGTGGAGCAGCATCCTGGTAGCAGCGGCATCCGACGAAGGCAGCAAATGCCGAAATGCATCATGCCCAAGCTGTCAATTAAAGCGCTTCCAAAGGAATTCCCCGAGTGGCCTCTTACTTCTTTCTATTGGAGGGGTATTTTGTGGATTTTTGCGCGCCAGCCAGAGGCGCTAAAAGAGGTCCCGTTTTACAAGTTGTCTGGAGCATTACTGGTTTCTGCAGCCGCAGTTTTTTCTACATCCAAGGGATTGGAAGGCTCCAGCCCGCCTCGAGTGTGAGCCAAGCAGGGACTGCTGCGAAACGCAGCTCGTGACTTCACGAGGAACTGAATTCATTGTAATTTCAGCTCGCGGCCCGGCTGACACCTACATGAGGGGCTGAAACGTAAAGGGGACCCAAGGAAACCCTACGACACACTACAAACCGGAACTCTTTATTCGGACACTCCGTGCCTTGCCCTGCATAGTAGAAGCCCAATTGGGTTGTATTCCATCCAGCCATCCTTTTTGCCCCCGCAATTCTTACCCAGGAAAGGTGAACTCTGGGAGTTGTAGTGACAATCATGCTGCAGCTGGTGTGCGACCATGTGATCAGGGGCAGGGAGCACTCCCACCAATGGGAGTGTTGCAGGACACTTTAAGGCGTGGGTGGAGCAGCATCCTGGTAGCAGCGGCATCCGACGAAGGCAGCTAATGCCGAAATGCATCATGCCCAAGCTGTCAATTAAAGCGCTTCCAAAGGAATTCCCCGAGTGGCCTCTTACTTCTTTCTATTGGAGGGGTATTTTGTGGATATATATATTTACTTACCTTGTGGGAGTGCGGCTCAACTTGGGGCAACCTTTTCTTTTCATATTTGCGGCCCGCCTGGTCGCGAGCCGACACCGCCGCTGAGAGGGCGGATCTGTGCTGAGAATCTGTACAGTGCCAAACGGAGCAGAAGGTGATTGTTAGCACTGGGGGCAGTGCTTGTATGTGCACCGGATTGTTTTCGCCACAACTGCAACCTGCCAGCAGCCCACTGGGGTAAATACTTGAATGGACTTCCAGTCCCAAAATGCTTAGCGATATGCTCATCTGAGCGTGCTTGTAATTTGAAATAAAGGGAAGATACTGGAATTACGTATGCTGGTGGTTCTTTGCAGGTGTCCTTTGATGAAGAGCGCATGCTCGAAACGCGTCAGGACTGTTGGACGCAATGGGCACAACTTGGCTTCCCCTAATCTTTACTTACCTTGTGGGAGTGCGGCTCAACTTGGGGCAACCTTTTCTTTTCATATTTGCGGCCCGCCTGGTTGCGAGCCGACACCGCTGCTGAGAGGGCGGATCCGTGCTGTGAATCTGTACAGTGCCAAACGGAGCAGAAGGTGATTGTTAGCACTGGGGGCAGTGCTTGTATGTGCACCGGATTGTTTTCGCCACAACTGCAACCTGCCAGCAGCCCACTGGGGTAAATACTTGAATGGACTTCCAGTCCCAAAATGCTTAGCGATATGCTCATCTGAGCGTGCTTGTAATTTGAAATAAAGGGAAGATACTGGAATTACGTATGCTGGTGGTTCTTTACAGGTGTCCTTTGATGAAGAGCGCATGCTCGAAACGCGTCAGGACTGTTGGACGCAATGGGCACAACTTGGCTTCCCCTAATCTTTACTTACCTTGTGGGAGTGCGGCTCAACTTGGGGCAACCTTTTCTTTATATATATATATATATATATATATTTACTTCTATGTATGTGTATTACTAACTTATTTCATAGTTGGTGTGGTGGTCAATATCTCCGCCTGTCATGCGGGAGACCAGGGTTCCTTCCCAGACGGTGCTGGTGATGTTGCCTTTTAAGTGTCTTGACATGTGTTATATCCTGTTCTGGTTCACATCGGTGCCGTTGGTACCAATTGTGTGGCCTCCTATATTATGTATGTAAATTTATTTTCATATATATATATATATATATATATATATATATATATATATGTCTATATGTCATGGGATATCCACACAGCGAGAAGGAAGGCATACTAGGTTTTTCCTTGCTGTGGTACCTGGGGTTTTTGTCCCAGATCCCGTCTCTCTCACTCTCTCTCTCTCTCCCTCTCTCCCTCCCTCCCTCTCTCCCTCCCTCCCTCCCTCCCCCCTCCATCCCTCCCTCCCTCCCCCCTCCCTCCCTCCCTCCCTCCTTCCTTCCCTCCCTCCCTCCCTCCCTCTCCCTCTCTCCCTCTCCCTCTCTCCCTCTCCCCTGGGAGCGAGCCTTATGTGTGTGCCCGAACTGGCCAGTATCCATTAACCATTGTACCTCCGGGTACGGTTGGCCGGTTGACTACCTGGCGGTGCTCCCGTCTCTTTCTGCCATCGCATATGTGCTGTTGATGCTACATTTCATTGGGATTTTGCATATGTGTGGTGTAGTTCTCACGGTCCACACTGTCTGCGTATCCCTGTCATAGCTTTGGTATCTATTCTAAGTTAATGAATCTGCGGCTAGATGTCTCTATCAGATGAATGAGTTACTTACCTTCGGTAACGATGTATCTGGTGGAGACACAGTCTAGCCGCCGATTCCTTAAGGCCCACCCATCCTCCCCGCTCTGCGAGGGCTTTTTCAGGGTGGGTTCTACCCACTTGCCTCCTTACAGGTGGCCTTTGTCTGACTTCCTGCGGGATGGTATGCTTCACCTCCCTCCGGGGGAGGATGTCTCATGCTGTTTTATCTGTTGCTTCTCCACCCATTCTCGTCATTGGGTGGTGGGTTCAATATCCTTCCACGCTCCTCCACCCTGGTTCTTCCAGTGTGGGGCCTGATCATGTTCTTATACCCTCCCTTCCACCCTTTCTATTTTTTAATCATTACTTGGGGTTTCCTTGACTATGTTGCGGTCAATTACTTTAGGGTTTATTTGACTGTGCTACAGTCAATAGGTCATTTATGGGGTGTATGATTGTACATTCTCTGTTGTTGCAGAAATGTGATCAATTACCTTGAGTCATGTTGTTCAAGTTCTGTTGCCCATCACAGTTACATTCTGTGATTGCAGACTGCCTATCGTTTGCCATGTCATTCATCTCCAGTGCCGTTTTGCCTCATAGGAGGGCATGGCTCTTCGCTTCTGCGACACTGTTTCTAGGGGCGAGTGCTCTGCTCTCCCCCCCTTCAGTCCCTTACAGTATAAAGTACTCTTTCATTGATATACATGGTGATATTTCTCATCATTCTATGACTTCTTATCATTGTTGTTTCAAAGATTTTTGATCTTTTTTAGCACACTGTTCCCACACTCTCCCGGTTTTGGTAGTGGCTCCGCGTTGTGGCGCGGAAAAGCTTCACAGTAAAAAACTGACGTCAGTGTGCCGGGAGGAACTTATATGGCTCCAGTCACCTCTGTTTTGTTGCAGGGCAGTTGGCCAGTGGCTTCTTATCTATCACAAATCTCTACATGCACAAATAAAAGATCTCTGCCATCACACCCAGGCAGGTCCGAGGGTAATCCAAGATCAAGGTCAACATATAAAAGTAACATGAGGTTGAACACATACATTAAAGAGATAGGCCGCGAGGATCCAGGGGAACTGTACAGTAAATTAGTCATGGCTGAGTTAACAATAGAATTAAGGTCTCTGCCTTGTTGATGATTTCTGAAATAACTCATTATTCAGTAGACCACACATTCTCCCAGTCTCGTGCCATCTAGACTTTTCCATAAAATGGTATAGTTGCCAATGTCTAACACTGACATATCTGATAATATATGCATGCCACTACCATCTAATGTCTTCCTGGACTCATCTAGGGCTTACAGTAAGACTATTTCAGTTCCTTGATGTGGATGAAAGCCATGCTGTATAATCTGTTTCGTCCATGAAATTTCTTAATGGTTCAACAATTGTAGAACCCAATTAAAGGAGGGATACAAGTAGATGCAGACCAAAACTGATCAAGACATTAGAGTGCACAGAAGCCTTCTTTAGAAGCAACATTAACACTCCTGCTTTAAAGATTTAGGAACTGTACGTGAAGAAGGCAAAGGATTCACAATTCCCCCAAAAAGTTTAAAGCAACACTGAGCAACTGATTTAAAAACTCACAAATATAAGGGATCGTCTGGAGAACCAAACATGGTTTCTTTTCAGGTATTTTCCAGTTCAATTCAAGTCATTGTACCAAATGAAGACACACTTGATAAATGGGTTATGGAAGTTAGTAGCTCTAATATTCTCCCTTGTTCTACACATGTCTGTGGCAAAAGGAGTAGGAAAGCTTTTCTCAGAGCTCTCAGAAAGGAATCATGCTGTCAGTGGTGGACAGGGAAACTAGCAGTTTGAGTTGCATAAAAACGTTCCTTCTGCTAGTTAGTCATTCTCTTCTTGTATGGAGTTGTCTCCCACTGAGACCAACGTGTCTTTGTATTTTATAATCTGTTTTAAAATTTGGTTTATAGCTATGACACCCGATCTACTGTATGCCAGAGTGTTAGCTTCTGATTTTATACTTCAGATTAAGAAAGTAGGTTTAATCCACGAATGATGAGAGTAAGGCAAATCAAGACACTTAACCAAGCAGTCAGGCATAAGCCTTTCTAATAAACTGGTTCTACTTTGCTAAATGTGAAAAAGGAACATAAAGCAGAAACTTTATCTGACTATGCTTGGCCAACACCATGTTTATATAGCTGGCACCATGAGTCTTAACTGATACCAGTTAATGTTCCTCAAGAGTCTCTAAATAGACAGTCTTTACTAGCACACTTGACTAAGGGAAGAATAAAGTTTACATCCAAAGATTTAAGTCACCCAAATGGTTATGTGTTTTGGTGAAAGCAATACTTATGTTTTAACGCAATGTATCTTGGGTGATAATGCATAATCACTATATCCACTCAGGGTGAACAACTTTGCCACTATACACTCTGCTGGAGTCTAAATTGGCTCAGGTGAGAGGCAGTTTCTTCCTTTACTGATAAAACAACCTGTCCATCTGCATTTGATTCAGTGATGTTATTATGCCACCTGAGGAATTATCTCTACTAAAGTGTGTCCAAACTATCTCAGAGCTAACTATCTGTAATAGTGAAGGACATTTGACTATTATTGAGTACAGATCCCATGTGAACAATGTATTTAGGCAAAACATTTTTTACATCATTATCTTAGTAGAACTAGTGCAATGTTTCCTAACTGGTTAGAACAGTTTAGGAAAACCTGCAGTTATTTTCCAGCGATAGAAACATAATCTATCGGCGCACTCTTAATCATGGATATCACAATCAATATGCTACGAACGTTTTACTCAGTTGAGCATTTAATGCTGGTTAATGTATTCCTTAGTGAGATCATACTGCCACTACAGCCAAAACATGTTAAGGCCCAGCGTACTTTCAGAAGGCTCATATAAGGAAGTCAAAATACAAGAAAGCATGGAAATCATCATAGCGATGCAGATTGGAATCAAAGGATAGTAGATGGCAAACATTCTTTCTTGTAATTCCCAAAAATATTTGTATGAATATAATGGTAACACGGGTAACTCATTGGTGACGTGGTTCCTTCCTAATCAGTGTGTAAAAGTAGGGTTACAAAGTTCTTCCAAACATTTGTTGAGGTCTTCTGTGCTCTGTGAGTCTCCGAGGTAAGTAAAATGTAAAAGCTATGATAAGCTTATATTGTCTGTTTGTTCCGTGTGTAATCTCTGATGTGTCTCCATGAGCGCCAATATAGCATGGTTGTCCGATATAATTTACAGCGTTCATAAACAAGAATAGCCATTCTATTGATACCAAGCCATGTCATAACTGCTGCGCAGAGGGCACCGTATTCAAGCATTTATCAACAGTTAACAAGACCTTGTTTGCGTATGCATATAGATAGGCTATTGCCATGCGTGGTCCATAGAGTTGTCGACATTATTGCTTTCTCTACCCTGTGTTATCACCTTGCTTCCTTAATGAGAGTTAGCATCCTGGAGTTAGAATACCCACCTAATACTCAAAATTCACCTTTTTTCTCTCGTTTGGGGCGTACGTATTGGCGCATGCACACAGGCAACCCATCTGTTTTACTCATTTTGTTTTTCTGTCTGCAGAAGCCAGTAGATGCCCGCAGAGTAGGGGGTAGCTAATATTGATTTTCGCTGTTTTCTTTTTATTTTGTCCTAGTTTTCAGGTTGGTGAATCTATTGACTCCCAGTACAGTTTCTTGGTTTTCTATGTGCATTTCCCCTTTTAGATTATCACAGCATTTCACTACAGAGACAGTGTCTTTGGTACAGTGTCTTAGTTAAGTGACTGATTTTTCAGATAGCCACAGGAATGGTCCTGCCTTCTAATTGCTCCAACCAGTTCGCCAAAATGTAAGTCATGAGATGAATCATAGATATTAGTTGTATGCATTATGTACATGTGGGCCTGTTTTCTGATTAAAGAAGGTACTGGATGAATTTACCGCCTTATCCCCCTCACCGACACATACTCATTGTAAATATGTACATTCTGCATAATACCAATTGTCAACTACTCGCAGTGTTTTCTCTCACTAATCACCTATAGATATCCATCACAAGCTCCAAACATATGCATCTATCTTAATGCTTCAGTTGTAGTCATATGGATGTTATGTCTGTTAGGAACTCATGAGATGAATCATAGATATTAGTTTGTATGCATTTTGTACATGTGGGCCTATTTTCTGATTAAAGAAGGTACTGGATGAATTAACCGCCTTATCCCCCTCACCGACACATACTCATTGTAAATATGTACATTCTGCATAATACTAATTTAATTCTACTCGCAGTGTTTTCTCTCACTAATCACCTATAGATATCCATCACAAGCTCCAAACATATCCATCTATCTTAATGTTTCAGTTGTAGTCATATGGATGTTATGTCTGTTAGGAACTCTTCCAAGGCTCAACAAATTATTGATCAGTCACTACTTTTTTAGAAGCCATGTTTAAAAAAATATGTTGCAAACTTTTGCAAGTTTTCATTGTCTGATATAATGAAACTAGTGTTTTGTTATTATGTATATTTGTAAAGTGCACTATCACCTGTGAGGGTATCCTGACGCATTAGTTCTTCTGGGGATGTTACCCGCTGGCATAAACATTAGATAGGCCACATGCTTTGTGTAGAATCACATGAGCCTTCAACACAAGTTTAGATGTAAAAAATCTAAAAAAATAAATCTAAATCCGTATTTGTAAAGCGCGAACTACTCACCCTTACGGGTCTCAAGGCGCTGGGGGCCGTCGTGGAAATTAAGCAAGCTATTGCCCAGAGTCACATGGTGCTGAGCTGAGCTGCCGCCGGAGCCGGGGATCGAACCGTGAGCCCTGTGCTCCGAAGTCAGCTGCTCTGGCCGCTGCACCACACCTCTCCACCAGATGTACTTCATTTAGGCATCTAAGTGATATTTAGCTAACAGGATGTAAAATTGGTTTATGTAGGTATGAAATGGCACTGCAAATCATAGTTTATCAAGCTATCAAAAATCAGCGTATATATTCCCCTTGGGTAGGCTCTCCTTTTTAGGTCGAAGCCTACCAGACAGCACAGCTGTCTGGTTGCGAAAAGACTTCTTGGGGACATTCTGAAAGCTTCACTGGGAATGCATTCCATCCATTGCTTACCATTGGCTTTGTAATTCACATGTGCTTGCTTTCTCTTTGCTGGCTTTATTCGTTTCGGGCTGTCCAGCCTGTTGTTGTCCCTCCCATGAAGCAAAGCTTGTTTACCACCTGGTTGTATTCTTCCACGAGTGCTCGCTTTCTGTAAACAAGCCTGGTCTGTAAATAGAGCCGGGTCTGGTGGCTTAGTGGACTAACGCATCCACTGTAGGGGCCTGTGTTTGACCTCAGGATCACAGGTTCAAATCCTGGCAGGTCCACTCAGCCTTTCATCCTTCTGAGGTCACTAAAATGAGTACCATTGAGTTGAGTGACAATAAACATGTTATTCAGTGCCAAGATAACCGTCTGGGTGAACGTGCTCTTTACAAATACTTATGTTATGTTTAAGTTAAATTATGTTCTTAACTTTTCACATGTGCTGTGCATTCAAAGACCGAGGTCAAATGCTCTGTCTTCGGAGGGAACTTGGTGTTTACTTTTCTTTCTCTGACTTCAAAGTGAAAGGATTTATGTGACAATCTTGCTGGATACTGGGAGTAAGAAAGGAAAGGTTCTTTTCTAGCACACAACAAAAATTAAATGTATGTAAATGAACTGTATAAATATTTCAGACTATCAGAATTAGCAAAGTATAAATGAAGCACAATTTTTTGTAATTCTGAAGTGTGGTGGAAACAAATATTTTAATACGATCAAAGCAAATCAATACACTAGGTGATGTCATTTCCACATATTTTCATTTGTGCGTTGTATAAAACTGTATGTGCAAATGTAATTGTCATTTCAATTGAAAATGTGTCACCTGTAATGCCAGTACGCTACCACACCATGCATATTCAACTCTATGCCACTGAACTCTATGCCACTCTTCTCTATCCTACTCCGCTCTGTGCCACTCTACTCCACTCTATCCTACTCCACTCTATCCCACTCCACTGTACGACACTCCACTTGGCTCTAAGAGGCTCGGCTCTGCTCCACTCTGCTCTGCTCCACTCAGCTCTACAACACAACACTCTACGCCACTCTATTCCACTTAACTCTAGGCCACACTAGTCCACTCTATGCCACTTCACTCTAGGCCACACTAGTCCACTCTAGGCCACTTCACTGTAAGACACTCTATGCGACTCCACTATATGACACTCTGCGCCCCTCCACTCTACACCACTCAACTATACCCCCATACACTCTACACCACTCCAATTCACAACACTTTACTCCTCTCCACTGTACGCCACTCCACTCTACAACTCTACTCCACTCTACACAACTCCATGACACTCTGACGTTCTACGCCACGCCACTTCACACCAGTCCACTCTCAACACTTTACTCAACTCTACTGTACACCACTCCAATATACGTCACTCTACTGAACGCCACTCCACTTTACAACACTTTACTCCACTTTATGCCCCGACATTCTATGCCCCTCCACGCCCCTTCACTCTAAGATACTGCTCTCTACTCTACAGCCCTCTTCTTCACCCTACGACCCTCCTCTCCACTGTACGACCCTCTATAACACTTCATTCACTCTGCTCCCCACCGCTCTACTCCCCTCTGCAACTCCACTCCACTGTGCTATTCCACTCCACTGTGCCACTCCACTCTGCACTCCATGCCACTCCACTCTACGCCACTCCACTCTACGCCACTCTACGCCACTCCACTCTACGCCACTCTACGCCACTCCACTCTACGCCACTCCACTCTACGCCACTCCACTCTACGCCACTCCACTCTACGCCACTCCAACCTACCCCACTCTACTCCACTCTACGCCACTGCACTCAACGCCACTCCACTCTTTGCCACTCCACTCTACGCCACTCCACTCTTTGCCACAGCACTCTACGCCACTCCACTCTACGCCACGGCACTCTACGCCACTCCACGCCACTCCACTCTACGCCACTCCACTCTACGCCACTCCACTCTACGCCACTCCACGCCACTCCACTCTACGCCACTCCACTCTACGCCACTCCACTCTACGCCACTCCACTCTTCGCCACTCCACTCTTCGCCACTCCACTCTTCGCCACTCCACTCTTCGCCACTCCACTCTACGCCACTCCACTCTACGCCACTCCACTCTACGCCACTCCACGCCACTCCACTCTACGCCACTCCACTCTACGCCACTCCACTCTACGCCACTCCACTCTATGCCACTCCACTCTATGCCACTCCACTCTATGCCACTCCACTCTACGCCACTCCACTCTACGCCACTCCTCTCTACGGCACTCCTCTCTATGCCACTCCACTCTGTGACGGTCTACCCCACTCTACACCACTCCACAACACTCTCCTCCACTCTATGCCACTCCACTCTACATCACACTCCTCCAGTCTACATAACGCCCTCTATGACACTTTACTGCACTCTACTGTACGACACACTTATCCACTCTACTCTAGTACTCCACTGTGCGCCACTCTATGCCCCTCCACAACACTGTATGCCCCTCCACTCTAGGAAACTCCACGAAACTCCACTCCACTCTGCAACACTCCCCTCCACTCTACACAGCTCCTTGTTTGCCAATTTACTTCACTCTAAGTAATTTCACTCAATGCCACTCCACTCCATGACACACTACTCCGATCTACATCACACCACTCCACGCCACCCAACGCCACTCTGACACTTTACGTCACCCTACACCACTCTTCTCCACTCTACTCCACTCTACACCATTCTACACTACAACACTGCACAAAACTCCACTCTTCACTCCTCCAGTCTACAACACTCCACACCATTCTCCTCTATGCCACTAACTTTTAGCCATGCTGAACAGCAGCCATGCTTATATACAACATGGCTAAAACACATTGGCAAAGCCAATAGCTCTTGCATATGCGGGACATATTGGCTTTTTGAGGACCCGTGTAGTCCAAATGAGGGTTTCTAATGCAAATTTTGCATTGTTTTCTCAACATATATTTTGTCAAATAGATGGCAGAAAAACGTAATATTTCAAGTTTGGCGACTTGGAACTGGGCAAAATTTGCCTCATTATGTTCAATTCAGAAATGTGGCACTCTCACATGGGTGTTAAAACAGCTCCTGGTAAAAACTACAGCCTGCGATATCCATATTTAATGGGCAATTCTTAATGTGGGGGTCATAGCTTTTAATATTCCGAATCTATAGACTGCACTTGGGTCCAAAGAGAATAAAATACAATTCTAGATCTAGAATGCTTGGAAAATGGAGAAATAGAATAAAATAAAAGATTTTTGTTAGAATGAAGACTGATTATTTAAATTGTCTTTCCAAATTTCATTAGGTAACATTCTTGGTGTAATTCGAGACCATCGTAAACTAGTCAACACATTTCGACTAATGCGAAGAGCGGGATACATCAATGAGTTTGTCTCCATCTCAACAAACCTTGCTGATAGATGTGTGTATATTTCCTCGGATGGAGGAAGATTATGCAGGTACATTATAATTTATATTGATATCACATTTTTTAAGGATTTGATAACTAATCAAATGCATTATTGGCTTTCTTCTCAGTATAGACTATGCATCCCCACAACATTAGAAAACTTGGGAACTATAACTAAAACAATTACATTCAGTGCAAAACAGTATGTAGGAAAGTAGGATCTGCTTTTATGGTTACACCCACTTTTTAGGTCTCGCCTAGCGTTGCAGCACATGCGCTGCTCGCTCTGCGAGATCTATTGTCGTCGAGTTGCTTTCGGAAGTGGAGTGGAAGCTCCGCCTATCCTTTTCATTGGCGCGCGTCACACTTTATGGTAAACGCTCGCTTTTGATTTGGAGTGAGGCTTGTTTGTTCCCTCCCTGTCTCCTTTCCGGCTCGCCCATACAGACTGGATTTTGCACTCGCGGCCTCACATGGTTTGATGTATATGTGGCTTCAGTACTATTTTATACACAGTTTCCGGGACAATAGCAGCTACGCTGCATTTTCCGGTATGTAACTTCTTACAGTTCATGGCGTTTCACAGCGTTTTCTTTTGCTTTACCAGTGCGCGCCGTTTATTGTGTGTTTGTTGCGGGGTAGTAAGAACGGGACGGAAACCAAGTCGGGGTAATGAGGGTTTTATTGTTCCTAACACACGCCTCCTCCTGGAAGCCAGTCCCACAGGGAGGAGAGGGGTTTGTTCTGTCTTGCGGCTTGTGGTCTGTCCTCTCCGGGGCACAGTCCGGTCTTCTTCCCACCGTCGAGGTCGTCGGGTTCCTGGGGACTCCGTGGTGGTGAAGAGAAAAGAGGAAAGGAGAACGGGTATAAGGGTATGGCTGATCACAAAAACGCGGGGAGGGAAGTGAAGGGACACCGCACACCGTGATACACGTCTAAATGAAAGTGATGGTGTTCAGCGTAGGGTGAAGATGGGCAGAATAGAGAGAGACCCGGCTTGCGATCCGTACGCCTATCCCTCCTCCCAATCCAGCCCGTGAATCGCTCCCGTACCTTAGAAAGCCACGCTCCTCCTGGAGCGTGGTTGGGCGAATCGCGGTGTCGTTGGCCTCCTGGCACTCCCGGGGCTCCTGATGGTATGGCCGCACTGTTTGGTCTCTCCTCGGATACTTCTTTCCCTCCGTAACACACAACGTTCAGCTCACCAACGCCTTCCTCCTCTCCGGTGTTAGCACACACCGACTTCCTGGAAGCGCCTCTCCTTATCGCGCTGAACGCGGTGATGTCATCCGGGGGCGGAGTCTCGTAGTGAGAGATTCCCCAGTTAAAGGAGCCCTCTCCGTATTCTTCTGAGGTGTCCAGCAGTGGGAGGGACGGTGAACTCCACTCGTCCTGTTGGGGAGAGACAAGAGGGGGAGAGAGGGATGTTGCAGTCCACCAGTCCACATCATTGGGGCATCCCTCTGCTGTTGACCCCACCTTGTCACAGTGTTGTATAACGTTTTACATCTTGATGGCGCTTTTACTTTTACAAACCGCGGCACAACGTTCTTCGTAATAACGTTTTC
Source organism: Calotriton arnoldi (assembly GCA_963921515.1). NCBI lineage: Eukaryota > Metazoa > Chordata > Amphibia > Caudata > Salamandridae > Calotriton > Calotriton arnoldi. Next base: position 198,269 of record CAWUFW010002160.1, read on the forward strand.
CCTCTTTATGGTGCTTGCACTTTTACAAACAGCGGCACAACGTTCTTCAATATGCTACTTCTTACATTTACGCGGCGCTTTCGCTTTACTAAGCCGCGGCGTTCATTGTTTGATATGCGAGTTTCGAGTTTGCCATGCCGCATTCACTTTAGCAAACTGCGGCGCTGCGTTCTCCCATTTACATCTTCACAGCACTTTCCCTGTAAACACCAGCCATCGTTTCAAGTTAATACATGGTTGAGTTTTGCCTAATGCTTGACCCCACAGCTACCTATATACAGCGCCCTTTAACATCAGTCATGTTAGCGTAATAGCATTATTGGTATATACAAATACAATACCTGCCATACCAGACAAAGGAAACAAATACAGGCCACATCGCTCCGATTGTTCCCCTTTTGCATCTTCAATGTTTTAAAAGCAACAGTCGACAACGGTGTATATTTGTGTGTGCGTGATATCTTATGGAACATGTGTGCGTGCGCGACAAAGAATCGCTAAACAACAGAAAAGCTTCTGTGTCCTCATTGCAATGTTTTAGAGTCTCAAGTTTGTTTTTTTACACCGTGGCAATATTTGGCAATAGTTCATGGCTGTACTTCTTGTTAATACAGCGCTAACATAATTACCGTGCTTTTTAAAATAGAAAAACTTCACAAGCACGTCGCTGCGCTTCATGCCGCTACATTACTTTTCCAATTTACAAAGCGCTTTCAGTACAACAAATCATGGCGCTTTGTCGGGTATATAACTTTTAAATTATCCTTGGCGTTTGCAATTTAACAAACCCTATGCTACATTTCTAATTTGTCACTTATTCCGTCTTCATAGCGCTTCACTTCAACAAACCACGGCGCTTTATTCTCAGGTATAGCGCTTTTTGAATCTCTATACTGCTTTCGCGTTAGCAAATTGCAACTTCCATTAGTGGTATGTAACATGTTACATCTTCACCGGCGTTCCCTTTAACAACACCAAACAGCAAAATAAGGGACAGAAAGAACCCTTGGCCGGCCACTAACCTGTCGCTACGCATCATTGTTCAGGGCTGTGCTTATTGCCAATGTAGCACTCAACTAAAACATGCTTCCTTGGCGTTCAAATCTTTAGGAAGCTCGTCGCGACGCTGCATTCGCCGTAATGTAACTACTTAAATTTACATAGTTACATTAACAAAACGCGCTACATTATTCTCTAGTATATAACTTCCCAAATTACGTAGGCTGGCACTTTTACAAAACGCAGCGCATTTTCTCTGGTATATCACTTTCTACACCTCCTTGGGGATTTCTTTTGCAATGCAATAGGTCTCGCATTTACACCAGTTTGAGCTATTGACATTGTAAATGACAATGCCCTTTTTTTTTGTTTTTGTTTTTAAAACATAAATAAAAGGCATTGTCATTTACAATGCCAATAGCTTAAACTCTTGTATACCAAACATGTAGGTATTCTATATATCTGCAGTGATGGTGATCTCACACCTATATCTGCAGTAATGGTGATCTCACACCTATATCTGCAGTAATAGTGATTTCACACCTATATTTGCAGTGATAGTGATCCCACACCCCAGTACTACAGCTGCTTCTCTGATACAACTGTCATTCCACATTATTACAATCTTGGTAATGCTACAAATGCTTTTCTCATTACGTCAACTATTAATTCCAAATACGCAAACACTGCACACTACTGCTATCTACTCCTCTTGCCACCACCACTAACTCTTACATTACAGTTCAAAATCCACATACTTAGTCCACTACAATACCTGCAGCTATTTATCTTTACATAAATTCTCTACACTGCAAACAAAAACATATAGCCGATATTGTAATTACAATGCCAATAACTCTAACAAATGCGAGACCTGTTGCATTGCAAATGCTTGTTGCTTGATGTAATGCTGTTTCTGACTAGTCTGACTGAGATCCTGCTAATCAGGACCCAAGTCTCTGTGCTTTCTCCCCTAAATTGGTTTGGTAAGTACTTGGGTACATCCCAGATTGGACACTGGTGTACCTTCTCAGTCCCTAGTATATGGTACTAAGGTACCCAGGCCATAGGTACACCAGGGGTCCCCCGTGGGCTGAAGCATGTATTATGCCACCCATGGGAGACCACTCAATTTGTAACTACAGGCCAGCCATTGTAGCCTGTGTAAGTTGGTGCTAACACCACTTAAGAAAGATATAGGTTTACCTATATCTAGGGTCACTGCACTTAAAACCTATAAGTAACCCCTAAGGCAGGTCTTACAATCCTGAAGGCAGGGTGCTTGTTTCTAAGTGTGAGGGTGCCCCTGCATGAGCAGGACACCCCTACAGCCCATGGAGTCCATTATCCCGGGTTGTAAGTGAGACAGCCATATGACATATAGAGGGGCACCGCGTCATTACGCGATGACCATCTCAAAACTGGCTGTAACGAATCCTGGTAGCAAACATGTTGGAATCATACCTCTACACCGTAAACGGTGTGGGAGGTATTATTCCATGCACCCTAAAGCTCCTTTGGGATGCCCTCGGTGCTCCCGGTACCAGTCTTCCAGACCCGAACAGCAAGCTAGGGCTGCTGCTGGCCAGAAACACGTCTCTGTCCTCCTGCTGCTGAGCCAAGCTCAGGCAGGGGAAGGCAGAACAATAGGTATCCTGTCACAGGGAGTTGTGACCACCTCCCAGACAGGGTTTAGTGTAATGGGGCAGGGTGGGGGCGCATGCCAGCGCCACATAGTCTGCGTGCAGGGCACACTTGGTGCCCTCCGTGCTTAGTCCAGTTCAAACCAGTTCAGGGGGCCGTTGGCTCCTGATATGGTGCGAAAATGGACAAAGGACAGGGAAGTATCCTCCCCCTTGTCCAGCCCCTCCTTAGGGAGGTCCCCCTGAATCGTCCCAACCCTTTCCTTAGGGTATTTAAGGGCTTACCTGAGGGTGGGTCCCTGGATTCGTCGTGGGACAAGATACATTTCAGACACCACTTCAACCGTCTGGGCACTCTGGACTTCGCTCTGGGCATCACGGCTGCAACTTGGAAGACTCCTGCTGCTCCTGATTTCGTCACCCTGCTCGTCTGCTGCAACGTCCGTGCCTGTGCACCATACAGGAACCTTCCAAGGCCTGTGGGCATCCAAGACACCTGAAGGAATCTCCCTTGAAGTGAAGGAGTCACTTCCCTGCATCTGCCGGCACCTCAACTAAGCTGACCGGTCTGCTGAGCCTGGGCTCCCACGGACTCCGAAAGGCTCAGCAACACAGGTGGTGGTTCTTCACATCTCTCGAGGCCTGCCCTGTCCGCTCACCAAGTTCGAGGCCAGTATCCCTCGTTGGAGCCGCAGGAACCGAACCCTTGTGCACTGCGTCGACTTGCAAAGGCTTGTTGGCTTCCTTCCACCAAGATCTTCGGGTTCCAAGTAGCCCCAACCTCAAGCATCTCCAGTGACCAAGATCTTCGTCCTCACCTCATCACTTGCATCATGGGCTTGCATCTTTGGTGAGCTGCTCGAGGGCCTCTCGTGACTCCAGTGCCTCTGGCTTTTGGGTCCTCTTGAGGGTCATCTTTGAATTCCTTGGGCTCCCCCGATTGCTCTGGCCTGCCCTGACTCCCCTGCTTGTGGTGAGTCTCCTGGACCTTGCTGGTCCCGACATTGCACCTTCTTCAACTTCCACCCTGGTTGCAGTTGCCAAGGCTTGTTGGTGCTCCCGACGGACACTGACCCCTCAACTCTCGACATCCGACGTGGGACAGCTCGTATCCAACTCCTGGTCATCCACAGCGTCGCCTGGTCATCCACAGCTGCAGTTTCAAGGTCACCGTCCGCTTCCCTGCACACTTGACATCGGTGGGCATTCGTCTACCGTGCTTCCTGGTCACTCCTGAGTGGCATAGACTCTGTCCCCCCCTGCTTGCAGGTTCTTCACATCTTGAATCCACCTTTGGGTTCCACCGGAGACTTCCACCTTCCCCAGCAGCGGCATCTTCCTGAAGTCCTCCATTGGGTTCGACAGCGGTTCCCGATGCCACTTTACACCTATGCACCCGGCTTCCCTGGTGTAGGTATCCTGGTTCCTAGGGTTGGGTGGCTCTCCAACCTTCTGTCTTCCTAAGGGGTTTCTTCAGGGTCCACTGGGAGGGGTCCTTCTTCTTTAAAATTGCAACCGTGACTTACCCGTTGACTTGCATTGATCCCGCGGTCATGTTCCCACTCTGCACACAGCCTCCGTGGGGCTCCTGGTTACTTACCTTCGGTGGTTCCTTGGGTCCCCGGCACTTCTACGTCTTCTGGGTATAGTCTTGACATGAGTCGTGGTTCGCATACCACTATTTTAGTATATGGTTTGGTCTCCCCCTGGTGACCACTGTGTATTTCGTGCTACTTACCTGTTTCTATTGCAAAGTGTTGTGTGCATTGTATATATCTCTGGCTAGGAGATATCTGTATGTGTTAGTGAGTGTCTTATAATAAATATTTTTTATAAATACACTGTGTGGTTCTTTTTCACTAAGATTATGTTCTGGTAAAACAAGCTGCTTAATACTCCTTCTGGACTAAGCCTGAAGGCTGCTCTCCACAGCTAACACTTAGAGAGCTTTCTAAGGTTGTCTAAGACCACTAAAATCACTATAAGGGTTGTCTGGATTGGCGCAAGGTGCCCACTTACATAAGTGTACACCATATACCAAGCCAGCTTCTCACACAGTCCAGTAACTATAATGAGTACATTAAGTATAAAAATTATTATGAAATAACATGTAAGTTACGGAAAGAATAAAATTGCAGATAAAATAAATAATATGTTGCAAACTTACTTTGACAATGTTGTGCTTGTAATATGGTAGTGTTTAAAATGTTTTGTTATAACACTGTTGTTGTGTTCGATGTAGTGTGATTGCGTTCTCTAAGGTGAGGAGATAAGCTATCAGTCAAGGTTGGCAGATTGCCTTTGCCAGCTTAGACATAAAGTTATTGCTGTGTTAATTTGAAAAGGGCATGACTTGGATTCTCTTCCTGCTCCCTGCATTAAGATTCAAAGGCTGGGAGTGTTATGCTGTTTTATCAGCAGAGATGCTTAATAAGGGTTTTCAATTCCTTGGTTTACAAGTCAACACTCACCTTTAATGGTAGGTTGTCTTTGCTGTCCCTCAACCCTGAACTCAGATATTTAATGAGGATTGGAATCTCAAACTTCCAGCTGAAATATTTAATGGTGAGTTTGAATTCCCATCTGAGATCTTAAGCCAGGAGCCAGAATCAGCCTCGTATGTTCCGTTGTGTGTGCTCTGAAACCTGCAAAAAGGATAGTGACAATGGGAACTGTGGTTTCTATTAAAGTGTGAGAGTAGCTTTGCATGAATCATGGCAGTGCTTATAAATCCAAGAACACTCTGCATGAAAAAGATCAGCTTGTAGGCAACTCTGAGAAGGTACAAAACACTTAGCTGAACTAGAAAAGACAACTGGAAGGTGCTGTGTTCTACTGTCTTCTATATTTGTATGAATGCATGTGTGTATGTGTATTTTGGACCTTATGTTGGACTACACTAACTACAACTGTAGAGCATTAAGGTCAAAGCTTTGTTAGTCAAGAGGACACCAAGGATGTCCTGGAAACAGTGTGAAAGATTAAAGTTATTTCCTCGTGATCTCTTACTTGGCGCTACATGGACCTCTTTTCTTGGTGGGCTAAACAAATGGTTTTAACAATATAAGTTCTCAATATCCCTGATCACCTAATTTATCTGGTGAACCAGGTTTTACAGGTTCTAGACTTATTGAATTCCTGAGAAAGAAAGTCAGTTTTCATAGCATAATTTAGGTTTAAGCTTGGAAGCCTTTTCAAAGTGTCTTTTTCGTGAAATTTAGATGTATTCTGAACAAAATGTGAGAATATAAGCAATACTTTCTAGTTTGTAGGACTTTAAGGGTAGCAATGAGATACTGTTGACAGGGATCCGTTCTGGATATGCAGAAAACCACCACCATCAACCCCTTCTTTAAAACCTACATAAGGCTAGACAGAATGTACAGGTCAGTTGCTAAAATTCTATTTCTAAAAGACATTTCAGAGAAAGTGATTTGAATGCAGTTCCAATAACACTTAAACACTTTGACAAAGTGTAGAACAACACCGCTAGACGCCTCTACCATCATACCCCTCCCCATGATCACTTTATCCTATGAAACAGAAATTGATTATGTTGTCAGACCACAATCTGTTGCACTTCTTATTGTTCTCTTCTATTTCATTTCAATTAAGCACCTCCAAGAAAGAATTACTGAAAATACGACTAGTTTCCCAGAATAAAAGGACCAATCGTCGGTTATTCCTCCTGACTAGCCAAATAACTCTCCCTCCACTCCCAAGAAAATAAGCAAATTCAAAAGTAGGGATGGCTTTGTTGCAGACTTCTAAACTCTGTGTTCAGCTCCTAAATGAAGACAATCAAGAAAATACTACCTTGATGCCCCCTACTTCCACAATTGTGCAAATTGCATTCTAAGTAACTCGTTTCCATATGGCAGTGTTTGCCAGGTAGAGCATGTTCTTGTGTCCAGTATCTCACAGGAATTATGTTTATTAATGGGTTCAGTTCCTGTTGAACCAAAACAGCCAGCTAAGATTGTGAGAGCTTGTGACTATGAATGAATATTTTAGATGTCCCATAATAGTCCTATTTTTTTCCCCCTTCCTTTTTTTTTATAGCTCAAATCTGACATAGTTGCTAATGCTTGCTTTAAAGACGACTGCCGCTGGGCCCATATATATATATGTGTATGTGTATATGTGTATGTGTATATGTGTATGTGTATCTATGTGTATGTGTATCTATATGTATGTGTATCTATATGTATGTATATCTATATGTATGTATATCTATATGTATATATATATCCAAGACTCCGGAAGGAGTTGAAACGCGTCGTGTATTTGTGCCCGAATAAACCTATTTTGCATCAGAAACTGCAACCGGAGTGGCTCGTTTCTTCACCAAACCTCAGGTGAGAGGAGTCTTGTATATGTTGGAGCGGTGGCGTCCGCACAATACGAGCCCCGGCCCGCTTGGATGGGCGTTCTGTGACGCTAGTCTCTGTTTTGGATATATATATACACATACATACATATATGTATATATATTTTTTTTTAATACAACTATTCCAAATAACCTAAATGTCTGACAAAGCACCTAGAGTCAAATTTGTTCACTTTCCGGTGCTATTCAATCTTCAAAATAAATGCTAAGGTTTAAGTTACATGACGAAGTAAAATTTACTATGCAATAAGGCCAATGTCTATACTTACCTAAAGCAGCACTCGATAAACTCTGTGCTTGCTGACTCTGTTGAATGCTGTTCTGGTGGCAGAAAAGACAAGAAATTAAAAGACATTTCTGGCTCTGTAAGCCTTTCATCAAGTGATTGATTGATTGATGATAGACTTTCCTGCCTGAAAGGCAATGTGTACCCTAGTGATGATGTTCCTTTCCTCTAGAAAGAATGCAAGTCTTGTGAGATATACTTTGATGAGTAGTTTAGGTGTTACATCCAGGAAGCTGATTGGTCAGTAATTTGCATGTCTGACAGGATGCCTTTTTAAACGATTAGAACCCCAACACTTTTCAGCCAGTGGGCTGGAGATTGTTTAATGTTAACAACAGCGTTTAGCAAGATCCCATGACTGGTGACAACATTGAAATATCCTTGAAGACACTATTTCCTGAAATCTTATCCAGTGTAGGAGTCTTCTTCCTGTGAAGAGAAAAAAGACTATTCTCTACTTCAGCCATTGTGAGTGGTCCCAAATAGAGAGGCAAACGTTTCTAAAAGCACAGAATTTAGTATGGGATTGAAGGAGATGTGTAGAAATTACCATATTTTGTGTGGTGTACCCCCAGATGTTGGCTTTGACTGTTTTGTTAGCTGTAGAACTATGTGCACTTCACCGCTGCTAACCAGATGTAAAGTGTCTGTTCTCCTCCTTTCAACATGATGAAATTAGTATACAGCTGACTGGCATATTTAACTTACATATAAGTCCCTAGTATATGGTGCAAAGAGTACCCAGGCCATTAAAGTTAAATGCCACCAGTGGACTACAGTACTTATTTATTATGCCATCCACAACAGTGGCAGTGCAAACATGGCTTGGTTTCAGGCCTAACAGTGTAGCCTGACTGTAGCAGTGAAAAAAAATACACTTTGACCTGTCAAAATGGGAGACATGCCTGAGCTGGCTGAATGGCAAGATGCAGGAGAGGACCATCCCAGCCAGAATTCTGCAAGGCACAGAGGGGGAGCCCCACTCTTAAGGGCCTACAGCGGCAGGCAGACGCCCAGAAAAATGGCAATACGTCTGGGGATCACCACATCTATTGGGAGAATGGTCTCCCTTATAGTGAGCCTAATGTCCCTTAGGACCCTGGGTCAACCAGGAGTATTGGTTGTCCCCCAGTGCTACCTGTTTTTCTACTGGAGTTGGCTCATGACATACCCTTGGCAGGCAGGACATCTGCAGCAGACCAAAACATTCAATCGCTTGGTAACACACTTCTATTAACCCCTATTATGAAGGAGTGGTGAAAGCAAGCTCCCTAGTAGTCCCCACAAGACGTTTTCGGCCGCTACATGAAAGAGGTCACTACATTTTTAGAGACCAGCCAGGAGATCATTAAACGGTGTTATCACCAGAAGGGCCACTCTGGTGGAGCACCAACCTGACCAGAAAACGTGGGTTATGGAGCCTGTGAAGCCCTGAGCTCTCCAGGACAGGTGGACAGGGCCCTGAGAGAGGAAGGGTTAGGTCACCTACTTTGTGGAAATCCACAAATAAAGGAACTGTTTAAGGGTCCTACATGTCAACAGACCAAAACAACACTTTGAGAGGTCTGAAGTGACAATGCTAATGGTGAGAGATTGTGGTGGTGAGGAGAGTGAACCCATCCCTATCGTCCAGAGAGCAAGATGGGTCAGTAGAGGAGCTCATCCTCTCTCCCAAACTTTCTGAAGAGCAGCAGAGGTACTTTCACCTGTTACTGGGGCAGTATTCCTCTCTTTAATCCCTTACCCCTGGGCTCATCAACTGGTGTACTCATGAGATTGATACAGAGGACAGCATGCCTGTTAAGAGTTAGAGCCAGCATCAAGGATGAGGTGTCCAAGTTGTTGGAGTTGGGGATGTTTGAACCCTCCAGAAGTCCCTCGTCCAGCCCAGTGGTCCTGGTACCAAAGGCTGCCCCACCGGGTAGCACCCCAGAGCTCATGTTCTCTGTGTTATGTTATGTCAATTATATTTATAGAGCGCACGGTTACCCTAAGGTGTCCTGGCGCTTAGCTCTACAGGCAAGAAGAGAGGTTTAAATGGAGAGCCAGAATACTACTGATTGCTAAAAAGCCAGGTCTTTAACGCCTTCCTAAAGGAAAGCAGGTCTGGGGAGGCCCGGATTTGGAAAGTTAATACATTCTATGCCCTGGCAGTGCAGGTGACAAAACACCTTATCCCCCAGTTGGCTCTTTTGAATTTGGGCACTATCATCATCTTTGCTCCTAGGGAGTGCAGGGTTCTGGTGGGGGTGTACCAACTAAAGCATTGCCTAAGGTGGTCTGGTCCTACGTCATGCAGAGCTTTGAAGGCCAAACAGAGTGATTTGAATCTGACCCATTGCCTTATTGGCAGCCAGTGGAGCTTTTTAATTTCTCTTTTGACTGATGTATATTTCGGGATTCCTGTTAGCAGCCTAGCTGCCGCATTTTGTAGTAACTGAAGTTTATTCAAATGTTGCTGCTGAATGTTCAGATATAGGCTGTTTAGATAATATCAGGGAAGTAATCACTATTTGTTGGCTATCAGGAGGCAGTAGATGTAGCATTTTCCTTATCATCCTAAGCGTCTGGAAAGTTGCAGAGGTGACTGCGTTCACCTGCTCTCCAAAGGTGAGCTTATTATCAACTACTACTCCTAAGTTCTTAGCTTTCCTAACTGGAGTTGGGAGGGTCCCTAATTCCTCCTGCCACCATCTCGGGGACCAGAAATTAGGGGTGTACCCAAAGATGATCACCTCGGTTTTGCTCTAATTCAGTTTTAGACAGTTTTTCATCATCCATGTATTTACTGACCTCATGCTGTCTTGAAATTTCACACCCTTTTCTGACTCCTGGCTTGGTAGCAGAGACACCACTATTTGTGTGTCATCCGCATGCGAAGTTAGCTGAAAGCCAAATGTTCTAATCAAGGTGGCCAGGGATGAAACATATACATTAAAAAGAGTGGGGCTAAGAGAGGATCCCTGTGGGACCCCACAAGGAAGCGAAAAAGGTTTGGATGTAAACTTATCTAAGGCCACAGTTTGCTTTCTGTCAGTCAGGAAGGAATACAATAGCTTCCAGGCCAACCCTGATTTCCGCATGCCAACAACCGGTCCATTAAGAGGCCATGATGGACCCGTTGAAGGCTGCTGAGAGATTTTTTTTTTTTTAAACTCTTTTTATTGATAACAGGGCATAATATAAGCGGTTGCCAGTTGTCATATGGTGAACATTTCACGTCTCTTTTCACATTGATATACACATGATCACATTACATTCAGTACATTATATTCGGTAGATCGTTGCGAGTAGCCCTCTTCCGCCCGCCTCCCTCAATCAGAAGCTGTATCCGACACTGTCCGAGGCGGAGTGCAGACATTCCCCCTATACGCGTTCCAGGCTCCCCATATTCTCTCCCACTTTTTGGGGCAGCCGCGGCAGATATAGGCCGCCTTCTCTGCCACCATAGCCCCATCCATATCTTTACACCAATCATGGAGTGTTGGAATGAAATGTGACCCCCATAATCTATCTATTTATTTTTCGTTTTGCGAGCATCATCCCAAGCGTCGCCCAATCCTGTGCAGCGTGAGTGAGATCCGTGGGCTCCCAGACATTTAGGAGACATCTTTTGGGCTCAGGCAGCACTAAGACTCCACCCACTTGAGTAATGGTTCGCATAACTGCCATCCAGAAGGACACTATTCGTAGGCACTGCCATAAGGTGTGGAAAAAAGTACCCTCCACCCCACAGTTCCAGAGACAAAGTGAGCTGTCAGTCCCCCCCAATTTTATGTAGGGTCACTCTGGTGTAATATTTACGGTGTAGTATTTTTAGTTGCACCAGCCTTAGTCTGGAGGATATCGCTACTTCGCGCGGTGAGGAGAGCGCCTCCTGCCAGTCTGTGTCATCTAAGTCTCCAAGGTCAGTGGACCATCGCTCACGGAGGGCCGTCATTGGATCTGGCAAGTTGTTGGCAAGTTTGCGGTAGGTGAGGGAAGTGGCCTTCTTGGTCATGTGGTCTGTCAACATGTCCTCTAGGGGGGAGGCCTCCGGCAGTATGGTACCAGTTGGTATAGCTGCCCTCAGTGCGTGCCTGATCTGTGTGTATCGAAATATTTCAGAGGGTGCCAGTTCAAACTGTTTTTGGAGGTGGGCGAAGGTAGCTACCTCTCCCTTGAGCCATAAGTCCCCCACCGTTGGTATGGCGATGGAATTCCATCGGCGGAAGCCCTTACTATTTCGAAGTCGTCCTAAGTGTTGTGTTTCCCAGAGTGGAGTGAGTTGAGTTAATACACCGTCCCAGCCCAGTTTTTTGAGTGCTATGTACCAAATCTGGACGGTGTGCGCCGTAGGTCCAATCAGTGGGGTAGTCTGCTTTCTAGTGTATAATGCCCGCATTATTCCTCCCTCTCCCAACCCATGTCTGTCCACTCTGAACGCGGGATCCGTTTGTGGTGCATGGATCCATTGATTAAGTACCGTCAGCTGAGACGCCCAGTAATATAGCTGTATGGTTGGAAGGGCAATGCCCCCGTCGTACCAGCCCTTAACTAATTTGTTCATGGCAATGCGTGCCGGCTTTTTCCCCCAGAGTAAATTAGAGACTTCCACCGCTATTGCCTTAAAGTAGCTTGGCGGAACAAGAAACGGCGTATTCTGCAGGGCATAAAGAAACCTGGGAAGCGCCATCATCTTAAAAAGTGCTGCTTTCCCGAGCAACGTCAACGGTAAGGATTGCCAGTGTATCGCGTCCCGCTTGAGTCATTCCAAAGGCGGCATAAGATTTTATTTAACGAATTTGTCAGACAGCGGCGTGATATGGTTTCCTAGGTATTTAAAACCTCCCTGTGCAAGCTGGAGATTGCACCCTTGCGGGAGCTGTGGCGGTGGGCCACGCAGTACATATATAAGCGACTTGGCCCAATTGATGGTGTATCCCGAGACCCGACCAAATAAGTCACATATAGTCAGCAATACAGGGATGGACCTTCTGGGGGATGCTATATATAATAACACATCATCAGCATATAAGGATATGCGGTCCTCCCATCCCTCCGCCCAATGGCGCCTCGGATATTCGGTGCCCACCGAATCCATGCGGCCAGTGGCTCTAGAGCTAGTGCGAACAAAAGCGGTGAGATGGGCACCCTGACGCGTTCCGCGCCCCCAACGGGAAATCTTCCGATAAGTGGCCGTTTGCCGTAACATGGGCCAACGGCCCCGAGTATAGCAATCGCACCCACGCGCAGAATTTTGGGCCGAAACCCAGGTGTCTCAGCACTGCAAAGAGGAAGGGCCACTCAACCATATCAAAGGCCATACGGGCATCTAAGGAGAGTATGACTGCTTCTTCCTGAATAAAGGGCATACGCGCCACTACTCCATGGAGTCGTCTTAGGTTAAGGGCCGTGTTCCTGTTGGGCATAAAGCCGGATTGGTCCGGGTGTATTAAAGCGGTGAGATGAGGAGTCAATCTGGCCGCCAGGAGTTTAGCGAGGATTTTGGCCTCTGCATTAATTAGCGATATAGGGCGGTATGATGCACAATCCTCGGCCGGCTTCCCGGGCTTATGAATTGTGACTATAGTGGCAATACATTGATCTCGTGGGAGTTCTCCTGCCTCCAGGCTAGACCTGTACATATTTAGAAGATACGGAGTAATGGTGGAAGCAGTTTTTTTGTAAAGTTCGATGGGTATGCCATTAGGCCCCACCGCTTTCCCTGACTGTATTGCCCCAATTGTATCTCATCTGCGGTGAGGTCAGCTTCAAGTGTTGAGGCTGCCTCCGGCGTTAGTGTGGGCATCTTGATATCTTTGATAAAGGCGTGCGCTTCCTCAATCGTTGTTGAGGATGTCGATGTGTATACCTGTTGGTAGTGTTTTTCTAATTCATTCACAATGTCCTGTGGGTCTGTGATAGTTTCTTTATCGCCTGTGCGTAATTGTGCAATCCATCGACTGGCGCGCTCTTTCTTATCAAGCCAGGCCAGAAGTTTCCCCGCCTTATCCCCAACTTCATATATTTTGTGCCGCGTGGCCTGGGGTCTAATTTTAGTGTCTTCCTCAAGGTGTTTCTTATATTCCTGTTGTTTAAGAGCAAGAGCCTGGGCCGTCACTCTCGTTGGGTGTTGGGCATGAAGTCCCTCCGCTTGGGCCAATTCCAATTCTAGGGTACTGACCTCTGCCTTCTTTTCGTTTTTGTGACCTATTATAGATGCGATGGCCTGGCCCCTAATGACCGTCTTGTAGGCCTCCCAAAGTCTTAGAGGGGAATCTACGGAATGCGCAAAGTCGTTAAAATAGTGTTGCGTTGCGGTATTGATACTTTTAAGGATTTTAGAGTTCTGCAGATAACCGGGGTATATGGGGTAAATACGACGTCGGGTTGGAGTCCGGCACGCATATGTCATTACCACTGGAGAGTGATCTGAGATACCTCTAGGTAGGGTGGTGATATCCAATATATTTCCCAAACTGTCCGCTGAGGTTAAAACATAGTCTATTCGTGATAGACTATTGTGTACTCCCGAATGGAAGGTAAACTGTCGGGTCTCGGGGTAACGGAAACGCCAAGCATCAACAAGGCCAAGCGCCTCAAGGAACCCCGCGAAGCGAAGGGCTCCACCACTTAGGGCCCTGGGGGGCTGACGATCCAAAGTACCAGAGATCACCGCGTTGAAATCTCCACCAATCAGGAGCTCTCCCTCTGGCAGGGCGAGCAGAAATGCGCTGAGGGCTGGAAAGGCTACCGAGTGGAGCGCTGGAGGGATATACACTGATACTATGTTATAAGCCCGTCCCTCCCATTGGCATGCGATGGCTGCGAATCGGCCCTGCTCATCCTTCCATGTCTGTTTGATTACTATCGGGAATTGTTTCCACACTAGGATGCCCACCCCCCGTGATCCGGAGGTGAACTCGGAGTGTACCACCATCTTAAATCCCCACCGGTCCAAGGCTTTACAGGAAGAGCCCATCAGGTGCGTTTCTTGAAGCAGGGCTACTGCCGGAGAGTGACGTTTCAAGTATTGTAGAACCAACCCCCTCTTAATCTTGTCCCCAAGTCCGTGGACATTCCATGTGAGTAATGTCAGGGGGGTACTCGGTGCGTGGAGGGGTGCGGGCGGATCAGGCCCCAGCTGATCCTGTGTTACCGTTTCTAACATGTCTCATGTGCTCGTCCTTGAGGATGTAGTTACATTGTGTCAGAGGCGTGATGTCTATAAGGTGGTTTCTAACCGCTGCCCATAATATACATACGAACAACAAATAACAGAAAACTGTCCCCCCCCCTCTCCCTGCCTCCCTGCATGACGGAACCATAACTACCCGCCTCCCCAACTTCGCAGAGTGCTTAATACCCATTACCAATACCGTAATGGGGGAGAGAGTCACCCGCTTCTCCCGTGAACCTCCCTTTGCATCAGCATGTAGCTTAATGGCATTGTCACGTTCAGCAGGCGGTGCGGTCGAGATGCAGCCCCGTTATATAAATACTTGTCTCAGAACTGTCGCATGTCCGCTCAACCTACTGCAAAGATACATCCGCCACATTAACACCCACTCGGGTAGAGAGTTCTGGGATCGAGCTGTTGATCAGTATGTGCCGACAATCAGTCCAGTCAGCAGCGTCCGTGATCCGTAGTAGTATGGGTGCGTTCATTCTTCACCGTTCGCCTGCGGTGATCTGTCCGTTGCTCCCGTTTCTTCCGGTCTTTCCAGTGAGTCCTTCTCCACACAGTGTCCGCCTCTTCTACCACTGCGATCGGACCTCGATACACGGCGCCAGCCCTCCAGCCATTCCTGGGCCTCCTCCGGTGTGACAAAAAACCATGCCTTGCCCTCGGCCTCTACACGCAACTTAACTGGGAACAGCATTGAATACTTGAGTCCGCGGTTCCTGAGCTCCTTCTTGACATCGAGGAATCCACGATGTTGCTTCGTTACTGCCACCGTATAGTCCGGAAAGATCGTGATGGTGCTGTGTTCAAGATGTAATGGTGGAGCGGCGCGTGCAGTCTGTAGTATCACGTCGCGATCTCTGTAGTTGAAAATGCGAGCAAGGATGGGTCTCGGAGGCGCACCCGGTCTCGGCTGTCCCCCTGGAACTCGGTGTGCTCTTTCCACTGAAAAGTAATTTGAGACCCCGTGGCTGGAGGTGATTTGTAATAAGGTCTTCAACAAAGAGATCCAGGGCCGGACCACCTGTACGTTCCGGCTAGGCCTGGGCGGTAAATTCCGTTCCGCTTGCGGAATTTGAGTAATTTCGCGTTCCGCGGAGAACGCGGAATTGCCAAAAATTCCACGATCCGCGGCTTCGCAGAATTTTTTGCTTGTTCGCGCTTTCAAAATGCGTCTTCGCGAGATATTTCCCCCCGAGCACGCAAACAGCGTTCGCGAACAGGAAAAAAGCATCGCGAACGGGTGGAACAAGCAATTCCGCGTTTTCGCGGAATTTCTGCGTGCTCGCGGAGATTTTTTACCGTTTCGCGGACCTTTGCGTAGCGCGACTACGCAAATTCCGCCCACCCTTGGTTCCGGCACACCTATGATGCGGATGTTGTTTCGTCTTGAGCGGCCTTCCTGGTCCTCGAGTTTAGCGGCCATCAATCTATTGTTCGCCTCGAGTTGCCGAACTTGCTTCTGAAGAACCGTTGTGTCGCTCACCAGAGTCTTCGTTGTGGTTTCCACCTCCGACACCCTAGTTGACATTTTATTAAAGTCAGCACGAATCAGGGATAGCTCCGTCGACAGCGACCCAATACGAGAATCTAGAGATGCATGAACATTGTTTAATGTGGTCATAATGTCTTGTAATGTGACTTCCTGCTTCCCCGCGGCCACAGAACTTGACGTGGGTGTGGCGCTATGTTCCGCGGACTCTGGCTGTGTCTTGGTGTAAGCATATTTCTCCAGCTTCGCCTGGTTCGGGCCCTTCTGGCTTCTACTCCCCATCTCGGCCGTGGTCAAAGCCGTTTCAGGACGCTCCGGTACTGGGGCGGTACTCACCGCTGCCTGCCAGTGTGCTGTTACCACACACGCGGCCTATCGGGTTTTCCACCCCAGACCAGTCGCCACACTGCTGCGTCAAAAAGGGGGGGGGGGGCCCGAGGGATCCGTCCAAAGGTCGTGTGGCTCTACACTCCCTGGCCCTTCTCTTGGAGGCTGTAGTGCGCGTAGTGGGTATATCGCGCGGCCGGGGCAGTTCGTTGCCAGGCTGGGAAATCCTAACGCTGTTTAACTGTTCTAGGCCGGCGCCACTGTCATGCCTGGGATATAGCTGCGGCCCTGAGTCACTGGTCAGTCATCCGTGATGCAATCTGCAACAGGGTGTCGCACTCAGTACCTTGCCCAGGGGTTCCCAGCGTCTTCAAACCCCCCGGGGGGGGGAGGAGCGGTCTCCAGTAGTAGCAGCTACAGGAGCGTGGGGGCAATGTTTTAAGGTGTGCGCTCCATTTCAACTGGCAAGGTATGTTAAAATGTTATTGGCCGGTCGCACCGCTCCTGGCTGCCCTCAGTCCCCCGTCACCACACCTTACTGTTCGTCCTTCAGCCGGTTCTCTGGCCTCAGGACGTCTTCCGGCTTGATCTGGGCCTGCACACCTGTCACCAGTCTCTCCCGGTTTTCTGCTGGGCCTGGCCGCGTCACGGAGCGCAGCCCCCGCCGATCCTCCAGGGTCTCGGATCCGCCACTTCTGTTGAGGGTGCGATCAGCGCCTCACTCCATCCAACTGCACACCCCACAGGGGGCTGGTCGGGCCGCCGTCCACGGTCGCGCCTTGCGCTCGTTCTGTTGCGGCGTCCCAATCGCGCTGTGCAGCACCGGCAGCTCTGGGCCAACTTCAGTCCCCGGCTCAGACCTCCAGGATAGGCCGCGTTCCTTTCACTCGGCGCCGTTACGCCGTGGAACGTCGAAGGGAGTCCGGACCAAGGGCATCAGAGGCACCAATCGTTCCGACGCCTCCTGCGTTGCCCCACACTGACCAACACCAGCGGATAACTGTGCGGATTGATGGGGTAGGTTACAAGGCGGCAGAGACTCCCTAGGCTGCAGCCATTTTCTCCGGCTGCTAGCCACGAGGTTTAACATTATCAAGGCCGCGTTACCTCCCTTATCCAGAGCCTCCCTAACCTCATAAGTGGACTTGATAAGCGCTGATTCTGTACTATGGCCTCCCCTAAAGCTGTATTGTGTTGAGTCTAAAATATCATTTTCCTGAATGAAGCTTGTAAGTTGAGCGTTCATGGCCCTTTCTACCAATTTTGCAGGGAAGGGGAGCCGAGAGATAGGCCGAAAATTATTGGGGTCTTTTGGGTCAAGGTTAGGTATTTTTCAGCAATGGGAGAATGGAAGCAGTCTTCCATGCTTTAGTGAAATGCCTGGGGGTAAACATGGCATTAAAATTGAGGCAAGAATCTCTGCTACCAGTTGAGATGCCAGGTTAATCACTGAAACTGGGCAAGGATCATGAGGGTAGCCAGATCTGACCGATAAGAACTAATCCAGGATTTGTTTGTGGGAGAGAGGATTAAATTCTATAAAGACTGTTGGAGCTTTCACTGCACCTGAGATGGTCTGTAAATAGCTACCGCCACAGGTCACTGGGGTCACGGTTTCTGCCTGTGAAGGATGATTGAACGTGGAAGAAATCTGTTTTCCTTTTTTGTAGAAAGAAGGATGCGATTTTTTCGCAAAGAGCTTGGCTACTCGCTATTTTTGGCGGACAGGGAGATGCTAATCTAGATACTGTTTTAAAGAGTTCTTTGGTGGAATGTTTGGCCAATAAGATCTAATTGGCAAAATAGTATTTTTTCGTTCGGGTCACCATTATTTAATATGCCGTAAGACTTTTTTATATTAGGCTTTTCTGAACAGTTATAAGTCTTTCTCCAGATTTGTTCTTGACGTTTGCAACTGAGTTTTTGAAGTTTCTTCGAGTACCAGGGAGCCGTGGACTGTGAGCGTTTAGGTTTAGTAATTATTTCAGGGGCCATGGCTCTACAAGCAGAATCTACCCAGTCAAAGGCCGCCTCTAAATCTATAGGCAGAGGTGCGATAGTGGAAGAAAGGAGGTCTCCTAAGGAAGGTCCCTTGTTTTTATTCCAAGCCCTCGATGCAAATGCATTTTTAAGGGCGTTATTATCTTGCTGCCTTTCTGGAAGGGCCAATTCAACCAGGACGGCTGAATGGTCCGACCAAGTGAGGGGCAGTACTCCCGAGTAACGTAGGTGGGGGTGATTGGAGAAGTTAGTCAGTGCTGTTCAGGGCATCCCTCAAAGCAACTGAATCCATGTCCGGGGGGGGGAGGGGGGGCAGGGGGTGTTCCAGATGAAAATTGAAATCCCCAAGTATGGTAAAATGATTAAACCAGAGCCCATCTTCTACTAAGGAACCTATATCTGTTAAGATCAACTTTTTTGGGCCAGGAGGTCTATAAAGTAAAAGAGGAATGATGGTGAGAGAGTAAAAAGCAAAAAGATAGGGCTTCGCAGGAGTCAATAGAGATTGTTTCAAATGCAGCTGTCATAGAGCTATGATAGATAACTGCTAGGCCGCCCCCCTTCTAGTGGGCCTATTCAATGTTTGACATGTAAACCCGGGCGACGTAGCTTTGACCAGATCTGGTCCTCGAGACATCGTCAGTCCAAGATTCTGTCACAAAAGCTATTTTTATTTTGTAGTTGTCTATTAGTTCCGCACATTCCATGCTATGTTTTACTAGGGATCTGGCGTTTAGAAGGGTGCAGAGTAAGGGTTTGTTACCTGACTTGACCCCACTAACTAATTTAACAGGAGCTTGGAGGCTTGCTCCAGAGAAATCCATCTTTGAAGGCATGTCCCGCAGTTGTCGCAAATAAATTGCATTTGTTTTGGTTCCGTGTAAAATGTTAATCGTAGGCAGTTTGGGTCCTTACTTACAGAATTAAAGGCCTGAAGCTCGGGCCCGGTGTAATACCTTATGCACCTGGATTCGGACTTACCAGATGCAGGAGGGCTGGCGCTGGGCGCTGAGCGCGAACGGGCGCAGACGGGCTTGCCTTCGGCGCATCAGTGGCGTGCCTGCTGCGCAGCGGGCGCGCTTTATCAGGCTTTAGGTAAGCCCCCATGCAGGGCCAATCGGGCCGGGTTGGCGTGTCTGAGCGCTTTGACAGCGCAAGGTAAGAATCGTGGGCAAAGCAATGAAGGCTTTTAACCGGGGTCCAGCAACCCCCAACTCAGGAAGCAGGCTCCCCTGCTTCCTGAATCATACTGGTAAAGAAAAATAGAACAGAAAATAAAGGTTGAGCCAGGGCTTTAAGTGGGCCGGGTCCGTCCGGGTCTGAGCACCGGCAGTTTTTTTTTGGGGCCCTCGAAACGGGTCTCTATCGGGCTCTATTTTCGCGGCTGTTTCACTATACTAATTCAACACTACTCGCCGAAAAAGCGCTTTGACGCCTCGTCAGGGGTAGTAAGCGCTATACAAATGCAATTACAATACAATGCAATACATCATACAAAACATTGTTGTGACTACCTGATGCACAATTGCCGGAACGTTTGTCATGGAAATGCTTCCTCTCTGTGGCTGTGACGTCAGACTATACGGTGAGTGGGAGCGGCCGTTAAAGCCCTGCTGGGATCAGTAAGTGCCACCCCCTCCCCCTCCTACATCCAAATACAGCCAGGACCCGGAAGGCTCAAAATGGTAAGCGTCGCCCAGCTCTGTGCTCAAAAATATAGTTTCAAGTCAAGAACCCAGGCGCAACCCGGCCCGAGGCACACATTTAGCTCCGACAACTCGTTTTGGTTTTCCATTTCTCTTACAGGCAATAATCCGAATTTTTAATGTTTTAATTACTCTCGTTTGCAGTGTAAGTTAGTAGTGTTCTCTCTCCCGATTGAGAAATACTCATAGTACGTGCTGGTGGGAAAGCAGTTCCTCAAGGCCGCTGACTTTGCAACCCCAAAAGGTACCTATTGTTGCTTACGCTGTCACATCACATCCTCGGTTTGCTTTCAAAACAATTTAAGGATAGTTTACACAGTTCTAGCATTCTTCACATGTATTTTTATTTTTTATTTATTTGTTGCTTGAATTGGACGCCGTGTTTTGAATTGGAGGGGTCGGGGAAATTGGTTTCAGCATTTCTCACCTGTGGAGCCGCATCTTGATAGGTAAGTGCTGCCCTCTTTGTTCCCCCTCTTCCCTCTCTTTCTGTCTCGCTCCTCCTCATTTAGTGAAAACCGAGACTTTTAGAAACAGGTATTACCTTCTCTTTCCTCCTTTCGTTTATTTGCTCCCCTGTGAAATGGATCCAAAAACGAAAAACACTTTTTCTGGAAACGTCCTCTTTTTCTGACTTTTTTCAAATTCTAAGTGCAGCCTCGGTGGGGTGGGGGGGCGAGAACAAAAACATTCAAAATATGAAAAGTAACTAGCTAAAGCAAGACAGAGTGGTTACAAGGTGGCCAGATTGATTTATTCACACCTAAACACATTAGCGCCACTTTACTGTGTTTGCCAGTGAAGCGCTACTTTTGTTTTCTCGTCTCTCTTTGAACAACATTGTTTTCCTTAGGTGGGAAAGTGCACTATTCCTGGAGGTACTGAAATACCTACTTGATGGGTGAATTGGAAAACTAAATGTGTACAGCGGCTGTGTGTTCACAAATGTGGTCTTTTTAAACCATACTGCTTACGTTTTGTAAGGATATAAGCAATGGGCATTGAAACGGGTCCCTTCTGGGCCCTATAGTCATGGCCTTAACTTTTCAGGCAAAAGCACTCACTAATTTCTGAATAATGAGTGTAAAAAGAAAAAGGTAACCATGTTGTTCCTGCTTACATTTCACATGCTTTACTTAATCTTGCATTTCTTATGAGTGTTTGTTTTTCTAGGATGTTGTTAATTATTTTTTTTAGGCAGCATATTGCTCTTGTCTAGTGCGTAATTTGAATTGAGTCACATCCAGGTGTTTATAGCGGGTCAGTGCAGTGCAAGTTTCTCTCAGTGGAGCAGTATGGTGTTCAGTGGGGGAGAGGATGTGGCACTATGGTCAGAGCTGCTTTAATTCGGAACTGGGGAACCAGGTTCAGCCTTCATGACCAGTCCACCAGACCACTCCCGCTGAGGGAGCACATTCCCATGCTAGACCTTAGAAGGCCCCGCAAGATCTTAAAAGCCCTGGTGTCTTAGCACCAGCAGGTGGACCCTAGCAGTGGCATGTGTGGGTTAACCTTGAAGGCCTGTCCGCCACAATTTATTCTGAAGTTCACCTCCAGTCTTGCAGGCAGGCCTATGAAGCAGCACACCATACAGTGACAGTGACTCTGTCACTGAGGTCAAAAGACCCTTGAGCAGGGTGGCTCTAGGGCAGTGCGACCGCACCAGGCGCTGACCACCCGCGATCCGTGCAGCTAACAGCAGTGGGTGGGGATTTCAGGGATGATGCCGAGGGAAAATTAAATAATTAATTTTCTCTCAGCATCGTCCCTCGAAATCCCCCCTTACCCGGCCCCACCACTGTTACCTGCACGGACCGGGGCTGGCGCTAACTTCAGGTGGGGGCGTCGTGTTTGCAAGTATAATATGGTTTTAAAAGCACTTGCTGCCTCGTTCCTGACCTCCAACAATTTTCGGCAACAATAAAAATGTCATAACTCCAGTGATGTTCTTAGTAGAGAGAGATGGTGTTTTGTCTAGTGGACGTTTTGACTCATGGAAAGGAAGCGCAGAGGGTTAATGTGCCCACTGCTAAGAACATGTACCATGCAGATCACAAAGTGCACATAATGTAAATAAGTCAGTGGGTTACTGCTTTTTGCCTATTTTATTATCCTTTGCTGGATGCGACTTCATGATTTTCTTAAGCACACAATGCTAGTTATCTTGATTTAGACCACGCCCCTACTCGGATAGGCCACACCCCTTGAAGAGATTTGCCACGCCCCTTTTAGAGCACCCCCAGTTTTTTTTTCCCACTTAAAGCCCTGGGTTGAGCAATTAAAAGCATAAAACGATTAAAATAGTGGGAAATGAGCCTTTCCAATATGTCTCCACATAGTAGGAGCAAGGCACCTCCTATTTACACAACGTGCTATACAAGGAAACAAAAAGACGCTGATAGTAACAGGTCTGTGACCTGCTTCCATCTTATTAAGCTGCGCGGACGCCCTTTACCAGGCTTTAAGCAAGCCCCCATGCAGGGCCGGGTGGGCGTGTCTGAGCGCGTTAACAGCGCGAGTTAAGAATCGGTGGGCAAAGCAATGCGGGCTTTTAGCCAGGGTCCAGCAACCCCGACTCAGGAAGCAGGCTCCCCTGCCTCCTGAATCATACTGGTAAAGAAAAACAAAACAGAAAATGAAGGGTGAGCAATTAAAAGCATAAAACGATTAAAATAGTGGGAAATGAGCCTTTCCAATATGTCTCCACATAGTAGGAGTAAGGCAC
Source organism: Calotriton arnoldi (assembly GCA_963921515.1). Lineage (NCBI taxonomy): Eukaryota > Metazoa > Chordata > Amphibia > Caudata > Salamandridae > Calotriton > Calotriton arnoldi. The sequence continues at coordinate 221,006 of CAWUFW010002160.1, forward strand.
CTCCTATTTACACAACGTGCTATACAAGGAAACAAAAAGACGCTGATAGTAACAGGTCTGTGACCTGCTTCCATCTTATTAAGCTGCGCGGACGCCCTTTACCAGGCTTTAAGCAAGCCCCCATGCAGGGCCGGGTGGGCGTGTCTGAGCGCGTTAACAGCGCGAGTTAAGAATCGGTGGGCAAAGCAATGCGGGCTTTTAGCCGGGGTCCAGCAACCCCGACTCAGGAAGCAGGCTCCCCTGCCTCCTGAATCATGCTGGTAAAGAAAAACAAAACAGAAAATGAAGGGTGAACAATTAAAAGCATAAAACGATTAAAATAGTGGAAAACGAGCCTTTCCAATATGTCTCCCACGTAGTAGGAGCCAGGCACCTCCTATTTGCACAACATGCTATACAAGGAAACAAAAAGAAGCTGATAGTAACAGGTCCATGACCTGCTTCCGTCTGATTAAGTGTGGACTAAAGGGTCTTCAATTCAGTCACCATGACTGATGCACAAACCCCATCCCTAGAGCTGATGAGCTCATGGACAGGCTAGGGGCTGTCGGATACCTCAGTTCCTTTGAGTTCTGCCATTTGGGTTGAAGAACACCCCTGACCATCCCAAAGGTTGTTAAACTGGGTCATGGCTGGGTTGCAGAACTTCATTACCACCTACCTGGACGACATTGGTATCTTCATTTCCAGCTGGGGTGGCCACCTGTGCCATTTGAAGGAAGTAATTCATGCCCTGCCACAGGCAGGCCTGACTATCAAGAACAGTAAGTGCCAGATTGGGCAGGCTCTGTAGTATACTTTGGCCACCAAGTTGGTGGAGGCCATGCACAACCTCTCCAGACCAAGATCTGGAGCATCATGGCCTGGAAGCCTCCCAAGACACAGAATCAAGTGAGAGCGTTTCTGGGCCTCACTGGGTATAACGAGATTTGTCAAGGGGTATGGCACCATTGTTGCCCCCCCCTGACAGAGCTGATTTCCAAGAAGCCTAAGGGAAGACATGTAGTCAAGGCACCTGACTTCAGTAAAGAATTCTTTGTGCAGACCGATGCTTCAGAGCATGGTATTGGAGCTGTTCTTTCAGAGCTGATTGGTGAGGGCCTGGAACAACCTGGGAACAAAGGTGGAGTGTAATTGAAAGGGAAGCATTTTCAGTGGTCCGAGTACTGAAGAAAGTGAGACCATACCTGTTTCTGATAGACTTCTTACTGCAGATTCATCACCCTGGAAATTTCCCCAGGTGTCCGACTGGATCTGGAAACCTTCAAGCAATTCTCTTCTGCATCAACAGGTGGCATAGTGAAGCTCCGCACCAGGTCCATTATAAGAGTCCATTATAAGAGCATCGCCTGCGCTCACTGATGTCAGTTCCATTTTTTCTGCGACTACTGACATGGATCTGGAGCTTTTCTTCCTGTCATTCTGACAGAGATTTCCCTCAAAGGTTTTCACAAAAGTGTGCATATGTCTCCATCTGAGACAACAGGGTTCAAGCCAAGCACTGACACTCATGATGATTGTCTCTGGTGCCTCGGCACTAAATTTGACTCTAATTTGTATGAATGCTGTAAGAAAACGAAGAAAAAGGCTATCCAGAAGCGTGAAGCCAAGTTAGTAGTTGCTGAACTCTGGAAGTTGCAGAAGCAATCCCGATCAAGGTCACAAATTTGATCTCGCTGCCGCTCTTGAGGTCACTCCCATTAATGGTCATCATCAAAGTCACATGGCTCTGGTAAGTCCAAGAGGTTGCACAAGAAGCACAAAAAGATGAAGCACTGCTCCCCATCTCACCGCTCGTAGTCTTGCGGCTGGCCAGGGACTTCTAGGCTGCGGAACCGGTCTTCTTCCAGGGAGTCAAAACCAATACTCATCCTGAGTCCGCCCCATTACGAACGGACAGCCACATTGCAACAGATTGGTAAGCTGAAACTGGCCCATGAGAAGATCTTTTGTGCCTCGCCTGATCCTTCTAGAGCACCCTTGGGCACCAGGGATGAGAGGTAGCCTCCATTCGGGTTGCTGCTGGTGGATTCTTCAACAACATCACTGTGCCACCCGACCGCCAAGCTGGGTCGAAACCTTCCTAGAACCCGACTCCACTAAACCCGACTCCACTAACTCCGGGTTCGACGGCACGCCTATCGCCAGCCATCCTCCGGAACGGGTTCCACTGACGTTAGTCCCACAAACTCACCCAACAGTGCTCCCGGCACCTCGGCCAATGCCACAGAGTCACCCCCACCCATCCCCCGTTTATATGTCACCGATGCCAGAAGCGGATCTGATTGTTTTATTGGACTCCAAAGGTCGAGCTTTGGCCCCCAGACTTCACCAGTATGCCCACTCTGAGCCTGACACCTATCACTATATTGGGGAGGACGAGGTAGGTGATTTCCACGAATACTAAGATGATGGTAACTTATTTGATGATCTTCAAGATACAAGTGGCCTGGAAACTTCCCCTGATACAGATCTCTCCTCACCCACCCCAGCATGGGCCTCTGAGGAATCTGCCTTCTTTGCGCTGTCATAAGGAGGGCAGCAGAGGCCCTCGACTTGACTCAGCACACCCAGGGAAGTGAAGTCAAATGTACTTAGAGGTTCTGAACCCAGGAGAACCAAGCCAAGAACCCCTGTTACCTTTCAATAGTGCCCTCGCTGATATCCTGATAGGCACCTGTGCCAAACTAAGGATCTTGCATGATGGTCAATATACAGGTGGCAAGGCGACGCAGACCTGCCATCGAAGATCTAGACTTTATTCTCCAGCATCCCATTCCAGGGAGTCTAGTGGTTCAACCCTCTATGAGTCGGCTGAACCTCAACACATTCCCTACTGCTTCACCTGACAGGGAATCAAAGTGGATGGAATCATTTACCAAGAAAGATTTTCCTCCACTAGCCTTGCCCTTAGGTCAGTTAACACATCATGCCTCCTGGTGCGATAGTTGCATGCACTTTGGGATAAAGTGGTATATATTACCAGCTGTCCCAGAAGAACATAGGCCAACCCTGCAAGGCCTTATTTTTAACAAACAAGATGCAGTGAAATATTCTATTCGGTCTGGTCTGGACACTAATGAATGACTGGGTAGGGCATTTGGAACCAGCATAGTGCTCCGGTGCCACGCCTGGATTCGCTCCAGAGGCTTTTCCTCCAATCTCCAATAATCGTTAATAAACATGCCCTCCCGCTATCAGCTATTCAGAGCGAAGGCTGACTTTGCCTTAGAACCTCTCAAAGAGAGCAAGGCTCCCGTCTGTTCTCTAGGCTGGTTCAGCAGTTTCCCCAGCAGCCACGCCCCTTTCGTGGCTTTGAGAGGGGTTACCAGCAGAGGCCACACAAATATAGACCTCCGCAGCGACAAGCCTCCCAGCTCTTGAGTGCGAAGCCAGGGATCGGCTAAAATAAAGATGGACTGGGATGCAGCAAAAGAAATTACCAGTGGCTGAGATTAATTCAAGCATTCCATCCATCTCTTCTTTGTATAGTTTCCGTGTGACATCCTAAGTGGGAGAAGTATGTCCAGACATGGGTCCTGTGCACACTGTTCCACTGGAACCAAGCTATATTCGGCTAAGAAGGGTGTGAAACTGGTCCTGAGTTGCTTGTGTTCTGGTTCAGGGAAGACCTGGCCTGCCAGTTCGGGCTGGATTATTCCCATTGGAGCAGGGTCAAGACTAATTTGCATATCGCTGGGTTCAAACTGAGGTGGCACAGTGTGCAAAATGACAATGGTCTGGGATATACCCCCAAGGAATTAGCAGTGACTGAGATTAATTCAAGAATTGTGTCCATCACTTTTTTGTATTCTTCAGGAGATCCGGCCAACAGCGTCTAAGTCCCCAGGGGCAATGTTCTTCCCAGACTTCAATCCCTGCCTCTATAGCTGCCGTGAAACCCTTTAATTTGCCTTTGGCAGCACAGGGTCGCCTGTTGGAAGATCGGGTCACCTTTTACCTCTCTGGCTGGAGTAGAATCACTACAGATCAATGGGTGCTCCAGATCATAGAGCAAATATACTTCCTTCCTTTCCTGTGCAATGCCCCAGACATGCCACCCACACCTCAAAACCTCCCAGAGGAGCACTTGTCTATATCCTGTGGAAAAGTACTCACTGTCTTGGCCAAGAGAGCAATAGAGAGGGTGCCGGTATCAGAGATTGGGATTGGCTGTTACTCCTGTTATTTTCTGATAACCTATTCTCGACCTTAGCCCTCTGAACATCTTGCTCCAGAAGGACAAGTTTAAATTGCTCACTCTGGCCCAGGTTCTGTCTACCTTGGATCCCGGAGACTGAATGGTAGTGTTGGATGTACAGGATGCATGCTTTTACCTCCGTCCTGCCTACCCACAGAAGTTGCCTGCAGTTTCTGGTAGGCCACAAACCCTTTCAGTTCTCTGTGCTCCCATTCTGTCCCACCAGCAAGCTTTGGGTGTTCAGAAAGTTGAAGGTGGCGGTTGCATCTCATTTGAGGAGGTTGGGGAATACCAGTCTTCCCATACCTCGACGACTGGTTCTTGAAGTCTGGCTCGCCCAAGGAGTCGACGACAGTCAATCTGTTGACATCGTTGGGTTTTTCCATTAACATGCCAAAGTCACACCTGATTACTTCACAGAGGCTGCCTTTCATTTAAGCTATCCTTGGCATGATTCTGTTCAGAGCTATTCCTCGCCTCAATGAATCCAGAACATTTGGCCTATGATCTAAATGCTTTAAGCCTTTAGCCTGGATCTCAGAGAGAGTGGCTCTGAGGCTTCTGGCCTACTGCATCTTGCTTGTGGACCTAACCAGGTGGCACATGCAGGTTCTGCAATGGGAATTAAAGTCTCAGAGGGCTCAGCATCTAGGGGACTTGTCGGAGTCCATACAGGTGTTGAAGGAGACTGCCAAAGACCTTCAGTGGTGGCTGCTCGACCTCAATTGGACTAGTGGCAGACCCCCAGACCACCCAGAGCTAATGGTCATAATGGATGCGTTGTTGCTGTGTTGAGGAGGTCATCTGGGAGAGGTGGAGATCAGAGAACTCTGGTCTCCGGCAGAGGCTCGGCTTCACATCAACATGTCAGAGTTGCGAGCATTTAATTTGGCAAATAAAGCATTCATCCCAACAATCAAGGGAAACGGTATAGGTGCTCACAGTCAACACAAGCACTATGTGGTACTGCAACAAATAGGGAGGTGTGGGGTCCTGGGCTGTAGGCTAGGATGCTCTGTCTCTGGAAGTGGCTGAATGAACAGGGCATATCACCCAACACCTGGCAAGATTTTTAAATGCCACTGCAGACAGACTCCGCTGACATTGCATAATGGATCATGAATAGCAGTTGCACTCAGCGATAGCACAGGGCATCATCCACTAATGGGAGAACCCTGGCTAGATCTATTTGCCACCAAATAGAACGCGCAGTGTCAACGCTTTTTGTGTATTGGAGTTCCCAAGGCACTCCTCCCTCTGAGATGCCATCTGCCAACACTGGGGGGCAGGACTCCTGTATGCCTTTCTGCCCCTCTCTCTCCTGCCCAGAGTGCTGAAAAAGATCAAGAGAGATCGGACCCAAGTCATCCTAGTGTCACAGGACAAGGCGAGGAGGGTGTGGTACCCTGAACTTCTGGCCAGGAGCACAAGTCCTCTGATCCGGCTAGCTCTTTGGAAGGACCTTCTGTTGCAGCAGCAGGACCATGTGCCATACCTGAACCTGCACAATCTACACTTCCATGCATGGAGATTTAACGATGATAGTTGATGGCTTTTCATCGTCTTCTCAAAGTGATTGGTGTCATCTTGGAAGCTAGGTGTCCATCCACAAATTCTGTTGCCGAACCCTGGGAAAGGTTCGTTGCTTGGTGTTCTACTCGCCACATCCAGCCCCTGAATGCACAGTTATCAGATGTTCTATTCTTCTTTGTTCTGCTTTTCATAAGCCCATGAAAGCCTTTCTGTGGCAACAGTTAAAGGCTACCTTTTGACTTTCTTATGTTTGCCTGATCAGCCTTCTCTCTTCAAATCCCCTGTTGTGATGCGTTTTTTGAAGGGGCTGGACCCTATGTTCCTAACTACACCATTTGTGATGCCACAACGAGACCTTAATTTTGTTCTCACTTACTTAATGTACGACCGTTTCGAATCCATACACAATTGTCCTCTCTGCCTGCTCACTGTCAAAATAACATCCTCATTTCATCGATCAGTTGAGTAAGTAAACTCCAGGCCTTGTCCATGGTTCCTCTGTATACATCCTTCTTCCAGGACGGCTTTCCTGCCAAAGGTATATATGCCCCTCCACGAAGGTCAATCCATCACCTCACCAACTTTTTATGATCCACCTCACCCCTCTGAGGAGCAGCAGCTCCATTATGTTGATCCCAAGAGGGCATTGAGTTTTTCTATCGATTGGACTGGAGGCCATCGCTTTGACAATCAACTCTTCGTGGGCTTCTCTGGAGTGAAGAAAGGAAAAGAAGTATAAGAATGCATGTGGATTGTGCTCTATATAAAGATCTGGCATGGGCTAGCCAAGAAGCAACCTCCAGAAGACTCGCATGCTCATTCCACCAGATCAAAAGCTGTTAACAGTGCGCTGGCACAGTTTGCCAATCATGGGCCTTTGCCAGGCTGTTATGTGGGCGTCGTCCCTCCACACATTCAACAAACAGTACTGCCTGGGTAGCTTGGTTTGGCGGATGGGCACTTTGCCTGATCTGTCCCGAAGGATTTCCTGCTCTGAGCCTTTCCTCAAACTCACCACCAAGGGAGGTGGACTGCTTTGGTATCTATTCATAAGGTGATGAGTCTCTATCATAAAAACAAGTTACTTACCTTCGGTAACTCCTTCTATGGTAGATAAGCTATCAAACTGCCGATTCCTCACCGACCCTCCTTATCCCCGTTCCTGTTCGCTAATAAGACCCCAATAATGTCTACATACTGCCATACTCTGACTTCTCTGGCTCCACATCTGTGGGCGTGGATGGAGATCAGAAAAAAACTGACGTCAGCGTGTGCAGGTGGCACTCTTATATTAGCCCTACATCATACCCGGTACAGACTGACCTGACACAGAGCCGCATGACACCACCTGTTGATGTGCGAGGGAATTGCTTGAATGAAAATTTCCAGATCCAGTCTGACGCCTGGGGAAATTCACAGGGTGAGGAATCTGCAGTTAGTTTTCTATCAGAAAAGGCAATACCAAAGCTAAGTAGCGTGTTCTTGGGGGGGCGTGGTTTGCAGCCCAAGATGGAGTTCGCATAAGCGACGAGCTCCGGGCCAGGGGCGTCCAAATCCGTCGATTCTCCTGCAATCCCCTTTCTGCTACCACTATTTGTAATCTGGTGTGACACAGTGAACTGTGCTGGGACCTCCTCGCTGTGATCCGGAGGAATCGGGAGGTCGCGCGCCGAGTACGGCCTGCTGGGATTTCCTGCTTCGTGACGGGCCTGCGGCGTGGGAGTGGCCTTTGAAGCAGCGAGTTGCAGTGCAACCTGCCCGGCTGCCTGGAGCCCGACGGCGGCGTCCCTGCATACGGGAAGCCCCGGTTTCAGGCCGGAGATTCTGTGGGCTGTGGCAGCGCCTAGTGGTCCCTAGCGGCAGCGGATGGTGAGCGGGACACTCGGGGAGGAATTCTTGAACTTTGTGGCTGCTGAGAGGTTCGGCCGGAGGATCGCCGGCGATACGTGGTCTGACCTGGAAGGCCGGCTTGGAGCTCTGGCCCCCTCTCCTGCTGCTGATTTTTTTCCTCGTCGAGTCTGGGCTGACGACATCAGAGGTGGAGACGGGGCTAATCGGTTGACTCTGCGTGTGTTGGAAGACCGCTCGGGCCCCTGAGAGCCGCCTTGCGGTGCAGTGGGTGCCCCCTCAACCCCCCCATTGGACCGCCCACTGAGGGTGGGCGGGGGTGTGCTGGCCGCACTGGGTCTGTGCTCTCCCACGGATGGCCCCGCATTGAGTTGCTGCGTGGCGGGTGGAGCGCTGACTGGCTCTTCTCTCCCTCCTTCCCCCCCCCAGCCAGACGCGGTATTTTGGAACCCGGATTTCGCCTCGTGGGGGTTGTTGCATGACTGGAGTGGGCCTTGACTCCCCCGGCCAATTTGTCCTGCAGCATTGGAGGTGGCGCAGACCCTGAGCTGGAGGCAGTGGCTTGCGACGAATGCCGGGCTTGCCTGGGGCATCAGATTTGGGAGCCCTTCATACTTGCCTGCCTCCTGGATGTCGCATGGCCTATTGTGCAGTTACTATGAACTGCTGTCAGACCCTCTGCTGATGCTGCGGAGCGCCCGCTCTCGCCTACTGGAACACTGCGTAGGCCTGACTGTGGGCTCATATCACACGTTCTAAGGCCCCGAGTATCCTGGACCCCCCCTGTGGGGTGCCACCACGGACTCGGACCTCCGGTGCTCATAGCGGATCCCCCCCCTTGTTGAGGTGCTGGAGGGGTGGCCGGGACTGGTCATGGGCAGAAACAAAATGAAAGTGATGCTGGGCTTGGAGCGGGCTGGCTCACCACCTTCTGAGACATCCTCCATACAATCGCATCAGACAGATGATGGGGCCACTTCTCTTCCTCCCGTTGACAAACTAGATGTGATACTCCAAGAGATCCGTGACTCACGTGCCGCAATAGCGCAACAAATCGGCACTATCTCTACTGAATTAAATTTGCTAAAGGATGATCATAAAAAACTGGCTGATACAGTGAAAGACATTGATCACTCAGTCATGATGCTACAGCCCCAGGTGAAGGAACCTGATGGGCACATCCGACTCCTGCAACAACAGGTTGAGTCCTTACAGGCCCGGGCTGATGATGCTGAAGGGAGGGCCCGGCGCAACAACCTCCGTATTGTTGGACTCCCGGAGGGGGCGGAGGGCCAACGCCCCACGACCTTCATTGAAGATTGGTTGCGGACCAAAGTGGCCCCCACTGGCTTGTCAGCGCACTTCACGGTAGAACGGGCCCACAGAGTACCTATGCGTAAACCTATCCCTGGTGTTAATCCCAGGCCACTCCTAGCCAGAATCCTCAACTACAGGGATCGTGATCATATCTTACAAACAACGCGAGAATCTGGCCCTATCCTCTTTGACAACACCAAAATCTCAATTTTTCCAGATTATACGACAACAGTCCAACGCCTGCGCGCCTCGTTCATGGATGTTAAGGCCCGAGCCCGCACTGCAGGATTGACATTTGCTGTTTTGTTCCCTGCCAAACTCAAAATTATTCACACCCAGCGTGCTTGCTTTTTTGAGACCCCCGAAAGTGCTTGGGAATGGCTGGATAAGAATTACCCAGACACTGCCCGTGTTATACACCCTACACAGTTGCAGCCAAAGCTGCGGCGCCTTCCGCGCCGAAGACTGAAAGGGCTCACCACACAGAGTACCGTACCTACTACTCCTTCGCAGCGATCAGAGCTGGAGAGCCGACGTGCAGCACTTCGTTCGGCCTTGGCATTGCGGACTTCTCGTGCACCTATTAGCACCAGCCCATCGGTGGAGGTATCCTCGGATTCGGACTCTGGGGGCAGTATGGCGTTATTTCCCTCTGTGTCCACACAGCTCAGCAACGATCCACTGGCTGAATAAGTACTGTAACTGTGTTGTGCCCTGTGATGTGAGGAGAGGTGTTTCACATAGTTCTCCTGATACTTGTTTGTACTTGATTGGAAGCGCTTACCTCTCCATTATATGCTATGTCTCATTTGTTGCATTATGCCCACAAACTGGGCAGCTTTATGGGAAGCTTCTGGGTAAGCTTTAATGATGTAGTCCCTGGCCCGGCCTGTTCTGAGTTACTTTACGTATTTACAGTAGGCAGCCCACCCCACTGGCGTGAAGCCTTTTTATTATTCAGTGTATTGTGTGCCGTGTTTGCGCACTGTTTGGTCGACCGAAGTTTTAATCGTTGGACCCTGTATTGGAATGGTTGTTTTTTATGTTTATGCTACTGATTTGTTTCCTGTTTCTCCTGGGGATGTGTGGGGTGGGTGTGTGTGTGCGGGGTGGGGGGTTGGGTCACGTGATTGGATGTTATGTCTGTAACAAAATCATATACTGTCTTCTCCTGGAATATACGGGGGATGGGTACTGTACAGAAGCGGCATCGGATAATTGCCCATTTACACCGTCGTCGAGCACAGATAGTATGTCTCCAAGAAACACACTTGACTGCTTCTGAGCTTGCTAAGTTACAGAGACGGTGGAGGGGACAAATGTATGGTACGGTCTATTCTGCCTTCTCCCGTGGAGCGGCGATTTGGCTGCGAGCAGGTGTCCCTTTTTCATTGACAGATTGTAGGATTGACGACCAGGGGAGGTATGTCCTTTTACAGGGCACACTGGATGGTACCCGAGTGGTTTTGGGATCGATTTATGCACCCAATATTGATCAAGACACTTTCCTTTCCCGCCTTTCACGAGCCCTATCGGACTGGGCACATTACCCGTGGATATTGGGGGGGGGATTTTAATGCTGTGTTTGATATTGATCTTGACAGGTCACACCCCCCTTTGTCCAACGTAGCTGCCTCTATACAAGCGACCAACTTAGTTAATTGGACGAAAGGATGGGGACTGTTAGATGTCTGGCGGATGCAACATGTTGGTATGCGTGAATACTCATTCTATTCCTACCCACACTCCTTGCACAGTCGTTTAGATCATTTCCTTTGCTCCCCGGACCTGTTCTCTATGTTAGCAAGTACCACATATTTAGGCAAAACCATCTCCGATCATAATCCCCTGGAGTTGGTTCTTAATTGGGGTCGCATTCCTGCGCCAATTCCCACATGGCGCCTACAGCCGCTACAGCTGGAAGACCTGATTTACAGAGCTACTTTAGCTACCATTACCACCTATTTTACAGATAACGAAGGTACGGCATCCTCTAGGATAGTTGAATGGGAAGCGTTCAAGGTAATAATCCGGGGGGTCTCTATGGGGACGTTGGTGGGGATTCGGCGAGCAGCCATACGTGATCTTACAGACCACGAAAGTACATTGCAAGCGCTAGAAATAGCTGCTCAGTCTGATGATGGAAAAGAGCCGGATCTCCAAAAAGCCAGGATCAGATATGCTGAGTTATTGGAGCGCTTGAGGGTGATAGATTTACATGCATACATGTTGCGTACTCACGCTGATTCAGACAGGTCTGGTACACTGTTGGCCAAATTTATTAGACCACAGCCCTCCCCCACACCTATTCTGGCCATATATAATGACCACCATGAACTGCTCACTACACAAGCAGACATTAATAGAACGTTTTATGATCATTATACATCTCTTTACACCGCTCCTCCACCCGACACCACGGATGCGACCTCTGCATTCCTGGAGGCGATGATACTACCCAATATCACAGCAGCCCAGGCTGCAGACTTAGCAGCCCCCCTGACTGCTCCTGAAATCCGTTGTGCTATACAGGGAATTGCTCGTAACAAGACCCCAGGTTCGGATGGGATTCCCATTGAATTTTATTCCACCTTTGCGGCGTCCATGGTCCCTAAGCTGCTCCAACTGTACACCACTGCTTTGGATGAGGGTGCCTTCCCCCCCGACGACTATAGAGGCAATAGTGACCTCTCTGTTGAAATCTAATAAAACCCCTACGGATCTCTCAGCGTATAGGCCCCTATCGATCGCCCCTATCGATCCTTAATACTGAGTATAAAATTCTTAGTAAGTTATTGGCGGCGCATTTGCTCCCCTTACTCCCCACTCTAATTCATACTGACCAATGCGGATTTGTGCCTAAACGCAGTACCTCCCTGAACATACGTCGTTTTTATGCCCTTCTGCATTCTGCTCGTGCCAGCTCAACTCACGCAGGCTGCCTCTCCTTAGATATACGTCAGGCATTTGACTCTCTATGCTGGTCGTATATGCTGGCCACATTGGTTAAATATGGGATTCCCCCAACTTTTATTAAATGGGTTAAGCTCCTTTATACTAGACCCACGGCGAGGGCCAAAACCAGCACCAATATTTCTGCAGCATATAATGTATATCGGGGTACGCGGCAGGGCTGCCCGTTGTTGCCCTTGCTGTTTGTGCTTGCTCTAGAACCCCTGACACAACAACTCCGACACGTAATGGCAGCAATTGGCATCCCGGTTGGTCGGCTACGTCACTCTGTCTTGGCGTATGCAGACGACATGTTGCTCTACTTTGCAGATTTGCATGTAGATATGGCACCTATCGCCTTATTGTTTGAGCAATTTGGGGCCGTTTCGGGGCTGTACCTTAATGCTTCTAAGTCAGTGGCCTTTTCCTTCTATGATGCATATACACCTCCCACGCTACAATTTGGTCCACTGCAGTTTAGAGTGGAACCAATTACCTTTAAGTATTTAGGGATTAACATTTACAGAACAACTTTGGACACAATTGATGGGAATGTTGTCCGAGCGCTTAATAATCTCAAATCCCAAGTAGCATTCTGGAATACTTTACCTTTAACCACTGCGATGGTAATGCTTCCTAAACTACTGTATCAATTCGCGAACCTCCCAGTGGCACTTCCTGCTTGGATTTATAAAGCACTAGATAAATTACTCACTTCCTTAATTTGGGGACAGGGCCGACATAGATTACCTCTTGCCAAAATACAACTACCGACTACTGAGGGTGGAATGGGTGCACCTGATTTTAAATCCTATTCTATAGTGGCCCAACTACAATGGCTGGCTTATTGGTTGTCTGGTCATAATTTATTCGAAATAGGTTATTCGCCCACTCATTGGGCTGGGACGCTCCAATCCTTATTTTGCCCTGGAGTGGCTAAGATGAAAGACCCTCCATTTCTTTTACATATTGCACTCCACTATTGGAAACTGGCACTGAAGTATACTAATATATCGCTGCCCTATGCCCCGAATATACCTCTATCTGGCTTGCCCACGACACGAGGAATCTTGTCAGACGCTAGCCTGCGAAGTTGGGTGGAATCTGGGGCGACTGCTGTAGGGGACTTATTTCTGGATGGAACTTTAATTCCACATGAGGAATTTATTCAAACATATTCGGCCCCTCCTACATTGTTTTTAACACACGCTGCGATCACACACAATGTGCGTAGACACTGGTTAGTGGAACAGAGGGAACCTCCGACCTTCGGGTTACTGCAATCAATACACATAATGGGACAAGGTAGTCATCTGGTTCGATGGCTGTATCGGGGCCTACGGCCCCATCTTGGAGTCTCCTTACAAATTCTTCGTCAAAGATGGGAAACAGAGGTGTCCCGGGACATCACAGATAAAGAATGGTCAAAGATCCTTGATTATCCCAGGCGCGTCTCCCGCAATGCTAGACTAAGAACGATTCAACTGTTTGTCCTGCATAGGGCCTATCTCACACCACGGGTGATACACCGTATGTACCCCAATGCTACATCAGAGTGTCCTCGGTGTCACACCTCTGAGGCAGACTTTATTCACATGTTCTGGACCTGCCCCGCCCTTGTGGACTTCTGGACTGAGGTTTTACAAGGCCTCACACACCTTTCTGAACGTTCCACTTGTCACACCCCTGAGGCATGCCTCCTTGGGCTCCTTCCGCTTCCTAAGAAGGCAAAGGTGTTACGCCATTTTATAAATCTCATTCTCATGCTAGCCAAAAGGCTTATCACACAACGATGGAAATCTGCCACGGCCCCACGTAGAGGGAAATGGCGGGAAGAAGTTATAAAATGGGCTACTGCTGAGAGGGAGGCACTGCATCGTGAAGAATGTAGGGGGTTGCGAAAAAGGCCAATATCCTTGGATTGGGCACAACTGTTAGATCTTTTTAAGACACGCTACATGGATGTCGCTGATGATTAATATGCTCCTGTACATGTTTATTGCCGTTTCTCCCCATCCCCCCTTCCCCTCCCCACCTTCACCCCCCCTCCCTCCCCTTACTCGGAGGGCTCCCTGCCCTGCTCCTCCCCGAAGGCAATAACAGTGGACACATAGTTCATAGTAGCATGTTTCTTTATTGTTGTTTTTCTTTGTCACAGATTTCAGACTTTATTATAAGACAATCGATAACACGATCAGCATTGAGAGCACGAACTTGTATGTACAGATATACAGCATACTTATTATTGATTACGTCCAGTTTCGCTCATAATTTCTACTTCCACAAAATTGTATGCATATAGTTCTATTGTGTAATGGTATTCCTTACAGATTTCCTTTTAGATACGTAAATTGGACGCTCAACATTGTATCGATCAATATATATACGTACTGCTATGCGATCTATAATGCTGTACCTCAGACTGTATTAAAACTGAAAACTTAATAAAATTCTGTGTTTAAAAAAAAAAAAAAAGTAGCGTGTTCTTTGGGCTCATTTCCGGGTTCAGACTGACCACAGGCCCCTTAGATGGCTGATTCAGGGTGAGCATCCTAAACTTTTCAGGTGGTCCGTCTCCCTACAGGGTGTGGACTTAATGGTGAAGCATCTCTGGGACTAACCACACCAAGGCCAATAGTCTATACAGGTTTTTCCACCTTAGCTATAGCAACTCCAATGGATATTGGTAGCTCTCCCCATCAATGGTGGGGGGTGGGGATGGTGGGGGAACCCCTGTAGGGATGACCATCTTTTGTGTGGTATACACCTAGATTTTTGCCTTAACTGTTTTGACGGTGTATAACTCTGTGCACTTTATTGCTAACCAGTGGTAAAATGCCAGTGCTCCTCCTTTTAACATGATGAAATTGGTATACACATGATTGGCATATTTAACTTAACTTGTACAAAGTGGTACACAGAGACGGGAAGTTAAATGCCACCAGTGGACTGCACCACCTACAGGTGTAGTGCAAACATGGCTTCAGGCTTACCAGTATAGCCTGACTCTGGCAGTATAAAAACTGCAATTCGACCTATCAAAATACTCCCTTTTAAATATTAATAAAACACTCATTTGTAGGGATTGTTGCCCACAAGGCATGGTGTCTGGTATTTAAAAGTAGGACATGTAGAAATGTAATATTAACCTGTCCTTACAGTGACTAGCACCCAAAAGCTATTGTTACTTGGCAGACCTAGATACCCAATGTAGAAAACCAGAATAAAGATTAACAAGCATTGGCATAGCCAATAGGTCTCGCCTTTGGGAACTTATAAGTGTTTAGCTATAGCTAATGACTTCTGGAGGCTTATGCGGTGCTTACACTGAAGATTCCATTAAGCTGGTGCAAATCCATCGCTTATGGTTAACAGAGCTGCGACAACGTATTATCAAGCTTGGTAACAGTGGGAGTGGATATGGAGGAGGAGCCGTGATTAACTACAACACCAACCTCTGCAATAGTAAAAGCTAGTACCGCTAGAAAGGTACCAGGGGATGTTTTCGGATCCGTCCTCGTGCTCAAGTTTACAAAGTAAAAACGAGGGTTTGTTAATTACAATAGCTGCAAAAGTGTGTTCGGCATACATTAAGGCTGTCCAATGCGAACTGTAGGAAGGCTATCTGGAACACGTCCTGAAGTAAATAAATTTCTCTGTTGAAGTCTTCATGACCTTTTATTCAATTTCACCAAAAAGTAAACTGTCCCCGAACACCATGACAACCACTACTTCTTCATTACGATTCGGAACTTATCAGATAAGCGGAACGGGCCCGGCCACGCAAGCTGCATACACAACAGAGGGTTCCCGAAGGAGCAGGATAAGGATGTCTGCCTTGCCTCCCCAAGAAAATATTCAATTTCTGCTAGGAACCGCGGTGCACAGACTGGCTGAATACCAAGATGTAGTTGCCTTCATTCCTGGCCAGAGGAAGCGACCGGTTACTTCAGTCTGTTGCGAGGCGTATAAATAAGTCATGCTGTGCTCACCAGCGTGGGTGGAGTCTATGGCAAAGCTGGGTTGAATTCCCAACAAGTACGGCACATGCGGTGAGCTCTGGGCTGTCCCTGCCTCAAGACTGCCCGGGACAGCTGGCAAGCATCAGGGAATTGAGACTAGTAAGGGCAGCTTGTGTAAGACGCAGGAGGCAAAGACACTTCAGTAATACCAGTCTTGCACACCCAGCTGCCTGAAGTCATCATTTCAGTGCCAACAATCAGAGCGAATACTTTTCTGCCAACAGGCTCTGAATGTGAAGGATAGGCTAGGATAGGATATGTGTTTGTAAAGCGCTCAATTGCCATGGCGTCTTGGCGCTAGTGTATGTGGAAGGGAGTACAGCCTGTATTCCCAAAGAGACTAGGTGGAAGTGAACAGCCATGTTTTTAAATACTTCCTAAAAAGCTGCCGATTAGATTGAAATCTCATGGCCACTGGCATTCTATTCCATAACTTTGCCGCACAGTTCGATAAAGTCCTGCCGCCCCATCTTGACCGCCTAATTTTTGCAGTTTGGATTAGGCCCAAATTTGCAGATCTAAGAGCACGAGAAGGGGTGTAAGGTAGGAACATTTTTTGGATGTCCTCAGCGCCACCACCGTAAAGTGCCTTGTGGACCAGACATAAGGCCTTAAATTCCACGCGCTGCTGGATAGGAAGCCAGTGCAGTGACTTAATTCCTGCCGAGGTTGATTGTCCTTTAGGTATGTTTAAAAGCAGTCGTGCTGCAGCATTCTGTAGAGACTGCAGTTTCCTCATCTGGGTCTTGTCAATTCCCAGAAAAAGGGCATTACAATAGTCCAGTTTGGACAGGAAAAGGGCCACCACCACCGTCTTTTGCAATTCTTGTGAAATAAAAGGAAACATTTTCCTCAAGGTTTTTAGTAAAAAGAAACAGGAGGAAGTGAGACTGTTCACTTGGGCAGAGAAATTCAGCTAGTCATCGAAGATAACTCCGAGGTTCCTGACCTTAGCAACAGGGCTAGGGCATCCCCCCGCCTCAGCCGGCCACCAGGAGTCATTCCAGAGGGATTGGCCCTGGCCAAACTCTATCACCTCTGTTTTATCGGAGTTAATTTTCAGGAAGCTATGGTTCATCCAGGTCATGATCTCAGTGAGACATGCATGAAAACTGACGGCTGTGGCCTCCGGCTGATTGGATATAGAGATCACAAGCTGAGAGTCATCAGCATAAGAGACCAGGGCAAATCCATGCTTCCTGATGAGTCTGGCCAACGGAGTGACGTAGATGTTGAACATCGTCGGAGATAGGGCCGATCCCTGTGGGACCCCGCATGGAAGATGGAAATTGTCCGACTGCAGACCATCCCAATGCAGGCTCTGCTCCCTAGCCTCCAGGAAAGAGGAGAGGAGGGCCAGAGTCATACCCTCGATTCCCACGTCCTTCAGCCGCTGCACTAACACCGTATGATTTACGGTGTCAAATGCTGCTGATAGGTCTAGGAGCACGAGGACCGCTCTGCCCCCTCCGTCCACTATTCGCCGGATCTCTTCCGTTGCAGTAATCAGGGCTGATTCGGTAGAATGACCAGACCGAAAGCCATGCTGCGTAGAGTCCAGCAGATTATTGGCGTCTAGGTAGTCGGTCAACACCTTGTTAACTGACTTCTCCAGAATTTTAGCTACTATCGGTAAGCCAGCAATTGGGCGATAGTTCTTAGGTTCAGTAGGGTCCAGAGTCGGTTTTTTAAGAATTGGCCTGATAGATGCTCTTTTCCAAGCTACTGGATAGTTACCTGATTCCAAAACTTGATTGATAAGGGGGGTAAGCTTATCACAGATCTTCCTAGAAGCCAGGTGCATAATGGCTGGGGGGCAGGGGTCTTTGGGGGAGCCAGATTTTATGGAGAGGAGAAGTTTTTGTACCTCAACATTTGTGAGTGTCTGGAAGCAGGATAGTCTGCAGTGGGTCAACCCGTCCACACCAGGCAGTTGGCATTGGTTATCCGGAGTTCCCCGAGTGTTCAAGAGGTCATCATAGATCACTTGCACCTTGTTCTGAAAGTATAATGCCAATTTGTTACACATGGCTTGATCTGGTTTAAATGTATTGTCTTGCTGCGGTTTAGCCAGCAGTTTAACAGATTTTAAAAGTTCCTTAGCGGAATTTCCAGCTTCCTCAACCTTAGTTGTAAAAAATAACTTCTTAGTGGCAATGATTGCTTCCTTATACTATTGCAGAGCTAGATTATAGATTGCTTTCTTTTCATTACTATAGTCTAGTCTCCATAGACGCTCAGCTTTTCTACAGTTTACTTTTAGGCACTTAAGCTCAGGGCCATACCAAGGTGATGACATCTTAGATCTTTTTACCACCACCAATTTTTCGGGCGCAACACAGTTGGCCGCTGTCAAGAGCCAGTCGTTAAACTGGGATGCTGCTACATTATTGTCCTTTACTAGCGGGGTGGGGAGGTGACCAAGGGCTGATTCTAGTTCATTGCCTTGAACCTTGTTCCAACGTCGAATTTTAACCTTGGATGGCTTGGTTTGGGTATAATGATTGGGCAGCATAACCTTAATGTTAAAATGGACGGCCTTATGGTCTGTCCATGGAAGAGTTGATACTTTAATCAGATTGATATCAGAGTTGTTAGAAAAAATTGCCATCCAGAGTATGGCCCGCCCAATGGGTGGGCTCAGTTACTAATTGATTTAAACTGAAAGCTGCTAGATTATCTAGCAATCTGACTGTATCAGAGTTGTTCATTAATTCCAGGTGATAGTTAAAATCACCCAGAATAGTGAGGGAGTGTGGGTCTGTGTAGGACTCCAGAAGCATTAATAATGCCTGGGTGAACGCCGCTCTGGGCCCAGGTGGACGATAGATGAGTAGCCCCTGAAAAGTAGAGAGATTATTTAGTTTTATACAAAAGTGTAATGCCTCCGCTGGTAGAACTGAGATGGCTTCCACGCGCACCTTCAAGTGGTCTCGATGGATGATGGCTATGCCCCCCCCAACCTTCATCCCTGTCTTGAGAAATAACTGCATAGCCCGCTGGCAAGGCGATATTCCAGTCCGGGCCTGAGATATTGTCCGTCCAGGTCTCTGTCAAAAAGACTATGTCAGGGCTGTGAAGCTGAATCAGGTCCTCTAGCTGGTATTTGTGTTTTACCACCGAACGAGCGTTCAGCAAGAAACACTGAACGTACTGTTCCTGTATTGCCTTTGGGACTTTCACTACCCCGTTTGTAGTGGTATTATTAATCGTTCCCCCCGTTTCTCTATCCCTACAGGCATCAGTCTTTTCTCCTCCCATTCCTCTCCCTGCCGTGTTCGTAAGCTCAGGGCTGTTAGCGAGGCCTGGATTAAGCCGATATAAACATTTAGAACATAGGGACTCACCTACGTTCTTGTTTTGAAGGAGCATGTCGGGAGCCCTGCATATACCTCTTTTCAGATCAAACAGCTGATTTCTGCTATAAGTTTGGGGCGTTAAACAACCAGGGGTTGTGGCGCTGGTCGCGCTCCGGGCGCCGACGGGCTTGCCTTTGGCGCTCCAGCGTGATTTAAATAGTGGAGAAAAAAGACTAGACCGTCAACCCCGGTGCAATGCGGACCCGCTTTAACATACGGGTACCGCAGGGGTCGAAAGGGGAAGCAAAGTTATACACACAACGCTAAAATCGGGGTTATAAAAACGACTAAAACTAGGCTTTAAAAAGAATTAAATTCATACACCAGACTTGTGTAAAAACGTAGTTGATTATAAAATGTTTAGCAGCAATATAACGGGCTCGTGCAAAACGCAATAGACTATGGAAATTTTAGCAGCAATACAATACAACAGGCTCGATATCCCTTCGATATCCTATAACATACACGCTGCGCGGTCGCTCCAGCAGAATGCGTACAGGTAAAACAGTTTAAATGAACTCGGTGGCTTAACACGGTCGGTATCGGGACAAAATCGGTTGTCAAACAGTAACGCACACAACCTCTGTTTTAAAATTCATCGAGTCATATCTTTTAAAAAGATCTATTGGAATGGTCACAATCTACTACGGGTGGTTTCTAAAGATGGGGCTTGCATACATCTTTGTTCTACGAAGTGCAGCATGAGAAACAAAAAGACGGCAAGACAGAGAAACTATGCACTTCTGAGTTACAATCCACAAGCTGAATGATTACAAAACCAGTCTCTAATAACACAACACTACCTCCATGTTTTATTACAACCACAGCCTGCAAGAGGGGGGAGAAAGACTGCATGTGAACCAAGAGCGCCCATGCTGATTAAAAACAGATGGTTCCTGCGCGCCGCTGCTGGCTCCCGAGAGCAAAACGCTCTGGGAGTAAACCTTTGAAAAGAAGCTGGGACGTCCACACGCCTTTGGCCAATTGCGTACTGAAGCCAGACGCAAAGGCCAATAGCGTGTGAGCACAACATGCACGCGCTTTGAAGAAAGCTGAAGTGATTCCAAGAGGTCGATTTCCTATGCAGCGCATGCGCGCTGCCATAGGCTCGACCTAAAAATCCTAGTACTATATATTGGGAATTGGACACTCTATAAAAATAATTAAACAACTTTTTAATAGTTATTAAAAATCCAATTCAATGGTAAAGTCAGATTTTTGATAAATATTATGGAAAAGTTACTTTTAGAAAGTTAGCTTTTCCCTGCCTGAAGTTTCTGTAGGCTAAATCTGCATTTGTTCTCCCACTTCTATATGCCAGTACTTAGCATTTGAAGAGGTAGGTGTGAAAATTGTTCCCAGAGCACATAACAAAGGCCTAGGTGTGGGGAGGTTCTGCTGTTCCCCTGACAGGATACCCAGTGGGGTTGGCTCAAGAAGTGGATAAACTTCAAAGAGGCGTCCCCTGACACAGGCAAATATTAGCTGATGCATGGCAGGGCCCTTCCTTTGTCCCGTCAGCCAGGCAGGCTCCAATCACAGTTGGCCTCTTTTTTGACATTTCAGTGACAAATCCTGCTAGGTGTCAAATCCTGGTTGACAGATCTGCTGGGTTTTTACATATAAACATTGGGGGACGCACTTGAAAGGATGGGAAGCACAATAACAAAACAATTCTTGTGTTTCTACTGTCTGTTTGCTGGAAAACCTTGCTTTTTTTTCTACCAGACTTTTGTCTTGAGGTTTATTGGGGATACAGTGACAGCCCCACACTGGATTTTAGTGTTAGATGGGGGGGGGACACTAGAATTACAATAGTATAGTCCCCAGACACACCCCTAGCCCTCAGAGCCCCGGTTTAGTGTAGCCGAAGACTTTCACCATCTTGAAAATGCCCAAAGTAGGTAGGTATGGCACTGGGAACATTTACCCCATCAGTTAGGGCGTGCCCAGGAGTCACTCCCAACCACTAGCTTGTGTTAGACATAAACGTGGCACCTTCAGGTACCCACTTCATAACACTCCTGAACCTGAGGAAGATCAGAAGAGGACTGAACCTGCTGTCAGCAAGCTGAGAAGAGCCCTGAAGGACAGGAACTACTCTCTCTTCTACCCAGACAAAGACATGGACTCCAAGAGCCATACGGCTGACCTCCATATAAAGCTACAGGGACAAAACAAGCTACAAGATGCCTTTCCTGCAACTGCTCAGCTGACCAGTTGCAACTGTACCTGATAAGGACCCTTCTGTTGGAATCTGCCTGCCACCCTGTGAGTCTCTAAGTGCCTCTCCTGAGGTCCTGGGGGGATTGTAACTTAGAGGACTAGGGTCACAGAGGTAAAATCTTTAAACCAGGGCAAACATAGTTGGT
Source organism: Calotriton arnoldi (assembly GCA_963921515.1). Lineage (NCBI taxonomy): Eukaryota > Metazoa > Chordata > Amphibia > Caudata > Salamandridae > Calotriton > Calotriton arnoldi. Next base: position 242,610 of record CAWUFW010002160.1, read on the forward strand.
GTATCTGACCCTCACTCCATCACGGTCAGCATCAAATTGGGCCTAGATCATGGTTTACTGTGACCATTGACTATCATTGCACTTTATGTTTCTTGGTGCTATTCTGCGTACACCTTTAACATTTCTGATCTCCAGTTCCCTTCATTGGATGTTTGTCATTTTGGTGTCATTTTGTTTAATACATTTCCCTCTCGGTTTCGAATTCAGTTTGGGATTTTTATTGTGTTGCATTTCGACTTTATTACTGTTTTGGTACTCCATAAATATTTTACGCATTTCCCTAGGTTAAGTCTATCTGCTCTCGCCCATAGCGACCAGGGGTTTGGGCTCAGGTTCATTTAGTGACTTTGAGGGTCACCCTGACAAGGTTTGTGATTATTCTTTGGGGTGGGTAGTCACTTACCCCAGATAATCATCCAATTCCTTACAAGATGTTATTAATTTTTTGTGTTATATGTAGATCAGGATTATATTTTCTTGTTTCCGAATGTAGCGTTTAATACTAAATGCTCATGGTGGTAAGGGGTCTGGCTTTGTCCCTCTCCCATTCGACCAATGGGACAGAGTATGTTTAATACCTTTATTTAATAGTTGTTTAAAAGGTGTCAACTTGTGGCCATTATGCAGCAGGATGGCTGGAAAGCAATAGGAAGAGCAAAAGCACAGAAAGTGACAACAGTAAATAGTGCCAAACAAATTTTCTAGTGTGTCACCCCTATTCAATGAATGCTTTGTGAGAACTTTTTGAGTCAGTGTCCTGCTATGAGTATTTAAATTGTCATCATTATGACATGTTTGCATTTATTTCAGTCAGTAAGTACACGACAAACGTTCAACAAAAGCAAGGGGAACAATGATAGCACCAGCTAAGAAAGAGAGCAGCAGGTGAAGTGTATTTCTGCACCCAGTCTTTTGTTAGCATTGAGCACTAGTTGTTTCTAGGTATTGTTAAAATCCTCTTCCTAGGCATTGCTTAGTGCTCATTAGGCCGCCTTCTGACATGTGGCTTTCACAGGCGAGCGCGCGAGCATCCTGCCGCTCATGTGGTTGTAGTGTTCTTTGCTAACTGCTTCTGAAAACAGGAGAAGCTGCTGACGGTAGGTGTTGCATACCTTCCTTTGTATTCGTGTTTCCACTTGGATGTAACAGTGTGCCAGCACTGCCTGTCAAAGGCTACGCCATGTCCTTCAGAAGCTTTTGTACCTTTTAGCTTTTTAATCAGCTGCAGTAGCATGCCAGCTGTTCTTAGAAAAAGTGCAAAAATGATTGAGTTCCACGAGGGGTGCTAAAGAGTGTTAATTACCCTATGTATTAATTCGGCCAAATAAAATGCCACTTAATTGACAAGTAATAGTGTATTTGATACTACCTCTCAACTTTGCGTAAAAAAATTAATTTGCTAATGTATAATGCTCTTTTAAATCCCCCAGAAATACCATGGTTCTCCTGGTTATGGTTGTAAATCGGACACATTGTCACACTTTTTAAGAGGGGTAATTTGAAAATTGTACGGTTTTGGCGTGTATTTTCCATAACGATATCTGGTAACTCTATTCAGGTATGGCGATCACAACAATATTTTGAGGAAGTTGATAAATAATGAAGGTTGCAAACCAATGGCTGCTGACACAGGTGAATGTATACAGTTCTGGACACAGGGAACCAATTCGAGAGTTAGGCAAACGTTTTATGAAAGGGGTTGGTTCCACAAACTTCTTTGCTTTGTTTTTGTGACCTTATTTTATGCAGTACTATTGTAATTATGCAATTTGGCGTAAAAGTAACATTTCTTTAACACAAGCTGCTCTGGCTGCCAATTGATGGCACTGGAGGCTAAAGCCTCTAACTCTGGCCATGTACCCAAAGCTTTGTCAGGAGGGCGAAAAAGTGCTGCAAAGAGATGGTGGCAAGATGAGAATAGTTGAAGGCATCTGTCTTTCACGAAGCTAGTTGCCGAAGATCCTACACTTCCTTCAGGATTGTTGAGATGGTGCAGTAACCCACAAGCCTTAGAGGCACTTGTATATTTTAGGGACAACTGTTGATATCTTTCACTATCTTATGAGGAATCTGTGTACAGTTGGCGAATGACTCTCTGATGTTAACAGAATTTTGATTCTGTAGCAGATGTGCTGCCTCGATCTGTGTCGCCTACAGTTGAAGTGCCATGCCCAAGTGACTGGTGTAATCTGCTATAGATGTTTCTTTTAAATACTCCACCAACTAATAAATGTTTTCCTTTAAAAATTGCTTTATGAAAGAAAAGTAAAGATCTTAAAGACTCCTAAAAATCTTGAGCATTCGTTGCATTCTACCAGATTCCGAGCTTGTCCAAACAAAGTACTGTCTAGTGATGAGCTATGCACTGATCTAAGACCTTAGCATTCACATTGGGTGTGTGCTTTGCTCAAATATACATTTCACAAGCCCCTAAACATATTCCTCCTGCGTCCTCCAGGTGAACTCCCCTCCGAAAGTATCTTTCTTTTTGTTGTGTAGAAGTTCCCTCTTTGTCATGAAACATCTTTAAGGACAATTTCTGTGTTATTTGCAGTGGATGTTTTCCAGTTCCTTGTATATCCTGTCCAGGTCAACAAATTCCGAGTTGTTTGATACCACAACCGATTAGAATTGGTCTCATCCTAATATCCGAGATTTCCACACATCCTATAGTCCTGCCAGGTGTTTCTCGCATAGAGTAAATTATTTTGGTGATTTCACCTATATTATAGAGACTCTGTGAACAGTGGCTTAAGGAACTTAGACTTTGTATTCCTTAGAAGGTCACAAGGTGAAAAGTGCCTAACACCAGGTAGGGCAAATGACACAGCAGACAAGGACACAGGGTTTATGGGCATGGCCCAAGTACCAGACCTACCAAGACAAGAGAGATCCTGGTCTTCTTGATCCACCATCTTCCTTCTAAAATAGTTCTCTTTAATGGTTGGTCACGAAGACCACAGATAAGCGTCTGGTTACCAAACTGTATAGCATGCTGCAATCAGCTGCCTCCCACACAAAAACCGCAGGACAGACGAGATGGGAAATGGAATTAGGACGACAGCTGACACCGAGGGAATGGGAGGATATTTATTATAGGGCCCGCCACACTGCCGGGAACATGACGAGCATTGAGACCAACACTAAAATAGTGATTTAGTGGTACCCCACTCCTGTCTGCCTTATTAAAGGCAACCCCGCTAGAAGTGCTGATAGCTGGAGGGGGTGCGGATCCCCTGGAACACTCCTTCATCTCCTTTGGGAGTGTCCGAAACACACTACATATTGGGCAACAATTTCTCTTGGACTTGCACATCTTCACACTCGGCTCCCACGTTTCCCTGCATATGTTCTCTTGGGCCTTCCCAATGCCCTCACATTTCCTTTGAAATCCCGTAGGGGGAGACAGATAGGTCTAGCTCTGGGAGCAGTCCTGCAGAATATTTTGTCGCACGGATAAGCTTCTGACACAGATGGGCTGGCTACACCGTCTATGGTATATCTTGGGTATGGAGAGAGACTCACTTACACTAAAGGCCAGTGATGACTCCTACAGGGAGCTTTGGGCCTGGGGTCCCTTTATAGCTCTGCTGTCCACTGAATTCCAGGAGTTGACATGCCTGAAGTCCTTACACATACTGCGACTCACGGATACAGACACACGTCCACAAGTTCGTGCCAGCGGGTGAAGTGATTTCTCTAGTGAGGAGTAGGCCAGAGGGATTATGTTGAACTCGGTGAGTACTCCGGGGGAAGAGCTGGGTGGGTGGGGTTGTTGGGGAGTGGTTTACTTTCAAGAGTACATGTCTTCTGAGCTTCAAAATTCACTCTCTTCAGGCACGCTTTGATATGTTTTTTTCTGTCCTACTGAAAAGCAATAAAGAGATTTAAACCATAAAATAGTTTTCTATTTGGCAAAATCTATGGGTGACCGTGTCCGTCTTCTTACAAATGTCCTGTTCAGTACTTCATTAGTTACATCTTGGTGATAAAAGGCCAAGTTATAAAGATCACAATTCTAAAAACTCAAGTGTTTATCTCATATGGTACAGTGGATCTCTGCGAGATCTGGGCCACACCAAAATCTGTCCTTGTAAAAACCTAAAAATGTGCTTCATTTTCCCCATGCAAAAAAATATACAGAGTGAACTGCTCCAGTGATTTTGGGGAGCTCTTTACACCAATTAGCATTTTGGAACAAAAGATAAAAATAGTGTATGTTACAGCACAATATTTCAATTACATAATCTAAAATGTATTTACTGACAATTCTGATGGCTAACCAAAGAAATATTCTAATTCTTCATGGTCTGCCACAGTTCCCAAATGCGATATTTATACAAAACTGTGTACGTGCCCACAGTGAGGAGGTGCACCAGATTCAAAAGCTCTGGATGCACAGTAGGCAAATAATAATGCCAAGAGAGATGCATTGCCTTTATAAAACAGTCCTTCCACTGAGTACTCACCCATTCAGTAAAATATGCCAAGAGAAATAACTCTAGTTACTAATTCTTTATCATCATTGTGCCCTTCATTGTTCAAGAACCCATGCGCTAGTCCTCATGCCTCTAACATGCAGGGGCTTCTCTGAAAATGCCCTTCAATAGTTTATTTTCTATTTCACCAACTACCACCAATTTGTCTAGTTGGGCACTTCAAGATCCCAGAAACTACCCATCTCTCTTAAAGTGTTCCAGGACCACACCCTGTCCATTGTCATCACCAACCTCTGTAGGGAGCTCCTTGGAACCCTACATACCATCACAATAATCAAAACGCCAATGATACGCAAGTCTATCTGAAAATCTCCACCACTCACAACATCTTTCGACTAAAATCTGAATAAGTCAGATTCAGAATTAGATGCCCAGTGTGCCCCTCAAAGGCAGCCTGCCCAACCTAGAATTCTTGTTGGTAACAGAAGCAAACAATGACCAATTCACGCCTGGTTTTGTGGTTTTTGACTCGGATGGTTCATCCTCCAACTGACAATCGACACCAAATCACTTGGTTTCACCTTTTGCTCCAAATCTTTCTCCAAAGAACTCGTTTCCAAAAAACCAAGCCAGTGTTCTGACTGAAGTGAAAAGCTGCATCCTGGAAACTGACTTAAGAACAACAATCCGCACTTTATTCCTCTTGCACCTAGATAAAGGCAGTGGTCCGCTCTGTGTCCTCCGTGACAACACAGAGGCTCCCCTAAAAGGCTTCCTACATGTAACATCTCATCAAAGGCATGGAGACGTTTGAGTGCATCACTTCAAAAATGTTAGTGCTGTTCATTTTGATAAGAGACAGCTCACTGTGTATGTGGACTGTTGAGAGTACCAAGCCACTTGTACTGGGTGTTATCTGGGGCACATGTTATTTATTGTACAGATTGATATCTCAGAAATTAACATTATTCAATAGGTTCTTCCATAATGCCAGCCATTGCCCCAGTATGAAAAGCACACACTGCCATAGGAGTGTATACATGGCCTCGTATAAAATGACACTGCCATGCGAGACACCACATTCATGGCTTATTTTAAGCACCGTTGTCATGCAGGAATCCATTTTGCCCCCATTTGTAGGGAACCATATTACTTCATATGTAAAGTACCCTGACAAAGCCAGAATCTACATTTACCTGGCATATAATGTTTCATTTCATTGCTAGCATCCACATTGTAAAGGTGTATGTAGCCCAACTGTCATGCCATATTGCTGCAGCAGATAAACTGCCATTGCTGTGCTGGTATCCACATTGGATTTGCTTTTATAGTACCACTTACATGCCAGAATCCACAGTGTTCAGGTTGTATATAATTGAGCATATTCATGCCAGTATCCGTGTTGAGCGGGTATGTACATCATTGTTGCCATTTTGGTATAAATTGCCCTGGTATATGAAGCGCATTTCAATCATTGCCTAAATACTACCCACCCACCATTCCTCCTCTTCTGACTCTGATAGTCACAGGTCTCTAGCCTGCAACAAGCATAGGTGACTGCTGGAGTTGCGCTACATGCGCTTAGAGCTATCTAGGACATTCATTTCCCAGTTGTCTAGGTGCCAGCTGATTAGTATGGTGTTGCAGAAATTAAGATGAGCCTGCAGTTCCTCCTTCATCTTCAGCACTTGTGTTTTATTCCTTGGGAAGGGGGGAGTGAGCCTCCTGCTCCAGCCTACTGATCTGGATATCCAAGAAAGAATCCTTTTATGAGCATGCACAGTAACACTGTTTTACAAAGATGCTTGTTTGGAAGCACATGGTATGTGCAAGAGTGCCGCTTTGAGTCAAGGCAGCAAACAGGCCAGCCGAGAGCAGGGACTGTCTTGTAACTGAGGGTGAATAGCCATGGACACTTTAAGGGATAGAATGATGGGGGACCATGTAGTCCTTAAAGTAGCCCCCAAGCTTGCGACCCACCAGAGAAACACTGCCAAGTCCAAACATATGTTCATTCCAAATCGTAAATCTTTGTAAGTTCATAGGCGTTCGTTTCTGAGCACTCACTAAATGGCTCAGACGTTTTGATATCCACTATTAGACATTGTGATTGCCCATCTTTCTGCAAATAAAAATGGATTCCTTGAGTATCGGCTAATCTTTGAGGACCCATTGAGACTAGCCCCGCTCTCCTATCCGTTTTACACTGTATTTGAGATCTTTAAAAATACAGTGATCCTTCGGGCCCTGCGGAGTGCCTCTTGCACGAAGGGTGGATGAGGTCTCTGCTAAAAGGGGTGAAATATGGCCATTTCACATTTATATAATTTTTTTTAACCCACCTCTATTAGCGCCTCATTTGCTATTTACGAAAAAGAAAAATTGGCTTGCAGGACAAATATTCTTTTCACTGAATTAATTGTAAATTGATCTGAGATAAAATGTTATTTTCACTCTGTTCATGCCACATTAACAGCTCTGAAATGGAAGGTGTGCATTTGTTCTAAGAGTACTCTCCAGTATATACGGTTAGAGCTGTCTTCTGCCAGCGCCTTTCTGCACAGTTTGTATGCTTCTGTGGATGAAGGCGACTAAAGTTTATTCCTCATTTACCATATCGGGCAACATCCTTTGATAGTGCTAAATGGAATAATAATATTACCGAGGGTTTTACCTCTATACGAGCAGAATCAGCAATAAAAGCGTTTTTTTTGTTGTTGTTTTTTTTTTAAACTAACACTGCCAATAAAAGATGTTAACAAAGCAGTCCACCGTCAGTATTTCCAAGGCATTATCACATATTGCCTTTCCTGCCAAGTGCACCCCCACTTCATTGTCCTGCTTTGGACATGCAGTGCATCAAACAATATATAAACACCTTGTAAAAATACACAAGTCGTGGATAATCAGATCATGTCCTGCTACTTTATTTCAAAAGGTTGCCTATGGGGTGGGGCGTGGGTGCAACAGATCCCCGAGAAAGGTGACGGATCTGTGTGAGCTCCGGCGAGCCATCTCCATTTCATCTGTAAAACGCTGCAGAGATCAAGTCATGCTGCTGGAAAGTGGGTAGTGAGTGTGCTGGGACTACATGGCCTAACGTCTTTTAATGCCCACTCATCGACAGATTGGGCAGCAGCTGATAATCAAGATGATGATGCCTGCTGTTCAGTTATCGCCACACTCTGCCCCATTCAAAATAGCAGCATGCCGGAAAATGACATCATTAAAAATACTGAGAAACACGAACTCTATCATACCTGTTAACTCTCGATCATTGTGGAATCGCCTTCATTTGGTGTGCCCGTGAATAAAAAAAATGGCGCTTCTGACTTCGTAACTACTTGTTACAAGCTAGAACCTAGCTAGCTCCCAACACAACAGCCATGATACGGCACACACTTGCAAGAATACAAGCGACTAACACAGATGATCTTATAAGGCGACAGTGAGATCCCCAGCCATGGCGAGGTGACTTTGTGACCCCCGCCCCCACCCTCAGCACTCCTTCATATCAGTCTTGGGCATGCGAGGAACTCTGAAACTGTATTGAGCCAGCGCGGTAAGTTTGCGGATGCCGCTCGCTGCGGTTAGCCACCCGGACTTCACCAAGGAAGTTTGAAACATAATCCAAGACTTATGTAGGCGTCTCGGGGGCACCATATTAGGCCCAACCCTTCCAATTGTATTTTCAACCCCCAACAAGAGCAAGCTCTATTTTTGCCAAACTTGAAGCCCTCTACTGTAATGCCTCAAGCCATACGCGTGTCCAAGTAGTCCCGGAGGCCTGGCCTGCTTCGATCTATGCAGCTGTTACCGATTCATAAAGGGTAGAGGTTCACAAGAATTTGTCTCCTTAAATCACACCATGGTCTGATCATACTATTGTATTGATCTCCTTCATCGTATTCTGGTAGCAGTTACTCATGAGAGAGCAACATCCCAGTCCCTTCAGTACGTTGTGGAACATTTTTATTTCTATATTCACATCTGCCTATTAGTGGTTTATCTGTCTAAGATCACATGTTTAACCCATGGTGGGTATAACAATAACAGCCTGTAGTCTGCCTATATAAGCTGATCATTGTAATCACACAGAGCTATCATCCCCACCTCACGGTCAATCAGACTGTTTACTTGGGAGCATATCAATCATCAATACTTCAGATACCCAATTTGAACTGTGCCTGTGCTGAGCTAGCAAGATGGCGGAGATGGGAGATTCCAAGGACTACAGAGAAGACTCTAAAACAAGCTTGAAAAGAACTAAACCATATCCCCCCATTCTGGAATCCCCAGTAAAGGGTAAGACCGAATGTAACACTACATTGAAAACTATTCTAAAGAGAACTATTCAAAAGAAGTTGAATAAGGTGCACAATATAACTCTGAGCCCAAAAAACAATACTGATCTTCTACAGGGGAAATGGTGGGGATTAGGAAGGACCTGAAAGAACTTAAAATCAAGCTTGCCAACGCAGAATTTAGAAGACTCTACCAACCTTCAGTCTAAACACCGGAGTAAAACAGACATAACAGTGGTCAAAATATCTCAAGGGAGAAGCCTCCAAGAGTGGTGATTGGGGCTGTGATGCAGCGACAAAGCGGGGAAGAGTGGCCGGACCTGCCATCTTGGACCTTGGCGTGAGAGGGGTGGCCCATGCATCGGAGGCCCGGACCTCTCCCCAAGAGCCCTGGCGGGTGCCTTCGGGGGCCAACACGTGGAATTGAAGCCCGGGGACTGCAGGTGAACCCCCAACAACCACTGGCCAAAAGCAACGAGCGGCCAGGCAGGCCGGAGCAGTGGGCGCCATCTTGTAGTCCCTGAGGCTGGAGTGGGCCCCACCCTCTGACCGGCCGATTAAGGCAGACTCCCCCACCAAAGGCTGTGGCGGACTCCTCTGGGGCCCAAAGCGCAGGCCCTGATCCTGGAATCTGGACAAGGCCCGCTGCGTATCGACGGGCCCGAACCTTCCTGGTGCCCTATCGGCCGGAGCCTGTGGCGCCATTTTACAGGTCCGGAAAACGGGGCCTGATCCTTCCTAGCGCCCAAAGATCGGAGATCGGTAGCGGATGCCTGATGGTGGCGACCTGAACTAGCCTCCCTCCTATACATCACGATGGCCCCCGGGGGCCCGGCACGCGCCTCCCCTGCAAATGTGGGGCCCGACCCGCTCTCCTTCGCGGGAGGCGCAGGCGGACTTGAGGCACTCCCCGGCCCAGGTGCATCATCCTGAGAATAGCGGGTCCCCGCAGTCTGAGGGATCCATCGCCGATTGCACGGGAAGAGGAGCAGCTTGCACCCACCTGAAGGCCCTCCCAACATTCAACTACCGCAGGGTCCCATTGCGGGACAACACAGGACTGAGGTGAGTGCTGGGGCGAGCGTGGGTGCGGCGCAGGGACTGCAATCTGAGCCGACGGCAGAGGGGTGGGAGCGATCGGCTGCACGGTCGGGCAGCGGGCTTGCCCCCGCTCCCTCTCCATCCCCTCTCCTGTTGCAAGTGCCAATCCACCACTAGGCCCCTGTGCGCGGGAGGGGGAATAGATGGGCTGCATTATCGAGCAGCGGGAAGCACCCCCCCCCCTCCACCCTCCAAGTGTACCATGAATCACCACATGGCCCTGGGAACCCCATGGAAGTGTTCAGAAGCGTGGAACACGCATAGGCCCCTAGAGCTGGCGCCTCCGGGCTGAGCTTCTCAGCTCCCCCCCGCCGTCCAGTGCCCTGTGACTGCAAGTACTACAGGGAAGAAAATCTTGGCCTCACACCGGGGTGCACCGCCACCCCACCCTCCCCGAGATCGGCTGGGGAGATCGGCTGCATTTTCGGGCAGAGGATGTACATCCCCCACCAACCCCACCAACAGAAAGCACGGGGCCATCCAGGCTAAGCTTCCCCCAAGACCCTGGCCCGGGAAGCTCTAGGCTCTACTAAACTAGGGGCCTACTAGAGACACACATTTGCCAGATGACCCTGGGCCACCTCTGCTAAGCTCCTCGACCCAATGGCTCACCGCGTGCCGACGGGACCAGCCCCTGCGGTACTCCTACCATCGTCTCAGGACCAGCAGCCCGGGACTCGGTCCCCTACATGGGACACACTGACAGGGGGCCCGAGAAGAACATGCCCCGTACCAAAGTGGGCAAGGAAGCCTCCTTAGCAACCACTAAAGAAGCTACAGTCCAATCTATGTGGCCAAAATCAGCCTCTACCACAGTGACCCCCCCGGACCCTCCGATGGCATCAGCCCCCGAGGGACCCCAAACAAGCCCCCTCACGCAGGCCTTCATGACAAACTTCCTGCAAGAAATCAAGGCAGAAGTAGGCTCTCTCAAAACTGACTTTAAAACATGCTTGCAAGATCTCAGGCGGGATGTGACAGCAATCGGGGGCAGAGTAGATGACCTTGAGCAACTCTCGATACGCGAACAGAAGACCTGTGGCGCAGAATGTCGGCGCTCGAAGAACAGCACATAGAGCTTCAAATAAAACAGGAGGACCTGGAAAACTGGAGCTGGAGGAACAACCTTCATATTAGGGGGATCCCCAGGGGCGCGGAAGGGCAGGACATCATGTCCTACATGGCGCATCTCCTTCAGGCTATCAGAGGTGACGATGATGCTTCCCCTCCGGCTCTAGATAGGGCCCATCGGGTCACAGTCCTGCGTGGGAACTCAAACCTAGTACCAGACATCCTCACCAGGGTGCACTTCTTCACTGAAAAGGAGGCACTCCTGCGCGCTGCTAGAGAGAAAAACGATCTGAACTATGGCAGGCATCGCATCCAAATCTTTCAAGACCTCACCCCTGTCATGCTGCGACGGCGCAGGGAATTCAAACCGATCACAGATAAATTGAGAGAATTGAATGTGAAATACCAGTGGGGACATCCATTTGCCTTGATCTTCACGTGGGAGGGCAAGAGCAAGTAACTCCGATCCCTACGGGAGGCCCAGCAACTACTCCAACTTTCAACAGAATCCCGTCCGTCTAGCCCGACTTTAATTTAATAATAAAAAAAAAATTAAACGTACCTTCCCGCCAGCCGGGTCCCGCGTTATCTGTGCTCCTCTCCTGCTCTCATGCCTCCGGCAGGAACAGGAAGCAGGCAGCCAGGCTCCCAGTCCCACCCCTAAGCCAATCACAACATGATTGGTCGGGACGCCACCCAGCCAGGGGCTAATGGCCCGGCCATGTTCTCCATGTAGGCTGCATTGCAGCCTGCATGGAGAATGGCAGAGTGCGCATGACTGGTTTGGTCGGCCCCAGAGGGCCGACAAAACCAGTCATGCGCACTCAGGAGTGGGCATACCACTGCTCCCCTGCTCAGGCCTGCTCGCAGAGTAGCCCCGTCAACCAAACCCTTCTGCTTTCTCGCAGTGCGAGAAGCAGAAACATAAAATGGTAGTTGTTACCATTTTATGTTTCTGCTTCTCGTACTGCGAGAAAGCAGCGGGGCGACAATCCTCTGCCCTGGCGGGCTATAATAAGTCACCAAGAATGTGGCCCAATTGGGCCTTGCCACTTCGACCAAGGTCCCAGCGTTGCTCCTGTCATCAGTCTGCATGCTTTGATCCAACTTAATAGAATCCCGGGTCCCAAGGGGTATTCCACCACCCACTTTGATGTTATGGGCCGGCTGCCGGTTAGGGAGACCTCGGCTTGCAGCAAGACAATCTTGGCCCCCCACTCCATTAAACTGGTCCCCAGGAGGAGTGACTTCCTCAGCGTGACCCTGGTCTATACCAAAGGGACGGTCCAGGACTGGAATGGACTATTATGGCCTGGTTGGCCTTATTTTCCTTATTGTTGTTTGCTTGCCTCTTTTCCCTTTCCCTCCACTTCCCTGAAAACCCTGGGGGTTTTGAATGGCTTACCTTACCACTATTACTCTGCTCCAACATGGGAGACCCACTAGCTTACACTGGGTGAGATAAGTAGGACTGTTCTTACTAGCACACCTCTTTCATTATGCACAACCATGCGCTGCGAATCCCCCGATGACACAGACTCTTCACCCCTAGCAGACGGTCGAGGCATACGTATGACTTCCCACCCTCACCTAAACAAATAGTCATGACTCAGGTTAAATGTCTCTCACTTAACGTGAAAGGCCTGAATGCCCCCAACAAGCGACGGCAGGTATGGCGCCATCTACTGATCAAAGATCCGGACATTATTTTCCTCCAAGAAACTCTCCTCTTACACACGGATACATGCCGAATGACCCATCTCAAATACTTGACTCAAAACTGAGTGTCCTTTCTATCCAAGATAGCAGGGGTGGCTATTCTTCTCAAAGCGGGCCTTCACTTACAGGGGACACAAATAACACAGGACAAAGAGGGACGCTACTTAAAACTTACATTACTACTCAATGGCAGAGCCCTTATTCTGATTGATGTATATGCCCCTAATCACTCCCAAGACGCATATCACAGGAACTTCTTCAAGGAACTTGCCTCACAGGAGGCGGACCCGATGCTCACTGGGGGAGACTTTAACCTGGTGTGGGACCGTCAATTGGATCGCAGTGCGACCACCTTCCAGGGCACGGGGCGATGTCTGTGGCACAAAAAAATGATATCACTGCCTTGGGCCTAGTAGACGCTTGGCGATATATGGTGCCAGACGCAAGAGACTTCACCTTCTTCTCCCATGTCCACCGTTCGTACTCACGCATACTATTTTTTTCCTATCCCAGATACTCATTTGATCCCAAGAGGCGGCAGGTATCTCGGACATCTCTATCTCAGACCACGCACATCTTGAGATCTCCCTGGGAGGTGTAGGCGCGACCCCGCGCCACGTTGGAGGCCCCCGCCACACATATTACGAGATCAGGTTAATGTGGCAGAAATACAGCAATCAATTCAAAACTACTTCAAAACAAATGATCTTCCTGATACTAATGGTCACACCCTATGGGATGCCTTTAAGGCGACCATTCGTGGCACTATCACCTCCATTGTGATCGCCCGAATGCGAGAAGCCCGACTGGTAGAGGCCGGACTAGCCAGAGATATCAAGGCTCTGGAACGACAAGACCATGCAACTCTGTTGCGGCAACACCAAAAAAGACTGGCCTCCCTCCACGGCCAATTGAAGGCGCTCCGTGTGAACAAAGCAGAGCGCTCACTCCTCACATTGAATCAAAAATACTACGAGGGGGAAAAATGAGGTCGGCTCCCAACTGGCACGCCGACTCCGTATGCGCATCTACCGCGCCCATATTGCTAAAGTTAAAACCAAAGAGGACACTTGGGCTATTTGAAAACCGACAAACAACGGGCCTTCCATACTTTTTTTTATAGCCCTATATAGCCAAGGTGACATAGTCCAGTAGGAGATAAATCCATTTCTCGCCTCCTGTTCCTGGCTGCCACTTGACCCTTTCCATGCACAACAACTGGAAGCCCCATTTACAGTGAAGGAGCTCCAAAGGGCACTGAAAAGCCTGCTGATAGGTAAGATGCCGGGCCCTGATGGGCTCACGGTCGCCTTCTGCCACTTGTTTCTACCTCAACTCCAGGACCCGTTGCTTAGATTATTCAACTCGCTCACTGACAGTACCAGCCTGGCCCCCACGATGTCCAGGGCAGAGAAAGTTCTTATTCCCAAGCCAGGGAAAGGCCAGATGAGCTGCACCTCCTATCGCCCTATCTCTCTCCTTAATACCGATGCTAAATTATTCACCAAGCTGCTGGCGAATCGGTTGGAACCCTATCTTCCCAGCTTGATAGACTTAGACCAGGTGGGATTCGTACGCCATCACCAAGGAGCAGATAATATCCTGCAAGTAGCCCACCTGGTGGAAAAGGTCCAGGGGCGTAATATCCCAGCATTTCTCCTTTCGCTCGATGCTGAGAAAGCGTTCGCTAGAGTGGCATCCTATGTAGCCCCGTCAGCACAAATCAGAATCAATGGACTCCTTTCCCCCCCTGTCCACATCTGAAGGGGTACCCGTCAGGGATGCCCATTATCCCCTCTTCTCTTTGCCCTGGCAGTGGAACCCCTAGCGATAGCCATTCGCCATTCTGCTACAATCAAACGCATACCATTCGGAGGCGACGAGCACAAGATAGCACTATTCGCAGACGACCTCCTGCTCACACTGACGAACCCTGCAAGCTCCCTTCCTGCAGTACTCTCATTGCTCTCAGTTTAAGCGTGTCTCGGGACTTAAAATTAATGTAACGAAATCGCAAGCGTTGAACCTAACACTTCCCCCTCATGAGGTCCTCGAACTATGCTCTCTCACCCCTTTCCAATGGCCTCCTTACTCGATTCGGTACCTGGGCCTCAATGTGACTGCCACGCTGGACTCGTGGTCTCAGGCTAACTGGCCGGATTGTAGACGATCCGTCAGGGAAGACCTAAGGCGCTGGAAATCACTCCCCATATCATGGCTGGGTCACCTTAATGCATTGAAAACGTCCATACTGCCAAAGGTCCTTTACCTCTTTCAAACACTTCCGACACCTATCTCCCAAGCGGATATTGTAAGCCTTCAATCAATCAATCAATCACGGTATTTATAGAGCGCGCTACTCACCCGGGAGGGTCTCGAGGCGCTGGGGGAGGGGGTAAGTTACTGCTCGAACAGCCAGGTCTTGAGCTGCTTCCTGAAGGAGAGATGGTCTTGGGTTCGCCGAAGGTGAGTGGGGAGGGAGTTCCAGGTCTTGGCTGCCAGGTAGGAGAAGGATCTTCCTCCGGCGGTGGCTCTGCGGATGCGTGGTACGGTGGCGAGGGCGTGGCTGGTTGATCGTAGCTGGCGGGTGGGCGTGTAGAAGGTCATGCGGTCGTTGAGGTACTTGGGGCCCAGGTCGTGGAGGGCCTTGTGTGCGTGGGTGAGGAGTCTGAACGTGATTCTCTTGCTGACGGGGAGCCAGTGCAGGTCTTTCAGGTGTCCGGTGATGTGGCTGTGTCGGGGGATGTCCAGGATGAGTCGTGCGGAGGCGTTCTGGATGCGCTGGAGTCTTTTTGAAGTTTGGCTGTGGTTCCGGCGTAGAGGGTGTTCCCATAGTCCAGTCGGCTGGTGACGAGTGCCTGGGTGACGGTCTTCCTGGTTTCAGTGGGGATCCATCTGAAGATCTTGCGGAGCATGCGCAGGGTGTTGAAGCACGAAGATGAGACGGCGTTGACTTGTCTGGTCATCGACAGGGAGGAGTCCAGGATGAAGCCCAGGTTGCGTGCGTGGTCCGTTGGCTTGGGCGCGGTGCCCAGGGCCGGGGGCCACCAAGAGTCGTCCCAGGCGGAGGGTGATGAGCCCAGGATGAGGACTTCCGTCTTGTCTGAGTTCAGTTTAAGGTGGCTGTTCCTCATCCAGTCGGCGGCGTCTCTCATCCCGTCGTGTAGGTTGGCTCTGGCGGTGGTGGGGTCGTTGGTGAGGGAGAGGATCAGCTGGGTGTCGTCGGCGTAGGAGATGATGTTGAGGTTGTGTTGGCGTGCGATGGCTGCGAGGGGGCTCATGTAGACGTTGAAGAGGGTTGGACTGAGTGAAGATCCTTGTGGAACGCCGCAGATGACTTCGGTGGCCTCGGATCTGAACGGGGGAGGCGGACTCTCTGGGTTCTTCCGGCGAGGAACGAGATGATCCATTCCAGTGCTTTCTCTCGGATTCCGATGTTGCTGAGGCGCTTCACTAGGGTGCGGTGGCAGACGGTGTCGAACGCCGCGGAGAGGTCCAAGAGGATGAGGGCTGCTGTTTCCCCGTTGTTGGTTAGGGTTCTGATGTCGTCGGTGGCTGCGATAAGGGCGGTCTCGGTGCTGTGGTTGGCCCGAAACCCGGACTGCGAGGGGTCGAGGGATCCATTCGTCTCGAGGAAGGCGGCAAGCTGTCTGTTGACGGTCTTCTCGATGACTTTGGCCGGAAACGGAAGGAGTGAGATGGGACGGTAGTTCTTGAGGTCGGTGGGGTCCGCCGTTGGTTTCTTCAGGAGGGCGGTAAGCTCGGCGTGCTTCCAGCTCTCCGGGAAGGTGGCGGTGTGGAAGGAGGAGTTGATGATGTCCCGGAGATGGGGTGCGATGGTGGCGTCGGCTTTGTTGAAGACGTGGTGTGGGCAGGGGTCGGTTGGTGATCCGGAGTGGATGGAGTTCATCGTGCGGGTGGTGTCTTCGGTGCTGATCGGGGTCCAGTTGCAGAGGGTGGTGGTGGCAGGCGTTGGTTCGGCGGTAGGGTGCGTGGTCTGTGCGTCGAAGCTGTTATGTATGTCGGTGATCTTGCGGTGGAAGAACGCGGCGAGTGAGTTGCAGAGGTCTTGCGAGGGGGTGATGTCGTTGTTTCCGGCGCTGGGGTTGGAGAACTCTTTGACGATGCTGAAAAGTTCCTTGCTGTCGTGGGCGTTGTTGTCCAGTCGTTCTTTGAGTGCCGACTTCTTGGTGGCACGGATCAGCTGGTGGTGTTTGCGGGTGGCGTGCTTGAGGGCGGTCCTGTTGTCTGTGGTCTGGTCGAGTCGCCAGGCTTTCTCGAGAGTGCGGCAGTTCTTCTTGGATTCCTTGAGTTCGTTGGTGAACCAAGGGGTTTTCTTGCTTCCGGGTCTGCTGGGAGGGTTTTTAGTGGTGCGAGGTCGTCGGCGCAGGCGGTCAGCCACTTGGCGAGGTTGCTGGCTGCTTCGTTTGGGTCCATTGTGTTGGTGGGTGTGTTCTGGCTGAGGAGGCGGTGAGCTGCTCGGCGGTGATCTTGCTCCAGCTCCGGCGGGGAGCCTGTTGCGGGTGGTGGTGGGTCGCAGTCTTTCTGAAGCTGAAGTGGACGCAGCTGTGGTCGGTCCAGTGGAGTCCGGTGGCGTGGCTGAAGGAGATGTGCTTGCTGGAAGAGAAGACGGGGTCAAGCGTGTGGCCGGCGTAGTGGGTGGGCGTGTTCACCAGTTGCTTGAGTCCAAGGTTGGCGAGGTTGTCCAGCAGGGTGGTGGTGTTTCTGTCGTTGTTGTTCTCCAGGTGGAAGTTGAGGTCCCCTAGGAGGATGTAGTCGGCGGAGGGCATGGCGTGCAGGCTGATGAAGTCTGCGATGTCTTCGCTGAATAGTGTGCGTGGTCCCGGGGGTCTGTAGATGAGGGTGCCTCGGAGGGTGGTCTTGGGGTCAGTGTGTATCTGGAAGTGTAGGTGTTCGGCGGCGGTGAAGGTCTCGTCGGAGTTAGTCGAGATGCGGATGGTGTTCTTGTGTACGATGGCGATGCCTCCTCCCGTCTGGTTGACGCGGTCCTTCCGGGTGATCTTGTATCCGTCCGGGATGGCTATGGCGATGTCGGGCGCTGAGGAGGCGTTCATCCAGGTTTCGGTGAGGAAGGCGACGTCCGGTGCTGTTGCGTCGAGCAGGTCCCAGAGTTCCACGGCGTGCCTGTGGACGGAGCGGGTGTTCAACAGGATGCATTTCAGGTGGTTGCTGCTGGTGCTCGACTTGGCGGAGGTGGTGCACGTCCGGGGGCAGGTGAATCGGCAGGCTTGGCAGGTGAAGGGTCCGTGGGTGCGTCTCGGTGAGGCTCGGTAGCAGGCAGGGTTCCGGCCGGCATTGAGTGCGGTGAGGGTGGCGGCGTCGTAGGTCCGTCGAGTAGTGTTGCATCGGTGGGATCCAGGGGTCCTGGCGCTGGGCGCGGGCCAGGCGCGGACGGGCGCAGACGGGCTTACCTTTGGCACACCTTCGGCGCTCCGTCGGTGCTCCCGCTGCGCGCGGCCGCTGCGCGGTCGCTCAGGGGGCGTCATAAGTAAGGAGCCTGGAGGGAGGAGCAGCTGGGTGGCGGGAGCGGGGCGGCGAATGGAATCACGGGGGCGGGGCCGCAGGGAGGCAGTGGCGGGAAGTCCCAGGAGCAGCGGGCAGCGGGAAAGTCCCAGGAGCAGCGGGAAAGTCCCAGGAGCAGCAGGCAGCGGGAAAGTCCCAGGAGCAGCGGGCAGCGAGCGAAGGAATCTCCAGGCAGGAGGCGGCAAGGCAGGCAGGAGCGGCAGCAGTGAGTGGGGCGACCAAGCCCTGTGGAGGGCTGAGCGGTCACCTTCAGAAGGATGTTGATGCATTCATCTGGGACAATGGTAGACCGCAATTCTCTAACAGGATTTTAATGCTGCCGAGAGACCGAGGGGTGGCTGGCCTGTCCCAATTTCCTTGTTTATTACTGGGTGGCACACTTACGTTACATCTCGGAGTGGGTGGTCCGCGAAAGTGAGAAACATTCGTTTCACATGGATAGGGCGGGAGCATGTCGCCCCCTTTGGGACCTGGCTACCAAGGAGTTTGCGGCCGCGCCGTGCCTATATTGCTACCCCCACAAGAACGGTCCTGGACATATGGGATAGGCTAGCAGTCAGTCGGGGACTCACTTCCTTTCCCTCTCCTAACACGCCACTGTCCTGCAACCCCAGTTTCCCCCCGGCTCTACAGCCCAATTCCTTTCTGGCCTGGGTGGAGGGGGAATGTCGTACGACTGGGGACCTCTTTGAGGGTAAAACCCTTAAATCCTTCGACCAATGCCAAAAATAGTTCCACCTCCCAGCCACGGCACTCTTACAATATTACAAACTCAGACACTGGCTGCATACACCCACCAATACGCAAGGGGCTACGCACCAGCTCATTTCCTTTGAGGTGCTAGTGCGCTCCTTTGATGGCTCGCGAGGCCTGATCTCGCGCACATACCAGGTCCTACAGCACTCCAACCCTCTACCTCTACACCCTTACCAGCGGAATTGGCACTCTGACATATCAGACGATCTCCCTCCAGAGCAATGGGAGCAGTTGTGGAGGGATATTCCCAGGACATGTAGAAGCATTACTCAACAGGAGTTGGCTTATAAAGTTATGACCCGCTGTTATTACACCCCGGTCCGCCTCCACAAAATGTTCCCCACCTCCACGTCCCTGTTTTGGTGCTGTAACTCTGACACAGGCTCATATATACATATCTGGTGGACTTGCCCAATATTAACTCTCATCTGGAAGGAGGTGCTGAGCCACATCAAAGACGTAGTGGGGTTCCCCATCCCAAACACGCCGTAGGTAAAGATCCTTGGGATCCGACCTCAAAATCTTAAAGCCATGACCCACTCTGATTGGCGTGTGATCCTCCACAGGCTAGGGGCAGCTAAGCAGGTTAGCACCCTACATTCGAAGAAACCCTTAACCCCGCCGGCCTCGGTGTGGCTCAGCCGCCCCTGGCAGACTATGGCAATGGAGCTCTTAACCAGCCGCATCACACACTCTGATACTAAATTTACAAACGTATGGCAACCACTGATACAACACTTGTCTAAACTGGAACACTGCCACTCTCTCCCTCCTCACCTGCGCGCCTTGCAGCTCTTTGAAGACGCTTTGCTACCTCGAGTGGCTCAACTAACAAAATGAAGCAGACCACATCATTGTAGACGTTTCCCCACTACTTAATCACACCACCCCTTTATTTCATTACTCTTACCTCTCTTGGTGCTACTGGCAGCGTCCACGATAAATAGTGGCTATGGTATAACTTGGTGCGGTGACCTTCTCGGACCCTTTCCTCCCCCTCCGTCCCCATGTTCTCGCAAGTTCTACGTTGTTGTTGTTAACCACCGGTGGAAATATATCTCTGTGGCGAAATTCTCTCTTACCTGAGCCACCTAATTCTGCCATGCAAGCTCCACTATGCACTATTTTCTCTCGAGTAAAGCCAAAAGCGTACTCGCTTATCCACCAGGATGTTATTTGTTTATATGGATATCAATAACATTGTATGTGTCATAAATATGTACGCAGCTATGTGGGGAATAATAAAACAGATTTCAATAAAAAAAATATCTCACGGGAAAGTGCCAAGATTTCCATAATTCAAGACTTTGCCAGGGGCACTAATACAAATGTAAGGCTAGGGTAAAAACGATCTGATTTGTCTATCCCACATTCCTTTGTTGGCCTTTTAAAGTTTAAGATCCCCTAAAAAGGTCAAATTCACATATTTCTCGAACCCTCAGAACTAGAGACTTTTATCCCAAATAAATAAGAATAAGGCGTGGAAACATGAACTTAAATAATTCTCTTATCCCCTAATGTTAACAGGGACCCGTATATTTGTGTATACCTCGGTTCTGGTTTGGGCGGTATGCTCACACTATTTTCATTATCATATTTGCATCATTACCTAAACATCGCCCACCCAAGTTTCCAGTTAGGTTGTCAATACTTAAACAATAACATCATTTTACAACATCTCACTCATCATTAAATTACTCCACTCCCTTGAACTCTTTAGTTCAACTTACCATACATCATACTTCATCAATCATCATCCTTAACATAAGCTCAGACTCACCTACCTACAATTCTACTAGGCATCCTTAAATGCCCACATGTGCTCTGCACTCATCATTTCTAGTCGTTCCCAACATCCCTCCTCATTATGATAATTAACATCTACAATAAATACCACATGCTGGCCTCAAGGCAGTATACTCCCATAGACATCCATGGCTCTCAGGACACTACACTATCCAAAATTAATCTTCTGGTCGACAAAATCAGATAGTAGGTAATCCTGTTTGGTTCATAGGTTTGGTCTTATTCGAGGAATGTGCTAGTATGCTCTTGTTTCTACAACTGTTCTACAAATGTGTTACAAATGTGTGGTAATTACTATGCGTAAACTAGGTTTTACAAAGATTTTGCTCAGTTCACCAACATCCATATTACGACTTACACTATTGTTAACCAGTTAGGTCTATTTCTTAAGATGTAACTAGTATGCAGTGTATGTTTTGTTCAACTTTCAACATTATTCACAGGCTAAACGTTGTACTAATTAATATTACTAAAATGTTTTACTGTATTACCATGTTGCCACTTTTGATTTTGCTTTTTGTAACTATCATTTCAATATTTGATCAGGAGGAAGGCCCGCTCCCCCCGTTTGTTCCATCTTACCATGGTTCTCTACTATTGCCCTAAGGTAAAGTATTGGGAAGCCAATGGTATCCCAGAAGGCGGTTATCCAAGTGGGATTGTGGGAGGGATGTGTGCTCTCTCTAGGGGCTATTTCTGTCTTCTCTTTCCTGCTATATACTCTACCCTGAAGCATCCCACTTTTATACTACCCTTTTTCCTTGATCCCTGGTTTCACTCATGGCAAACACATGTTCATAACCGTTCTGGCAGCCTATCCAAACTGTATGTTCATGGCATTGTGTGGAAAGAGTCACATTATACGTGGGCTTGTCCCACAAGGGCTTAGGTTCCCTTTATGTTCAAAGGTATGTACTTGCCATCCCCTGATACACTCTTTCACTCCTACATATTTCCATTCAGTCACGTACAATTACTCGAACACTATGGTCAGATGACGTTTGCCACTAAATCAATTTCTTTAAACGGCGAAGGTCTAAACCACCCAGTAAAAAGAAAGAAGATTCTAGATTACTGCCCTGAATTAAAAGCAGACATAGCCTTCCTTCAAGAATCTAAAATGAGTTACTGTGAAGCCTTGTCTATGAAAAAGGTATGGGTTAACAATGTATCTTGCTCTGATGTCAAAGGTATAAAGAATTGGGTGGTTACATTAATATCTAAACGCTGCTAATTAAACATCATCACCTCCGAAATCGATGATGGATAATGGACTATTACCAAATTTGCCAATAGGGTGAAAGATTTATTTGCTATGAACGCTTATGCCCCGAATATTGACAATCGCTCACAAACAATTGGCACTTCTGTCGCAAGATTGTCCTAACCAGTGATTTTAACCTCTTGATGGACGGCATACTAGATAGGCAATCGAATTCTAAATTTAGACCTTTCACGGCGCCCAAACAGATTTGCTGCCTTTGCTTAATTCACAAACTCTGTGAAATCTGGAGACTTCATAATCTAGTGGGTGGAGAATTCACAGTTTTTTCAGCCCTACACCAGAGCTACTCACGTATTGATTATCTTCTTGTGCACCCTAGCCTACTAAAATTTATGACCGAAACTACCATAGATGCCATGGTGATTACAGATTATGCATGCATTACCCTATCCATTCAAATTAAGTGAATAACTGCTATTAAGAGATCATTGCGTATGACTCCAGAACTACTCAAATACAGGCATATCATTAATGGCCTAAAAAGCCAAATTGAGCTGTTCATCATTAACAATAAGGACTCTGTTTCCTCTCCAGCAGTCAAATAGGGCACTCTAAAATATTACAACAAAGGTCTAATGATGAGAAAAGCTGAGAGGTCAATCTGTAATTGGATAAACTAGCAAAAGACTTGAAAGAAATGGAACAGAAGCAGTGGAACACCGAAAACATGTCCCACCAGGATGTTCTGAAAAAGCGGAAATATGACTATAATAAGATAGTTAGTACTAGAGCCCATCTATTGGTGCAAGCTCAAAAAATGAAAAATGATACCAATTCAATGAAGCATGGAAGACCCTTGCTGCTTATCTAAAATTTGTAAAAATAATAAAACCACAACCACCTGCATTGGGGATAAACATGGGAAAAACCTGCCCTAAGATACAGATGTAATAAATATCTTCATGGATTTCTTTGCCAACCCATACAAAGCTAATCATTCCATAACAAAAGGGAAAAACTGGGAATTCCTGGAAAAGATCTCTGCTAACAAACCCTCAAAATCAGATAAATCGGATTTAAATTGACCCTTCGATGAAAAAGAAGTCCTCAACACCATCAAATCCGTTCACTTAGGCTGTAAGCCAGGCCCCAATGGATTCACAATTAGCTTCAATAAGAAATTCTGCGACAGGATCTCTGACACCTCCTAACAGAGCTCAAGCAATACGCATCTACAGGAAAAATCTCACTCACTGCAGCCGAAGCTACCATTGTTGTAATTCCAAAAGAAGGAAAAGATCACCAAAATCCCAACAACTTCAGGCCTATATCCTTTAATAATTATATGAAAATATATGCCAAAATATTAGCCAAATGCCTAGAGAAAGTAATGACGATCCTCATCCCTAAATCACAGGCTGGCTTTGTCAAAGTGAAAACTGGCCAGTGACAATACTAGCACCATTTGTCACATCCTTGAGAAGACCTGCCTTTCCAAATCTCTAGCCACCGACTTCGCTTTAGATGTGAACGAGGCCTTTGAAAAAGTTGCCTGGCCTTATCTAGAGGCAGTTCTCCATCACCATGATTTAGGGACACAATTCATTAAGGTGACTGTAGCACTATACACTCAACCTATAAGAAGAAGAAGAATCCATGGCTATCTATTTGACCCTATTGCCTGTTGCAGGGATTCTGCACATACACAGAACTATGCGCAGGAATTTGGGACCTCTGTGTATAAGGGCTAAGCCTTCCCACCACCTTAGTGCCCACGAGCCCAGGACCGACTAGCTATAGTGTCTCACTCGCTCTCCTACACACTCACGAAGAAGAAAATGATTAGACACCCCAGAACACAACACTCCCGGATCTCTCAGGAATCGCAGTAACAAGACGCACCTTTTCGCTCACACACTCGTACCTGTCCACAATAAAATCTGACCGAGACACGAATATAGTTTAAAATGTTTATTTTAACGATCGT
The DNA here is from genome assembly GCA_963921515.1 of Calotriton arnoldi. Lineage (NCBI taxonomy): Eukaryota > Metazoa > Chordata > Amphibia > Caudata > Salamandridae > Calotriton > Calotriton arnoldi. The sequence continues at coordinate 266,562 of CAWUFW010002160.1, forward strand.
GCTCTAACATGCAGTATAGGGGCCACAACAAGCAGAAAAATGCATAACACTAATATAGTTAACATTGCAGCTAGGCCATAAATCATAAAGGGAGATGTCATCATATAAAGACAATGGAGAAAGGACTATAATGCCTAACCTCCTTCCCCTTGGTAAGAAGAAGTATTATTATATAATAGAAGATCTCTGGGCTTTGTCAGCAGACCCCATACCTTAGTGCCTAGATGGTATATCTACATCATCGGAACCGCATTGCTCTTCTCCCTGGAAAGCTCCCTCTCCAAGTGTGTGTTACCTAAACATGCATCCCCATAATATCCAAGTACGAGTTTCCAGCAGCAGCTGCATTAGCATGTTTTGTCTAAGTGCTAGGGACTGACCAGAACAGAATAACAAGGGGCATTGTTCATCGACCTTGCTCACAGTGTTCAGACTAAACTCCAGGAACAGGCAGAGAACAAACCAAGCAGACGGTTCTCATGTGAAAGGCATAAACAGAGTCTTGCAAAAATAAAGCCATGTAGTAACATGCGCAAAAGCTGCATCATGGCTGCTAGGCTCATGCTAACTTAGTGATGTCGACAATGTCCCTATCGGCCACGTGACAGTCGTAGGGCAGGGTACACATCGGGGTTGCCCCCTTTCACTCAACTCTCCTTCTTCAGTCCATACATAGTTGGGGAAAAAAATGAAAAGTGTCTGATTCAAATTTGACAAGTGTGAAGATAGATGCATATACGGATGATATCTTGATTTTTGCGTAGGAAGCTGCCTCTGCAATCACAGCTCTCTAGAACTTATCCTCAAGTTCTTTACAGTTTCAGGTTACACACTTAAGAAAAAATCGGAAGCTCTACTTCTAAATCCACTATGTCTACCAGAATGTATAATGGGTTAGTGGCCTGCCTTGGCAATCAAAATATATCAAATACCTAGATATGTGGTTCACAAAAGACATACCAGAATCTCTGAAGTAGAACGAACAAAAACAATCTCAAAAACTAAAGACCTCTTGGAAGCTTGTGCTCCTAAACAAAAATCATGTTGGAATAGATTTGAAACCCTAAAATTGATGATCACCCCTATCATTAAGTTGTTACCAATTAGGTTCTCAAGCAATTTCTTTAAATCCATTGACAAAATTACAGCCACATATCTGTGGAACTTCAAAAAACAAGGACAGCTCACAAAAAACTACGACTAGATTGATTCCAGGAGGGTTGTAACTTCCCCAATTGCAACATCTTTTTTGTCAAGTCTGGAAACCCAAGTGGGGAGGGAGCACACTGCCTCTCATCCCAGCACAGTTCTCCCCATTGCATTCTGGTAAATGCAGTACGCTTACTTCAAAGTTGCTGTTGTTTTTCACCAAAGTTGGTGCAGGTTGTGCAGTTATCTCTAGACACGTGTTTCTGGGTTTAGCCCTTCATCAGTAGAGAGCAAAAAGTAGTTGAGAGCTTGTGTTTGAAAGACTCCCTTGAGCTAATGAACTGACGAGCTCTCCTGGGATGCACCTGTGTGCCCCTGGAGTGGTATTGTGACCTGTGAAGACTTGGGCACCATTTCAGCAACCCCTGATGACTTTTTTATTTATTATTATTATTTTTTTTTTAAACTTTATTTTCATTTTGCAACAACAGCGACTGTGGTACATTCAGGTCTTATACAAATATACAATATACTTGTGAGAGCGGCAGGTAAGCTACATTAGACAATGACAGTTCCTCCCTCCCCCCAACGGGGTCACACAAACCTGTAAAGAAACCATACAGCTGTATCAGAGCGAGAATGCAGACAGATACATTTGAAAGCAATACTGGCAGTTTCATAACTCTACAAGCCCCTTAGCTTCTGGGACCGCAGGCCTATAACGTTCCCAACCTTAGCAAACCCTCTTCATTCTGCTGGCTAATTGCAATGAGTGCCAGAGTAGTCTGTAATAGCGGGGAAATCTTATTGCTGTGCTTTAACCCACCCCCGTTCTGTCCGGTACTGCTTGAGGAGTCGTGTCCTCCTCTTTGTTCAACATATATTGCCGGTATGGGCCCCATATGTCTTTTGGTGCACATCGCTCAGGCATGAGGACATTGTAATTGTCAGACTGCGTCGAGCAATATGCCAAATCTTTTTCCCAATCAGAGACAGTAGGCAGAGGGCCCCGCATCCATCTCATTGCTACTCTTCGTTTTGCTAGTAAGAGACTGATGGCAGCAAGTTTCCGCACCTCCTTAGGGAGCTCCTTCACATACCCCAATAGAGCTACTAGAGGCGTCTCAGGCAATTCTACATTCAGCATTATATTAAGAGTCTGGAACACCCCGCACCAGAAGGAACGTATGCCCGGGCAGGTCCATGCCAAGTGGAGAAAGGTAGCGCGGTTAGCGTGGCACCGTGGACAGGTCTCATCTTCTCGGAGCCCGTATCTGTACAATCTAACAGGTGTATAATATGTCCTATGTAAATATTTAAATTGTATTAACCGATGTCTCCCGTTCAGTGAAATAGATCTCACCGAAGCAAAACACCACGCCCACTGTTGGTCCGTTAACACCATATCTAGCTCCGCTTCCCATTCTGTCTGGAATGGCAATTTGAGATGCTCACCAGACCTCTGGAATGCTGCATATAGTATAGTTATACCCTTCCGTGTGTTTGGGGTTTGTAATAAGTGTGTCAGCGCTTGCATCTCTGGAGGTTCTGCCAGACCCTCTGCCAATTCTTCACGTAATGCGCAGCGAAGCCTGTGATAATGGAACATGTCTAGTGTCGTGACCCCCGGCACCTGGCCTACCACCTGCTCCCAGGTTTTGACCACCCCTTCGTGAAACAAGTCACCCATACAGACAATATTCAACTTAGCCAGCGTGCCCATTAATGCATTATCTTTCCTGTGTGGGAGCCAGCTGCACCAACAGATAGGCAATTTGGCAGAATAAATAAGAGGGGGATCATGCTGCTTTGCCGCCTTGGAAAACTGTGAACCTGTACTGTGCACCGGGTCTATCTTGCCGCACTTAATGCTTGCTTCTCCTGTGGCCAACAACGGCAGCGCAGATGGAGATACCACGTTTCGTTCCAAAAGATATTGTGGCATACTCGGGGGCCCATGGAACCAAACATGTGCATGTAGCGCTTGTGCAGCCCTGTAGTACCGCTCCATGTCGGGAGCATTTAGCCCACCCCACGCATATGGCCTTGTGAGTACTTCCCACCTAACCCTGGGTTGCTTTCCCGCCCACACCAGCCGACTGAGTGTGCTACGCAGCATTTTAAAAAAGGTCTGCGGGAGGCCTATGGGAATATTGGCAAAGAGAAATAGGAAGCGCGGGAGCACCACCATTTTCGCCAGCGCTATTCTACCGATCAGCGACAACGGTAATCTAATCCACTTGTCCACGGAGGCTGATCGCTTCTGTAGGGCACGGCCATAATTTTCAGACAGGACCAGGTCAGCATCCGTGTGGACTTTGATACCAAGATACCTTACAGGTTCAGTGGTCCACTGTAAGGGGTACGTGGTATTCACTTGTGTAGTATCTGCAGTAAGCGGGAATATGAGTGATTTATGCCAATTGATGCGGAGCCCAGAGTGCTGACTGAATCTCTCCACTTCCTCTAGCATGGGCGACAAATTTTGCTCCGGATTACGGACATACACCAAGGTGTCGTCAGCATAAGCCGCAATCACGGTGTTGTAATGCGGGGAGCGTATGCCTCTGTGAGAGTGATATTCTCGCATAGCACTCATAAGGGGTTCAGCCACAAGAGCGTATAAAAGGGGGGAGAGGGGACACCCCTGTCTCGTCCCCCTAGCAATTGCTATTGCCCGAGAGAGTGCGCTGTTAATTTGTACTCGTGCTACTGGGCCGGAGTACAATACCTGTACCAGTTGTATAAAAACGTCTCCCACTCCCACCTTCCTTAGGACTGCATATAAAAAACGCCACTCCACCGAATCAAAAGCTTTTTCGATATCGATAAAGAGGGCCGCTGCCTTCGTTCCAGGCTTGACACACGCTATGGTTCCAAAGAGCGTGCGGAGATTATAGGAGAGAGAGCGGCCCGGTACGAATCCAGTCTGCTCCGGACCTACCATTTTGGGCAACAGTGGGGCTAATCTATTAGCTAGCACTTTGGCAAACAACTTTGTGTCCGTGTTTAGCAGCGAAAGCGGCCTGTACGACGAGCAGAGGTCAGGGTTCTTCCCGGGCTTGAGTATGGTAACTATAGTGGCTTCCCTCATCGTGGGGGGCATAGTACCCGTCTTGGCCATTTCCTCAAGCAAATTGACTAGATGAGGAAGCAACTTGTCAATATAGGCTTTATAAAAAGCCACAGTGAGGCCATCAGACCCCGGGGCTTTCTCACCAGGCATACTCCTTAGTGCTGCCGTTATTTCTGTGGGCCGCAATGGCCCTATCAGCCGTTCTCTGTCACTGTTATTCAGCCAGGACATATTGATGTATTCTAAGTATTCCTCGTCTGACTCAGTAGCCATAGTGGGTTGTGAGGTATAGAGCCCAGTATAATAGGCAGCAAAGGAGTCCACGATGGCCGGAGTGTCATACACCAACTTTTGCTCTGAGCTATATATCTGTGATATGCAATTTTCTCCCCTTGGGGGTCTCACCTGCGCAGCCAGTGTGGCGCTAGGTCTATCCCTTTCAGCATATGATCTGGCCACCGCATATTTCCCCAGGTGCCAAACCTCATCTTCCGCGAACTCCTGGAATTTGCTTAGCTGCTCTCTGATCTGGGCCAGTACCTGCGGGTCACCGGTCTCTGAGTGTACCTGTTCCAGTGATCTAAGAGTGTTTTCTATAGAGGCTAACTGTGCGCGTATAGATCGAAGGACCCCAGCATGTTTGGAAATTGCTATGCCCCTAATATATACTTTAAAAGCTTCCCACACCCCACCCATCATATCCACACTCCCCAAGTTAGTGGAAAAGTACTCGTCTATAGCAGTGCCTACCTCAGCACTAAAAACAGGGTCCAATAAGGAGTATTGTGGGAAGCGCCATGGTCTATATTGTGGTCTCCCCGCTAACAGCTCCAGCGTTAGGCATACGGGGGAGTGATCCGATAGAGTCCTGGGCATATGTATACAAGCAGTGACAGAGGTATACAGTGTCTGTGAGATAAACCATTTATCAATGCGTGTATGTATGTCATGCGCTGCTGAGTAGTGTGTATAGCCCCTGCCCCTGGGATTGCGTTCGCGCCAGACGTCACACAGGTCCTCGGCCCCCGCAATGGAAGCAATAGCGCTAGCAGCCCGAGAAAGAGGTCTCGAGGCCCCTTTTGACCGGTCTAAGGCCAGGTCCTGAATACAGTTGAAATCCCCTCCCCACAAGATAGGCAGGTGGGCGTACTTAGAAAACTTGGAATGGAGTACGTGATAAAACTGGGGGTCGTCATGATTGGGGCCATAAACCCCAATCAGCAGCATTTTATTATTACATATCTGCCACCCGGGTCCAGCTCAAGAGGCTGTACCTGCACACCAGAGCTCCGACGTACCCAGACCAACACCCCCCTAGCATGAGAAGTAAACCCTGCAGCTATACACTGCCCCTTCATTCTGCGGCTGGTGAGCAGCCCCGTTTTAGGGGTGAGGTGGGTTTCCTGTAGTACAGCAACATCAACCTGATGTCTTTGTAGGTACGCAATCACCCTGCATATCTTTCTTTGGTCATTTAGGCCGCGGACGTTCCAGGAGAGGAAGCATAGTGCCCCTGGGAGTTTGCTGTCACCCGGGAAAGATACCAATAGCTATTCCTGCCCGCGCGCGTCTTTCGGACCTGAATGCAATCAGCGAATAGGACCGTGTCATATAGCCCCGTTGCAGTTTTGTTGTAACATCCCCAACTTTCAACCCCCAACCCCCCACCCACACCACATCAAAAGAGGTAGATATAGCATACCCAAGCCCTCCCACCCCTACTCCCAACTAAAAATTAAACTGCCAACCGGGCAGTGTTCCCAATTACGAAACCCTTGTGTATTACACTCAGAGGCGTCGTCCGCCGGCTCCCTTCTATCTAGCAAGGTCATCCAGCACCACCTGGAATAGACACCACCTTCGCGACGTAGTCATTGGTGTAGGATCTCTAAGCCAGCCAATGTCAGCGACATTCGTTACTACCAGTTAATAGACCTCAGGCACCTCCCCACAGACAGTGTGATGAACAACAACCCCTTTTAGATGTCATTCAGGACGGGGTAGGAGAAATTGAAGCAGGATCCTGGGTCCCATTAGTGTCTGTGGAAGTCCCTTCGGCCTCCGGTGTTTCATGTGGAGAGGGACCGCCTCTCGCTTTAGCCGATCCATATTTCTTGAGGTCCTTCTGCAGAGCGCTTGGGTCAGTATAAAGTCTGGTTTTTCCATCCAAGGAGACCTTTAAACGTGCAGGATACAGCATTGCGTAATCCAGTTGGAGCTCCCTGAGTTTACGTTTGACCGGAGCGAACTTCTTTCTGGCTTCTTGGACCGTGGGGGTGAAATCAGGGAAGAGCGACAGCTCTGCGCCTTCGTATGGAAGAGTTTTTAGCTCACGCGCACGACTTAGCGCAGCGTCTCTGTCTCTATAGTTCAGCAGACGGATGAGTATCGGTCTTGGGGGAGCTCCCGGTTGTGGTCGGGGGCCCAATGAGCGATGCGCACGCTCAACAATAAACACGTCTGAGAACGTGTCACGCCCCAGCAATTGTATTAGCAGCTGCTCCACAAATTGCTCCATAGGTCCCGTGGCAGTCGACTCCGCCAGGCCCACCAAACGGACATTGTTCCTCCGTGAGCGCGCCTCCAAATCTTCTGCCTTATCCTTCAATGTCGCCATCAGTTTCTCCACCTTGCGCTGCGCAGCTCCCATTTCAGCCTGTGCATCCTCCGTGTCCGAGATCCTGCGCTCTGCTGTATCTATGCGTTCTGAGTGCTTGTTATGTTATGTTATGTTAAGAGTGGATTTGTAAAGCGCGCAGCTACTCAAAGAGTATCCCGGCGCTAGGATAGAAAGCTTCAGAGGCCAGGGAGGAACAACGATTCCCGAGGCAGAAGGCCATTAAACTGCATGCTGGAACAGCCAGGTTTTCAGTTGTTTCCTAAATGCCATTAAACTTGAGGCTTGTCTCAGCGATAGAGGTAGCTTGTTCCAGAATCTAGCCACTTGCACTTGGAACGAGCGTCCACCACGGCGGGCTTTGAGACACTTAGGGATGACAAGTAGATGTTGATGTGCTGATCTAAGGGAACGGCCGGGTATGTAGTAAGAGACTCTTCTGCGGATATACTGTGCCCCCATGCCGTGCAGAGCTTTAAAAGCAAGGACCAATGCTTTAAAGAGTATTCTGCATCGGACAGGCAGCCAGTGTAGATTCTTCAAATGGTGGGAGATCCGGTCTCTAGGTCCAAGTCTCAAGACTGCTCTGGCTGCCGCGTTCTGCACGACTTGCAGTCTATTAAGGATAGACTCTGGAAGGCCCAGATAAAGCACGTTGGCATAATCCAATCTGGAAGTGACAAGGGCCTGAATGACCGTCTTTCTGTGAGAGGTCGGTAATAGAAAAAGAAACCTACGGAGCATTTTCAAAAACCCGAAGCACGTACCCGCTACCGACTGTACCTGAGGTATCATAGATAAAGTGTCATCCATTTTCACTCCCAGATTTTTACGATCTTAACAGCTGACTGGGGGGAGACATATCCGAGGGCCACCATTGCTTCCAGGCGTTCAGAAGGGGTGTGCCAAAGAAAATAATTTCCGACTTTTCCGGATTACATTTGAGATGGTTATGTCTGAACCAAGCAAAGATATCTTTCAGACATTTATTAATCTTTTCACCGTTGAACTCCTCCCCCTTCTTGCAAGTGAACAGCAGTTGCGTGTCGTCGGCATAGGATATAATCATAGCCTCCCCTGCCTCTGCCAGGGTAGCCAGGGGAGCCATGTACAAATTGAAAAGTACAGGGCTCAGGATAGATCCCTGTGGCACACCGATCTTCAAGGGCGGCACCCTGGCCGAAAGCGGGGCGACCAGACCTCTTGATTTCTGTCCTCCAAAAGGAAGAGAACCACTTCAACACCGTGCCTTCCAGTCCACACTCCCGCAGCCTCTGCAGAAGGAGGTCATGGGGCACGGTGTCGAAAGCCGCAGAGAGGTCTAGAAGTACCAGGACAGCTTTGCCGCCCTTATCCAGGGTCTCCTTGATGGAATCGGAGACCTCCAGCAAGGCCGTCTCTGTGCTAAGGTTCTGCCTAAAACCGGACTGACTTGGGTGAAAAAGATTATTGGCTTCAGCAAAGTCGCTGATCACCATGTCAACATATTTCTCAATTGTCTTAGCAAAGAAGGACAATAAGGAGATTGGTCTGTAGTTAGTTAAGACCAAGGGATCAGCCGTAGATTTTTTCAATAAAGGGATAATTTTTGCACTTTTCCAACTTACTGGGACTTGACCGCTGAGAAGAGACACGTTCAAAACGTTATTCACAGTGGTGTTCAGAACCTCTGCCATTGAAGCCAGGAATTTGGCAGGGCACGGATCCACGGGAGAGCCGGATTTAAGGGCCTTCATTATTGATAAAGACGTCTCAAGGGGCATGGGAGGGAAGATGGAGAGGGTGGCCCTCCCGTCCTCATTCGGGGGGGCAGTTATAGAGGAAGCCATCACATCTTTCCCAGCTAAACCATCAAAGGAGGATTGAATTGTTATAATCTTCGTATAGAAGAAGTTGGCTAACTTTCCAATCCAGACAGCAGAGGGAGGGGAGAGCCTTGTTACAGCCCTAGGTGAAGAGAAGCTTTTAACGATACTGAAAATTTCTTTGCTTTTATTTCCTGCGGACTCGATTTTAGATGCAAAGAAGCTTTTCTTTGCTTCCTGTATCTTTTTATGATATTCTCTTAGGGCCTCTTTATAATTCCTTTTATTTTCTTCGTTAAAATCTTTCCTCCATACTCTTTCCTGACGTTTACAGTCCTTTCTACACAGTCGCAAGGTCTCGTTGAACCAGGGGGCTGAGCATCTAGTAATTCTAGTAGAGCACGGGGTTGCAGGGGCAAGGGACAGAGTTCCATGCGATACCCAGTTAACAAGGGACTCAGCATCCTGCTCTATATTGCCACTTATCCTGAGAGGGTGTTGGTCGAGTTCATGTTTAAGGGCAGCCGAGGTGATCTTGTGAAAAGGCCTATAAGTAGAAGATGGCCGTTTGCTCTGAGTCAATGAGAGTTTCATTAGCTTAGGAAACTTAAAACCCACCAGAAAATGGTCAGACCATACTAGAGGTACAGGAGCCTCTGTCTGGATATAACAGTTGGCAAATACTTGGTCCAGGGTGTGGCCTTTAACATGCGTGGGGGTAAAGACATATGGAGCAAGATTCAGCGCATCCAGAGATTCTACTAGGGCGACAGTCTCTGGGGTGTCCTGATTGTCCATGTGTATATTAAAATCACCCAAGACAAAAAAGTTTTAAATCTGGAGGCCACTGGTGCGATAGCGTCACTGATAGACTTCAAAAAGCCCCTGCATGGCCCGGTGGTCTATATATAAGGACTCCGGCTATGCACTGATGAGGGGATAATGTGGCCTGAAAACAAAGGCACTCAGCCCCAGCGATTTCATTCATGGGGATGCAAGTGATGGCAATATCCAGATTGCTAATAATAGCAACTCCACCTCCCTTACTTCCAACGCGGTCCTTCCTAAAAATGGTGTAGCCCGGTGGAATGGCTGTGGCTATAGTTGGATTCGACGTATCAGATAGCCAAGTTTCAGTCAAGAACAGGAAGTCCGGCTTGATCTCGCATAACATATCATATATGTGGATATCATGTTTGTTTAAAGAGCGGCAATTAAGCAACAGAGCATTGATGTATTCCTGTTTCTTTGACATTAAACTCTGACTCGGGGCAAACTTTATCTGCGCATTGGGCGTTAGTGATCTATTCAGGGTGTATTTTGTAGTTTCCCAGCTACAATACTGACAGCGTGGTAAGAGATCGTTTTCCCAGATGTCAATAACATTTTTACACTTGGGAGTAGAACCCAACTTTGTAAGTGTCTCTCTATCGTATGTTACTACCTGCCTTGGTTGTAGTACAAGACCATCAGAGTGTCCAGCCCCGGCCGCCTCCGGGACGCTGACGGGCGCAGACGGGCTTGCCTTTAGCTAGCCTTCGGCGCGCCACCGGCGCGCCCGCTGCGCGCGCCCTCTGCGCGGCCGGACCCCCATCTATTTTTAAATACCGGAGCCGAGCCGGAAATGACGGGATCAGGAGGAGGAGCCACGTCCCTCCACAACAATCGGTCACTAAGAGACCGTGGTGGACCGGGGACTGGCAGAAGGTAAAATGAGGTGTGCAAAACAGGCAAGAAGCAGAAGTAAGTAATTACTGATAAAAACCACAATACAAATCACTAAAATGAATTTAAGTTTAAAAACGAATGCCCTGGCGCTTGGCAGTAAACTATTTCATGCGCACAGGAAAACCGTCTGGCATGCTGCTTTCAGTCTCTGCGCGGCCGGACCCCCATCTATTTTTAAATACCGGAGCCGAGCCGGAAATGACGGGATCAGGAGGAGGAGCCACGTCCCTCCACAACAATCGGTCACTAAGAGACCGTGGTGGACCGGGGACTGGCAGAAGGTAAAATGAGGTGTGCAAAACAGGCAAGAAGCAGAAGTAAGTAATTACTGATAAAAACCACAATACAAATCACTAAAATGAATTTAAGTTTAAAAACGAATGCCCTGGCGCTTGGCAGTAAACTATTTCATGCGCACAGGAAAACCGTCTGGCATGCTGCTTTCAGTCTCTGCGCGGCCGGACCCCCATCTATTTTTAAATACCGGAGCCGAGCCGGAAATGACGGGATCAGGAGGAGGAGCCACGTCCCTCCACAACAATCGGTCACTAAGAGACCGTGGTGGACCGGGGACTGGCAGAAGATAAAATGAGGTGTGCAAAACAGGCAAGAAGCAGAAGTAAGTAATTACTGATAAAAACCACAATACAAATCACTAAAATGAATTTAAGTTTAAAAACGAATGCCCTGGCGCTTGGCAGTAAACTATTTCATGCGCACAGGAAAACCGTCTGGCATGCTGCTTGTCCACTCTTTCCGACATTCTATCAAGCCGGTATGCCAATGAGTCTATTTTGGCGTCGATAGAAGAGAGGCTGCGCTGCATTGCCCCAAGGATTTGGCGGATATCACCTTCTGGTACGGCTGTCTCTGCCGCCCCGGTGGGAGCACTTTGGTCCTGCTCTTCCTCCCGAAGTCTTGTGGACTTGCGGTGCTCAAACTTTAATTTGGGTTGTGTCTTGTCTGTACGCCCCATGGCCACCTCAAACCCTGTTAAGGGAAGGGCGAATATAGTCCCAGAGCACACTGCAGCACACACCTCCGGTCCGCAGAGTGGCTACTGCCGCTAGTAACAGCAATGAGGTGCGGTAAAGGGCCACCAGGCTCTCCCTGGGTACCGCGCGCACAAATCCGGTTCGTTATTGAGGCAGTTACGCAGCACTCCACCAGGCAACACCACCACCGTGTAAGCTGCTCGCTCTGCTGGTTCCCGCCGTAATCCACTCAGCAGTGCCTCCAATCGATGCTAACAGCCAACATAGAAGCACTCAGTTCCTCCGGGAGCCCCCCGGTAGCGAAGCAGACCCACGTGTCTCGCCGTGGGATCAGCGCTTCCTACCATCAAAGTGCCGTCACTCCCCCGGGCTCACCTCGGCTGCAGGACCCCTGGTTCCGGATCGTCTCCGCTGGCGGCTCCACTCGGCGCACTCGCGGATCCGGCGCCGCCGATACGACGCACCTCGCTAGCGGCCCACCTGCCTCCGATCCTTATGGGGGAGGGTCCCTGTCTGCCGCTGCGGCCGCCAGCGCTCAGAGCTCCACGTTGTAGGCCGCAGAGTCGCCTCCGCAGGCTCGAGAGCAGCCCGCCGTATATCTCCGCTCAGCGTATGCGGCCTCAGCTCCAACTTTCTCGGCCGATGCAGTTGTGAAACGGTCGTCGCTGACGGCTGTAATTGCTGCTTATTTCATCTCGGCAGCGCTAATATTTAAAGGATCGTTGGGGCGGCTGCCGGAGCTCACTCAAGCTGCGGCCATCTTGAGCCAGGCAGACCACGCCCATCACCCCTGATGACTTTTCTCTGTTCTACATTACTTTTGCTCTCTACTGATGAAGGGCTAAACCCAGAAACATGTATCTGAAAGAAACACGTTAGTTATAAATTCCTTACCTTAGAATTACCCCCAGGCGACAGACTGGATCCGGAAAGTTTTTTCGTCAGCAGTACCTCAGCGCGTCGGAAGGTGGCGTCGGTCGGCTCCGCGTCCGTCGTTGGCGTCGTGGTCGCCGGGATGACGTCGCGGTAGCTACTTAGACGCCGCCCTCGCGCGCTGACGTCAGTTCTTTCTTTTTCCGCGCCAGCCAGCGCAGACTCGGGAAGAGCGGTACCTCCAGTCACTTTTTGACTGACTTTTTTCTCGACTTTTGTCGACTTCTTTTTCGAGTCTTCGACTCCTGGTGCACGAGGGATGCCCGGCTTCAAGCCATGCGGTTCCTGTCATCGGATGATGTCGGTGACGGATCAGCACCGCGTGTGTCTCTTTTGCCTGGAGCGCGACCACGACCCCAAGTCGTGTTCCGACTGCCGGTCGATGGCGCCGAAGGCTTTGCGGCAGCGGTCCTGAAAGCTGCTTTAGCACCGGCAGTCGGCTCCGCGCCTTTCGAGGTCCCGGTTGCGAGGGAGGTCGAGGGACCGGTCGCAGAGCCACCAGCATTCGCCCAAGTCTTCGCACTCTGGGTCGAGTAAGTCGAAGCATAAGAAGTCGAAGAAGCATCGTCACTCTTCGACTTCTCGTCGGTCGGCCGACCCGACGAGGGACGCAGGTGGTGCCCCTCCCGCGGCTCCGCGTGCGGAGCCCGAAGAGTCGACTCCGTGTTTCCCTCCCTTTCCGGGACCCGGAGCGACTCCCGCCCAGCTTCGTACGTTCTACGAGGCGATGCATGCCATCTTTGGGCGGTCCAAACCCGCCGGCGCGCTTTCGGGCCCCGCGGACTCGGTTGGGTGGCCTAGGCCTTCGCCGACGGCTCCGGCCCCGGCGGCGCAGGACCCCCTTGGATCCAGGCCTGGATCCGGATCGGCGCCAGTTGACCTGATTACGCCTCCACCGGCGCCGCTTCCTCCGGCACCATTACTGCGTTTGACACCGGTCGGCCCCCCGGCCGGCGTCGACCCCGGCCTCCATCCCGACGTGGACCCGGAGCTGGACCGGCGTCGCCCGACGCCGGATCCGGCGCCGAGTGGAGTTTTTGTGCCCCTGTTCACTCCTGGGGTCCCTTTTCGACCAGAATGGCACCCAGAGGATGAGGAGGAGGACTGGGAGGGGTCAGGTGACCCTCTGACTGACCAGTTGGACAGTGAACAGAACTGGAGAGAGGAACTGGGGGATGCCAGTGGTTTGGACACCTCCCCTGACCTTGGCATGTTGTCTCCTACCGTGGCTACGGAGGAGAGAGCGTCATACGCAGTGGTGTTGCGTAGGGCGGCCGAGGCTCTCAACCTCGAGCTTCCTACGGTGGCGGTCAGGACTAACCTCCTGACGGAGGTGCTTCAACCGGCTGCGAGCTCTTCGATGCCCTTGCTGCCGTTTAATGAGGCCCTCACCGACGTCCTTTTGGGCACGTGGTCCAGGCCCAACAAGGGGGCTCCCGTGGACAGGATGATTGCCCGACGCCACCGCCCGGCTCCGGGCGACCCCACTTTCCTCTCCCAACACCCCACCCCAGAGAGCTTGGTAGTCCAAGCCTCCACTTCCAAAAGCGCATTGGCTACCGCTCCACCGGAAAGGGAATCCAAGAAGCTGGACCATCTTGGAAAGAAAATTTTCTCTTCTGCCAGCTTAGGACTGCGGTCGGTAAACACCGCATGTCTCTTGGGCCGTTATTCCCACTCGGTGTGGGATACGGTTGCGCAGGTGCTGCCTCAGTGTCCGGGCAGTGCTCTCCCAGGCTGTCGCCGCCGGGAGGGATTCGGCGAAGTTTACCATCCGTTGTGGGCTGGACACCGCCGACTCTCTGGGCAGGACCATTTCAACGTCAGTAGCACTTCGTCGCTACGCCTAGATGAGGTAGACTGGCTTTTCAGGGGATGTCCAGAACACCTTGATGGACATGCCCTTTGGCCGTCATCTTTTTGGCGACAAAGCAGACAACGCTCTAGAGCGTTTCAAGGACTCACGGGCTACGGCCAAGTCCTTGGGCCTCTCCACCCACCCTGCGCAGTCTGCTTTTTGCCCCTTTTGTGGCTACGGAAGGGATGCCCCGCTACGTCCCGCCCAGAGCCACAGGCAGCAGCAAGTTACCCAACCTTCGTGCGGCCGGGGACGTGGGAACAACCGTCGTGGTTCCGGGGGCCAGCGGGCTGGCTAGTCCACCAACCCCCCCTCTGCAGCAGCCTCCAAACCCTCCTAGTCCGACCTTTCAGGCCCATCAAACGCCAGTGGGCGGCAGGATTCGCCATCACCTCCCCCACTGGTGCACCATCACGTCGGACAGGTGGGTTTTGCAAATAGTCCGAAGGGGCTACTCCCTCCCCTTCGAGACTACCCCTCCAGCCATGCCACCGAGATACCACCGCTTGTCGGAGGATCATCTGGCCCTTCTCCAGCAGGAAGTTATGGCTCTCTTGGCCAATGGAGCCATCGAGCGCGTTCCTGGCCCAGAAGTAGGTCGTGGTTGTTATTCCCACTACTTTCTGGTCCCCAAGAAGGACAAGGGCCTGCGTCCTATCTTGGATCTCAGGGACGTCAACCGCTTCCTCTGGAAGGAGAAGTTCAATATGTTGACGCTTGATCAGGTCTTGTCTGCCCTCGACCCGGAAGACTGGATGGTAGCGTTGGACTTGCAGGACGCTTATTTTCACATCCACGTCCTGCCGGCCCACCGGCGTTACCTATGGTTCACGGTAGTGCACGAGCATTTTCAATTTACCGTGCTCCCCTTTGGCCTTACCAGTGCCCCTCGGGTGTTCACGAAAGTGATGGCGGTGGTCGCAGCTCATCCGCGCAGATCAGGGGTTTCAGTCTTCCCCTATCTCGACGACTGGCTGTTAAAGGCGGGCTCGCCCCAGGCAGTCGTCTCCCACCTCCAGACTACGGCCGACCTCCTGCATTTGCTGGGGTTCTCCATCAATGTGCCAAAGTCACACCTGATTCCCTCTCAGAAGCTCCTCTTCATCGGAGCGGTTCTGGACACGACACGGTTTCGGGTCTATCCTCCCAAACAGCGAGTCCGGGATATTCAGGTTATGATTCCGATCTTTCAGCCTCTATCCCGGGTTTCGGTCAGAATGACTCTGAGGCTGCTGGGCCTCATGGCCTCCTGCTGGTCAATCATGCCAGGTGACATATGCGGGCTCTGCAGTGGGACCTGAAGTTCCAGTGGGTGCAGCATCAGGGGAATCTGTCCGATTGCGTCCAGATCTCGGAGGGCACTGCACGACAACTGCAGTGGTGGCTCACGAACCAGGATTGGGTCAATGGCAGATCCCTCTCCCTTCCCCACCCAGACCACACTGTGGTGACGGACGCATCCCTTCTGGGACGGGGCGGCCACATGGGAGAGGCGGAGATCAGAGGCCTCTGGTCTCCGGTGGAGTCCGGGCTCCACATCAACTTTCTGGAGCTCTGGGCGATTCGTCTTGCACTGAAAGCATTCCTTCCCTCTGTCCGGAGAAGAGTAGTGCAGGTGTTCCCGGACAACACCACCGCCATGTGGTACTGCAACAAACAGGGCAGGGTGGGGTCGTGGACTGGAACATCAGGGCATATCCCTGGTGGTTCAACACCTGGCAGGTTCTCTGAACGCCAGGGCGGACGAACTCAGCCGCAGGTGCATGATGGATCACGAATGGCGTCTTCACTCGGAGGTGGTGCAAGGTCTCTTTCAACAGTGGGGAGAGCCTTGGTTAGATCTATTCGCCACCGAAGAGAACGCGCAATGTCAGCAATTCTGCACGTTAATGTTAATGACATTTATACAGCGTGACTGTTACCCAGAGGTGTCCTGGTGCTAGTTACATCTCCTGTGCATGAAAAATGAGAGAAGTTTATTGGGCAAAAAGCCCGTTGGAATATCCAAGGCGGCACTCACTAGGCGACGCTTTTCTTCGCAAGTGGAGTTGCGGTTTGTTGTACGCCTTTCCGCCTATACCACTTCTGCCCAGAGTGCTGAAGAAGATCAGGCGAGACCGGGCACAAGTCATTCTTGTGGCTGCGGATTGGGCACGAAGAGTCTGGTATATCGAGCTGCTCAACATGGCCATCGATCCTCCGATCAGACTGCCTCTTCGGGAGGATCTTCTGTCGCAGCAGCAGGGGACGGTCCTCCACCCGAACCTGTCCAGCCTCCACCTCCTTGCCTGGAGATTGAGCGGCGGCAGTTGACGTCTTTCGACCTGCCTCCTGAAGTCTGTGATGTAATCTTGGCAGCCAGGCGTCCCTCCACTAAGATGGTATACGCCTGCCGGTGGAACAAGTTTGTGGCATGGTGCACAGCAAAGGCTGTGGATCCCCTTTCTGCCCCTCTTTCTGAGGTTCTCTTGTTTCTTCTTTCTCTAGCCCAGCAGGGCTCTGCTCTGGGCACTATCAAGGGCTATCTTTCGGCCATCTCTGCCCTCCTTCGGCTTCCAGATCAGCCTTCCCTTTTCAAGTCCCCTGTTGTAAGTCGCTTCTTGAAAGGCATAACTCATCTCTTTCCTCCTATTCCCTTCGTTATGCCTCAGTGGGATTTGATCCTGGTTTTAACTTACTTAATGTGTGCTCCCTTTGAGCCGCTTCACAACTGTCCTTTACGGCTCTTGACTCTCAAAACTGCGTTCCTGGTGGCCATCACATCTGCCAGACAAGTGAGTGAGCTCCAGGCGCTTTCTTCTAAGCCTCCTTTTCTCTCTGTACATCCGGACAAAGTTGTCCTTAGAACTCGTCCATCCTTCCTGCCCAAGGTTGTCACTGCCTTCCACATCGGGCAGACTATCACTTTGCCCACCTTCTTTCCGCCTCCGCATCCTTCGAAAGAGGAAGAGAGGCTCCACCGTCTGGACCCAAAACGTTCGCTTTCTTTCAATCTGGATTGCACAAAACTGTTCCGGGTGGATGACCAACTCTTTGTTGGCTACGTGGGTGCCAAGAAAGGTCGGGCCGTACACAAGCGAACCATTTCTCGATGGGTCGTTTTGTGTATAAAAGCATGCTATTCTCTGGCTAAAAAGAAGCCTCCAGTGGGGCTACGCGCCCATTCCACCAGGGCGATGGCAGCCACTACTGCCTTGGGAAGAGGAGTTCCTCTGAATGACATCTGTCAGGCAGCTACGTGGGCATCGCTGCACACGTTTACGAAACACTACTGCCTGGACAGCCAAGTCCGGAGAGAGGGCTTCTTTGGCCGTTCTGTTCTTCAGGACTTTCTGGTGTGATCTTTGTTCGCAGACCCACCACCGGGGTTGGTATTGCTGGGGTATCTATTCTAAGGTAAGGAATTTATAACTAACGTGTTTCTTTCAGATGAACAAGTTACTTACCTTCGGTAACGATATATCTGTAAGAAACATTAGTTAGTTATAGATTCCTTACCGCCCCACCCATCCTCCCCGTTCTGCGAACTGATTTCTAGGGTTAAGGACATCCTTTCAGGACCTTAGTTTTGTGCACCAGTGGTCAGTGTCTTGCATGGCTCTGCGTTTCTGGCGCGGAAAGTCGTGTACAGAACTGACGTCAGCGCACGAGGGTGGCGTCTAAGTAGCTACCGCGACGTCATACCGGCGACCACGACGCCAACGACGGACGCGGAGCCGACCGACGCCACCTTCCGACGCGCAGAGGTACTGCTGACGAAAAAACTTTCCGGATCCAGTCTGACGCCTGGGGATAATTCTAAGGTAAGGAATCTATAACTAACTAATGTTTCTTACAGATATATCGTTACCGAAGTTAAGTAACTTGTTCGTCTAGAGATAACAGCACTACCTGTACCAACTTTGGTGAAGAACTACAGCAACTTTGAAAGTAAGCGTACTGCATTTACCAGGATGCAATGGGGAGAACTGTGCTGGGATGAGAAGCAGTGTGCTCCCTCCCCCCTTGTGTTTGAAAGGCTCCCTTGAGCCAATGAGCTGACGAGCTCTCCTGGGATGCACCTGTGTGGCTCCGGAGTGGTATTGTGACCTGTGAAGACTTGGGCACCATTTCAGCAACCCATGATGACTTTTCTCTGTTCTACGTTTCTTTTGCTCTCTACTGATGAAGGGCTAAACCCAGAAACACGTGTCTAGAGATAACGGCACTACGTGTACCAACTGTGCTGAAGAACTGCAGCAACTTTGAAAGTAAGCGTACTGCATTTACCAGGATGCAATTGAGAGAACTGTGCTGGGATGAGAAGCAGTGTGCTCCCTCCCCCCTTAAGTCTGGGAACCCGATGGTTCTCAGAGTCAAGCGACAATCACCCATGTTGCCTCTCATCGAAAAAGAACTAGCTTATCTCCATCATATTATCACTCTCTTAACAAGGTATCCGATCAGCACTCCGCACTCCAACAGATATTGGTGGATACAAGAGCAATCTTGGAAATCAACAAAAAAACTAACCAACAAACGATGTAATTAAAAACTTGAAGCACTATGGATCAACAAGAACACCCACATAGACACAACTTCTGCATTGATGTACTGGTGGACAGTTAGGGGTTAACCCTAATCTATAAATTTATGATTTGTACTCTTCTGATGGACCGTTATTTTTGGAGGAACTCCAAACCCCATACAGCCTTCCAAATATTGAAATCTAGAATTCACAAACTTGGCCAGCTGAAGACGCTGTACATTCCACCCGCCCCCTCCCCCCCTAAAACCCCCCCCATCACCCCCATAATGCAACCTAAACTTTTATTGCTACGCAAATTATTCTGGGTTCCAGTCAGATTAGCGATGGTCCAGTTAATGAACTAAAACTTATGTTGGAACTCAAAGGTGGGCATAGGGAACGCTGAGCAAGTGTTCTTTAGCTATATACATATTAAACCAAATGGGGAACAAATCTCCAATTGCCTTAATAGCATTTTTAAAGGCCAAGTAACATTGGACTTTCCGACTGTAAAACTGGACTCGCTTGCAGCTTCTTCTTCTCTGTATCTTAACTATGATGACCAGCACTTATTTGATCTACTTCTCACTAATACAGTCAGAAGAGTTTTGCGCAAATCGAAATCTGCATATAATGTATCCTTTCACACATGGTGTCCATGGATTGTTTTTATGTGTCGCCTCATACTATGCACATGAACCAGCTAGACAGTCTGACGTTCTCCCCTAAGAGGTGGAACTGTTTAGACGCTTTTATAGTTTTTACTGATTCTAGGTGGTTCACATAACGTCATTGTATTAAGTCGCCTTAGTGTAGCCTTAATACATGTCTTTTCCCTTCTCCTCCAGCTTTCTTCCTTTCTACTGCTCATTCTGCCTGTTCATAAACAAGATACCACAGTTGCACTACTGGTTCTTATATGTATTTAAACTCCATACAGTTTGTACTGCTTGTTGTTAGCTTAACTTCTGAACAGTCGTATATACCCCAACCCAATTATACCCCAGTATTCTGACATCCCGTCAACATGTAAAATAGTAGCTTTGTGAAGTACACGGAGGACACTGCTATGTTTAGGACGTGTGGCATTCAACCTAATAGGTTGCACCATCTTTCTATTTACCAGGTCTGTATTTCCCTTCTTGTTTTTGTAAAACTTAAAAAATGTTCTGTAGAGAAAAAAGTTTGTCTTCAGGCTACTCATCAAACACACCTCATGCCTCAGCATGTCTGTAAACATGGTTTTAAGACAAACGTAGACCGAAAACCGTTGTCTCTGTCCAAGCTGCCACTGATTATTTTTGTTACAGGATTTCTTTAGCTCCTGATCTGTGACACCCAGAGCATGATCATCTGCTGGTACAGGATTGTCATTTGGTGCCGCTCTCTTCCTGCATCTGCTGGGGCACAGTTATCAGCCAAAAATATGTTTTACGGTGATGTTTACGTAGTCACAATCTATTAGGAGTATGTTACCCTTGGTATTGCGGTCGGTTTTTACAGTAATTTTAGTGCCTGAAGCGTTGCAAGTGCTTTTTGTAGTATTCTGCCTTGAATGTACATGGAAATTATTTTAAAATTGTCCTAACATTTTAATCTTACAGGCCCTATATAATTGTGAAGAATCAGAGGCCTGCAGTTACAAAAAAACATATTGAAGAACTTACCCAAGGCTACAGGTAAAAAACATGCACGAAGTTGTCAGGTCTCTTATTGCTGTACTTGAAAACTGAATATTTCTCTCCCTTGATAAGAATACCTTTTATAAACGTATAAAGGTGCCCTAGTTTTTTATGTGAACTATCTATATAGTGCCCCGGACAGACTTAAGTAAGATAACCTCGTTGTTTTCTCATTTTCAGGAGTTTTGAAGATTTTCTGCATGAGAGCCTCGTTGAATATTTAGATGTGAATGAGGAAAATGACTGTAACATAGCACTTTATGAGCACACAATTAATAAGTAAGTATTCACCTTGTAACCAGATTTAGACTCATTGGTTCAGGATTTACTCAATTTATCACAAAAAAATCTACAACTTGTGCATAAACAGTTTATGGTTGATTTAACTGAAAGGAAATCCGCCATGTTTCTTTGTGTGGTAGGGATAGGTCTCATCGGGTATATGAAATATAAACAAGAGCCTAGTGTCACATACTGCTTATAATTATGACCCCTTCAATGGCGTCGAGTTGAAATTCTGGGTAATCAAGGAATAAACTGCTGCAGCTAAATTGTCCACCTTCCCCAGTCGAAGTTGCAGACCCCAAGCCTTACAGTGAAGCATTTACCAATGAGATACAAATAAATACCAGTATTTGTAAAGCGCGAACAATTACCCCTAAGGGTGTCAAAGCGCTGGGGGCCGTCGGGGAGATTAAGCGAGCTATTGCCCAGAGTCACATGGTGCTGGGCTAACCTAGCGCCGGGGATCGAACCGTAAGCCCCGGTGTTCCGGAGTCAGCCGCACTGGCCGCTGCGCCACACCTCTTCCACACGAAGAGGCTGTGCTGCGTTGACATACGGAGATGGTGTTGGCCATCTCATTTCATTTTGCATAGTTTGCCTAGTTTTGAAACCTATAGCTTCTGTCATTAAGTCCTTGATAAAAAATATAGCAGTGAAACAATTGCACTTTGTGGAAAGTTTTGGATTTCTACTCAAAATTGTTTTTTCCGCTTCATTTCAGACACACCACACACTTGGAAATTGAACCTTTCACTCTTCTTGGCGTTTGTGCAGGACTAATACCATATCCCCATCATAACCAGTCGCCAAGAAACACATACCAATGTGCTATGGGGAAACAAGCAATGGGTAAGGTTAATAATTTCTTTTTGTTATTCATTATTTTGAGATGGCATAAAACGGCGGGCATCGCATCCGCAAAGTTTCACCACAATATATCAACATTGATTAGCAACACTATGTGAAAACAATTTGGGTTAATGGATTTTAAATATGCTTTACAGTGCTACACTGTGAGCAAATCATGTTTGTCTTACTTTCCTCCTCTGCTCTGTGTTCCCCATTAATTGCCGCTCAGCTTTTCCAGCTAACCCTACATTTAGGCCCAACCTCATAGGGTCTTGTATCGTTTTTTAAATAGATCAGATTCTCTTCATCATTCGCATGTATCGTATCAGTGTTCCAGTTTTATTATCTCACTGATCAAGTTATCCAGCATTCAACTATCTTCTTCCGGACCTTAATAAATTCCACTCTAAAAATGTAGCTTGCATAGCTAAGTTGCAAGTAATTATGCCCAGGTGGAAGGAAAGTGGACCAGCGTAGATGGGAACACTAACTACCCTTCATACAGTTTGTGCCACTCCACACCAGAATGCCTGAACTACAGAGCATAGCCAACCCACAAGGTAGAGCAGCATAGCCTCTTGTACTTGAGTCAGGGAAGCTTCGTTCTGTTACATGCAAACTAACATGTATAGTACAGCTTATGCACATATTTGTAGTGTATAACGTGCAACTGTGAACTCAGTGATATATTGATAGCGCAGTAGTTTTACTTCGTTGATCAGCATTGACTGACATTTTGATTCTGTAGGTACCTCATTAGATTCTACCCAATAGACAACACCAGGTCAAGGATTTTAATAATACCCTTTAACATACAACTGATATGACAGTTTCTTAAATATTCCAGCAATAGACGTATGTTACCTAGACCTATTTTGTCCTTATGAATGCATTTGACCGATGTAGGCATTCACAGAACGCAGTAACACGTTGACCCAGTAAGACATAAAGGCCTTTATACATACATTGTTGAGTTTTTTTTAATGTTGTGAATGGTAGGATGCAATACTTTTACAAATGTATTTCATTTCGTTTATGGAGTACTTTCACTCTGCCATTGTCATCAACATACTTCTTGGGAGAGATGTGGACTTCTTTTCTACCCCCTGTCCCACTTATGGAAATATTTTATTTTGACCCTCTAAAAGACTGGAAAGTGGTGTACTGCCTACTCTGATGTGTCCAGCTTAGGGTCCGCCTGAAATTGACTCACGGTGAGAATTCAGAAGTAAACATCCATTTTAGGTTACTGACTAGTGATTTCAGGGGAGCCGACATGTTGGCAACCAAGGTTTTTTGTAAGAAAAGTCAGATATTAATTATTAAATGGAGTATGACTTGATTTAAGCTTTATCTCACTGCCCACTGCCACAGTTGGCTTCAAGTGAAGCAGCAACAGTGCAGCTCATTGGTCAGGCTGTGCAGGTGAAGTAGCAAATGATAGCGTCAGCAGTGCGGTCCACTCTTTATGAATCTTCCACTCACCTCGATGATGTAAAGTCAAGTTTAGGAAAAAGTATGATTAGATCACAGGCCATGTTTCTAACTTGTTGAGCTCTGCCTTAGCCACACATGTTGAAACCCTTCCATAGTACATCACTAACTTTTGTGAAGCAATTCTTAGTTGATCAGGTATAATTTTTCTTGGTTTGTCCTTTAAGTTGTAGGCCTAGATAATGAGATGGAGAGGGTGCTCATTTGACCAAACAATGATCATTTTCATATTTAAGTTGAATCTCTATCTTAGATGAAACTTCAGTTAATTATAAAACACTTTTTTCTTTTAGTTATTTACAGGTATATTACACATATGTTTTGCTAGTAATCCTATACTTTCTCAAACAGTGGAATGATCAAATCTGGGTATGGTACCAGGCATGTGTTGAATGCATGCATGTGTCTTGTTGTCTTCATTGTCATTGTACTCAACCATGAATGCAATTCTTGCAAAAATAAAACAGAATAAAATATATATATAATTATATATTTTACATTACAGTGTGGTGGTAGCCACCCTGTAGTTATAGTTAGGATTCTGAGAGACTGGAATTCCTTGGATTTTTGATCGGTAATAACTTTGCGCCCATTTAACGAATCTCCATGAAACTTTGCAGACCTATTCCTTTTTCTACATTGGTAGATAATTCAAAATTTTGTGGTGATTCGAATTAAAAAGTGGGGGGTTCCAAAACGCATTCTTCTCCCAATGCATTTTCCATAATAGTATAAGGGCTTTGAACTTAGTGGTATCTGAGGCTGGAAAATACCACAAAATTCCTGCACAATTTTGCCGTACATGCTGATGACAAGGCAGTATATGCTTGGGTAAATGGTTGCCTTTACAAAAGTAAAAGGCAGCCATGATCTTTTACCCACACTTTGGCTGTGTTCAGGGTTAGGGCCTTAGATATAGGTAAGTATTAGGTTTTATATTTTTTCCCTACCTATTACCACCTTAGTACAGTGGTAATAGGGAAAATTCTTTATAAGTTTCTATATATTTTTTTTTAGGTCTCGCCTACTCAGCGCGCAAGCGCTGCTTAGGAGGGGACCTTTAGCCACCGCTCAGGACTTTTGCCTAAACGCGTGCATGTTTTCCATTGGTTTCTATTGCAACTCGTGCACGTTTGGCGTTTCCCTTGCGGGAGCGAGCAGCGGCGCCATCTGTTTTTAATTATCTTCAAAACAGATGGTGCCGCTGCTCGCTCCCACAAGGGAAACGCTGTGTGTGTCTGGTCCCTGTTAGAAAACATTATCTGTGTGCTTTGTCCAAATTAGCCACTAGCCGCAAAAACATCTCCTTTTGAAAACGGAAGAAAATGCACACAGACTCCGTCTCCCAACTCTTATGTGCGTGCAGATCTGACATATGTCAGGTCAATCGAACGAGCCATGGCTGCTGACACCAAGGCTCTGCCATTTTACGCACAGCACAGCCGGATGAAGTAGTCGTGGACAACAAAAATTCTGGGACGGCATCTACCCAGATTCATGCCTTCAGGTTGTTAAATCCAGTACCCTTAAATTGGAGCGAATAGTAACAAATGTTATTTAGCGCTTAGAAAAGGCAACAATCAGTGTTTAGCGTTATGTAAATAACTCACCATTGTTATGTGAAGGTTAGTTGTCCGCAAATATTAACATATCGCGGATTCCTTGTCGTCTTTACGATGCCGCCGCAGCTAAGAAGCACCGTTTAACACGACGCTGGTTCATCCAGCCGCGCCGCCTTTGAAGAAAGGATTCCGAACAAAAATGCGAGCAGTTGCATGTTTTTGATGTCTCTAATTCCTGGCATTCCCGCTGCCTGTGAGAAAGGCAGACCCGACCCCCTGCCTGGCTTGATTTAAACAGCCCGATGTGTTTTCTCCCCTTCATCCTCCCGTGAATTAAAGATAACCTGACAATTCCGTCAGGCGGAGCAGCCAGACGCCGCCGCCGCCCAAGCAAACCAGCAGCACAGCGAGAAAAAAAGCCATAAAAAGAGAAACTTTACACTAAAAGCTATTCTACTCACTGAGCAGTCTGTGGATTTCTGTTTGTGATGACCATTTTTTTTGTACAAAAATATTTTGCTGTTCCTTTTGCGCGCGAATGATAGTGGATTTCTTTTAAGACAGTCTTTGCAAGACACAGAATATAAACATTGTGGTTCTTGAACCTTCGTGACACTGGCGACCTGGAGTTCCCCTCCTAGGTCTTGTAACAGCAATGGTATTTGAAATCTACCAAGTGTTAAAAACGGACAATAAAGTGGGTATCCGGCGTGTTCAGCAGTCTTCTTCCGGTTCCACAGAAGCACAGAATTTGGAACGATTGTTACAATCGTACACGAGTCTCGAGGGGAGTGAATGCGTGGGTCTGTAGAGCACTCTTTAGTACGAGACAGTTTTAAACACAATGTGTGACGATGCTGGGAAGCAAATACATAATAGAGAGGCTCATGTGAATTAAAAAACGCACCCTAGCCAAAATAATGTCAGGCATTCTAGGCGCAGCCCAGGAGGTGTCTAAAGGCTGCCAGTAACTTGAATAATGAAATTCGATAAATCTCCAGGTTACTTAAAATGTCAGCATTGTGTAAGATGTCATGGTATCAACCCAGGCACATTTGTACAGGGTGGAACACTTCATCAGTATTGGGGTGGGGGCAGGTTTGCTGAAAGATGCGACATTCTACAGAGAAGGTTAGAGAACGCAAACAAATAGACGAATGTCGGTGATGCAGCAGAATAGCGGATTTTATCGAAGCACCCCCTGCTTAAACTGAGTCTCCCCACAGAAAGTTTCCTTTCTTACACTTTCGTCAAGGGACGTACAGTCCAGGGTCGCAGGGAGAGAGAAAACGAATTAATAGCGCAGATAACAATCCAAGGTGTCACAAAAATAAAGGAGACACAGGGCTGTTGTTAAAATTTTGTTCTCTAGTAATTTGTCTCCCTTTTGTTGGGGCACACTCGCAGAAAGTGAATGCCATGTGGGAGGGACCCATGGCCTCCCCCCGTCTCCCTTCTCTTCCTCCGCCCCCTCCAACCACTTTCTCACCTGCACTTTTATGACTCCGCCGTCCCAGGCTCCACCAAGTCGGTGACTGGCCGGGCGCACTTTCAGCACCAGCCTTGCAAAAAAAAAAACAAGCATTGGCATAGCCAATAGGTCTTGCCTTTGGGACCTTATAAGTGTTTCGGTATCCAGCACAATATCCTTGGTGCAACAACATCAACTGTTGCATGGCTAAACACTTATAAGGTCCCAAAGGCGAGACCTATTGGCTATGCCAATGCTTGTTTAAAAATGTCAGAGTACCACTGGTAATCTCAGCGCCAGGATACCCGTGGGGTGATAGTGCCCTTTATAAGTATGTTTTACATTACATTACATTACATTACCTAGGAAGTACCGCAGTACTTTAAAAAAAAAAAAAAGTATTACAAAAAATAAAATATGTAAGAAAGTTTATAATGCACTGTACCACACTATAATTCACAAATATAGTGCAGTAAAGTGTATTTTCAATTTCTTTTTACATATTTACTTTTTTTTTTTTTTAAATAAGTTAATGCAGTACTGCAGTACTACGTACAAAGTTTCCAAAAATGTTAAATAAAAATATTAATTTGTAAAACAAAAAATGCACTGAATTTCACAAATACATTGTACTACAGTGTTTTTTTTTTTTACATATTTCTTTTTAAAATGTTCCTCTAACTACCCCGGTACTTTGTAGGTACTAGCAAGGTACTGTGTAAACTTTTTAAGAAAAGTATAGAAAAATATTAATAAATTTCCCTACCTATTACCACTTTAGGAAGGTGGTATTAGGTGGGAGACAGCAATAAAACCTATTACTTACTAATATCTAAGACCCTAACCCAGAACACATTCAAAGTGTGGTGATAACTACATGGCTGCCTTTCACTTTTGTAAACGCAGCCATTAGCCAATGATACACTGCATTGTGATCGACATGTACCGCTAAGTTTCCACGGTACACCGTGGCCCAATATATAACTAAGTGTTTTGCCACTCATAACTTTAATAGTACTTATACCAAAAATTACCCTTTATGCCCCATAATATATATTTGTGCCAAAAATTAATCTCTTTCCGTTCAGCCACTTTCACACTACGTCGCTTTAAACTACACTCTACTACACCACATGCCACTCCAGTCTACGCCACTACTCTACACTTTGACTCTACGCCATTCCACTGTACGATATTCAACTCTACGACACTCCAGTCTATGCCACTTCACTCTACGCTACTCCACTTCACGCCACTCCATACTATGATACTCCACTCTATGGCACTCCACTGTATGCCGCAACACTCTAAGCTACTCCACTCTACCCACTCCATGCTACTCCAGTGTATGCAACTCCACTCTATGGCACTCCACTCTATGGCACTCCACTGTATGCCATGCCAGTGTATGACACTTCACTATATGCCACTTCACTCGATGCTATTACACTCAATGCCACATCACGGTACGCCACTCCACGGTATGATATTCTACTCTACACTGTTTCACTATATGCCACTGGACAATGCAATATTCTGCTGTATTCCACTTTATGGCACTCCACTATATGGTACTCTATGGCACTTAACTCTGCGCCATCCCACTCTGCGCCACCCCAGTCTGCGCTGTTCCACTCCACTGTGCACTGTTCCACTCCACACTGTGCTGTTCACCTCCACACTGTGCTGTTCACCTCCACACTGTGCTGTTCACCTCCACACTGTGCTGGTCACCTCCACACTGTGCTGTTCACCTCCACACTGTGCTGTTCACCTCCACACTGTGCTGTTCATCTCCACACTGTGCTGTTCATCTCCACACTGTGCTGTTCATCTCCACACTGTGCTGTTCATCTCCACACTGTGCTGTTCCACTCCGCTCTTCGCTGTTCTACTCCACTCTACGCTATTCCACTCCACTCTACGCTATTCCACTCTACCCGACTCCACTTACTCTATTCCACTCTATGCCATTCCATTCACGCCGCTCCACCTTAAACCACTATACTGTATGCCACTCATCTGTACACCATTGCACTCTGGCACTCCACGATATTGCACTGTACGACACTCGACTCCACGCCACTATACAGCACTACACTCTGCCATTACACTCTATACCACTCCACTGTATGTTACTCCACTCAATGCTACTACACTCTATGCCATTTCAATGTATGCGACTCCACTACATGCACTCCACTGTATGACTTTCCACGCCACTCCACTGAATGCTATTCCACTCTATGCCACTCCACTCTATGCTACGCTATTCCACGCTAGGCGATTCCACTCTACACTGTTCCACTCTATGCCATTGAACTTGGTCACTCTGTGCCACTCCACGCTATGCCACTCCACTCTACACCACTCCACGCCAAGACACTGTACGCTATTCCACTCTACCCCACTCTACCCCACTCTACGCCACTCCACCCCACTTTACCCCACTCTAGTCCACTCTACTATAGACGACTTCACTCTGTTATTTGACCCTACGCAACTCCTATGTACACCACTCCTCTCTACACCACTCTACTGTACTCCACTGCACTCTATGCCACTCCACTCTGCTTTTTGACTCCACGCCACTCGACTGTACGCCCGACAATTCACACCACTCCATGTTATTCCATTGAAGGACACTTGAGTCTATGCCACTATGCGCCACTCCGCTGTATGCCACTCTGCTCTGCGCAACTCCACTGTGCACCACTCCACTCTACCTAACTCCACTCTCCACTATTCCATTCTTTGCCACTCCACTGTACGCCACTCTAGGCCACTCTGCTCCACGCCACTCCACTGTACGCCCCCACTGTATGCCACTCCACGCTGTTCCACTGTACGCTGTTCCACTCAACGCCAATCGACTGTATGCCACTCTACGCCACTCCACTTTACGCTATTCCACTCTATGCCACTCCACGCCACTCCCCTCTACGCTGTTGTACTCTACGCGATTGTGGTCTATGCCACTCCACTTTGCATCACTCTACTGTACGCCACTCAACTCATTGCCACTCAACTCTACCCAACTCCACTCTGTTCCATTCTATGCCA
Source organism: Calotriton arnoldi (assembly GCA_963921515.1). Lineage (NCBI taxonomy): Eukaryota > Metazoa > Chordata > Amphibia > Caudata > Salamandridae > Calotriton > Calotriton arnoldi. Next base: position 295,636 of record CAWUFW010002160.1, read on the forward strand.
CTCCACGACATTTCACTCTACGCTATTCCACTCTACCCTATTCCATTCCACGCAATTTCACTCTACGCAATTCCACTCTAAGCTATTGCACTGTACTGGACTCTACACCACTCTGCTCTATTCCACTATGCACCACTCCACCCTAAACCACTATACTGTACACCACTCAACTGTACACCACTGTCCTCCATGCCACACCACTCTCCGTTATTCCATTGTACAGTACAACACTTGACTCTACACCATTACACTCTACAGGCCTCCATTCTACGCCACTACACTCTACACCACTCATCTGTACAGCACTCAATCAATTCCACATACACGATTCCATACTGCGCCAATCCACTCTACACCACTGTAGGCTATTCCACTCTAGGCCATTGCACTGTATGCTATTCTACTCTATGCCACTCTACTGTGCGACACTCCACTGTACGCAATTCCACTCTTTCACTCTTCGACACTCCACGCTATTGTACTCTACATTATTGTAGTCTACGCCACTCCACTCAACTCGTTGCCACTTCACTCAACCCAACTCCACGCTAGGCCTCTCCACTCTACACTGTTCCATTCTGCGCCACTCCACTCTAGGCCATTCCACTGTATGCCACTCTACAATATGCCACTCAATTGTACGCCTGCACTGTACCCCACTCCACTATATGCTTTTTGACTCTACGCCATTCTATGCCACTGCACTCTATGCCACTCTGTCACTCAATTCTATGCTTTTTGACTCTACGCCACTATAGTCCTCTTCACTCCACGTTATTCCATTGCACAATACTTGTTTCTATGTGTCTATACGCCACTTCACTCTATGCCACTCCACTTTTCGACTCTACGCCACTCTACTCTACGCCTCTACACTTCACACCACTCCACTTTACGTTATTCTATTGTACGGTCCTTGACTCTATGCCACTCTACGCCACTCCACTCTATTCAATTCTGCACCACTACACTCTGTGGCACTTTACGCCACTCTAGGCCATTCCGCTCCATGCCACTCCCCTCCACTCCACTGTACGCTGCTCCAATGTGCGCCACCCCACTGTACGCCACTCCACGCCACTCCACACCACTCCACTCTACTCCACTCTACACCACTCCACTCTACACCACTCCACTCTACACCACTCCATGCTATTTCACTCTACGCCACTCAACTCTATGCTACTGGACGCCACTTCACACCACTCTATTGTATGACATTCCATCATATGCTTTTCCACTCTATGCCACTCCACTCTATGCTATTGTACTCTACACTATTGTAGTCTACGCTACTTCACTTTACGGCACTCTACTGTACGCCACTCAACTCATTGCCACTTCACTCTACCCAACTCCTCTTTATGCCACCTCCGCTCTGTTCCATTCTGTGCCACGCCACTCCGCTCTATTCCACTCCACTTTATGCTGCTTCACTGTACTCCACTCCGCTGTACTCTATTTCACTCTATGCCACTTGACTCTATGCTATTCCACTCTACGCTATTCCACTGGACTCTACACCACTCTACTCTATTCCACTCTACACCTCTCTACCCTAAACCACTATACTGTATGCAACTGCACTCCGTCACTCCACTCTACGTTATTCCATTGTACAGTACAACACTTGACTCTACACCATTACACTCTACAGGCCTCCATTCTACGCCACTACACTCTACACCACTCAATCAATTCCACATACACGATTCCATACTGCGCCAATCCACTCTACACCACTGTAGGCTATTCCACTCTAGGCCATTGCACTGTATGCTATTCTACTCTATGCCACTCTACTGTGCGACACTCCACTGTACGCAATTCCACTCTTTCACTCTTCGACACTCCACGCTATTGTACTCTACATTATTGTAGTCTACGCCACTCCACTCAACTCGTTGCCACTTCACTCAACCCAACTCCACGCTAGGCCTCTCCACTCTACACTGTTCCATTCTGCGCCACTCCACTCTAGGCCATTCCACTGTATGCCACTCTACAATATGCCACTCAATTGTACGCCTGCACTGTACCCCACTCCACTATATGCTTTTTGACTCTACGCCATTCTATGCCACTGCACTCTACGCCACTCTGTCACTCAATTCTATGCTTTTTGACTCTACGCCACTATAGTCCTCTTCACTCCACGTTATTCCATTGCACAATACTTGTTTCTATGTCACTATACGCCACTTCACTCTATGCCACTCCACTTTTCGACTCTACGCCACTCTACTCTACGCCTCTACACTTCACACCACTCCACTTTACGTTATTCCATTGTACGGTCCTTGACTCTATGCCACTCTACGCCACTCCACTCTATTCAATTCTGCACCACTACACTCTGTGGCACTTTACGCCACTCTAGGCCATTCCGCTCCATGCCACTCCCCTCCACTCCACTGTACGCTGCTCCAATGTGCGCCACCCCACTGTACGCCACTCCACGCCACTCCACACCACTCCACTCTACACCACTCCACTCTACACCACTCCACTCTACACCACTCCATGCTATTTCACTCTACGCCACTCAACTCTATGCTACTGGACGCCACTTCACACCACTCTATTGTATGACATTCCATCATATGCTTTTCCACTCTATGCCACTCCACTCTATGCTATTGTACTCTACACTATTGTAGTCTACGCTACTTCACTTTACGGCACTCTACTGTACGCCACTCAACTCATTGCCACTTCACTCTACCCAACTCCTCTTTATGCCACCTCCGCTCTGTTCCATTCTGTGCCACGCCACTCCGCTCTATTCCACTCCACTTTATGCTGCTTCACTGTACTCCACTCCGCTGTGCTCTATTTCACTCTATGCCACTTGACTCTATGCTATTCCACTCTACGCTATTCCACTGGACTCTACACCACTCTACTCTATTCCACTCTACACCTCTCTACCCTAAACCACTATACTGTATGCAACTGCACTCCGTCACTCCACTCTACGTTATTCCATTGTACGACACTCAACTCTATGCCACTATGCGCCAGTACACTCTGCCATTACACTCTACACCACTCCATTCTACACCACTCTGCTCAACACCACTCCACTCTACACTATTCCATTCAGCGCCACTCCACTTTACGCCACTGTAGGCCATTCCACTCTACGTTATTCTACTCTATACAACTCTACTGTACGATACTCCACTGCACACTATTCCACTCTATGCAACTCCAAGCCACTCTACGCTATTGTACTCTACATTATTGTAGTCTATGCCACTCCACTTTACGCCACTCCACTGGACACAACTCAACTTGTTGCCACTCCACTCTACCCAAATCCACGTTATGCCTCTCCACTATTCCATTCTGCGCCACTCCACTGTATAACTTTAGGCCATTCCACTATAGGCCACTCGACTGTACACCACTCGACTGTACGCCACTCTACTGTATGCCCTTCCACTGTATGCCATTCCACTCTATGCCACTGCACTGTACCCCACTCCACTGTAAGCTTTTCGACTCTACGCAACCTCACTGTACGTCACTGCACTCTACGCCACTCCACTCCTCTCCACTGTATGCTTTTTGACTCTATACTACTCTACTGTACGCCCCTACACTCCACTCTACGTTATTCCATTGTACGACACTTGACTCTATGCCACTATATGCATTTATACTCTAAGCCACTCCTCTATGTGCCCCTCTGCTCTACACAACTCCAGTGTACACCACTCCACTCTACCCAACTCCACTCTACACTATTCCATTCTGCTGCACTACACTGTACGCCACTCCGCTCTAGGCCACTCCGCTCTACGTTGTCAGGACTCAGTCCGGGCCACTGGCATGTGTCGGGGACTCTGGCTAGGACTGGTGGCCGGGAAGACAAGGTAGACAGAATACTGGGTACAGAGCTGCCCAAGATCACACAACATTAACAATAAAGGAAATGTGGGGGAAAGCACTCTGGAGCTCCACCCGGTTAGACTGAAGCTCAGTAATTTCCTCACCCACAATTGCTATTACAGATACTGACAGTAAATACCCACATTTAGGATATGCTAGGAAAAGGCAGGGTCTGTGGATCTGGTACCTATGGTGATGTTATAAATGTAACTCAAAGACAATATTCACAGTGAACAAGAAACACCACCTAGGTTGTCTGCTGTACCCATGGGTCCTGGCGATCAGACAGGAACTCGCAAGGCAGTAACAACAAGGGTGTAGAACTAAACGCAAGCACGATAGACAAGGAGCTAGCAAGGAGGAGTGCTTAACAGAAAAGGAAGGAAATCACAGGGCACACTTGGCAGAAAGCAAGTAACAAACATACAAGGAAACAAGAAGCAAGACAGAGCATGACAGCGGGAATAGAAAGACCGCAAACTAGGAACTGGAACCAAGGAAATGGGAAGAAGGGCAGGGACTGGAAAAGGATATACAGAAGGAGAGGCTACAAAGATATACTAGAATAGTGCTTGTTAGAGAATCAAGAGAACAAAGTAGCACTGAAGGCAGTGCTGGTTCCGGAACAAGAATTTAGCTAAAGCTCATGAGTCAAGCTAGCACTGCAGGCAGTGCTAGTTCAGGAACAATGAATTCGCTACTGCTCGGAAATCAAGGTTGCACTGAAGGCAGTGCTAATTCAGGAACAAGGAAAACAGGTACAGCTCAGGAACAAGGAATAACTATAGCTCAAAAACTCTGGAAACGAGGATATCAAACGCTCAGGAAACAAGAGTCGGTCTCACCGGTACACAGCCACAATGAATAACGCTGGACTGAAGGGAGCTGGGGCTTAAAAGAGCTCACAGCAATCATGTGCCCCAGGTGTGAGCAGGCTAGCAGCAGTCAGCCACAGGTGAGCTGAATTCCTCCACCCATTCTTGGCCTGCAGGGGTGGAGATAGAGCAGTGAGCTGGAGATTATAGGTAATGGAGTTTACAGCATGAGCCAACTGGCTTCCACAAAGCCCAGCATGGATTTGGAATGGATGTAAATTCCCAAATAGTGTCCAAATGGCTGGAAGTCAGGATATGCATTCAGGGGAGTGTCTGGAAGCTTATTAGAACACTGGAAAGTCACACTATGCAGCACCCTGGTGGTGGGCACGAGAGCACAGGGAGCAAATTGTGACGCACGCCACCCCACTGTGCGCCACTCAACGCTATTTCACTTTATGCCACTCTATGCTATTCCACTTTATGCTATTCCACTCTACACAACTCTACTCTACGCCACTCCACTCGATGCCACTCCACTCGATGCCACTCCAGTCTACGGCACTCCACTGTACGACACTGCACTGTAGGCTATGCCACTCCATTGTGCTCTTCACTATTGTAGTGTACACCACTTCACTTTAAGCCACTCTACTGTATGCCACTCAACTCTATGCTGTAGTGTAGTTCCTATTTCCCTAATAGGCTCTGCGCATTGGAATAATATAACCTATAGGCTTGACATAGGACTAAGGTCGGTATGTCCCTAACGAGTATATTAAACTTAATTACTTGTACCAGCTAGCTCAGAGGCCACTAGAAACTCCTTGAGAACAAGAAGGGAGTAGTTTCTGGCAACCGAAAAACATGACAACTTTGTTTCCCTTTAGAATCGGAACACGTCTCAGAATCGTGGAAACAATAGATAACAGTTTCACTCAGTCAATCGTGCATGCTTAGTTTCTACAGAGTTACACAGAAAGGAAAGACGGGCGTTTCAATAAAAAGGTTTTATTGAACAGTCTTGTTTCTCGTGTAAGAGATATGTGCTGTTATGATCACAAGACAGTATGCAAGATAAATAATGTACAGTGTAAGCAGTAGAAATAAATAATACTGCGCTAGCATTCTCTTTTATCATATATTCACGTACATAAATAACATGAGCTAAAAATGCGAGTACTCATACGATGCGTCTCTAAGCTAGTTCTACCCCAATGTACCTAACCTAGTCTAGGTGTAGGGAAAGGTAAAAGTAGGTGGAGTATTCTCTAGTCTGGTATACTAAGAGTATGTTAAGTATAGTACGCCAAGTATGCCAAGAGTCCCTCTAGGTTCTAGTCAGCTCCATACCTTGAGAATGAGAGAGGTCGGAATCTCTTGCCGGATCTGGAACTCTAACACCCTGCGAAGGGAGTCAGAACACTGGAAGCTGGATTCGTCTGCGTGCAGGAATGACAGCGTCTTCTCAGTGCGTCAGGCCGGGATACGGGCTCCTCTGAAGTCGAGGTCTCCTCTAACTTGCTTGGGCGAGGGAAGGTATATTTATACCTGATAGGTGCCTCGGAATGTTAGCATTGACGTGAAGTCGGACAGAGGAAGACGTCAGGAATGAACCCTTAAGGTATAACGGTTCATACATAATAGATGAGTTCTTGGAGAAATCAATAGTCCTGTGCTAGGGGAACTCCCGAAGCTTAAGGGTCTGGTTTCTAGGAACTCGTTGTGACGTTAGGGTGGACGGATATCGGTGACCATGCCTGTATTTGGAGTGCACGGTTAATGCCTAAATAAGGACAGGGATTCTATGCCTATATAAGGGCAATGCGAATTGTGCCTATATAAGGACATGATTCAGGAAAACCTATATACGGACACCTAAAGCGGAATACAACACCCACTCCACTTTCGAATGAACGATAATACTAAATGCTAAACATTTAAATGCTAAACATAAAATTGAGTACCACATGTTGCTAAAAACATTTCTAAAAGCATATTAAAAGAAGCTCAAAACTGTTGAAATGCAATAGGTACTGTACATTTAAAGCATCGTTATCATTCTGAGCATATAATGGAAGTAAATGCAACATGAATGAATAAACAGAAATATATACATATGATGAAATGGTTGATAAGTTTTCAAAAATCAAAGCCATTGCATATCATGGAATAAAAAATGAAATGTTAGACAAGTATGGTGACAATGTGTCCCTGGAAGTATTCAAAGAAGTCCGTTCTATAAGACAAGTACTACTGTAAGCAGATTGTTCATTTGCCATGTCATTTAAAAAAAAAAAAAAAAAAATTAAAAAGAAAAAAGTTCAATTCTGGGAAAAGTTCCAATTTTTTAAAATTATGAAGGCCAAATTTCATTGTTGCCCCGGTACACTGTGAGCCGAATCAAAGTCAGTGTATGGGTCTGGCGTAAACATTAAATCATCTATTTCCGTAGCCAAAATATCGTCCACCGAAGTTGGTGACATTTGGAACACCTCGCTCAGAAGGTTAATTGCACAGAGATGAGAAACATCGCCTTCAGCAGAAGGTGCAATGTTCGCGTCCGTTGTTACCTGCGTGCCTGTCGATCCATCTCGATACCTCAGCAGCTGCCGGAAGCGTCTGTGAGATCTCAATGAATGCCGTCATCAGGATTGGAAGCCTCTGGGGACAACACAGAGCATGGGCCGTTATCGGGTCCAGCAGAGTATCGACATCCGTTGGCATGACTGATGGGAGTGTTAGACAGGTGTCTAGCACGCATTCTTCACCGCAAAACAGGCAGCGTAGAACAGGTAAGATGCAATCTTGCCAGATTGGTCTGAATGACAGGAACCACGTTGTATTAAGTTCCCGTAGACGAGGCATGCCCAAAAGCTGTACTATTCTTTCACTGCATTTCCGTTCAAGGAGAGCTTTCTCCACATCGCTCGGAGTGATGTTGGCGAATAGGCTTGCCATAGCGTAGTAGGAGGAATAGAAACAGAATTCCTGCAACAAGTGCGAGAATTAATGGCACACCACCAAACACCCAATGTGCGAAGTTTGGGATGATTCCGAGGACAGCCTGGAAAGGTGCTAATAGTCCGGAACAGATGGTCTTAAATACATGTACAATTCCGCTTGTATCAGACATGTTAAAGATACGTCCTATCATTTCTACGAAATGTATAGGGCAGTTTGTACGAATTAAAGCCTGTATCTCAGCCGAAGTCCTTGCAACTTGTAGATCATAGGTTTCTTTGGCCGAGGTCAAAGGCACTGTTTGTTGTATAAGCATGGCTTTCATTCTGCTTAAAGTATCAAATCTTATAAAAGAGACATTCATCGAAGGCCACAAAGGCGACTCCCTGACTGTGTCTATTGGGGCAAACAATACTTGCATACAGCAAGTGACCCTGGAGTTGACCGTTACTAGATATGGGATGCCTGGCAACATGCCACAGCAACTCTGATCATTCAACATGAGGTAACGCCCATTAGAAAGTTGGCCAAACATTGGATTAATCACAGCAGCTGGTGTACCCTGCTGGTGGCAGGACAAATTTGCCACAGAACCATTACAAGCCCCGTGTAAAGATATGTCCTGACAAATTAGTGAACCGCTCAGTGCACTTTCATAGTGTGTACCGCTCAGAAACACTTCACGATCCCCACTCCAACATCTATATGTGTAAGGTAAATTCCAGGATGTCTTAATGTATTCTTTACCCAACCTTTCATATTTGCCTGTTTGCATCTTTTTGAGGCAATACTGAAACTGAAAAGTAGTCACAGGTAGACTAATTTTGCCATGAATAAGCCATTCTGTAGCTGGTTTTTCTGCCACTGTGAATGGTAATTTCTCAAGTTTTTCAATGCTCAGCACTGTATACTTTGCTCTCCTTTGTGCCAGTTCGATCTGTTTATCAGTTAGATTGTATTCTGCAAACAGAGCCGACGTGTTGATAAAACGCCAAGGCACATAGCCCGCACGCAAAGATTGCAGCGTCCAGCTTAATAACATAATAGAACGTAACTGAGATTGGCCTTGTTGTAACATGGCTAAATCTTGTTCCAGTATGTCGATAGCAGAGGATACAATACTGTCCAATGAATACATTCTGGAGGACAAAGTTGTTAACCCATTGTCGACCACAGTGAGAGTTTTCTCTAAGTTAATACGATCAAGTTCACGTATTCGTTCTGCGGCCTCCATCTGTGACACCTTCCATCCTTCATTATAAGCAGCATAGATGCCGGCATATATGAAACGTTTTTGACGCGGTTTTCTTGGTCCAAGCAAGAATTCCTTAAGGTCTGCGTCTTCTTTAAGTAAAGATAAGTGTTGTTTTTACATCCTTAAGTGTAGATTTTTGCAGCCAATCGAGGCATAATTTTCCTACACTGTATTTTGTTACTACCCCCGGATGTTGTCTTTGGACGTATCGTGGGTCTGGCCTGTGAATAGTAAACCCCTGTGTTTTATTCAGGAATCTCTCTTGACAGTTGTTTGTGTCTGTGGGCCAGATCAACCATTTTCTCCAATCAGGATTTGTTCTGTTGAGTTGTAGTATTGTGTCAACTGTAACCGCTGCCTGTGTATTGTTATTACTGGCAGGTGTTGGTACAGAAGGAGTTTTCATGTCTTTAATCTTGGCTAAACCAAGGCAAGACGTTTGTTGCACAGTGTCATTTAAAAACATTATTTGCTGAGGGACGATACAGGCTCTAAACAAAGCTTCTATCCCCTGCACTTGCCAATCTTTAGTACCCCAGACAGATTTTGTGTCTATTGTGCCTTTCCACAAGTCGAAACCATTTCTAGACAGTTGGGTAATAAATGCTGCAGAGTAAATCTGTTTTGTATTAGTTAACATAATTTTCAGTCCTGTTTTGTTCACATTTCTATAGTAAAATGTTTCTGGATCAGATGTATTGTATCCTGAAAAATATGGAAACTTCTTAGCAAATGTTTTTGAACTACCTTTTGGTGGTGTAGGACAATGCTCCCATTGGTTAAACATAAACACATTTCTAGGTGTTGCAGATTTATGCAAAAAATGATGACCATAGTGGTTATAGCAATTCAGCTGTTCATAGTCTGATGAACACTCTAAATATTCATTATTAGAAAATGCAGCAGACTTTTCTAGGTCAAACATCATGTCATTTACAGTTTCAAAGTCCCAATCATCAGAATAGGTACTGGATGAAACAAGATCACTTAGTGAAATCTTAAATAAATGTGGAATGTTCAATTGTACCGTAGGGCCAAAGATATCGAAATCAGTTTTGTCCCACACTATGCCATCCTGTATAGGAACTGCTGTGATGTTCACTGCTGATAAGTCTCTTGCTTCACGATGGGAAGATTTGTGAGGTTTCAAAAGTAAGTTCACTTCTTTTCTTTCAGTGTTCACATGGATATATCTGCCATTTATAAGCACGCTCATAGTCATAACATAAGCTAGCCACAGCAGAAAGAAAAATATTCCAGAAATAATCCACAGTTCAATCCATGGTGAAACCAGATAAGTCTTTTTCAGAAAATGAAGAAAGTCTTGTACTTGCTGTTTGAAAGTTTTTGATGCTGGCGACGTCTCAGGCTCACTCGGATCCTCTGAAAACGTATCAAAGTTAATGAAATAGCCAGAAGCAGTTCTGTCAATTGTTGGAATTGCATCAGGATTTGTAGAAATCGCTGGAACCAGTTGATCACTTGTTACATTGGTGTAGACAGGTGTATTTGGACGAACTGTTACTTGAGTTTCAAGAGGGATGAGTTCCATAGCATTGTTGCTCAGTCCTTCATCTGTTACTGCTGAATTCTCGATGGTTATCAGTCTTTCAGTCTGAACCTCTTGGATAGTAGCGAGAGGAGTGCGTCTGCTCCTAGGTCGGAGTCCACGAGGCCTACTATTTAGTATTGGCCACATACTGTGGTTTGATGAGGTCGATGGACACAAATCTTTTCTCCTTTTTTCCAGCAAGGGGCGGCAGAAGTACTGTTCTTGTTCCGTGTATGGCTAGGACAGGTACTGGTTGTCTGTAAGAAGGTCCAAATTCCTTCTTGTCCGCAATTTTCTCTCTGACTAGATCCCCAACTTTGGAATCCAGACAGGCCTTGCTGGGACCGCCGGTTTTTCCCCAGTGGTGGTTGGCTGCAGGAATACGTTGCTTTGTTTCGATCTTAGTTCATTTAGATCCTGTAAAACAGCCAAACGATCTTTGATATCAAAGGGTTTATTTTCCACCACTGTGCCTCTACATTCTAGATCAGGCACCCACATTCTTGTCCCAAATAGGACCTCATATGGAGTGACCCCCTAGAGAACTTCTTGGCAAATTATTTAATGAGCGTTGGACCCCATAAAGATGTTTGACCCACCCATCACCCGAACCTAATACCCTAGCTGTTATAGACTGCTTTATGTCCCGGTTTTTCCTTTCCACAACAGAATTTCCCTCAGGATGAAACGGAGAGGAGTACCGCAATGCAACGCCCAGACTGGCCATGGCTTCTTTGTAAGCCCGAGAGCTAAACGCAGGGCCCTGGTCAGAATGTAGCGTGCCTATTGCGTATGTGCCGATAAAGACTCGCAAATCTTTTATAACAGTTTGAGCGTCAGCCGAGCGCTGAGGCCAAATCCATAGGAACCTTGACTTAGTATTTGTGGGATTGCAGTTGTCCACAAGGATGCCTGTGCATAGATAGTCTAAAGCTGTCTAACAATGGTGTCTGTCCCTGGCAGGCTACTTCGTAGCATGATGTCTGGTGGCGTTCTACATCTCGCTGTACCTTACAGTCTATGCAGTCATTGATGAAGATGTGAATCTGTGTATTCATTCCAGGCCACCAGTACATCTCTTTTAATGTCAATATTGTTTTAGAGATCCCTTGATGTGACAGACCCTCCCCCAGATGTGTTTCATAAATCAAAACTGCTCTACGTTCCATGTTTGGAATTACCCTATCCCCCACTCCAGGGATTCGAGCAAAAGGAACGTTGTTCGTATCAATTACATAAGAGTACTTGAGTGTATAAACTTTTTTGGTAACGCTGCACCACTGCCTTTGCTCGTAGCATTGACAGCCAACATTATCTCACTGTCTATTCTCGTTTTTGAATGAGTGATCGCAGCTACGGAAGCCGCCTGAACAGCCCCCTTTGCGGCTTCATCAGCCAATGAATTCCCTGCAACGTGAACGCCATCACGTTGATGACTCAGTGTATGGATCATGTGAGCCTTTGGTAGTTCGCTTTTTAACTGAACTACTTGTTCCCAAAGCGTTTTATGCTTTATTGTGCCACCTTTTGCATCTTTGAACCCATTTTCAAGCCAAGTTTGTATATATTCATTATACGACTGCACACAGTAGAAAGAATCGCACACTATTAGTGTGGGGAATTCTCGATCTGTACTTTCAAGTGCCAGTTTGAATGCTTGTAGTTCAGCTCGCTGAGCTGTACAATCTCCTAGAGATTGAGTTTTAGTGACCATAGGTCTGAAGTTACCATCGCGCATGCGACCTTTAACGATTGCGCACGCTGCACTGTAAGCTTGCTTACTCCCTGTAGCGGGTTGTGCGGATCCGTCAGTGTAAATTATGAATTCATACTGATCGAGAGGCAGAATCTCAGTGGGCAGAGGACATTCATGTTCATATTGCAGGAACGCTTGTGTTTTTAAATCAGGATCAAAAACATATTCAACATCTGTTGCAGCAAGAGAATTAACCCATTGTATCCATCTAGGATGTAATGCTTTAGCATTTGGAATGCTCGCTTTTGTTACCGCCTCTAAGGCCGGAACTGGGGTTACGACAATAATGCGTTTCCCTTGGGCTAGAGCTCTTTCTTTTGCTACAGCGGTTTGAACTGCTGTCAGTATTTTTTCAGTTGAAGTGAAGTGCATTTCTGCTTGTGTATACAAATGTGATTTGTATGCAATTGGTACTTTTTCACCCTCATTAAATGTTAAGTAGGTGAATCCGCATTGACCCGAAATTATTCGGATGACTAAATTGCGTTGACTTACGCATGTTTGTAAGTGATTTGTGGCTAACATGTTAGCTTGAAGTGAACGCAAGATTTCTGTGTGTTCTTGTGTCCAATTTTTGATTGAAAAATCAGGTTTGATTAGTGCGTAGAGAGGTTTAACCCTTTCTGCGTAATTTAGAATGTAAGTTCTACCAAAATTTAGGAAACCCAGGATGGATTGTAAATTTTTCAGCGTCTTTGGAGGTTGGAGCTGCGCACACCTTTCTAAAAAGTTGGCTGCCAAGCTCTTGCCTTCACTTGAAAGCTCATATCCTAGAAAGAGGACATTGAGATGGGCAATTCTGGATTTTTTAAAGTTGAACTTATAACCCTCAGAGGCGAAGCCCAATATAATGGTCATCACCCTGTTCAAGTGCCTATCCAGGTCATCGTCTGTCAGATAGATGTCATCGACATATGACAATGCCTCATTATCATAAATTTGTAGTAACTCCGTTACTCTCGCTGAGAATAACCCTGGGCTGTTCTTGAACCCTTGTGGGAGTCGACAAAATTGACTCTGGGTCCACATTATTGAGAAAGCTGTCAAGTACCTGCTTTCAGGTGCTATGTTTTGACAAAAGAAACCATTTGAGATGTCCAATGTAGTTTTATATTTTTTACGCACAATGTTATTCATTAATGCTGTACTATGTGCATTTTGCACTGCAAATGTTTTAGAACAAGTGTTTAAGTGTCTGTAATCCAAAACTAGACGATAGGTGTTGTCTGGTTTGGAGACAGGAAACAAAGGATTGTTCATTGAAGAGGTGCGTGTTTCAATCACCCCTTGGTATTCAAGTTGATCTAAGATCTCCCTGACCTGTTTTTTAGCTACTTGCTTTATTGGGTACTGCCTCTGTGCAGTAGGTTCATTTTTTAGATGTATTTTATGGTGAGGTGAGGTGAGTCCTCATCCCATCCTACATGATTTTTGTATAATGCTGGGGCCTGGGCAACTGCCCATTTCCTGGCATAAGTATATTTTAGGTGAATTGGAATATGGTTAGAGAAGGCAGGCATAATAATGTCTTCGCCATGTGGGCACTCCCTGACCAATTGTGGTGGCCAGTCTTTTTCTGCTAGAAGTATATCATAACCCCTTGAAAGTTTTTCCCAAAAGAGTGCTTTCACCTGTCTAGGTATGTCTCCCTCCATCCGGAGTGTTATTTCATATAACTTTTGTGGAGTACTAACCCTGGTGTCTACAGTCTCAACTGTAATGTACTCATTCAAGTCCACTATCTCCAGAAGTTCCTTCAGGTTCTGGCGAGCTATTGTGACTTCTGCTGTGCTGTCCAGCATTGTCTGAGCCCATTCTCCGTTCTTGAGTTGTGTTCTCAGTATCCTCGGCATGTCTGACCTTCAGACCTGCTACCTTCTTTTTTGAGAATTGAGGTTTAGATTTATTTTTCGGAACGTGTTTGTCGTCTTTCGATTTCGCGCGTTCTTCTCTATGTTCTGACCGTCCTCTTCTTTCCGATGTCTGTGACGATATCTGAAAGGTACGAGAGGAACGTGTATCAGCATCTTGATACCTGTCAGGTTTTTTCAAATTATCCCTATTCCTGAGGTTATACCTCCTTTCAGAGGGCTCCTTTTGAGGAGACCTACCTCGGGATTGAGAACATTTCTCGTTTGAATTTTGTTTGTTTCCCACTTCTTTTTAGAAGATGTAGGAGTTTGTTTAATAGAGTCCTTCTCAGGACTTTCAGATAGTTTTGGCTTCAATGGTCTTCCACCCAAACTATCTCTGCCTAATTCTGCATAAGATTGTTCTATTATTCTGGGTAGTTCTGTTTGATGTTCTGTAACATCAAATTCCCTTAATCGTTGGCGGATTGCCACTGCTGCTGCCTCCCCTTTAATATTAGATAATATTATTGTTGAGACCTGGTCGAAATTTTTCTGTAATTTCATACCTAAATTCAGAGCAAGCTCTGCCCCGTATTCATTTTGAATTTGTTTCAGGACATCAGGTATTACTGCAATTGACGGAATACCATGTGTTTTAGTATAGATGGCAGCAAAGACTGAGCCCCAAGTGGTGCAGTCTTCCAGTTGTGGTGTGATCCCCATTGGTATACAGATTGTTAGGATTCTGTGTTTCTCATAAGGGCTAGTATTAGGAAATACTGCTTCTATTTGAGTAATTTTTTTAGCTATCCAGAATGGAATTTGCTCACGTTTTGTGGGCATTTTTCCCATGACTGCGTATAGAGTCTGTGGTGTAATTTTTAGTGTATTCCCCTGTTGAGGAGTTTGATTTGGAATGGTTAATGGTGGTTGGACTGTGAAAGTCCGCATGACATATTCGACCAATTGTCTGTAAATTTTTATTAACTCTGTAAGTTGAGTAAGTAATTCCTCGTCTGACATCTCTTCAATGTCAGGATGAGGTGTGTAGCCGGCTAGAATCGGCCATTTTGCTCCTGGTCTACCTAGTGGACCGAGCCTGGTAATGTTTTTGTGATGTTTTAGGGCGCCTTTAAACCAGAGCTGGTGCTCCTGGTATGTTAGTGGAATTTCAATATCCTCGAAAGGAATATATTCCTCTTGTGGTTCATCTTCTTTGTAGAAGTGAAACACTCTTGTGACTAGATTTGATTCTGGGAATATTATCCATGAATAGAATACCTCTGTCTGAAAAGATTTGTGTGCCTATATCACAAAAACTGCTCTACCTCCTCTTGGTAGTAGGCCGTGTTTTATACGTTTTAGAGTGATGGCTCTTAAGTTTGGAGCGATGTCTATAACACCTTCCTCAGATTCATTTAAACCTGTAAAGTTAAAAACTGTTACGACTGGGTCAGCCGCAGCTCCACCGGTTTCGGTGGCATTGTCCCGGTTGGACATTTGTTTTTTGAAAAATGTAGAACAAGTTTCAAGGAAACAAAAAGATAAGGTGCACAATATTTTGGAACACTGTATCCTTCAACGTTGAACAAACCAAACAATATATAGGGTTTTTTGTCCTATTTAGTTATGGCGGATATTTAACCCTACCCACTCCAGACGTCTTATGGAGTATGAGTAGGGGTCTCTGAGAAAAGCACGACTGAGTTACTCGGTATCTAGCGTTAAATTACTGCCTTACCAAACGTTTGGGCGCCATGTAGTGTAGTTCCTATTTCCCTAATAGGCTCTGCGCATTGGAATAATATAACCTATAGGCTTGACATAGGACTAAGGACGGTATGTCCCTATCGAGTATATTAAACTTAATTACTTGTGCCAGCTAGCTCAGAGGCCACTAGAAACTCCTTGACAACAAGAAGGGAGTAGTTTCTGGCAACCGAAAAACATGACAACTTTGTTTCCCTGTAGAATCGGAACACGTCTCAGAATCGTGGAAACAATAGATAACAGTTTCACTCAGTCAATCGTGCATGCTTAGTTTGTACAGAGTTACACAGAAAGGAAAGACGGGCGTTTCAATAAAAAGGTTTTATTGAACAGTCTTGTTTCTCGTGTAAGAGATATGTGCTGTTATGATCACAAGACAGTATGCAAGATAAATAATGTACAGCGTAAGCAGTAGAAATAAATAATACTGCGCTAGCATTATCTTTTAGCATATATTCACGTACATAAATAACATGAGCTAAAAATGCGAGTACTCATACGATGTGTCTCTAAGCTAGTTCTACCCCAGTGTACCTAACCTAGTCTAGGTGTAGGGAAAGGTAAAAGTAGGTGGAGTATTCTCTAGTCTGGTATACTAAGAGTATGTTAAGTATAGTACGCCAAGTATGCCAAGAGTCCCTCTAGGTTCTAGTCAGCTCCATACCTTGAGAATGAGAGAGGTCGGAATCTCTTGCCGGATCTGGAACTCTAACACCCTGCGAAGGGAGTCAGAACACTGGAAGCTGGATTCGTCTGCATGCAGGAATGACAGCGTCTTCTCAGTGCGTCAGGCCAGGATACGGGCTTCTCTGAAGTCGAGGTCTCCTCTAACTTGCTTGGGCGAGGGAAGGTATATTTATACCTGATAGGTGCCTCGGAATGTTAGCATTGACGTGAAGTCGGACAGAGGAAGACGTCAGGAATGAACCCTTAAGGTATAACGGTTCATACATAATAGATGAGTTCTTGGAGAAATCAATAGTCCTGTGCTAGGGGAACTCCCGAAGCTTAAGGGTCTGGTTTCTAGGAACTCGTTGTGACGTTAGGGTGGACGGATATCGGTGACCATGCCTGTATTTGGAGTGCACGGTTAATGCCTAAGTAAGGACAGGGATTCTATGCCTATATAAGGGCAATGCGAATTGTGCCTATATAAGGACATGATTCAGGAAAACCTATATACGGACACCTAAAGCGTAATACAACAATGCCACTCCACTCTACACTGTTCCATTTGGTGCCCTCTGCTGTGCGCCAATCTGCTGAACTCCTCTCTACGCTATTGTACTCTACACTATAGTAGTCTACGCCACTCCACTGTATGCCACTCTACTATTTTCCGCTTAGCGCCGGGACACCTCTGTTTGAGGTAGCTGTCGCGCTTTACAAGTGTTTGTATTATTATTACTGTACTCAACTCGTTGCCATTCCACTCTACACCACTCCACGCTGTTTCACTTTACGCCATTTGACTTTATGCCACTCTACGCTATTCCACTTTATGCTATACCACTCTACACAACTCCACTCTACACCACTCCACTCAACTGTAGGCTATTCCACTCTATGCCACGCCACTCCATTGTACTCTGCACTATTGTAGTCTACACCACTTCACTTTATGCCACTCTACTCTACGCCACTCAACTCTACGCCACTCCACTCTACACTGTTCCATTCTGTGCCACTCTGCTGTACACCACTCTGCTGAACGCCACTCTACGGTATTGTACTCTACACTATAGTAGTCTACGCCACTCCACTTTAGCCACTCCACTGTATGATACTCTACTGTACTCCACTCAACTCGTTGCCACTCGACTCTACCCAACTCCACTCTACGTCACTCACCTCTACACCGTTCCATTCTGTGCCACTCCACGCCACTCTGCTCTACACCAATCCACTTTACCCCACTCCACACCGCTCCACTCTGCGATATTCTACGATATGCCACTGGACTCTGTGCTATTCGACTTTATGCTATTCCACTCTATGCTATTCCACTCTATGCTATTCAACTCTATGCTGTTCCCCTGTACGACACTGGACTCTACGCCACTCTACTCTGTTCCACTCTGTCACTCCACTCCACCTTTAAACCACTATTCTGTACACCACTCAACTGTATGCCACTGCGCTCTGCCACTCCACGCTAGTCCACTGTACAGCACTCGACTCTGCTCCACTACACTCTATGCTATTACACACTGGCGCTCCATTGTACGTCTCTCCGCTCTACACTCTGCTATTCCACTGCTATTCCACTTTATGCCACTCCACTGGACTCTATGCCATTCCATTCCACTCCACTCCACTCCACTGTACACAATTCCATGCTACACTGTTCCACTTTACACCATTCCTTTCTGCGCCACTCCACTGTACGCCAAGACACTGTCTGCTATTTCAATCTACACCACTCCACTCTACCCCTACCCCTGTCCACTTGACACCACTCTAAGCCATTCCGCTCTATGCCACTCCACTGTATGCCACTGCACTCTGACACTCCACTCTATGCTTTTCGACTCTATGCCACTCAACACACTATACTGTACGCCCCTACACTCCACTCTGTGCCACTCCACTCTATTCTCTTTCACTCTACGCCACTTGACTCTACTCCACTCTACGCTATTCTAATCTGTCACTCCACTTTACGCTGCTCTACTGTTCGCCACTCAACTCCACTCTAAGCTGTTCCACTGTGCACAACTGGACTCTACGCCACTCTACTTTAATCCACTCTACGCTGTTATACTCTATGCCACTCCATTCTATGCTACTCCGTGCTACCCCATTCCACTCTGCCACTCCACTCTACACCACTATACTATACTCCATTGCACTCTATGCCACTCCAATCAATCAATCTGCATTTGTAGGGCACAATACTGTCACCCCTTGGGGTATCTGGGTGCTGGGGTGCGAGGTCTCTGTCGAAAAGCCAGGTCTTGTGGAAATGGCAGGAAGAGGGAAGAAACTAGCAGAAATGGCTAAACGAAGGGCTGAAAAATGAGCGTGCATAAAAGGCAAAACAGGATAGAAAAACGAGCAGAGAAGGTAAAACAGGGCACAAAAACGAGCCGAAAAGGCAAAACAGAGGGCAGGAACACGACCAGAAAAGGCAAAACAGAGCAGAAGAGGATAAAACATTACACAGAAAAACAAGCTGAAAAGGCACAATGGAGGACAGAAAAATGAGCAGAAAAGGCAAAACAGAGGACAGAAATAGGAGCAGAAAAGGCAAAACAGAGGGCAGAAAAACGAGTAGAAAAAGACAGAACAGAAGGGCAGAAAAACGAGCAGAAAAGGCAAAACAGCAAGAAACAAGCAGAGGCACAAACACAGGGCAGCAGGTAGGCAGGCAGCAGAGGGTAGTGGACTGCGGGCAAGCTGGACAGGGAGAGCTGGCACGAAGACCTGCTCAATGGGGTCGCGCTGTGGCCTCCATTAAGTAGGTCCTGGTTTAGGGCAGGCCCCTGGGTGGCGGGAGGAAGGAAACGGCAAGATGAGGGAAGAAATGAGCAGAAAAGGCAAAACACATAGCAGAAAAACAAGCAGGAATGGCAAAACAGCAGAAGAGGGCAAAACAGAGGGCAGAAAAACGTGCAGAAAAAGCAAAACAGAGCAGAAAATGAGCAGAATGCCAAAACAGAGGAGAAGAGGGCAGAAAAAAGAGCAGAAAAGGCAAAACAGAGCAGAAAATAAGCAGAAAAGGCAAAATGGGACAGAAAAATAAGCAGAAAGGCAAAACAAAGGTCATAAAACGAGCAGATACGGTAAAACAGAGCAAAAGAGGGCAAAGCAGAGGGCAGAAAAAAGCAAAACAGAGGGCAGAAAAACTAGCAGAAAAGGCAAAACAGACCTAGAAACTAGCAGAGGAGGCACAAACAGAGGGCAGCAGGTACACAGGCAATAGAGGGTAGCAGACTGCGGCAAGCTGGATAGGACAACTGTCGCAGGGGGAGCTGGCACCAGGACCTGCTCAACGGGCCATGCTGTGGCCTCCATTAAGTAGGTCCTGTTGGGAGGGTGGGGTGCTGAGTGGAGGGAGGAGGGAAACAGCAGTAAGAGAAGAAACCAGCAGAAAAGGCAGAAGAGGGCAGAAAAACGAGCAAAAAAGGCAAAATAGACCAAGAAACAAGCAGGGGAGGCACAAACAGAGGGCAGTAGGTAGCCAGGCAGCAGAGGGTAGCGGATTGCGGGCAAACTGGGCAGGAGAACTGACGCAGTGGGAGCAGCCATGAAGACCTGCTCCACTCTATGCTATTACACTGTAGGACACTCCACGCTACTCTACTCTGCCCCACTGTATGCCACTCCACTCACTGTCACTACACTATACACCAGTAATCTCATTGTTATTCCACTCTATACCACTCCACTGTACGCTACTCCACTGTAAGCCATTCGACTGCTCTCTACGCCACTGCACTCTATGCTATTCCACTGTACGTCACTCCACTCTACATCACTGCACTCTAAACCATTCCACTGCACGCTATTACATTGAACGCTACTACAGTCTATCCCGCTCAACTCTGACATTCCACTCTACACCACTCCACGCCACTATACGCCATTCCAGTTTGTTAATCTACACTATTACTCACGACACTACGCCACTCCACTTTATGCTATTCCACCCTTGCCCAGTCCACGCTGTTCCACTGTACACCAGTCATTCTACCAAACTCCACTCTTCGCCACTGCACATCACTCCACTCTATTCCACTGTACCCCACTGTTTGACGCTCTGGTCTACACTACTACACTGTATGCCAATCCACTCTACACTATTCATCTGTATTAAACTGCACTCTATCCCACTCCATTTTATGCCACTAAAGTCTACTCTACACTCCTCTACGTCACTCCAGTAAATGCTATTCCACTCTTTGCCACTCCAGGCTATTCTACGACACTACATTGTACCTTACTTCACTGCACACCTCTCCCCTCTACACTACTCCACTGTACGCTATTGCACTCTGCGGCACTCTATTCTACATCCCTCCACTTTTTGCCTATCCACTGTACACTTTTCTACTGTATACCACTCCACTCTATGCCACTACCCTCTACAACACTCCACTATAAATTATTCCACTCTACGCCAATTCATTTTACGCCACTCCACTATACAGTATTCCACTGTACCCAACAACACTCTACGCCAATCAACTCCATGCTATTCGACTTTATGCCACTCCACGTATGCCACCCCATTGTATGCTATTCTACTGTACCCCACTCCACGCTACTCTACTGTACGCCATTCCACTGTACGCTATTCCAATCTACACCACTTTAGTGTGCGCCACTCCACTGTATACCACTCCACTGTACGCTATTCGACTGGGCACTATTTTAGTGTATGGTAGTGTACTGTACGCTATTCCACTGTATGCCACTCCACACCACTTCTCTGTATGCCACTCGAGTGTACGCTATTGCAGTGTATGTCATTCCACTCTACCACACTCCACTCTCTGCCACTCCCCTGTGCCCCACTTCAGTTTATGCTGTTCCACTGTACTCCGCTCCATGCCACTCCTCTATACGCTAATTCACTGTATGCATCTCCAGTCTACGACACTCCGCTGTACTCTACTCCACTCTGCGCCAATTTATAATATGCTATTCCACTGTATGCAACTTCACTCTATGCTAGTTCACTCTATCCTACTCTACTGTACGCCACTCCAGTGTATGCCACTACATTGTGCACCACTCAACTGTATGCTACTCCACTGTATGCTATTCCACTTTATGGTACTCCACTCTACTACACTATGCCACTTCTCTCTACACCACTCCCCTGTGCGCCACTTCAGTTTATGCTATTTCACTGTACTCCACTCCATGCCACTCCACTGTACGCTAATCCACTGTACACCTCTCCAGTCTACGACACTCCGCTGTACACTACTCTATCTACACCAATATACCATACACTGTTCCACTGTATGCATCTCCACGCTATACTATTTCACGCTATCCTACTCTGCTGTACGCCACTCCAATGTGTGCCACTACAGTGTTCGCCACTCAACTGTACCCTATTCGACTCTTCAGCAATGCACTGTACGCCACTCCAGTTTATGCTATTCAACTGCATACCACTCTACTGTAAGCCACTCCATTCTACCCCACTCCTCTATTCCCTTTTCCACTTTATAGCACTCCATTGTACGCTAGTCCACTGTACCCAACTCCACTGTATACTATTCCACTCTACCCCCCTCCACTGTACGCCAGTCCAGTAAATGACACTCCACTGTACCAACTCCTCTGTACGCTACTACACTCTAAGCCACTTCATTGTACGCCACAACACTGCATGGCAGTCCACTGTATGCTATTCCATCAGACGCCACTACACTGAACAAAACTAGACTCTACACTATTCCATTGTATGGCACTCCACTCTACACCACTCCACGGAACTGCATTTTTTGGGACTACACTCAACAACACTATATGCCGCTCCACTGTACCACACTGTACCACAATCTAATGTACTCTGCCTCACCCCAATATACAATAATGTACTCCACTCTACACCAAAACACTGTACTCCAATCTACTACAGGTTCACACACTACAACATGGCATACCAGCTCACTGTACGACACACCACTCCACTCTATAACACTTTAGTCCACTCTAGGCTATGCCAGTCCCCTCAACTACACTGTGCGACAGTTTAGCCCACTGTACACCAATGTACGCTGCTCCTCTCTTCAACACTGTATTGTACTCTCTAAAACTGCACTCTACAACACTGTACTGCACTATGTGCCAGTGCTCAACACCATACTACGCTGTTTGTCTCTACACTGCACTGTACAACACTCTACTCCACTCTGTGCCATTCTACAACACACTACTCAACTGTAAGCCACTAAAGACACCCGACTCAGCAACACTACAGGCGAC
This sequence comes from Calotriton arnoldi, assembly GCA_963921515.1. NCBI lineage: Eukaryota > Metazoa > Chordata > Amphibia > Caudata > Salamandridae > Calotriton > Calotriton arnoldi. Next base: position 318,446 of record CAWUFW010002160.1, read on the forward strand.
GATACTCCACTGTACGACACTCAGCTGTACGCCACGCCACTCCACTGTACAACATGCCACTACACTCTACCATACTCCACTCCACTATATAACACTTTACTCCACTTTAGGCAACACCACTCCACTCTACTTCACTGTATTCCACTCCACAACACTATACTCTGACACTTCACAACACTGTCTTTTACTGTACTCTACGATACTGCACTTAACACTCATTTAAATGACACTCAGTACTATGATTTGAAAAACACATTTTTATTAAAAAATAAAAAACATTCAAATGTAATGAAAAAAACCAAAGGTTAAAGCTAAGTTATAGGTAGTGTTAACTATAACTTGCCACTCTACCATGCCCTGTGTTCTGAGAAATGATTTATAATATGCAAAGGTATTATTAGTGAATGTAGAAAGGGCGAGTTATAGTTAATGTAGTTTGGAGATTGATATGAGAAGAATGCTTTCGGAGGTGTGCGATGTACAGTAAATGGAAGATGGTGCGTAAATTCTGAATGTAAGTTATATCTAGTGGTGCGTAAATTCTGAATGTAAGTTATAACTGTAACTTCCTAATTTCTCCTGTTTGTATAGTTTAGGTTGGGTTTATATACAAAGAAGAAATAAAGTTTTCCTAACTATAACTTAGCTTTAACCTTTAGTGTCAATATATACATGTGGATATTCACACGCACACATAAACCTCACCCAACCGCCACTAGGATATATATATATATATATATATATATATATATATATATATATATATATATATATATATATATATATATTTGGGTTAATTGGTGGATGAACTTCCAGTTAGAAGCAATACAGGTTGAGCCAAAATTCATGTGTTATTTATAGAAAACCAGATTCTTAACCTTTAAGAGGCCAGTGGGCTCAATACCTCACCTGACTGATCTCTGCCTGGCTGCTCTACAGAGGAGTCTGCCTCATTTGCTGTGGTAATAAGACGAGTGGCAGAAGTACTTGAACTCCAACTTCCCTCAGTGGAAGTAAAGACTAACTGTATTCAACAGAGGTACTGCAGCCAGAGCAGACATTCGCAGAACCTCTCCTCTCTTTTAATGACTCGTTGATGGACATGCTTTTGGGCACTTGGGCGGAGCCAGAATCTTGCCTTCCCGTCAATTGCCAAATAACTAGGAGAGACAGATCAGCTCTGGGGGACCAACCTTTCCTCATGTAGCACCGAACACCTGAGTGTCTCGTAGTTGATACCTGGACCAGTAGGCTGAATGCTAATGCGTTCCCAACCTCTCCGCAAGACCGAGAGTTGAAGCATATAGTGGCATTTGGAAAGCGCATGGTCTCATCTGCCAGTCTTGTACGCAGGTCCATAAATTCAAGTTGCCTCCAAGGGTGTTATTCTCCTACATTGTGGGACAAAGTGGCCAACAACTTGCCTGCGGCCACTTCCGACTATCTGGGTAGGGCTGTTGGTACCAGCGTTGTGCTTCGGCGGCACACCTGAATACTTTCTACAAGATTCTTGAGTAATGTACAACAATAGCTCAAGGACATGCCCTTTGACTTCACGCGTCTCACCGGAGACATTGCAGACTCTGTGTTGGAGCACTTCAAAGAGAGCAAGGCAACAGCATGTTCCCTCAGCCTAGCACTGCCTACACTTAGTTTCTCCAGCACCCCTTTCAAGACTACGGTAGAGGTTTACAAGCAGAGGACATGTTAGGCTTTGCCTCTGCATCTAAAAAAATCTTTCACGCCTTTCGGGGCAGAGGTTGGGATCTGCCTGACAGTGTACAGCCCCCAAAGCCAAAAAACTACCTAATTCGCCCCCAACACCAACTTCCCTGCTGCTGCAAACCCCGTTAGCTTGCTCTTAGCTGTGCTCTCTCACCCAGTTGGAGGCCGAATAAGCTATTACCTACAAGGGTGGCGAGCATCAAATTAGTCAACATGGCTGCTCCAAATTAGTCAACATGGCTGCACCATACCTTCTTTTCCACTCTTCCAGACATTCCACCTACACCACAGCGACTTCAGGAGCACCACTGGTCCATTCTCTTTTGGAGAAAGAAGCTATTGACAGGGTGCTGGCATTAGAAGTCTGGATTGTTTACTACTCCCATTATTTGTTTGAGGACTTTGTCATATTCTAGATCTCTGCCCTCTGAACGTCTTCCTTAAGAAAGACAAGTTGAAGATGCTAACTGTGGCCCAGGTTTTGTCTGCCCTGGATCCAGGCAACTGGATGGTGGCATTGGACCTCCAGGATGCCTACTTTCATCATATCACCGTCCTGCTGACCCACAGACCCTAGCAGTGGTTCCAAGTAGGCCATGAGCAGTTTCAGTTCTCTGTATTCCCCTTAGGCCTTACTAATGCCCTGAAGGTGTTGTGTAGTTCCTATAAACCTATATAGGATCTGCGCGTTTAGACAACATAGACTGTGGGAGTGGTGTCCAGACTGATTCCAGACACCCCCACCGGGTATGTTTGCCTGTATACCAGCTAGCTCACAGTGCCACTAGAATCCCCTCTTACCAAGGAGAGAATAGTTCTTGGCAACTACCGAACATGTCAACTCTGTCCCATCAGGGATTGTGCAAACAGTGCGATACTTTTCGCTCAGTCACTCTTGCTCACTTCGTCTCAGAGAGATACACAGAATAAACGGTGGGGGTGTTTTCAGTAAGCATTTATTGAACTAGCGTCATTCTAGTCTAAAATAGGTGTGCTGAAACAACCATTAGACAGAAACAGATATAAATGACTATAAGCACCAACAGAGTAAAATGATGGTAGATTTCTACCATAGTGCTAAAACAATAAATACAGGCAGGTATAAAAATACATGACAGTAATAATGCGTACTCCTACGATGCAACCCTAACTAGATGTACCTAAGTGTACCTGGCATTTATGTAGTTGTAGAGCCAAGAATCCCTCTAGGATAAAGTCAACCCCATTACCTGAAGTGAGAGACTGTGGGACCCTGTCTTGATCTCGAGATGGAACCCCGCGAGGGATGTCAGACCACTGCGAGCTGGAGTGTCTGTGTGCAGGAACCTCAGCGTCTTGCGTCAGTGTGTCAACATGGAAGACCTTTTTCTCCTCTCCCTGCCACAGCAAAGATATGGTGTTTATATACCCTAAGTGGTACCCTCAGGGGATCTACCTTGCTGTGTCATGTCGGACCTAGGATGACGGAAGGAATGACCCTTTTACATAGTTATTATGCAGGAGACGGTAGTCCTGCTGAGTTTCCAAGAATCCTCATGCATAATGAATGAGGCTAGTTTTCAGGGAAAACCCCTCGTCCTGTAAGCAGTACCGTAACTAGGCAGAAGGTCAGTCCCAAGAACCGTTATGTAGTGTAATGGCAGGGGAAAATATAGGTGAAAGGTTGGGTTGCTACCTGAGCCTAAATTGGGGTACCTATATGAAACATAACACCCACTCCTCATCCGACTGGACGACATACTAAAATTTTAATGTACTTCTAGGCATTGTACGCAAACAACTATTTAGTCCATAAAATAGTGCGTAAAAAATTTAAACATTTAAAAATAGCTAAAATTGTATTTTAAGCGGTAGAAGTCTTACTAAAATATGTTCGTATATATAGTTTAAACAACTATGAGTGTCTGAAAGCCATGCAGTTCAGCAAAAAGTGTCTATTTTTTTAAAATTCCAAATTTGGTTGTTTTGAAAAAGGCTGAATTTTTTCCCAGCACACGATGAGCCAAATGTTTGTGTCCTGGCTGGGAGACGGAACATCACTGTTGCTTGCCATCGCAGACGACGATCCCTGCAACACCTCACAGATCAGGTCAGTCGAGCACAGATGATCTTCTGTATTACCCACAGCCGATGCTGGGGAAGCCTGTGTGACATCCAAGGCCTGAGTGTTTGTAGAGGAGCCGGTATCCGTTCCAACATGAGCTGAAGCTTCCTGTGGTGGCTCTAAGAATGCAGACAATAACATGGGAATATGCTGAGGACACAGCAGTACATGGGCCGTTATCGGGTCCAGTAAAGCATCCACGTGCGGTGGCGCAACCGATGGAAGTGTTAGACAGAGATCCAACACACATTCTTGTCTGCAGAACAGGCATTGGAGGACATGCAGAACACAGTCAATCCAGACTGGTCGAAACTATAGGAACCAAGAATCGCTTAGTTCTCGTAGGCGAGGTGTGCCCAGATGGAGTACCATGCGATCATGGTATCGGCGCTCCAAGAGCGTTTTTTCCATCTCCTTGGTGACTGGTTCGTCCATTGCGTAGCAGAAAAATTACAATCAGGATTCCTGCTATTAGTAACGGGATTAGCAGGAGTCCTCCAAAAATGCTTCCGAATACGGAGTGTATGAAGTTTGGAATCACTCCGAAAACTGTCTGAAAGGTGCTTAACAGTCCAGAACCTATGGTCTTAAATAGGTGTACTATACCCGTCGTATCAGACACGTTAAAGATACGTTGTACCATTTCTGTGAAATGGAAAGGGCAGTTTGTTCGTACAAGTGCCTGTATCTCAGCTGAGGACCTTGCGACCTGGAGATCAAAAGTCTCTCGGGTGGAGGTTAAGGGCACGGTCTTCTGTAAAAGCATGGCTTTCATTCGGCTGATTATCAAACCGTATAAAGGAAACATTCAACAAAGGCTATAACGGAGCCTCCCTGACTGTGTGGGTCGGTGGAAACAATTCTTGCCTACAACAAGTAACCCTGGAGTCTACAGTGACAAGATATGCGATGCCCGGAAGCATCCCACAACATCCTTGATCATTCAGCATCAAGTAACTCCCATTGGAAAGCAACTTGAACACCGGATTAATCACGGCAGTTGGGGACCCTTTCAAATGACAGGATAAGTTTGCAACGGAACCATTACAGGCCCCGTGAAGCATGCTATCCTGGCATATGAGAGATCCACTTAAAGAGTTCTCACAGTTTGTACCGCTTAGAAACACTTCCATGTCCCCACTCCTGCATCGAAATCTGTATGGCAGTTCCCAAGATTCCTTGATGAATTTCCTACCCATCGCTTCATATCTGCCTGCCTGTTGTTGTTCTAGGCAATACTGAAACTGGAAATTTGTGACCGGTAATGTTATATGGCCATGAATTAACCATTCTGTGGCTGGTGACTCTGCCACAGTGAAAGGTAACTGGTCCAGTTTTTCAATACGCAGCATTGTATATTTTGCTCCCCTTTGTGCCATAGTTATCTGTTTTTTAGTTAGATTGTATGCAGAGAACAATGATGTACTGTTTATAAATCGCCAAGGCACATAACCAGCACGCAATGATTGCAGCGTCCAGCCTAATAACATAATAGAACGTAGCTGAGACTGTCCGTGCTGTAGTATGGACAAATCCTGTTCTAGTATATCTATAGCAGAAGATACAATGTTGCCCAGTGAATAAATCCTGGATGTTAATGTAGTTATACCATTATCAACTACAGCTAATGCTTTTTCTTGGTTAATTCTATCAATTTCACGGAGTCTCTCCGCGGCTTCTTGTTGAGAGATTTTCCAGATTTCATTATAAACTGCCTATAAGAAACGTTTCTGATGTGGCTTTCGGGGGCCTAATAAAAAGTCCCTTAGATCCATGTCTTCTGATAGTAAGGATGAGTGTTGTTTCACCTGGGACAGTGTCGAGGTTTTTAGCCAATCGAGGCATAACTTCCCAACACTGTATGATGTCACCACCCCCGGATGGTCTCGTTGTACATAGCGTTGGTCCGGCCTATGGATACTAAACCCTTCAGTGGTACCTCTGAATCTTGTCTGACATCTATTTGTGTCTGTAGGCCAAACTAACCATCCCTTCCAATTGGGGTCTGATGAATTATAATGTATTCTGTCATCTACTGTATCCCCTCCATGTGATGTAAAGTTTTGCCACCCCTCAAAATGTGATGGTGAGGGAATCCAAGGTGTGTTCAAATCCTTGTTCTTGGCTAATCCAAGACAGGAAGTCTGTTGCACAGTGTCATTCAGAAATATTATCTGCTGTGGAATGTGGCATGGTCGAAATAGTGCTTCTGTTCCCAGAACTTGCCATTCCTTTGAATCTCAGAATGATTTTATGTCTATAGTGTCCTTCCATAAGTTAAACCCTGTTCAGACAGTTGGGAAATGAAGGATGCAGAGTAAATCTGTTTGGTGTTTGTTAGTATATTTTTATGTGCAGTTGTAGGTGCAACCTTATAATATGAAGTCGGGTAAGAAGTGTTAAACCCTGAAAAATAAGAACATTTCTGTGCAAACGTACGTGAACTACCTTTCGGCGGTGTTGGGCAATGTTCCCATTGGTGGTATGTAAAAACATTACGTGGGATACTGGATTTATGTAAAAAGTGATGACCATAATGTTGGTAACAATACATTGTGTCATAATCAGATGTGTCCTCTAACATTTCAATGCTTGAAAATGCAGCGGATTGTTCTAAATCAGACAACATATTTACAGTTTCAAAGTCCCAATCGTCAGAAAATGTACTGGAGGTAATGATATCATTTAGAGGAATTCTGAATACATGTGGTATTTTCAAAAGTTCTGTAGGACCAAATACATCATATGAAACTCTGTCCCAAACTATACCATCAGGAACAGCTGTGATGTTCACGAAGGACAGGTATCTTTGTACGCGATGAGATGACGTATGAGGTTTCAGGACCAATTTCACATTTGATACTGCAGAGCGTTCTGGGAGATCGTTTCCATTCATGAGTAAGCAAAAGACAGTCACTAGGCCAATCCAGAATAGAAAAACAATATTCCAGTTATTATCCAGAGCTGTAGCCATGGTGAAACTAGGTAAGTATTTTTCAGAAAAATTGAGAAATCATGAAGTTGCTGTTTACGGGAAACTTGAGCTGGCGTTGTTTCAGGTTCACTGGGATCCAGAGAGAAGGTATCAAAATTGATAAGTAGCCAGATGTAGTCCGATCTATTTTAGGTAGCTCAGCAGGTTTTGTTGAACTGGCAGACGTCTCTTGTAGAGGCATATTGATGTAGACATCGGTGTTAGGCCGAATTGATATTTGTCTTTCATTTGTGTTTTGATGTTCTGTTTCAATAGGAACGAGTTCCATTTCATTGTTAGAAATTCCATTACCTGGTATTGGTGACTCTTTAAATGTTATGAGTCTTTCTGTCTGAACTTCATGTATGGTAACGAGAGGAGAGCATCGGCTACCCAGGAGCCCATGAGGCCTACTATTCAGTATCGGCCACATAGTGTGGTTTGATCAGATCGATGAAGACAAATCTCTTTTATTTTTTTCCGGCAAGAGGCGGAAGAAGTACTGTTCTTGTTCCTTCAACAGCTAGGACAGGCTTTCTGTATGATGGCCCAAATTCTTTCTTGTCCACAATCTTTTCTCTGACCAGATCCCCAACGTTAGGAATCCAGGCAGGTCTTGCCGTGACTGATTTGACTTCCCCAGTGGCGGTGCGTTTTACTTGCATGTTGCTTTGTAGTGCTCGGAATTCATTGAGATCCTGTAAAACAGCCAAACGTTTATTGATGTCAAATGGTTTTTCATCCGCCACTGTGCTTTCACAATCAAGATCAGGTACCCACATTCTCGTTCCAAATAGGCCTTCGTAAGGAGTAACACCTCCTAGGGAACTTCTTGGCATATCATTGAGTGCCTGCTGGACCCCATATAAGTGATTGACTCAACTACCACCCGAACCTAATACTCTTGCTGTTAAAGATTGCTTTAAGTCTCGGTTTTTCCTCTCCACGACTGAATTTCCCTCGGGATGGTACGGAGAGGAGTACCGCAATGCAACACCCTAACTTCCCATGACTTCCTTGTAAGACCCAGAGCTAAATGCGGGGCCGCGGTCAGAATGTAATGTGCCAACTGCGTATGTCCCTATAAAGACTCGCAAATCTTTTATAACAGTTTGAACATCAGCCGAGCGCTGAGGCCAAACCCATAGGAATCTAGAGCATGATTCTACTGCCACCAAGATACACTTGTAAGCCCCATCTGATTGTAGGGGGCCGCAGTGGTCCAAATAGACACAGGCGAGTGGTCTGTCTGAAATTAGTAATGGTGTCTGCGCTGGACGCGCCACGGTGGAACCCTTCATCTGCTGACAGATGTCGCACTTTAAGACAAAATTCTTTGTCTGTTTAGTTAGTCCTGGCCACCAATAGCGTTGTTTCAATAAAGAAACCGTTGTGGTAATCCCTGCGTGTGCAGAAACTAGACCCTTGTGTGCCGCTAGAATTAAACCTAATCTGCGATCCATGTTTAGTATTACTCTATCCCCCTCTCCTGGAATTTGAGCATACAGAATATTTTTTGCATCTAACTTGTAGGAGTACTTGAGTGGAAAACCTTTCGGTAAGGCTGTACTGTTTTTGCGTGAAGCAATGACAGCTACCATTATTTCTCCGTCTATTCTCGTACTAGAACGAGTGATTGCAGCTATGGCAGCAGTTCATACTGCCCTGTGCGGCTTCATCAGCCACTGAATTCCCTTCAACGTGAACGCCATCACGTTGATGAGTCAGCGTGTGTATCACGTGAGCTCTCGGTAGTTCGTTTTTCAACTTTGCTACCTGTTCCCATAGCATTTTATGCTTAATTGTGCCACCTTTTGAGTCTTTAAACCCATTTTGACCCCCGTAGTGCAGATAGTCATTGTATGACTGGACACAGTAAAAAGAATCGCACACAATCAGTGTGGGGAATTCTCGATCCGTATTTATTAGTGCCAGTAACAGGGCTTTTAATTCTGCCAGCTGTGCCGTGCAGTCTCCTAGAGACTGTGTCTTCGTACTGCTAGGATGGAACTTGCCTTCCTGCATACGACTCTTCACAATCGCACATGCAGCGCTGTACTGTTGTTTACTACCTTTGTCCGGCTGAGCAGAACCGTCAGCGTAAATAATATATTCATACTGATCTAGAGACATTATTTCATTCGGGAGAGGATATTCTTGTTCATATTGCAGAAATGCTTGCGTTTTAAGTGTAGAGTCAAATTTGTAATCTAGATCTGTTGCAGTGAGAGAATTAGCCCATTGTATCCATCTTGGATGTAAAGCTTTAGCATGCGGAACGCTTGCTTTTGTAACAGCCTCTAAGGCTGGTACTGGAGTTATGACAATTATTCGTTTCCCCTGAGCCAGTGCTCTGTCTCTCACTACAGCAGTCTGTACTGCTGTCAGAATGCTTTCTGTAGAAGCAAAATTAATTTCAGCGTTTGTGTACAAGTGTGATTTGTATGCTATGGATACGGTTTCGCCTTCATTGAAGGTTAGGTAAGTATACCCTGATTGACCCGCTTTAAGACAGATCACCCAATTTGTGGTGTTTACACGTGTGTGTAGATGGTTTGAAGCTATCATGTCAGCTTGTAGAGAACGAAGGATATCTGTGTTCACCTGTGTCCAATGCCTAACTGAAAAATCAGGTCTTATTAGGTCGTAGAAAGGTTTCACTTTTTCTGCATAATCTAAAATGCATGTTCTGCCAAAATTCATCAGGTCTTATTAGGTCGTAGAAAGGTTTCACTTTTTCTGCATAATCTAAAATGCATGTTCTGCCAAAATTCGAGAATCCTAATATGGATTGTAAGTTTTTCAACGATTTAGGAGGTTGGAGCAGCGCACACTTCTCTAAAAAGTTAGCTGCCAGGCTTTTCCCCTCACTAGAAAGCTCATATCCCAAAAATAGGACATTGAAGTGGGCTATCTTCGATTTTTTAAAGTTGAATTTGTAGCCCTCAGAGGCAAACCCCAAAATTATGTTGATCACCCTGGTCAAGTGATCCTTTGAATCATCATCCGTCAGATAAATATCATCTACATAGGACAATGCCTCTTCATCCAAATTCTGAAGTAACTCTGTTACCCTAGCGGAGAACAACCCAGGGCTATTCTCCTACCCTTGTGGGAGTCGACAAAATTGATGCTGTGAACCTAGCGCTGAGAATGCTGTTAAATACCTGCTCTCAGGCGCTATATTTTGGCAGCAAAATAGATTTGAGATATCTAGTGTTGTTTTGTATTTTTTCCACACAATGTTATTCTTTAATGCGGCACTGTGTGCATTCTGTACTGCAAATGTTTTAGTGCATGTGTTCAGATGTCTGTAGTCTAAAACTAGATGGCATGAATTATCGGGTTTCATTACAGGAAACAAAGGATTATTCATTGAGGAGGTGCAACTTTCAATTACACCCTGGTATTCAAGTTGATTTAAGATCTCCCTGACCTGTTTTTTCGCTTCTTGTTTTATTGGGTACTGTCTCTGTGGAGTCGGAGTAGTTTTTACTGGGATTACATGGTGGGGGACTCAGCATTCCACCCAACATGGTTGCGATATAATGCTGGAGCAAGTGCTACCGCCCACTCCTGTGCGTATGTATGTTTTAAGTATATTGGAACGAGGTCAGGAAAAAGCTGGTAAAATTACCGTTTCTCCCTTTGGGCACTCCATAACAATTTCAGGCGGCCAATCTCTTTCAGCCAAAAGGATGTCATATCCATAAGTCAGGTTCTCCCAAAAGAGACCTTTAATTTTTCTGGGTTTGTCCCCCTCCATTTGGAGTGTTACTTCATTTAACCTATGTGGGACACTTATCCTTGTATCAGGTGTCTCCACCGTGATATGTTCATTCAACTCCGCTGTCACCAGAAATTCCATCAGGTTCTGGCTATTGTTACTTCTGCTGCACTGTCTATCATCGTCAGAGCCCATTCCCCGTTCAGAAGTTGAGTCCTCAGAATTCTGGGCATGTCTAACTTTAAGACCTGCTACCTTCTTCTTTTTAAATTGAGGTTTTGATTTTGGTTTCTCTTCTTTTTTGGAAGTATAATCTGAAGTGCGTTGTGTGTCTCTGGACTTTGTACGCTCTTCTTGTCTGTGTTCTGACCGTCCTTCCCTCTCTGAGTGTTTTGAAGAACCCTGAAAGGAGTGAGAGGAACGTGTATCAGTATCCTGATACCTGTCAGGTTTTTTAATGTTATCACGATTCCTACGGTTGCACCTCCTTTCGAAGGCCTCCTGTTGAGGAGACCCACCCCTGGATTGTGATCTATTCTCTCTATTCTTTTGTTTTTTATTATTATCCCATTTCTTCTTGGAAGAATTAGGTGCTTGCTTGGTGTTCTCTTTTTCAGGACCACCCATAAGTTGAGGTTTTGTTGCTCTAGCTCCCAAACTATCTCTACCTAATTCAGCATCGGTGTCTTCGAGGATTTTAGGTGATTCACGTTGCTGCTGTAAAGGAGTGAAATCCCTCAGGCGTTGGCGTATTGCCACTGCTGCTGCCTCCCTTTTTATGTTTGCTAATATAATAGCTGATACCGGGGCAAAATTTCCTAACAATTTCATCCCTACGTTCAGAGCAGGTTCTGCTCCATACTCATTCTGTATTTGTCTTAATACATCTGGTATTACTGCTAATGAAGGGATACCATGAGTTCTGGTATATATGGCAGCGAAAATTGTAGCCTAAGAGGTACAATCCTCTATATGGGGAGCTATCCCCATTGGCAAGCAGATAGTTAGCATTCTGTGTTTTTCTTGAGGGCTTGTGTGTGGAAACACTGCCTCTAGCTGTGTTATTTTCTGAGCTATCCAGAATGGCATTTGCTCACATCTACTGGGCATTTTACCCATAACTCCGTGTAGCGTTTGTGGAGTTATTTTAGTTGTAGATCCCTGAATTTGTCCTGCTGGTGTAGCCCTTGCTGGCGGAAGTGTGAGTGTTCTCATCACGAACTGTGTCAGGTTTCTATAAAGTTTTATTATTTCTTTATGAAGTGGACGTAAGTCTGCTACTGGCATTGTGTCAATGTCTGGATGCGGTGTGTAAGCCGCTAGAACTGGCCAAGTTGCTCCATCTCTTCCAAGCGGACCGAGTCTCACTTTTTCTTTTGTGTGTGAGAGGGCGCCTTTAAACCAGTTTATGTGCTCCTGGTAGGTGAGCCGAATATCAATGTCCTCATACGGACAGTATTCATCTGGTGTTTTATATTTAGTATAAGAATGAAATGTATATGTTTGTGCATCTGCTTGTGGGAATTTAAGCCATGAATTGAATACCTCTGTTCTGTATGATTCATGTGCCTCAATCACGAATGTGAGTGTCCCACCCCTAGCTGTGACTCCACAGTCTGCTAATTTTAAAGTAAGGGCACTTCTAACATTTTCTGAAATGTTGATTTAATCTTCTTGTTCTTCCTCCCTTGCTGCAACCGCACGTTGTGCTGGCGCAGCGGCGTCTTCGTCATCCATTATTTTGGAGAAGGAAAAAAGTTTGAAGGAAACTGAGATAAGGTTTTATGCACAATAGGAACTATTTGTCCTTCAAGCTTGATAAACCAACAGCCAATACATAGAATATGCCTACTCAGCTGTGGCGGATAGTTTCCTTCCCACTCCAGACGTCTCTGGGAAAATGCGAGTGGGAGTCTTTGAGAATAGCACGATTGAACTACTCAGATTTGACTGTTAAATAATACCAAACCAACGTTGGCGGTGCTATGTTGTGTAGTTCCTATAAACCTATATAGGATCTGCGCTTTTAGACAACATAGACTGTGGGAGTGGTGTCCAGACTGATTCCAGACACCCCCCACCAGGTATGTTTGCCTGTATACCATCTAGCTCACAGTGCCACTAGAAACCCCTCTTACCAAGGAGGGAATAGTTCTTGGCAACTATCGAACATGACAACTCTGTCCCATCAGGGATCGTGGAAACAGTGCGATACTTTTCGGTCAGTCACCCGTGCTCACTTCGTCTCAGAGAGATACACAGAATAAACAGTGGGGACGTTTTCCATAAGCATTTATTGAACCAGCGTCATTCTAGTGTAAAATAGGTGTGCTGAAACAACCATTAGACAGAAACAGATATAAATGATTATAAGCACTAACCGAGTAAAAGGATGGTAGATTTCTACCATAGTGCTAAAACAGTGACTACAGGCAGGTATAAAAATACATGGCAGTAATAATGCGTACTCCTACGATGCAACCCTAACTAGATGTTCCTAAGTGTACCTAGCACCAGGGCAAACTAACTTAGTTTTCAATCAGAGATGCTCAGAACTCCTGTATGCCTTCCTGCCTCTAACTCTCATGCCCAAAGTTCTGTAGAAGATCAGAAACAACCGGGCCCAAGTCATCCTAGAGGCTCTGGATTGGGACTTGAGAGTGTGGTACCCAGAACTTCTGGCCATGGTCATCTCTCCTCCTATCCGGCTGCCTCTTCGGGAGTACCTCCTGTCACAACATCAGGGAAAGGCCCTGCACCCGAGCCTACACAACTTATATCTCTATGCTTGGAGATTGACCTGCAACAGTTGATAGCCTTTGATCTTCCTCCCGAAGTAGTGAACGTTAATTTGACAGCCAGTCGACCCTCTAATAAGACCATCTGTGCAAGACACTGGGATAAGTTTGCTCTTCTTCACGGCACATCCAACTCTACATGCCCAATCATCAGATGTTCTTTTCTCTTTGTCTCAAGCCTAGCAAGTATTAACTATTGCCACAGCAATGCCTTATTTGTCTACCTTATTGGACTTAATATGACTGCCTGATCAGCCATCTTTGTTTAAATCATCTATTTTGATGCATTTACTTGAAAGGGCTGGTCCATTTGTTCCTGCCAAAACTCTGTGTGATACCCAGTGGGTCCTCAATCTGGGTTTTTGCATTTTTGATATGCTCCACTTTCTAGCCAATGCTGAGTTGTTCTCCAAGGTTGTTCACATTTAAAACAGCTTTTCTCATTGCAATAATGTCCGTCACTTTATTTCTGGACAGGTTGGTGCTAAGGACCATGGTATCATTCCTCCCAAAAGTTGTAATGCCTTTCCAGGTTGGGCATTCGATCACCCTGTCAACGTTCCTTGTTCCTGCTCATCCATCCAAGTAGGAAGAGAGACTCCATTGCCTAGACTCGAATAGAGCTCTGAGTTTCTACATCAATTGCACCAAAGATCACCGGGTGGATGAACAGCTCTTTGTGGGTTTTTCTGGGGCAAAAAGGGAAAGAGCAGTTCAGAAGCATACCATCTCCAGATGGCTTGTTCATTGCATAAAGATCTGCTATAGTCTGGATAAGAAACAGCCACCTTAAGGCATGCATACTCATTGCACCGGAGCCAAAGCTGCTACCAACGTGCAAGTGAGCTGAATGCCTGTTTTGGAAATTTGACAGGCTGTGACGTCGGTATCAGTTGACACATTAACAAAGCAGTTTTGCTTGGATAGCCAGGTCTAGTGGGAAGGGAACTTTGCCTGTTCAGTGCTGCAGGATTTCTTTGTTTGAGCCATTCCGTAAATCCACCTTCTGGGGAGGTACTGCTTTTGTATCTATTCACAAAGTGAGTAATCTGCAGTTACAAGTGTCCATCAGAAGAACAAGTTACTTAACTTTGGTAACACTCTTTCTGGTGGATCCTTTATATAACTGCAGATTCCTCACTGACCCCATCCCCCTTCTGTGGATTGCACTCCTATGATCCATGCTAAAAAGATTCCATTTACGGATCTGCACACTGGCACAATCTGATTTCTTCGGCTCAACCTCTGACGGTGCAGGTAGATATCTGAAACAAACCGACATCGACGTAGGAAGGTGCCTGTTATATTGTGGCCCTGGCTTCACTTCCGGGGCAGGATGGACCAAGTGTGGCGTAGCACGACTTGACAACCAATGCTCAAGGGAATTGCTGAAAAATATCTCTGAGTCCAGTCTGGTGCCTGTGTGTAGTCACAAGCTGGAGAATACGCAGTTAGATAGGAGTAACTTGCTCTTTATAATTGACTCCACAACTTAACTTTCCTCCAGATCTGCTCTGACTGGTCCCTTCCCAATCTCCCCTTCCTTTGTCATTAACTCTATTTTCACTTCTAACAAGAAGGCTTTGATCTGAAGCAATAGTAGCCACTAGTCATTTCTTGTCCTAGACAAATTCTTATTTCACTTCTCTGAATACCAGCTCCAGCCAGCAGAGTGTATTGATTTAGCCTGCTGGATGCTGCAGCTCAAGTCTGCCGTGGGAGGGCACAGTCTTTGCTTGCATTGTTCATTCAATGATTCTTGCCTTGGACCCTGTAGACATATTTTAGGGACAAGTGAAAATACCCTTTACTACTTTAAGGCTGGTCACGGTTTCTCATGCATGCCTTGCTGATTCCCGGGCACTTGGTCCCATGCTCTAACCCTGCCCATTGCAAAGATATGACCCGCAACCTGCCTTTATCAGCTTTAGAAGATGAGAGTATGCCGAACCGTGCCAGCCTAGAAAAAACTAACTACTACCAACCACTTTATCAAGTGCATGCACATGTGTAGTGCATGTAACACGTGTGGTTATAAGCTGTGTGTTTGATTGAAAGGGGACTGTGGGATCCGTTTAGGATGCCCCTTGCCTATCATAGCATGCGATGGAGAGTCAGAACTTTGCTCCACGACAGTGAAAGTGTATTATTTGCATTCATGTAGCTGGAGGGAGGGTGACCAGTCATTGAAATACGGAGGACAGAGACAGTGCTACTTTTAAAATCTCCAGAAGGCCTTTTCTTAACAGGGCACTGTTGATTAGTCTTGCTGAGCTCTTCAGATCCTTTCCTTCTCCCTCTGGCATGCCTTCAGGCCCCAAGGAGCTAAGAGGCCTTCCATCTGGAGTATTACTGGTGAGTTCGTCCTCAGCGCCAATTGGATCCTCCTAGCCTGTCACCATGATTCCAGCTCTGGTCCAGACCCCTCCTCTGGCACCACCTTCAACGCCAATCCCTGGGACCTTGACACCAGTATTAAATCCATAACCGAAGTCATGCCTGATGACAGTTGAGGCGCTGCTTCCTCCACTTGATCTGCCACCTCAACAAGAGAGACAACACACCCAACACTTATTTTTCAGCTCAAACTTGGGCAATGATTATGATGAGTGATGAGTTCGCTCAGCCCTATCAAGATGACCGCTAGTATGATGACTTGAAGGTGGTTAGTGGCGCCTCAATGCCTCCCCTGAAACAGGCCTTCTCTCACCCCCTGGTCCAGCCATTGAAGAATCCACTTCCTACGTCATGGTCATGTGTAGGGCAGCTGAAGTCCTCGACCTCCAGCTCCCCACTTTGGAGGGAAAAACTAATGTGCTGACGGAAGTCCTCCAGCCGGGGCAAACATCTTCTGAGCCTCTTTAGTCATTCAATGAGGCATTGACCGATATCTTGTTAGGAGCGGACAGATATATAGGAGCCTGGGCCAATTGCTCTGGCGCCCAAGGTCAACAGACCATCGCCTTGCCACGGGTGAAGCGGTGTTCCTCACTCAGCTCCCTGCCCCCTGAAAGTTTAGTGGTGCATGCATCCATGAGCACATCTAATCCCAACACTTTTCTAACTACTCCCCACGATAGGATGTCCAAACGGGTGGAGACGTTTGGGAGGCAAGTTTTTTCTTTAACCATCCTGGCTCTACGTTCATTAAATACCAGCTGCCTCCTGGGGCACTATTCCCACGGTATTTGGGACTCGGTGGCACAAATCCTCCCTGATGTTCCTGCAGCTCGTCAACCTGTCCTTGCCCAGGCCACCCAAGACGGTTGTGATGTGGTCAAGTTCACAATTAGTTGTGTCTTGGACACAGCTGATTCCATTAGGCAAGCCATTGGCACCAGTGGTGCCATTTGACGCCATCTGTGGCTGCGATCAAACGGGTTCTCTGACGCTGTCCAGTACTCCCTTATGGACATGCCCTTCAGCAGAACTAGTCTATTTGGGGACAAAA
Organism: Calotriton arnoldi; assembly: GCA_963921515.1. NCBI lineage: Eukaryota > Metazoa > Chordata > Amphibia > Caudata > Salamandridae > Calotriton > Calotriton arnoldi. Next base: position 335,225 of record CAWUFW010002160.1, read on the forward strand.
TGGATTTAGCTTCAGGGTTGTATCTGTTTTTTATTTTTCATTTAAGGCAAGGTACAGCGGTTGCAATGACTAGATGCACAATTGACATTGTACCATAGTAGTTGGGGGGAGAGCGGGGGGAACTAGGGGAGAAAGATGGGAGGGGGGGGAAACAATCATGCTTCAGCAATTTGCATGTATAAGTTTAATGATTACTCCATGCCTCGACATGTAAAACCTCCAATATGTCCTGTACCCCTGCCTTTATGCCAATACTTATGAATCAGGTGCTGTGTACACTGTAAGACGCAGTATCTGCAAATATATCGGGCAGGTGAGTTCCCTAAAGGGATCAGACAGGAATTTCAAACAGGGTCCCCACATTTTCTCAAATTTAGGCAGTGTGTGGTCTATTACTGCTGTCAATTTCTCCATAGCTAGCAAGTCCCATAGCTTATGTACCCATTCCGTATGTGTGGGTATGGAATCAGTGCCCCAGCTTGAGAGCAATACCTGTTTGGGGGTGCATAGGGAAAATGTGATGGCCTTCCCCCTAGCTGATTGTAGAGGGTACGTCAGTGTGGTGGGTAATCTTAATAGCACATAGCGAGAGATGCCGGGTATTTCGGTATTACACATTGTATCTATATCTGTGAGGATATCGGACCAGTATCGATGTAATTTAGGGCAGTGCCATAGTAAGTGGGATAGCATGCCCGAGTGATCACAGTACCTCCAGCATCTATCATCACTTCCCCTTTTCCACTTAGCTAATCGGGAGGGGTGTAGTACCAGTAGAGAACGTTTTTTAACAGAGTTTTCCTACCCGAGGTGCTGCCTGCCGAAATACGTGCCCTCTATAGAATGTCAGTCCATTCTTTGTCCGAGAATTGACATTCACATTCCTGCTCCCACTGCAACCTAGCCGGAGAACGCAGTTCTGTCGATGTGGTGTTTAGAAATGAGTAGATATCTGATAGTAACAGTCTATCGTCCCGCCTTGACCTCAGCCACCATTCGAACAGGGTGAGCTGTCTGGATAGACAGCTCATCCTGTTCGAACGGTGGCTGAGGTCAAGGCAGGACGATAACACGGTGGGGGCGTGTTAACGGGTGTTTTACCCAGTGCTGTATCATTAAGTAATGCCAATGCTCCGAGTCCGGCAACCCAAAGTCCTGCTGCACTTGTGAGTTTTCCAGAAGACCCCGCACATGAAACAGGTCCCCGATACATTTGCAGTTTGAGTCTTTCCAGGGGTGGAAAGCCTTACCATACTGCACCGGGGGGGAAATCTGGGCTCCCTATAATTGGAGTAAGGGGAGAAAAGGGAGTAGAAAGTTGCTTGGGAACGCAGAGTCTATCCCATACTCCCACTGTGGCCGGACTACCGAAGAAATATACATCCCCGGGGGCGTTTCCTACGTGCGAGCCAAGGAATTTTCCAAATATGAATCCCCGCGACCGCCTGATCGAGGAAGCACCAGTGTTTTTCCATGTCTGGTCATTGCCATTCCACCAGGAAGCGCAGTTGAGCTGCTCGATAGTAACGTAAGAGATTGGGTATGCCAAGCCCATCCTTTGCTAACGGCAGGTAGGCCCGTTCTCGCGTCATTCTTGCACGTTTACCACCCCAAATGAAGGTTTCTAGGGATTGTTAAATTTTATGCAGTACGGACTGGGGGGGTTGCAGCGGTATTGCCTGCATATAGAATAAGATCTTAGGAAGTAGGGACATTTTAACAGCCTCTATTTGTCCCACCCAAGAGAGTGGTCCTACATGCCATGATTGTATCGGGGAGTGTGTCGTGACAAGGAGGGTGGCGTAGTTATATGACACTGCCTTCTCAATGGCTGGGAATAATTGAATGCCTAGATAGGGATTTCCTTGTGTGGCCCAGGTGAACGGAAATGTCTTAGCTAGAATCGCTTAGTCGTCTTGTGAGATAGGGAGATTGAGAGCCTGAGATTTACTCATGTTCACTTTGAACCCCAATGTCCCCCAAATCGCTTGAGTTCCTCCAGCTGCGGAGGCAAGTACTGGAGTGAATTGGTGATGGCTAGAAGCACATCAGCAGCATATATTATTATCTTATGTGATTGACCTGCCATTCGAATCCCCTCTATGAGGGGGTGGGCCCGTATGCACTCTGCTAGCAGCTCCATATAGAGCGTGAACAGAAGCGGTGAGAGCGGGCACCCTTGCCTTGTCCCCCTTGAAATGGGAAAGGATGGAGATGTCGTGCCGTTAACACAGACCACCACCACTGGGTTCGAGTAACTGGTCCATACCCATCTCTGACACCGGGGTCCCAGGTCTGTGGCCTCTAGAACCAGCCGTAGAAAGGCGCCAATGCACGCGGTCGAATGCTTTTTCAGCCTCGATGAATAGCAGCATCGTGGGAACCTTGGATCTCCCTGATTTATCTATTAAGTGGAATATGCGGTTGGTAGTGTCGCCACACGTGCGTCCAGGTATAAAACCTGATTGATCTGGATCTATCAAACCTGGTATGAGACGTCCCAATAGAGTTGCCAGTATCCCAATGAATAGTTTTCAGTGAACTTTCAACAAAGATATGGGGAGGTAGGAGGTGCAAAGTTGGGGGTCTTTCCCAGGTTTTGGCAAGACTAGTATAGTGGCCGATTCCATGGATTGGCTGAGGGCTCCCTCTATACTAAAAGAGTTGTACAGGCGGGCCAGCACGGGGGCAGCCAGGTGGCAAACATTATGTAAAATGCAGCTGTGAACCTGTTGTGTCCTGGGGCTTTATCTGGCTGGAGCTTCCCTGTGGCGTCAATCACTTCTTGGGATGTGATGTCTGATTCCAGTGTAGCTGCTATAGGATCCAGGAGCTTCGTGACGTGGGCCTGCTCTAAATATGCGGCACAGTCGAAATAAGAGAGTGGGTCTGCACTATAGAGCTGTGCGTAAAACCGGCCGAATTCTGATGCTATTTTCCAGTCTCTTACGAGAGGACGAGAAGCGTGGTCTAGTACCTGGGAGATACGCTGTTTATGTGTCTGTGCTCGTAGCTTATGTGCCAACATTCTTCCCGCTTTATTTCCCCCTGCATAATATCTTTGTTTCGTAAGGAGGAAAGCGTATTCTGCCAGGTCCATATCTAATGCTCAAAGCTGTTTTCTAAGCATTGTGAGTTGGCGACGTATCTTGTGTGAGCCCACCTGTCTGTGTGTCTCCTCTAATTCCCTCACCTGTAGTTCTAACTCTATGCGCTTAGCTTTTCTGTCCCTGTTTAGTCGTGAGGCTATTGCTATGCAAGTCCCCCTTACAACTGCCTTGATGGCGTCCCAGAGCGTTGGTGTCTGGTATATCATTAATCTCCAAGTAGTCTATTATTGATTGTTCTATCTCCCGGGCAGCTGGGGCGTAGGATAGCAATTTAGGGTTGAGGCACCACGTCCTGGTGCTAGGGCAAGAATGGGGCATGTGTAATGCAATCGTAATGGGGGAATGATCCGATATAGAGGCTACATCAATATCCGCGTGGATTACATCTGGCCGAAGGTGGGCAGATACCAGAAAGTAATCAATTCTTACATTGGACTGATGTCCAGCAGAGAAAAAGGAGTAAGCTCTTGTATTGGGGTTCAGCGATCTCTATATATATCGGATAGCCCGGCATCTGCCATCCGATGCAGCCCCTGTGGGGAAATTGTACCCGACGGGCTCGCTCTAAAGGGGGATCGATCTAGCTGTGTCCGGTACCAGGTTAAAGTCTCCACCTATGAGGACCTTAACGTCCGGGCGGGTGAAGACCATTCCCACTGTGCAGTGGATAGAGGGCACTTGGTGGTCATTGGATGCGTAAATGCATGCAACAGTAAACGTGTGATGATGAAATGAAACACTCAAGGCTAGCATGCGACCTGCTATTTCGGACTGTACCTGTAGCACTTACCCCTGGAAATGAGTGGAAAGTAAGATCGCCACCCCAGCCTTTTTCCCCGGGCCAGAGGACCAGTATTGGTGGTCAAACCATCTTGACTACATCCGACCCCAATTCTTTTTAAGCAGGTGTGTCTCTTGTAAAAGACATATCGCATTGCGCAGCCCTCAGTTGGGACAGCAACGCTATCCTCTTTGCTGGGGTGTTCAAACCTCTAAAGCTGAATCCGGTCAAGATAACGAGTCTCAATGTTAGAGAGCAAAGCTACCTCTTACTCTTTGGGGTTATCTGCCCCGCCTCACCAACTGCACTGCTCCTTCCGCGGATTTGGTTGAGCTGTCCTGCACCGCCAGCCTGTCCAGCCTTAGCCGGGAACCCAGCAGTTTTGCTGCCGAGGCCACAGTTCCCACCATCCACACGGCCAAGCACCAAGGACCACCCAGTAAACTGGTACACCGGCAGCCCCACTTGCTAAACCCCTTTAGCGTGCTCTTAGGTGAGCACAGCCACCCGGTGAGACGCAGGATCGAACGATTCTTCCTGAGTTGGCAGGCTATAACATCAGACAGGTGGGTCCAACAGATAGTTTGCAGGGGTCATGCCTTACCCTTCCTCTCTTCTCCGCCACACCTTCCACAGCCCCGCCAGTGACTCCGGACGACAGTCTCTCCATTTTGTGGCAGAAGTGTAAGCGTTTTTGGCCAAAGAGGCTGTTGAGAGGGTGCCAGTGCCAGAAGTAGGACGTGGTTGATATTCCTGCTACTTTCTGGTGCCCTGGAAGGACTATGGCATTCACCCTGTTCTAGACCTGTACCCTCTCAATGCCTTCCTTCAGAAGGAGAAATTCAAGAGGCTCACCCTGGCCCAGGTCTTGTCTGGGCCTGGATGGTGGCGTTGGACCTGCAGGACGCTATTTCAATATATCTGTTCTGCCGGCACACCTGCGCTTCCTACAGTTCGTGCTGGGACAGACGCATTTTCAGTTCCTTGTGCTTTACTTTAGTATCAACAGCACCCCTCAGTGTTTCCGAAAGTGAGGGCAGTGGGGGCAGCACACATTTGGAGGTCAGGGGTGCCAGTCTTCCCTTACCTTGATGACTGGCTGTTGAAGGCGAGCTCATCCCAGGCAGTCGTCAACCACCGTCATACTACGCCAAACCTCCTATCATCTTAGGAGTTCCTTATCAACGTTCCAAAATCACACCTGATTCCTTCTCAGACGCTCCCCTTCATCGAAGCTATTCTGGACACACTTTGGTTCCTTTCCCCTACAAATGAGAGCGCAGGACGTTCAGGCTATGATCCTGATCTTTCAGCCTTGGTCCTGGATTTCAGTGAGGTTGACTCTGAGGCTGCTGGGACTGATAGACTCTTGCCTGCTGCTGATCGAACACAGCAGGTGATAGATGCAGGCTCTGCAGTGGGATCTGAACTCTGTGGACCCAACATCAAGAGGACCTCTCTGAACATGTTCAGATTTCAGAGGACCCTGCAAAAGATCTGCAGTGCTGATTCCTGGACCGCGATTGGATCGGAGGCTGACCCCTCTCTTTTCCCCACCCAAGGCTAAAAGTGGTGACTGATGCATCGCTTCTGGGTTGGAGCCGCCATTTGGGAAAGGTGGAAATCAGAGACCCTTGGTCTACGGCAGCGTTCCGGCTTCATATATACATTCTGGAGCTGAAGGCCATCCGCTTGCATTGAAAGCTTATCTATCGGTCAAACGGAGGCTGGTACAGGTGCTCACGGATAACACCACAGCCATATGGTACTGCAACAAACAGGGTTGGGTGGGGGTCACTGACCTGTCCAGGAGGCCCTGCGCCATTGGAAATGGCTGAACTGCCATGGGATCTTCTTGCTGGTGAGCCACCTGGCAGGCAAGGAGAGTATGGTATCCAGAAATCCCGAGCTTGTGCATCTGTCCTCTGATCAGGCTGCCTCTCAGGGAGGATCTGTTGTTGCAGCAGTAGGGCCAGGTTCTGGACCCCCGGCCTTCACAATTTCCACCTTCAGATTGAGCGGTGACAGCTGAACATCATTGACCTTCCTCTGTAGGTGGTTGATGTCATCTTGGTAGACAGCCAGCCCTCCACTAAAACTGTATATGCCTGTTGTGACCAATTTGTAGTTTGGTGCGGCACTCGCCAGATAGACCGCATTAAGGCAAAGTTATCTGACTTTTTGTTAGTTGTGTCGGCCCTCGCCCTGCAAGGCCTTGCTATGGGCAACGTTAAAGGGTATCGTTCTGCTGTTGCCAGATCAGCCTTCGTTATTTAAGTCCCCAGTTATTATGCGATTTCTAAAAGGGTTACAACATCTGTTTCCTTCCTCCCTCTTTGTCATGCCACAGTGGGACCTTAATTTGATGTGTACTCCCTTTGAGCAGCTTCACAGCAGCCCCTTGTGGGTTCTCACCCTCATGACTGTGTTCCTCGTCGCCATTACATCAGCACGGTAGGTGAGTGAGCTTCAAGCTTTCTGTGTCAACCTGCCGTACACCACTTTATTTTCCCATACAAGCTGGTTCTGCAGACGCAAGCTTCCTTCTTACCAAAAGTTGTGACGCCATTCAAGGTCGGTCAAACCATCACCCTACTCTAAAGAAGAAGAGAGACTCCATCGCTTGGACCCCAAGAGAGCGCTGAGCTTTTGCATAGATCTTACCAAGAACACCAGGTGGACAATTAGCCCTTTGTGGGGTTTTCTGGAGTGAAAAAGGCAAGGCTGGGCATAAGAGAACCATCTGCCGCTGATTCGGGATCTGCATTAGGATCTACTACACATTGACCTGTTACTTGAACATGAAATACCTTGAAAAAACACTAGAGACAAGAGGCGTTTAGCAAAATAGGAACAGTTTGTTTAATTAAACAGAGCAGCTGGGAGAACAGTTACAGGCGCAGGGGGTCTGAGGACTGTCTCAATTTACAATTGGTCTGCGGCCTTCTTTCATACAGTTCATCGTAGGTAATAAAGAATTTCCAGTGATCCATGTATGGTGAGGAATGTAAGTTGTTGCCTTTGGAGTCATAAATTAATTGTCTAATGGAAAGTACAGGTGGGCCTCGACCTTGCGTGGACACAATGTAGCCACTAGGTAACGTGTCCAGATGTCCGGCATGGGGCGAGTGTGATCACTGCGTGTGGTGTGTCCTGATTGGCTATATGTTCCTCACTCATGTGGCATCTGACTTTATGGTGTTTTAGGAGTGCGCATACCCCTCCGGCCACGTGTGCTTAATTGGGGCCAATCTCCCTTGACAATTGTAGTGTTGCTGCATCTATCATTGGGATTGATCGAAGGTTTCCTTTTCATGTGTTTGTTTGCCGGCTACGTGCCACCCCACCTGTGATTTATCAGTCAGTGGCCTTGAGCCTAGGTCTCAGAGATTGCCTGACTACGTATTTGCGAGTCGGGTTGATGTGGAGTTCACAACGGGCGGATTTGTTAATAAAGACACAATTTCATTCTCAGAAATGAATGTATAGTTTTTCATATTAGCATCGACTTTTTCCATATTAACAGACCAAAAGATAGCCTCCGGAAGGACTGCGTGCTCATTTTACCCGAGCCAAAGCTGCTACCACTGCATTGGCATGCTGAGGTCCTGTCCTGGACATTTGTCAGGCTGTTACATGGGTGTCCTGCCGTATGTTCACGAAGCACTATTGTCTGGACAGTTGAGTTTGCCGAGAGGGTAATTTTGCTGACTCTTTCCTGTAGGCCTTTCTGGTTTGAGTCCATTCACACCTCACCTCCAAATAGGTACTGCTTTGGTATCTATTGAAAATGTTAAGAATCTGTGGCTAGAAGTTTCTATCAGAAGATCAAGTTGCTTACCTTCAGTAACGCTCTTTCTGATAAAGACTCTATCTAGCTGTATATTCCTCACTGATCCTCCCATCCTCTCCATTCTGTGATTGGACTCTATCCATTAATAAGATCCTAAGTGTAGGTGTAGGAATCCTCACACAGGTCACACCAATTTGCTTTTGGGGCTCTGCATCTGGGGGCGCGGACAGACTCAAAAGCAACTGATATCAGTGCACGGGAGCGGTACCTATATAGGCTCCACACGTCATTTCCAGAGCTAAACAGCTTCTGTGTGGAGCCCCATGGTGCCATCTGCTGGGCACAGTGGTACTGCTGAAGTTTCCGGATCCAGCCTAATGCCTGAGGATTATTCAAAAGGTGCAGAATCTGCTGCTAGATAGTCTCTACCAGAAGGAGCGTTACCAAAGGTAAGCAACTTGTTCTTCCTGATCACTGTGTCATCTTCAATAAGGATGAACTTCACATGGTTTAAGTGCAAAAAGTCAAAGGTGGTTTGACTTTGGTCTTGTTCAAGCCAGTATTAGCAAGTGTAGTAGTCTTAACTTCCTCTTTATCAAATCATTTTACACAATTTTGGTTTTGAATTTTGATACTTAGTGTGTTTTCTGAGCAAGGGACACTTCGAGCCTGTGTTTAAAAACAGACAACACTGATTTTGTTTCTGTTGGTATAGCAATATAATAATACTAATCAAGAGACCAAGTGACAGAAAATAGTTGGAAATTGTAATGTGGCTCAGTGCCATATTTTGTAGTCCCACTCACATTGAGTAGTTTTGTTTTACTGATTTTGGTCATACTAACATTTTCTCCAAATGCTGTTGCAGACTGACTAAAAGTGCACTCTATAAACTACCAAGAATCTCTGCTCGGATACTGTAGACAGTGGTACCCAACTGAGATGTAATTTTAGATTTTGGACTAATCCTGTTTATGGGACGTCCTTTGAGGAACGCTATGACTGAGCATCTAGTGCAGCATAAGTCCCTGTCGAGGAAATCATTACAGCGATTGCTGACCCCTTGATGGGCTAGGCAAACAGGCGCTGCAACCTTCAATATTTGCTTGTGGATGCCAGCATTTGAGAAATCCTCTTTGGTCAGTAGAAAGACAGTTCTTCGTAATCCATCCGTGTAATTATACTACGAAGACTCAAAAGAAAGAGTGCAGTATCCTCCGCCCCCCAAAAAAAAAAAAAAATCAGCCAAGTATAGATTCTTTATTATCTGGCAACATCAAGCCGGATTATTGCTGTTGGTTTTTTGCATTTACATTTCATCTTTAGTACCATTGCTTGGTTATTTCCATATGAGCCGAAACATACAGATAACCTCCCTATTTTATTATTTCATTTCAAATCTATCTACTGTGTATAATGTTCTTGGCATGACAGTTATATTTCCTAAGCAGTGGAACACCACATGAACAACTAGATTTATTGGAGGTACTTTTTATGTCGGTATTGTCTCGGCTCATGGTGTATTCTGCAGTTCTGCTCCTTGTGGGCTGTTTCAATATGTGGTTTACGTGGCAAGGGTCTATTCCTACAGTTCTGGGCGCCTTGAAGCTGCCATTGGTGATATTGGCACCTTTTTAAGTAGCACCAATAGATCAAGCTAACATATTTAAAAGACTCCAAATGTTACAAATTATATATTTTTGTGACACGAGCCCTGGATGAAAAATGTTCATGGTGTTACTAGCAAGAACTTCAAGCAACCAGTTGCAGTAAAGGAATTCACCCCAAAATCTTCTTGTAACATGTTGGAAACAATATAATATGTCAAAAACAGTCATTTTATTTATAATAAAATGTATGTTTCAGTGTACAAACAACCATTGGACATTTACTAGACTAGGAAACACTTTTGGATATAACTTTTTTTCTAAAATGGGGATTTGGCACGCCTGGTCTGAAACCGCTCTGTTAGTTGCCACACACAGTTAAGCAGGATCAGTGTGTACAGAAAGGCAGTTCAGTCTCCGCAGTGTTCTTTTGTAGTTTTCTGTGTGGAGGGCTTTTTTCTTGTTTTGTTGCGGGTGTCATTTGCAATTCATTGTCTGCGTTTCAGAGGTTGGTGTATTCAGCTGCTTTGACCCGGGGTCCTGAACATTTAGCTCCCTGGATACAATCCTCTGACGCTGCCGCTGATGCTCGCCAGACAAAAGCCACTGAATATCTTAAGCAATAAAATTGCCTTTGTTTCTATTTGCTGCTGCTAAACACCTGACTCTGAAGAATACGCCGTAGCATAAAAGGCTAATTCGAAAGTTGGCACCTGACACTGCCCTGTCTCTGCTGAACACTGAAATGGTCTAAATCAATTTTAACATTAAGAATTCGTCTGATCGTTAGCAGTCACACAAGAGCCCAGGTTCTGTTAGTTGTAATATTACCACTTCTAGCAGTTCCAGTCGTCTGTGTGCTGCTATTCATTGGTTCCTGTTTGTATTTATTAAGATAAAAGTTCATCTTTGGAGTCGTGGTTGGACGTGCTTTTTCGAGTCATTTATTGGTTGTCGTGGAGAACAAAGCTGCATACCTTGAACATAGACACGCGGGCTCCTAAATTAAAAGAAGTGTACAGGTGTTTACTGAGCACCTTGTTACTGAAGATTAGCACGCAAATTAGCTTCACATTAAGGTACAAATAAGTTCTGTTGGTTTTCTTTTTACATGTAATTTCATTGACGTCAATAAGCTCTATCAAGTGCTGTTGTTTTACAGCTGTTACTTCTCTGTAGTGGTAATAATTTTAACCCTTGCAACCTGTTGAGGGTAGGTAGAGAAAGCCAAATTACTATTTCTTCCACTGATTGCTTTAATCCTGAAGTAGTGGGTAGCAAGAGCATTTAAATTGGTAGCGAAGGTTATCATCTCTTTTGGGAGACAACCTACACAGCAGGAGAGGGGCTGGGCACTTACGTCACATTTGATAGTAGTTGAAGCCGTGTATCCCCGAAGCCTGGCCTCATTTTTCAAAAGGCTTCAGTGGAAAAGAAGGGGTCTGGCCGTAATAAGATTAAGGGTGCCGAAAACAAGAACTGAAGAGATACCTTTTCCAAACCCAGCGAGGGGATACATGGCTATCTGAGATATAACCGCCCTTTTAATGAAAACAACACCCATATCGTGTACATAGTTGCGGGGTTTGTGTGACCAGGGCCGGTCCTGGGATTCATGGGGCCCTGGGCAGAACAGGAAAATGCGAGGCCCCTATAATTTGTCTAAGATTTAAGTTCACAGGAAGTGATATCATAGGAAGTCATTTCAATTGGCCATTAAATATATTGATATTGTTTACAGAGCATGCCAATGTCCAATGGCGTCTTGGCGCTGGCGTCTGCAGCTGTAACAGTAAATAAAGCTAATTGGGCAACATAGTTGAAAAAAGCCAGGTTTTAAGTTGTTTTCTAAAACAGATAAAATTGGACTGGGCTTTGAAATGCAAAGACATTTTGTTTCAGAGTTTGCAAGGAATGAGATAAAGCTTCTGCCACTCCAGGACTCTTTGTTTATTTTAGGTGTTTCCACTGTTCTCAAGGGGGTTGATCGAAGAGCTCCCCTAGGTGTGTACCATATGAATTTTCTCTTAAGGTACTCATGACCTATGTTGTGAGCAGTATACAGTGCCTTTTCAGGCTACTTCCTTTCTAATGGGAAGCTAGTGTAGCTCCAACAATACATGTGAGAAAGATTTGAACTTTGGAATTCTCATTAAGAGACGAGCTGCTGCGTTTTGTAAAATGTGCAGTTTATTCAGAGATCACAGATTATATGGCATTGTTGAAGCCTCTTTGCAAGAAGCTACTTACTTAGTTTGGATATGAGTAAAATGGTTAAAAATATAATTAATAATACTTATAAAATGCATACCTATATTTTAAATTTCTATTAAATAGAAATACATTAAATGATTTAAAATTAGATATTCTATTGAATGGGATAAATGAAAATTATATGCTAACCGGGCATCCTGGCACTAAGAGAGCTCCAAAGGAGAGGTGCAGACTTTACTAATGTGGAGAAAGGACAGTTTTAAGTGTTTTTGCAAAAGATTAGTTACACCATAGTTCATGAGGGAGAGAGTTCCAGTCTTGCACATCTAGAAAGGAGAAGGATCTGCCTCAAATCAGGGACCTCTAAATTTTCGGTGGCACAGGAGTTTGGTTGGCACAGAGTATGTGGTTCTGGAATTAACGTAAGGAGTGTTGTACAAAGAGAGAACCTTTTTAATGAAGTGCATAATGATGAATGGATGGTGCCTTGTAGATAGAGGGTTTCAAACCAGCAGACCGCAGAAAGGTGAGAAGAATTGCCCTGGTGATGCAGCAGTCTCAGATGAGGAGCCCCCAGGGCCGGACTGGGAACCAAAACCGTCTCTGGCAAACTGCTCTGTGGGGCAGGGGGGAGTGCGGCCGAGCTGTTTGCTAGGGCCGGTTTTGGCCGATTTTGTTACAGGGGGGCCGATATTGCGGCCCCGATAACAAAAACGGCCCCCAAGGGGCCCAAAACCGGCCCCCACCCTGGCGGCCCACCGGGGAAACGCCCAGTGCCCGCTACTGCCAGTCCGGCCCTGGGAGCCCCGCACTGTTGTGAATGATTTGAAGGGTACTGAATGTAAAAAAGGCGGGAAACCGAAGATGGTGAGAATATAATGGACTGTATAACAGCCTTACTGCAGTGAGAGGGGAGAAAATGGATGATTTTGTGTTACTTATGGATGTAGTAAAAGCAGTGGATGAAACAAGGTTAATCTGTTCTGAAAAAAAGAGATGCTGGAAAATGAATCCAAGATTTTTTTGCTGACTGTGCAAATGTGGATTCACCCAGCTCCACAAGCCAACAAAGAGAACACCATATGGTATGAGATCCTTTAAAAATTGGAACCCTTCATGTGTCACTATAAAGTTGTATTGAATTTGTCTTCATTCAGAAATTAACTGCTAGCATGCAAGACCAAACATATTCTTGGGCAGATTGCCACTTAGGGAAATGAATGTTTGGGTACCAATATGCGCAAGATATCAACAAGAAACCAAAGGACTGAATGAGTAAGGCTAATTGGGAATGATAAAGATTAAACAGCGGAGACCCAATAAATTCCACAAGTCTGAGGTTTAGTACATAACAGAAACAGGTGATGAGTGGATTGCTTCAGATTTCCCAAATAGGATAGCGGTTAGCCACACCAGGGCAATACCTTAAATTCCATGTTGAACTAGTTGATTTATAAGCACCGGCTGGGAAACAGTGTCAAATGTGGCACTAATGTTTAGTAATATTTAGGCTGCTCTAACTCCATGAACAAGAGTGGGAAACATCCTTTACACCGCAGTCACTACCCCGAATGCGACATTACCGCACATTCCTTTACCACGCAAGTTGTTACAACGACTTGCTTTACAGGATGTGGTGTTGGACTACAGTTGGAATAGTAATTTATACTATTCCAAAATCTAGCAACCCCCTAAGGCAAGTCATTGTAGTGACTTGCTTGGTAATGGGAAGCATGGTAATGTCGCAGTTGGGGTACTGACTGTAAAGGTATGTGTGGTAAATGCATGGGGGGGTTCTGTCATAAAAACCTCAAGGGTCAGCCACAAATCATCTGAATCAGTAGGAAATGCTACTTAAAACTCCTAGAGTTGTCAGAAGCCAACCGGCACATTGTCAATGAGTAACTTACTTTTTATGAAAGAAATTTGGAAGTTAACCTCTTTGTTTCTAGGATTTTTGAGGAAGGGGCAACAAGGTGATGTCTGAAGATGCTGATACTTTTTGAGACGGCTGAAGAGTATTAGAGCATTTTTACCTCACCTTCAGACTCTTACTTTTTTGCTTTAACTTTCTCTTGCTGGTTCTGCCCATCTAACTTCCACCTCTACCCTCCTGTCTCCCTCCGCCCAACCTCTTAACATTTTCGGTGGTTCTGCTTTCTTCCATCCACCTCTCACCATTACTTCTCTCTGCTCTGCTTATGTTCCCTTGCGGATTCTGTCTCTTACGAATACACACATCTTATCTACAAGCTCCCCTTCAACTCTCATCTCTCCCTCAGCCTCATAACTTATTTCCTTGTTCTACTTCATTTACATCCATGTCTCCCCTTCCATCCTCCCGGAGCATCTAATCTTTTCTTGTTGATTCTGTCCCTCTTAAATCCACCTACCCCTCAATGCTCTACCCTTTTTCTCATCTTTCTCTCAGACTCTTACCTTACCATGTGTACTTCTCCCTCTTACATCCATCTCTCCCATGCCCCAAAGTTCATCCAATTTCCAACTGGTTCTATCTCGTATATCCACCTATCTCCTCAATGGAGAAAAGCGACTGGAAGAGCTACTGTAAGAATATAAGTTCCCCTCGATAGTGGCACTAGCATCCATGCCAAGAGCAGTGCGCAAATTAGTATTAAAAAAAGTGAGTGAAAAACCTAATCTTGATTAGTGACATAGATGCAGCCTCCAGATATAAGCATAGCAGATATATTTCAGACACCTTTTCTAGCTTAAGGCGACCTTACTTTGATTTTAATTTGCGGTCTCAGGACAAAAAACGCATTTCTGAGATTCAGGTTTTTTACCTCCCTTTTAAGGTTTTTGATGGTTCATGGAAACTAAAGGGCTGCACTGACAAGCCATGTAGGATGTGCAAGTTAGCAGAAGAGTCCAGTGAACATATAATGTGCCTATGTCCAGCCCTACTAGACGTGCGGAACAAATATTTAAAGTCAATGTTTAATGCTGAGGGTATAAGAACAATACCAGAGGCTGTATTATTGTGCTTTAAAGGCGGTTCTGTAAAAGTGGTGGGTAACCTTGTAAAGCTCTTGAGACATGCGGTTAAGCTCTGGGAGAAAAATACTTAACTTTGTCTTTAATTTTTTATTAAAATGTGTTGAATTTTAATGGTGCTTTTTATCAGCATTTTGTGAAGTCTTATGTAAAGTAATTATTGTATATAGTTTTATGTAAACTTTAGACAATAAGGTATTCTCTCTCTCTCCTCAATGCTTTACACTTCACATCATCTCTCTGCCTGACTCTTAGAGTAGCCATTGATTCTGCCCCTCTTACATCCACCTCTCACTAGTCCCTCTCTCTCCCCCTCCACTTTAGTTCTCTGCTGGTTCTTTGTCTCTGACCAGCTCCCATCCATGTGCTACCCTTCACCTATCATCTCTCACTCGAGCCTTGTACCTTGTCTCACTGTTTCTGAATCTCTTACATCCATCTGCCTCTTATTTTTCTCACTGATTCTGCTTCTCTTTCACCCCCTCTCTCCACACTGCTGCACACTTCATCTCTCCTCAGCCTCTAATCTTTTCTCACTGATTCTGCCCCTGTAATGGCTACCTCTCCCCTCCCTCCCTACCCAGCCGCCTACCTTCTATTGGTGATCCTGACCTCTTACATCCACCTCTCACTTTCCCCTCTTCCTGCTACTTAAATTCTCCTAATGCTTCTTTTATATCTACTGCTCCCATTTATGCACCATCTTGCACCTTTTATGTTTCTCTCCAATCTCAAGTTTTTTTCACTGGTTCTGCACTCTTTAGATCCACCTCTTCCCTCCATGTCCTACTCCTCATATTTCAGCTCTCCCCCCATCTCTACTCTCCTCTTTCTGTTTCTGACCGTGTAACATTTACTTCTGCTCTCCATGTGCTGATCTTCGCCACTCTTCCCCCAGTCTCTTATTTTGTTTTACTTGTTCTCCTTCTTTACATCCACCTCTACCGTTCCTCTATCCCCAATCTTTTTACCAGTGCCAGCTGGTGCCTGAGGCCGCTAGAGCCCCGCTGCCTAGTATCAACATCCCAAAAAGAAGCTGCCTTGAACAGCTTTGAAAGGCAAAAAGTATAAACACCCAAACTAACAGTCAGTTTGTGTGTTTGTTTTCGTCAGTGCTATGCTCCTTTTCGCACTCTTAACACATTCACAAGCCATAGAGAAGCTGAGTATGCTCCCTGAAATGCACATCTGTGAAACACAGGAGCATGCTTGGGCGGTGATGCATTTGTAGCATTGTCACCCCTAGCCCTATCAGAAGCCATGATACAGTCGGGCTGTAGAAGGGTCAGCCCCTGTTCCTATACTGTCTTCTGATTGGGTTGTCAGCAAACTCATGGCAGAGACACAGACTCGAGGACTGAGTGAACTAGAAGAGAAGAGCTGGTACGTAGAAACCTGTCTCAGTACCAGTTGGTAAGTTGGGCTGTTTCCTCTGCTCGTGGTTTCTCCTGTCTGTTTTGCTCACCACTGGCCAGGTTGTATTTCCACACTAAAGCCTTAGCATGCTGTGCAGGTGGTCACACATTGGGTCAACTTTCTTAGCCTATGATCACACTGTGTAAAAAATCTTTAAGCTGGGAATCACCTATGATCATACAGTGTCACCTACCTGAGAAGCCTGTCACAGCATGCTGACTTTTTGAGTGTCCAGTAACAGAGCCTTATTGCATGTGTAAATAAAGATGTATTCTCTAAGTAGTAACCATAATTGTACATTGAGTTTATTTTAGAAGCTAGGACAATGGATCAATATGATTTGTTGGCACTATTCTCTCATGTACCTCCTGTGTTGCAGTATTTCCTGTTTCCGAGTTTGAAAATAAATGTATATTTTGTGAAAAACAGTGAGAGTCCTTGGTATAAAGCAGACATATATTAATTTGATTGAACTATTTTAGACTGGCAATGTCTACCCTTGAGTAGGAACACATTTCAAGGGGTGGAAATGCTTCAATTGCAAAGAAAAGTAAATGGAACAATAACTTTTTTATAAATCGCTTACTTTAACACATTTGCCGCTCTGTAAATATGTTTTATTAATAGCCAATTCAAACTTGTGACCTGCTGACCATTGCAATCATAGTTGCAAAAGAATTTTCACCTGATTTAGCAGTAATGTTTACAATAAGATTCACATACAAATGACGATTGCTCCTGTTTTGTCCACTAGGAAGAGAGGAGACAAAGCAGGCACAGTACACATGGGATTATAATGGTGCTCTAAAGGGAAAGGAGCTTAGAGAGCAGAATGTTGCGCACTAGAGAACATTACACAATAAAGAGAGGTGATTAATGGGGGCGAATGTTGAGACAGGAAAGTGTGTTGATTGAAAGGGTAAAATGGAGCATATGGGAAAGTGGGGATTACAGAAGGGAAAAGACAGGAGTGCAGTTCTTACATGAGAATGAGGCACAAGAAAGTGGTGCAGACTTGTAAGAATGAGTCACACATGACCTCTGGACCACTTTTTATGGAAAATGGGCCAAAAATACTATCTTCTGCCATTTTTCAAAGTATTCTTGTGTCATACTGCCTGGCACACAACAAATTAGTGAATGTTTCATTAGGAACCTCTGCATTTCAAAGTTCACCAGTTTCCCTGCCTCCTATCATTTTGCATGGATTCTACCCCTCTTGCATCATTGTCTTTTGAATGTAATGCCCTTCACCTCATCTCTTAATCTCTCTACCAGCCTGTTCGCATGGATTCTGCCCATTACATCCATCTCTCCTCGTCCCTGTCTCCCTTTCTGCCAGCCCAGGCCTTTAAGCTGGCTGAAAAAAATGAGTGGGTCTCTAAAAGGGGTGTGGTCTTTGTAATTAAGGGTGTAGCTTAAACAGGTAATCTAAATTTCTGTGATTCCACATAGAGTTCAATCTGACTGGTACTTTGTTTCCTCGCTGGGCTTTCTGTGATTGAATCCAGAAATATAACACAACAACTGACATACACCTAAAAACAGCCAGGAGTATTGATTTAGTCAATGGTTGTTAGCTGTTTAGGATAAATGAGTAACAACAATAAATTATTTTACTTTCACCTTGTCACTGTTTTGACCAATGAGTACCTCCTTCACACACATTTGCACAGAATCACAACTGCAACTTGAATACTGTACTGTTGCTGTGTTCTCTGCAGAGAGGCCATGTATTGAATGATCATGCATTCTGAACACCTTTTTGACCCCCAGGTAGGCACAGTGAGAAAGTTGTACTGCCTTCAGCCTCAACTTCAAAGCTCTCAATTGTAGCCTGTTATAAACACCTGGAGGCGACTCAGTACAAAGTGTGCACCATACAAGAGTAATATGCTGTGAAACGAATTACAGAAACACACATCCTGGAAATACCTAACATTCTTAAGGAATGCAAAATTAAGTGAAGCATGTGAACTACAAACAGGAACTAATTTGCTGCCATATATTACCCTAACTTGCATTGTCAGACAGAGACAGGAAAGTGGCCCCCATTAGTGAATTAGGCAGCTAGAAAATCTTTCTGTATTTGCAAATTAGAGCAGTTTTTAACTTGTAAAGACATGCTGTATACGATTTTGTAAGGTATGGAAGACTGCATAGATTTGAGTTTGATGCAAGCAATGTTTGTTTTAGTATCACGAAAATCAACAGTAAAAAAACGGCTCATATGACCATAAAGCAGGCGAATAAACAGCCAAAAAAACAGCCTACATACTGACCTGACAGATTAGACCGTCGGGCACAGCCTGATTGCCCTATAGGTCAGTCCGACCCTGCAAACGTGTCATACCTTCATCGTGCAGACACTAGACCAGTTTTTTTGCAGGTCAAGTAAGGACATGAATATAGGACCAGATATGGGGCCCGTTTCAATGTCTGTTCTAATTTACTGCTGGTTCTAAGACACTTAAAGCCTTGCTCCAGCCACTTGTTTATGCTGTGCCAGGCAAAATGTATGTAAAGAAATCTCATGTCTGAACATCTTCATCTACTGAGAGAATATAGAATATTTATCAAAGTCTTGCAGCAAATTATTTTTAGTGTATTTGTCACATTCAAAGATTAGCTTTGTGGAAGTTGTTCCATTAAAAAAAAAAAAGCAAAGGACTGGCCTTCCAGTACTATCTCAGCAGACTAAATGAAACTCTGGCAAATGCCCCCGGGTACTGTTATGTAGGTGCAAGTCTTGCCAGAGAATGTCAAGGTAATGGCAACCATGTTGAAGTAGACACTTTTACATTATCCAAAATGGAAGTTACTATGCCGTCTGCCGCTCTAGAGTAGAGCAACATAAATGATGCTCCAAGTGTGATGGCTGCAGTGCTGTCTGCAGCCTCACCCCTAGTGGCAACCTAGAAGCTCCCTGGTGGGCTTTTCTGCGGATGTCTGGCCTTTCAAACACCAAATGTCTATCATTTGGGTCGATTCAAAATGTGACTGACACTTCAAAAAACAAATTGACTGAAGGAAGATGACCCATTACCCTCATCACTGCATTTTGTTTTCTAGTTATTTTGTAAAGGTGTCCCTATCGTAGACCTAAAAGATACATAACATATATATATATATATATATATATATATATATATATATTACTCTCTGGTTTCTCAGAGCTACGAAAGACTGTAAAATGCTCTGGGAAGAGAATAGTTCTGTGAGTGCAAAGAGTGCAGTGCTGTAATGATATAAGCTCTATGAGGAGTAGTTGGTTGAGCTGCTGCTAATTGTTAAGTCTTGATGTGACCCTTGTCTTAGCGACTATCACTCTCTGAGGAAAGTTCCATGCTGGCAAATATGTGCTTTTAGGATTTAAAAAACCCAAGATTGCCATATATTTTCTTTCCTGGACAGATTCCAGCTTCCCTCTTTATCTCTACCATGCCACTTCTCCTTGCCCTTTCAATGAAGGCTAGAATTCTTACAGTCTGAGGGACACGAGTCGATCTCTCAGTGCTGGATCAACTTAATATTGGCTAATTTTCAATTTGCACTTGCAGCTTAAAACCGTGCCTCAGTATGAGGTCATCTCATAGATTATATATGCTTCAGAATGAATACACACAGCAACACACCATTGGTCTGTATGTGCCCATCTACTAGGTAGTGTAATACTGACATACTCCTTCATCTGAAGGTGATTCCCAAATGCTGAGCCAGCTGTACCACACACAATTACTGGAAGAGGCAGTACGAATTTGGTGTCTCTTCGAAGAGATGATACACTGCAGCCTCCCAGAGTCTTAAGAGTAAGAATAAGAGCAGTACTTCAGGCCCAGGAGGGATGCAGAAACTCATTCAGGTCTACGTTTTCTCATGGGTCTCAGGGGTTTGCTTCTCAAACTACAGGGAGGACTCTTGTATCAACCAGTCAGTCCTGTGCTCCACTCTTCAACATCATTGAAGGTTCCTGCTCACCTTGCAACTGATACAATTCACCTCTTGCAAACAGTCCCCTTTTTCTGATAAGTGCCTTAAATCTCTGGGGACATGATGCATTGCTACACTATTTCTGCCAGCCTGTAAGACTGGACCAAGGAAAGAGTTCTGCTGGTGATCTTTAAGAGGCCTCCCTGAAGGACAAATATCAAAATATGTAGACCCCTCCCAAGACATGGCCTTCTGGCAGATGTGGCCAAATGTTGAGCAGGAAAGACATGCTCTGTTGAAAGTCCTACAAGTGGTGGTGCAGATTCAGTGATACAAACGGAAAAAAGTCACCCCTGCAAAGGCTTATCGAATGGGTGTAAATCACTTTGCATATTTCAATGTAAAATGGAGGTACAATGTCCAAAATAATGATTGAAATAATGCTGACGAGAGAATTGTGATCAGCTGGGATGGGCATCAAGCAAATACAGCGAGACACAGATGAGAGGAACTATCACTAATTCTCCAGGCAGAATTTTGACAAAGAAATAAGCAGCTGCTAGAGAGCTGGATCTGAAAGCTGTGGCTTCCACACCCCGACAGAGCTCCGGAGTGAATGCACAGATGCTGCTTTCAGAGGCCCCTTCAGCCAACACACCACACACGTGCGTTTAGCCACTGGAAGGGAAGTAGGAATCTTCCAGAGAGAGGTTAAGACCACTGTGTCCCAGCGAGGGAATAGACCCACGGTAGAGAGCTGATTCGGATATTAAGTTACAATACGACAAACAATACCTTCTGAAAATGAAATATACAGAGGAAAATAGTGATGAAAGCCTGCAAGCCAAACAGTGTTGCTTCTGCAGCTAGAGAGGGAGATATGGCAGTGATCTTCTTTCAGCAGGATTGGACGAGCCTACTATAGGTGAACACGGAGGGCCTGACAGTGCCCGATGATAAAAAGGACAGAGCGATGCATGTATTAGAGCAGGGACCCTGTGAGTGTCTTCAAAGAGATGATAGCTATCATCCTTCACTATGAGGCACAACTCGAGCAGAGCTAAACTGCTTTGCCAAAGGAATCTTGAGGGAAAGAAATATCCAGGCTATAGGAACACAATCTTAGCTGAAAAAAACTGCTTAACAAAGGAAAGAAAAAGGCGCCCATTAGTGATGGAGGGGTTGAAGCCAGAAGAAGTCTGATAGTGAGACAACTGGCCTCCAGATTAGAGGTTCACAAAGGCAGTGAAGAAGTGGAGAAAATGAGGACCATTGATGCATCAGCGCTATCTCGTTAGGGGTAAAATGAGATGGTGTGCATGACCTGCGGACACCAAACTATGGAGGCTGGTTACCACCCAGTAGGTCTCCAAACTGCCAAATTGAACGTCTGCCCTGAATTGCATGCAGCAGTGTCCAAAAAGACGGTGGATCACCATTTCAGATGTTCTTGCATAGAGAGAACGTCAAACAATGCATGAGGTCTTCATAGAGCCCCTTCCAGCCCCCAGTCTATGTCACAACATTGAAAAGCATCAGCTGACGAGCAGGGTCTTGATCTGAATAACACTTGTCCAGACTTATAGCTGCAATGCAGTGCATACAGTGAGCATGCAATAAAGTTTGCATTGGGAAAAATAACCCAGATAAGAAAATTGTCGTAGATACTAGGAAAATCATTTTTAACAATAGGTGTGGTTAAGTAGAAGCATCTTCCCAGGCAACACCCTTGAAAAATCATGGCTACACAGCTACAAGTATATTTTCATCCAATACATTAGCACAGTAAGACTCCTTTACAAAAAATAACTTGATAGGAATTGAGGCTTTGTGCTGTATTCCACCTACAGATTTAACTGATTCTAGATCATTGGGCATTTTGTTTTTTAAAGGGAACCAAAAGTAAATGTTCTATGTCACGGAAAGCAACGTCTGTTTTTTAAAATAGTTATTCAGATCGTAATTCCTTTGGAGTCAATAATAAGAATGTAAATCGCGTGTGAGAGTGTAATATTTATGCATACTAGTCGCATGTAATTGTGAAAACTGCTGAGGTTTGCACACTGATTCCATTTGGGAATGTATGAATTAACATTTTTGGCTGTTATAGCACAAAATTGCACTAGTTATGTTTTTCATCTTTTAAACGGACTACGGGTGATGAAAAAGTGACCACAGGCGTGACAGAGATTTATTATTTTTACCTTTGCACATTTCTTCTAGGTACTATTGGTTACAACCAGAGAAATAGAATTGATACCCTTATGTATCTGCTAGCATACCCGCAAAAACCTATGGTTAAAACGAGAACCATAGAACTGATAGAGTTTGAAAAACTTCCAGCTGGACAGAATGCTACGGTGGCTGTAATGAGTTACAGTGGTTATGATATTGAAGATGCTCTTGTGCTCAACAAAGCCTCGTTGGACAGAGGTAAGGAGTAGTTTTGCAAAACAGGTTCCTTCCGTTTTCTTTTCAAACTGCAGTTTTAAATTGAGAGAACCCTGACTGCTGTTATCTATAACGTGCATAGGTAGTGGGCATAACTGACCTGGGGAGTTTGGAAAGACACTTGTATTCAATCAGGAATCGAGACTTGTAAACTGATATGTTATATGGGGGATACTGGGCTCTGTTGGGAGGTACATGTGTATCTTTGTAAGCGCTCTTTCACAGGTTTCTTACTTTTTCCCTATGCATTTGCTCACGGGCTTACCTGTCTAAATACTCTGCATAAAACAACCTTTTATATTATTATTGTTTACTTTTATTACTGTAAGCAAAATTATCAATGAAATATTTAATACATGCATGATGGTCTTCGAATAGAATTTTGTTTGTCATTATTGTGATCGGACTGGAAAATAGTTCTCTTGAATCTCTAGCCTCATTTTCATTAGTCTTAAATCCAACTTTCTTCATACAAAAAACGTCAGAACATTATGATCTAGAGGACGTAGGGGAAATTGTGCCAAGCTTAAGTACCGTGATGCAGTTTTTTACATTGTGTGTGTGATTTGTTTAGTGCTTTGCCTCCTTTCTCCATTTTTTTACCACATTAGATGGGTGGGGCTATATTGAAGTCTTATTTTATGGGCAAGGCGTCTTAGTGGTAGGTAATACATGTCACTGGTTACCTGTTTTTGTACCCACCTTATAAAGCTTTGTGATGGGAATTGAACTAGGTTTTATGATGTGCTGATCTAGCAAGGTTAAGTGCGGTCTGTCTGACCATGCTCTCATGTTAAATTGTATTTGTACTTGAGTGAGTGCTTTAGAGAGCATACTCCACAAGAAATAATTGTGTTATATTTTTCCAACCAACGAAAGAGGTAGTAAATATGAGGACTGGTAGTGTATAGTTTGAGTCCAAATTTGCAAGAAAACACCGTCTCCAGTGAAATTCTGTTTTGGTACAGATTAAAGAGGTTGCTTTTCTAGATGTATACATCGAAGACCTTGACTGGGCAAGTTGTTCGTACCAAATTTCCTTTAGGGGCACACAGTTTTATACAGATGCAATGGTATCACTTCCCAAAAGTGCATCTGTAACCCATGTGGTGGCTACTTGCAAGATCTCTTATGAAAATGTTATCAACGGGCACCCTGAGTAACCCATCCATTATATGTTTGAGGGAACTGGCTTCTATCAGTATAAGTAAACCACTCTGTGGTAGATTCTCCAGCCAGACTGGATTTGGTAAAAGCCACTGAGGACCGTCAACAGATGAGTGGGCTGATATATTAGCTTGTAGAAACGAGGAAGTGGTTCAATGCATTTTGGGGGAGAGTAGGTACAAAATCGTGCACTCCCTCATAAGAGAAAGCCTTCTGTGTTTAGCCATGTCCCTTTAGGTAGTTATTTAGACCTCACTCTAACTGTCTAGTGACTTGCCCGAGTCTGCTACGTCGTGATAACCTTAGTGTGCTTATTGCCAGTTTACCTCGTGGCAAAGGATATGCGTATTCCAAGACAAATTACAGATGCAGGCTTTAGTTTCCTAGCTAAAATGTCCAGTCAAGCTAAAGTTAGCATAGTATGCCTGGTGGACTCCCTCTAAGGGGACCCAGAATCCCTCATTGACACATCCTGAAAAAAGATTCCTTAATCTACCAGGGCTATCTTTGCTTGAGAACAGAGATTGATCTCATTCTTTTAACATTAGTTGGCCACAGACCATGGGTCCTTTTGTTTAATTTTGCTTTTAAGTTTCCCATCCTGAAACTGACCTCCTGCTTCAAATGCTTTTCTACCAAACCAGTCACCACTGGCAGCAAGTGGACTCTCCAGATCCACTGGTATCGAATAGGATGGACAATTCCTTTATGCCAAATTATCAAGATCAGTTTGAAGGCCAGAATTTAGTTTTGCAATGCAGTACATTGAAAAGAAGGTGTGAGGTATGAAACCTACTGTTGACCAGTACAGGCTAAACAAACTAATTTCACAGTTAAAATAATATGGTCATGCAGGACAGATTCCAGTCTGGAGAAGACCACTACCAGTTCTTCAACTTTTGGGCTTCCAAACAATGAGTCCAGTGTCCTTCCCTAATGCCTAGGTACTGGATGGCACCTCACAACATACACCAGGCGGTAAATGCTTCTCTATTCATATAAATGGCTGCTGACAAGGGGGTCGAGTCTGGTTGACCATGGAGTCTTGTGCGGAAGCTCATCGCTGGCCACCCATACAAATCAAGATCATGGCAGCATAGCGAGAAGAAATTACACCACAATTCTTAAAAGGGACATTGTGATGGAAATCAATCACTGTGCATGGAGAAACACTCAGAAGGAGGAGCAGGAAGCTGGTTTACAGTGACCTCCCTGGACTGTAATGTGGTCACAAGATGCTTGCAACAGTGAAGTAAACAGCTGCGGCCTGTACAACAGTTTTCTAATGGATACTACTGACCATAGGTTCCTCACCTTTAGAATATTCCCCAGGCGCCAGACTGGATCTGAAAGCTTTCACAGTAGTGCTGTCGCGTGCTGCTAGGTGGCATCATGTGACTTCATATTGGCTTTGTTTAACCCTGGAAGTGACGGAGCGGAACCACATACAGGCGCGACTCCTGTACGCAGTCAGTCCTTCCTTTTCCACACCTTCAAACGTGGCTCCTAAGCTCTGCTTCCTTTATCGTCAGTTGACAGATCCTTTTAAATTCTCTTTTTCCAGTGTGCAAGGGAACGATATGGCCACTGAAGACTACTGGATTCAAATCTGGCCAGGATTGTCAGAAACAGATGTCAGTGACCGACCTGCATGAGTTCTGCCTCTTGTGTTGGGCTTGGGCTCTGGCCATGACTCCAAGATGTGCAAAAAATATACCCTCACGCACCTGAAGGCAATCCGGGACCGTGAAGCAAAACTATATGCCACCAAACACTGGAAGAAGCCTCGGACCTCGCTCAAGTCCTGCTCCCACATCAAGGCGAGAGCACAAACCCGTTTCTGTGACCGATCATCTTTGCTGTCGAAGTCGTCCGGTAGTTCAAATTCAAAGCAAGAGAAGCTGAAGCGAAACTCTATCACATCCTGCCACTCTGTGCATATGGAACTCCGAAGGGTGTAAGGGTGCCAATCAATTTCACTTCTGTTTGCCAATCAAGGAGACAGTTCCACAAATAGTCCCACTGCTCCCTGAACTTCCTGTGCCATCGGCCCAAAATACTTGCTCAGAGGCTCCTTCATCTTTTTGGCTCTGATTTGGACCAGTGTTTGCCACCACCTGACAGATGATGGGGATGATTTACCCTGACTTTACAATGACAGTAGTATGTATGCATGGATTTTCAGAAGGCCAGTAGACTTGATGTTTCCCCTAATACTGGGTTGATTTCGCCCTTTAGACTCCCAATGGACGAGAGTACCTCATTTGCCGTATTGATTAGATATGCGGCTGAGGGCCTAGACCTTCAGCTGCCTTCTGTTGAAGACAAGACAAATGACCTTATTGAGGTTTTCCATCCTGGGCCAGCCTCATCTGAGCCCTTGCTTCCAATCAATGAAGCCCTTACTGATACCTTAATGCGCACTTAGGCTAAGCCTTGCTGTTGCCCACCAATGAAGTGATAAGTGGCCAGATGTCACA
Source organism: Calotriton arnoldi (assembly GCA_963921515.1). Classification (NCBI taxonomy): domain Eukaryota; kingdom Metazoa; phylum Chordata; class Amphibia; order Caudata; family Salamandridae; genus Calotriton; species Calotriton arnoldi. The sequence goes on from CAWUFW010002160.1 coordinate 361,192, forward strand.
GACCTGTGCCAGGCAACTTGGATTTTCTTAACGCAGCATCCTGCTCCTGAGAGTTTGGTGGTCCAGGCTTCTACTGCCAAAGAAAACCCTAATTCGTTCCCCAAGACAGGACGTCAAAAAGGATTGAGGCATTTTGGAGGAGAATGTTCTTTTTGGCTGGCTTGGCAAAGAGGTTGCCCATTGCAGTTTGCCTCTTAGGCATTTATATGAATGCCATTCTGGGACATGGCCAGCGAGATTTTGTCAGCGGTCTAGGAGGAGCTTTGGGCCTCTTTGGCTCAAACCATTCAGGATGGCCAGTATGCTGCCAAGTGTGTAATTAAGAGCTGGCCTTGATACTACTGATTGCTTGGGGCCAGTGGTGGACACTAGTGTGGCGCTCTGCGGACATGCATGGGTGGGATCCAATGGCTTTTCTTGTGATGTGGAGGTATCCTTTGTGGAAATGCCTTTGGATGGGTTCCACCAGTTTGACGAGAAGGCTTGGAGAAAAGCTTTAAGGAAAGCAGAGCCATGGAGCGTTTCTTGGGTGTTTCCAACCCTGCTTGTTCGTTTCCCTATCAGTTGTTTCTTCAGAGGTTACTCCAGAGGGCTGATATTTAGACAACATCAGGCCCTGCAACAGCAACCCCATTGCTTTCGCGCCCAGGAACAAGGATCAAGCAGACATTGTGCAGGTCGCCATGAACAGCATTATTCTCACCCCTGCTGCATCAGCCTTCAAACCACTTTAGTTTGCCTTTAGTGGCACACAATCACCCTGTGGAAAGCAGAATCACACATTTTCTCCCAGAGTGGCAGGCCACCACATCCGACAGATGAGTCCTCCAGCTCATCCAGCAGGGTTATGCCATTCCCTTTCTCTCAGACCCTCAACCACTTCCTCCCACATTAAATCTGCTTTCAGTGGAGCATGTCAACATTGTGCTACAAGAGATGCAGAGCTTACTTGCCAAAGAGGCCATGGAGGGGGTGTCGGCCTTTGAAGTGGGGACAGATTGTTACTCCCACTGCTTGTGCTGAAGAAGGATGGGGGCCTTTGTCCTATTTTAGATCTTCGCTGTCTGAATGCCTTCCTGTGGAAGGATAAATTCAAAATGCTCATACTGTCTCCAAAATTTGTCTGCCATGGATCTGGGCGACTGGTGGTTGCCTTGGACCTGCAGGACACATACTTAGGTCTTACCAGTGCCCCTCGGGTGTTGGCAAAAGTGATGATGGTGGTGGTCGTCGCCCATCTTTGGAGTTTGTGGATACCACTTTCCTTCTACGTCAATGACTGGCTGTTGATGGCAGACTGCCCAAGTCACTCATAGACCACCTTGCGATAGTACCAAACCTTCTGACATCTTTGAGGTTCTCGATCAATGAGTTGAAGTCAAACCTGACTGCTTCGAGGGGGCGTGACTGGCAGCTGTCTGGAATGGCCGCACTCTGAAGCGGCTCCGCTGCCCTCGCCGGTTTTCTTTCACAATCTGGCACTAAAACAGCGACTACCCCCCTTCATTCAGGGGGGTTCAGATCCCGACGAAGCCCAGATCACACAGAACGCGCAGCCCGAGATGCAGTAAGCGCCGTAACAGAGAAAAGGAAGGCGCCATCGGAGCCCCGGCGAAAACAGCATGGCGCCCCGCTCCCGTATCCCCGGACGGTGAGGTGAGGCTGCGGGGGCGTAGCTGCAGCAGAGCGGCTGGGAGACCCAGAAATTCCTAAAAACTGACCCGGTGCCTGCCGGAGGACGCAGCAGAGATCAACCAAGATCCGCACTGGTGGGGAAGACGCCTGTGGGTCGACGTCGGCGCAGAGGGCGCTTCGGCACAAAAGATAATTGAGGCCCCGGCTTGAGGCCTAGTCGTCAGTGACGCTCGCATTTCAGATCGCCCACTGCGAACCGTTTTCGATCGATCCAGGGTGCCACCACTTCACCGGACCACATAGCTGTGCTGCTACCCTGCCGCGCAGCCCGAGATGCAGTAAGCGCCGTCACAGAGAAAAGGAAGGCGCCATCGGAGCCCTGGCGAAAACAGCATGGCGGCCCGCTCCCGTTTCCCCAGAAGGTGAGGTGGAGCTGCGGGGGCGTAGCTGCATCAGAGCGGCTGGGAGACCCAGAAATTCCTAGAAACTGACTCGGTGCCTGCCAGAGGACGCGGCGGGATCGACTGGGATCCGTGCTGGTGGAGAGAGCGCCTGTGGATCAGCGTCGGCGCAGGGGGCGCTTCGACACAAACGATAATTGAGGCCCCGGCTTGTGACGCTCGCATTTCAGATCGACCACTGCGGGCCGTTTTTGAACGATCCAGGGTGCCACCACTTCATCGGACCACATAGCTGTGCTGACGCCCTGCAGCGCCACCGGGAGGTAAGAATTAGTACACGAAGACCCGGGATCAAAACCTCACCTGCGTTAGACCCGGCCCCCGCATCACTGCTACAGATCCAGTATAGTGCAGGAGGGACTGGGCCATAAATAGACGCTGGCGCAAGCACAACAGCCAGTCACCCAATCTAGAGGAGACTACAAAAGTTCAACATCAAGGGACCCCAGTGCCCAGTGGCCCTCCGGGGCCCCGCTGTTACTTCCGCTTCAATATACACAGTGCTGGCCCAGAGAAGACCGTACGGCCAAGGGGCAAACTCACTGAATCTCCCCCCCCCCCCCCCAGCTCTTAATTTGCCAACTGAAGGCCGCACCCAGCCGCAACTTACTTACCAGTGGGCGGCCCTACCTGCCTTGCCAGGAAAACCGACAGGCCGACGGTGAGGGATACTAACTACCCCGCTCCCTGGGCAGGCGGCGGTGATTACTGGCACAAGGCCCTGCGACACAGTCAAAAGACAATAGCCCTGCGCAACAATGGCCAGTGGCAAGGGAGCCAAAACACAGGCCCAAAAGACGCTAGCTAAATTTGCCTGGGGCAAAGCGGGCGAGGAGAATGATGTTGCTGCCAAAGGAAGAACCAACGACCCTCACATACAGACTCCTCAATCAGACCTTACCCTCCATGATGTCATGGAGGCCATCGCTGGGGTGCGGACATCTCTAGAAACTCCCATCGACATCGTCAACATCGAGGTCTCCCTCATAAGAGCTGATCTACGGAAAATGGACGCCCGAATGAAAGACGTGGAAGAAGCCGCAGCAACATTAACGTCTGATACTGATCTTCTTAAGCAGCAAGTGGCTCAACTCCGTGACCAACAGGTGAAAATGGAAGGCCTCCTCGACGACTATGAGGGGAGAGCGCGTAGAAATAATATACGCATTCTTGGAGTTCCGGAGCGGGCGGAGGGGCCGGCTGCAGATCTCTTCGTTGAAGACCTGGTGCTGACTAGGCTTCAGCCGAAGAGCCTGTCCAGTTCCATCGAACGGGCCCATCGAGTCCCTGGGGGTAAGCCAAAGCCAGGAGCTCCCCCAAGGCCCATCATAGCACGAGTGTTTAATTTCCGAGACCGCGATGTGATACTTCAAACGTCGCGTGCTCACCCACCGATAACATTGGAGAACAGTACAATCACGTTTTTCCCGGATTTCACTACCAAAGTGCAGGCTCAACGACGCAGTTTCACTGCGGTCAAGAAAGCGTTACGAGACAAAGAGGTGACATACTCAATGCTCTTTCCAGCGAAGCTCCGGGTTGCATCCGAGGGCAAAACCTGGTTCTTCTCATCCCCGGAGGAAATTTGGTATTGGCTGGAGGGTTGGCGACGGGTTGGAAAACCGAACAGCGGCAGAAATGACAGAACCCGAGGTAACAGATTGAACACTGGGAACACACCTCAAGAAGACCCAGCACGGGAGGAGCAACCCTCGGACTTGAGAGGATGATGGGGTGGGACGTTGTGCATTCTGATCAGGGTACCCTGAAAGACACCTGAAGCCCCTGGGCATAACACTGAATACATGATAAGGTACTGGGGTATTTATCAGAGACTCGTTGATGGCTAGGGAGGATCGGCCAATGCTACTCTGGGCATAACTATCAGTGCCATGCCACACGGATGGTAAAAACTAAAGATGGGATTAGTGCGGATCTAATTGATATACTGTGTAATATGTATCCATCCTTAATTTACGGCGAGGGTGGGAGGGTTGTTCACCAGGCACCTCGTATATGGGGAGGGTGGGCGACAGGCACTCTGCCTTGTTGGGGGGTGGGTAGTTTGGAATCCACCAGCAGGGGGGCAGGGAGGGGGGTGGTGGGGGGGGGGTTGTTGGGGGGATTAGTGTTGATATTATTGTTACAAGTCACGAAGCAAAAGGTTGTACAATGGGTCCGACGAACTGTGACCAATTTCAATTGACGCAATATACACAACAGACGGTTGAGCAGTGCCCCGCAATGGGTGGCCAGTTTCGGTTGGACCGCGTGGCTGCCCATGTTGTGCTGGACTCATTCACCTCCGTAATGGCCGCAATATCCGCTCCCTTAGTCTCATTGATGGTTCAATATGGCTAATACTACTGTTACAAAATTGTCCGCCATGACGTGCAACGTAAACGGGCTGGGAGACAAAATAAAGAGGGGTGTAGTGTCGCATTATCTCAAGAGACAAATACCGGACTTAGTATTGTTGCAAGAAACTCCTCTAGTGGGTAATAATTGCAAAGCCCTCAGCAGGTGGAGATATAAACTTCTGGTCCATGCAGGATTCACGTCTGGCTCCAGGGGGACTGGTATCCTACTGCGAAAAGGCCTTGCTCTCACACCCACTCATACTTGGGCAGATCCGCAGGGTAGATTTGCAGTGCTGGGGGCCACCTGGGAAGGGACGGAGATAAATGTGGTATCAGTGTATCTCCCACCAGCGCTGAGGAAGGAGGCACTCAGCGACTTGGGTAAAATACTGATTGGTCTCCCGGATGGTATCCTGATACTGGGAGGCGACTTTAACTTGACCATGGACGATACATTGGACAGGCATCCCCGGCGCCCTACCGCCAGACACAGCACTCTCATGGCGGAATTTGCCCAAGCCATGGGACTGACGGACATATGGCGCTCACTGCAACCACATATGTCGTATTACACCCATTACTCTAAAGTATGTCCCGTATAGACTATTTCCTTACACTCCAGGCAGATATAGGCCACTTCCAGAACCCTCGCAGGCTCCCGCGAGGAATCTCGGATCATTCCCCAGTGTGGGTCGAACTTACCTTTCATAAACAAAAACAGCGCAGCTCTATAGTTATAAACCCATGGCTCTTAAAGATCCCTGACACAAAAGAAAAGTTAGTTGAACAGACTGACTATTATTTTACTGAAAATCTCGGTTCAGTAGACTCAGCACAGACTATTTGGGAAGCCTACAAAGTGGTACTAAAAGGCCATGCCCTGGCGTTAAAAACTGGTTATCTCCGTCACCATAATGAACAAATATTGGAAGCGGAGAGTGAACTTCAAAAGTTAGAAACACGACATAACTCCTCACCCTCCGAGTGAAACGGCGCACCGTTTGACCATTAAGCGCCTTGAGTATAAAGCCCTAATGCGGGGAAAAAGCAAGGGCGCGACTACTTTCATAAGACATAGGGTGTACGAAGTGGGAGATAGGGCAGGCAGACTGCTGGCCTGGCTGGAGAAAAGAGAGCAAGGTAAGAGATGGGTGCCTGAACTCTCCACTGGCAAGGATACGCGGGTATCTGACCCTCAAGAAATAGCAGAAGTGTTTGCGAATTATCTTGAAGGGGTATATACATCTTCCACTACCTACACGTCGGAGGATTCCCGACAGTTACTGGTAGATAGTACCCTGCCATCATTATCCGAGACAGATAGGGCCGACCTAGAAGCTGACATCACAGACGATGAAATCTGCAAGGCTATATTTAGTGTTCAATCAGGGAAAGCAATGGGGCCTAACGGAATTACGATAGAATTCCTCAAACCAATGGCCTTGAAGATAGCACCCCACCTTAATCACATGTATGCGGAAAGCCTCGAGAAAGGCATACTGCCAGCAGACCAAAGACTGGCCTCTATAGTGGTAATTCGTAAGCCCGGGAAACCGGCAGATTGTTGTAGCTCATATAGGCCAATCTCCTTAATAAACGCGGAGGCCAAGATCTTGGCGAAATTGTTGGCATCACGTCTAAATGCTGTCCTACCCTCCCTTGTTCACGCAGACCAATCCGGTTTCGTGCCGGGACGGAATACAGCACTGAACATTCACCGGGTACATAATGTGTTAGCACGGCAGCACTGTATAGAGGAGGACGCGGTGATTGTCACTGGACGCCTCCAGGGCATTCGATTCCATAGAATGGCCCTATCTCTTCGAAGTACTTGCCCGCTTTGGATTTGGCCCGAGGTTTATAGCATGGGTTAGGTTGCTCTACACTGAGCTCTGCGGCCAGGTGAGGGTGAATAATCATACGTCGCGGGTGTTCACGTTGCATAGAGGGACCAGACAGGGCTGCCCCCTGTCCCCCCTACTCTTTACCCTAGTTCTGGAACCCCTGGCGCCGTGGGTGAGACGAGATGTAGCTCTCAGAGGCCTTAAATGGGAGGAGGACACTGAGGATAGAATATCACTATACGCCGACGATATCCTGATTTATCTAGCCTCCCCCTACACCTCGATACATAGATTATTACATATCTTTACAAACTTCGGCAAATACTCAGGTTATGCCATTAATTGGGCAAAATCAGTGCTTTTTGTTCTCCATGGCCTCTACACCTAGGCTACCCAGAGGATGTAATATAGAGGTGACTAGGGAAGGTTTCCGATACCTGGGGATATTTATTACTCCTGACCCAAATACTTTTTACGATAAGAACCTCATAGTCCCCCTACATAGGCTTAAAGAAGATGTCAAACACTGGAGGTCATTGCCATTATCATTACTAGGTCGTGCGGCCCTGTTTAAAATGCTAGTATTGCCACGATTCCTCTGCTTACTCCAGAATTGCCCATACCATGTCCCTGACTCATATTTTAACAGTGTTGAAGCGGAGGTTCGGACGTTGTTGTGGGACGGTGGGACGCCGCGAATAGCCTTAGAAAAACTGTCGAAGGGGTGGTATGACGGAGGCATTGCACTCCCGAACATACAACTCTATTATTGGGCATCACAATTGGTGGCACTTAACCACTGGCTGTACAGTCTTCCGACAAACCCAGCATACCGGTTAGAGCGGTACCAGACTGGACGAGAGGGGTATCTGGGAGCTTTATATACCAGACCCCGCAAAGGGAAATACCTAGGGCCGATGGATCACACGATCTCCATCTGGCATAAAGCTACTAAACGCCTGGGTTGGAAGGGAAAACTGCAGAAGGCGACACCCCTATGGTCCTCTCAGCAACTGGGGTTGCTCTGCTATCAAGCGGGGTTTGATAGATGGGACACCATAGGAATCTCTACTATTGGAGATCTCCTACAGAAGGGTAAGATACTTACGTTTAAGGATTTACAAGTTAAGTATGAACTAGCGCCAAGGGAGGTGTTTCGATACCTACAAATTCGCCATGCGCTTAACACAGCTCTCACAGATTTGACAGCTGTGCCAGACGCGTCCCCCTTGGAGGATCGACTTTTATCGGAACCCCTCCTGACCAAGGCCATTTCTCTTACATACCGTAAGCTATGTTATAACACACCAGATCCCTTTCATACCCTCAGAGATAAATGGCAGGCAGACTTGGGACAAATCGAGGATGAGGACTGGCAAACCGCCTTGATGTCCCCAAGAGAGGCGGCCATAAACCAACGTTTTCGGCTGATCCAACTAAAGATCTTACATAGGACATACCTCAACGGAGTGACCTTGGCCAAGATAGGGACCAGGCAAGATGCATTTTGCCTGCGCGGATGTAACCAAATAGCCACATTTTATCATATACTATGGGATTGCCCCCTGTTCGACACCTATGGGAAAGGGCCACAAGAAAGATGCAAGATGCGCTAGGGAAACAACTCGCTCTAACACCTTCACTGGGGATCCTGAATATCTGGGAAGCAACCGATCTCACGCACACAGAGCAACAATTCACCACCCTGGGATACACATTAGTCAAAAGGGCCATTGCTATGAAGTGGAGAAGTGTGGCTCAATGGTTAGAGCGGCAGACCCTGATGCAGAGATCTGGCCCGGGACCACGGTTCAATTCCCGCCTCGGCGGGTCTTGGGCTCAATTTCCTCGGACCTGATAATTCTCGCCTCGGTGCCTATTCTAATCATGGGTCCCACTCTGCAACTCTGGGCAATAGCTTGCTTAATCTCCACAACGGCCCCACCAGCGCTGGGATGCCTGGCTTCACCTTGGGGGTGCCCGGAGTGGACATTTCACAGGGAAAAGCCAGGAAGGGTTCCACAGCGGTATGCGTACAGCGCCTCGACGCCCCAGTTGGGGTAGCAGTGCGCTTTACAAGTACGAATTTCATTTCATTTCAAGTGGGGGGCAGTAGAGCGACCACTGGTGATAGGATGGGTGGCGGAGATGGACAGATGCATGGTAGCCGAAAGGAGGTTTACAAATCTAGGGGTTGTCCTAAAAAGTGGGACAGAAAATGGGGCACCTGGAATACCTATTGTGGGGAACTGTGCATCTCACCAACAGTAGAACTGGAAATGTTGCAAAGGAGGGCCAATGAACTGTAATGTTTGATTGACATATTGTACACAGTATTGTTTTTTCAATTCTGTAAAGGAATGTATTGCTATGAGTATGCAAGTGACAAATGTTAAATTAATAATAAAATTATTATATAAAAAAAAAAAAACCTGACTGCTTCGCAGAAGGCTTTCTTTTGCAGGAGCCCTATTGAACAATGTGCTGTTCGAGGCTTTTCCTCCCTCCCAATGAGTCCAGGACATTTGGTCTATGATTACGATGTTTGTCTCGGCCTTAGATGTCAGTGAGAGTGGCTCTGAGGCTCCTTGGCCTGCTGGCCTCATGCATCCTGTTAGTCCACTTCGCCAGGTGTCATATTTGGGCTCCTCAGTGTGATAAGTATCAATGAGCCCAGTACCAAGGAAACCTTTCAGGTGTCATCCAGGTTTTGTAGGAAATTGCACAAGCCCTGCATTTGTGGTTGCTGAACCGCAATCTGACCAGCAGCGGACCCTGTTTCCTTCACCACCCAGAGCAGATGGTAGTGACGGATGCATTCCTGCTGGGCTGTGGAGGTCATCTGGGAGAGGAGATCAGAGGAATGTGGTTTCAGGTGGAAACCAGGCTCCACCTACATCTGTTGGAGTTGCGGGCCATCCACCTGGCCTTGGAAGGCCTTCCTGCGATCCATCAAGGGGAGATCCGTGCAGGTACCCACCATGGCCAAGTGGGACTGCAACAAACTGGGCGATCCTGTGCAAAAGGCACTGGCCTGCTAGAGTTGGCTGGAACATCAGGGTATCTCCTTGATCATGAACAACATGGCGTGATCTTTGAACACCAGGGTGGGTGATCTCAGCCAGTGACGCCAGGGGGAAGTGTCACAAATGGAGGATGCATCATGAGGTGGCGCAGAACGTCTTCCGGCAGTGGGGAGAGCCCTGACTGGATCTTTTTGCCACCGTCAAGAATGCACAGTCTCAAAATGTCTATGCAATGGAGTTCCCAAGAACTCTCTCTCTAGGAATTCATGCTAGAGTGGAGCGTGGAACTCCTTTATGCCTTTCCACTCCTACCTTTACTGGCTCAGGAATGACCAAGCTCAAGTCATCCTAGTGGCTCTGGATTGGGCCATGGAGAATGTGGTACGAGGAACCCCTGGGCATGAGCATCTGTTCTTCGATCATGCTAACTCTTTGGAAGTATCTTCTGTCACAGCAGCAGGCCAGGCTTCCTCACCCAAACCAGCACAATCTACACCTCCATTCGTGGACATTGATCAGTAGCAGTTGACTGTGTTAGATCTACCTCCTGAGGTTGTGGATGTCATCTTTGCAGCCAGGTGTCCCTCTAGAAAGTCTACTTATGCAGGGTGCTGGGAAAAATTTGTGACCTGATGTGGAGTCTGCAACACAGACCACTTACAAGCCAAGCTGTCCGATGTTTTGTTGTTTGTTTGATCTTTAGGCCCAGCAAGGTCTTGCGATGGGCTCCATTAAAAGTTATTTGTCATCCCTTTCAGCTTTTATGCGTCCCCCAGACAAACCATCCTTGTTTAAATTACCTATTGTGATGGGGTTTATTAAAGGTTTGACGCACATTTTCTCACCCTAACCGTTTGTGATGACACAGAAGTTTCTAAATTTAGTCCTGACATTACTAATGTGAACCCCCTTTTAGCCTTTGCACAGCTGCTCATTGCGTCTACTGAACCTCAAAATCATCTTCATCATTGCAACCACTTCAGCTAGTCGCGTGAGTGAGCTCCAGGCTCTCTGTGCAGCCACCCTACACAAAATCTTTTCCAGTCAAACTGGTGCTGAGGACCAAGGCAGCTTTCTGTCTCAAGCCATGATGATGTTTCACGTTGTGCAATCTGTCACCCTCCCAACATTCTTTGCCCAGCCTCACCCCTCGAAAGAGAAGGAGAGACTCCATTGGCTGGACTCCAAAAGAGCCTTGTGCTTTTACATCAATCACATCATAGACCATCTGGTAGACCTTTTGCTTTTTGTGGGGTTTTCCTAGTCTAAGACATGTAAGGTGGTGCAGAAAAGGTCGCATAGATAGTCTTGTGCATTAAGTTTTGCTATGCATTGGCCAAGAAGCAGCCTTTGGAAGGACTGAGGGCTCAGTCCACCAGGGGCAAGGCTGCTGCCACTGCGTTAGCACGCGTAGTGCCTGTTCTTGACATATCCATGACTCGATGTGGGAAACTGCCCGTTCGGTCCTGCAGGACCTTTGATCTGAACCCTCTCCAAGATCCCCCACCTTGGGAAGTACTGCTTTGGTATGTATTCTATAGCTGAGGAATCTGAAGACTAAGGGGCTCATTATGATGGCGGGCGGACATCAGTCCGCCCGCCATCATAACGGTTTTGGGACCGCCCGCCATACGTGCGGCGATCCCACCAGTGCAATTAGGATGCGCCCGCCATACTGGCGGGCGCATCCTGGCCTTTTAACATTGTGGACGGTGCTGCTGGCTGCAGGACCGTCCGCAATGTCAAAAGAGCATGCACAGCATTTCCCTGCACCACGTGGCAGGCACCACGCGGTGCCTGCCACTTGGTGCATGGAACTGCAGGGGGGTACCATGGGTACCCCCCCAGTGCACCCCCCACCCCCACACAGAGGGGGCCCGCAACAGGCCCCCAAAGCCAGTCTCCGCCTGTCTTTTTGCGGCGGGATATCCGCCGCAAAAAGACAGACGGAAGGGCATACCCTAATCACTACGGCGGTGCCTGCATGGCACCGCCGCAATGTTGTCCTGGTTCCGGGTTCCGCAAGGCGGGCGGAAAAGCACCGCCTTGCGGTACCATGGCGGACGGACTTTCCGTCTGCCACGGAACCATTGTGATTCCCACCGCCATCCGAATTTGGCGGTGGGAATTTTCAGTATGATGGCGGAAGGACCGCCACCGCCGGGCCGGCGGTGTCGGTCCTTCTGCCATCATACTGAAATTCCCACCGCCATCCGGAGCTGGCGGTGGGAATTTTCAGTATGATGGCGGAAGGACCGCCACCGCCGGGCCGGCGGTGTCGGTCCTTCTGCCATCATAATGAGCCCCTTAGTTACTTAAATCTGAAGACCAAGTTACTTGCCTTTGGTAATGTTCTTTCTGGTGGACACTCATTCTCACTGCAGATGCCTCACTGCCCTCCCACCTCCCCATTCTGTGGAGTGGTCTCTTTTATCACTAAAAAAAGCTCACAAATTAGAGATCTGAATACTGGTGCCTCGTATTGTTTTGAGATCCACGTCTGGGGTTGTGGAAAGAGCCATTTTAGAAACAATCGGCATGCCGGGGTGGCACCTATATACAGCTCCCCTCCACCACGTCCAGGGGGATCGAGGCCAGTGCAGAGCCGCATGATGCCACCTAGTGGTGTGTGGAACATTGCTGTGAAATCTTCGGGATCCAGTCTGGCACCTTGGAAATATTCTAATGGTGAGGAGTCTAAGGTTAGACAGTGTGCGGTTAGTATCCACCAGGAAGGGTGTTACCCAAGGCAAATAACTTGTTCTTCATTGTAAACAACTGGCATCCAGAAGTGGGTCAGTCAGTGGCATGGACATTGCTAGCAACACACTGGGGGTCTGACTGCTTGTAAATAGAGGGAGGAGCGGAGCAGTGAACCTGGAGAGGGTGGTCACACTAACCAGAACGCAGGTGCAAACAGACAGCGGAGCAGCATGGACGAAGAAGAGTCTAGTGTAGATTATGAGCTTTCTACTCAGGTGGCAAGAGTGAAGAACTACCGCCAGGGGAAATGGAAGTCTGTTGACCCTGACAGTGCACATGGTGCTTGAGAAGGAGCGTGGACTCTAAAATAATGGGTTAGTAAGAACTAGTCATTGGTGAGGCTGTATAGAAGCAAATAAAGGCCACAAGACTACAGTGATGATCAGCTTAACCCTGTGTTTTTTGTACGCCTTATCTGGGTGTCGTGTAAGGCAGTACATGCACGGGGAGCTGGAACAGCTGCACTGGCCTGGAGATTGAACAACTTGAACCTTGGAACAAAACTCAATGGAGTACTCTGACTGGGTGCATATCTGACTGCGGACAGTTAGTGGTAAGTTCTGGAAAGCATAGTATGGTTTACTGGAAATCTATGCTGTGACTTCCAAACTACATTGGTCACAAAAGCCTACAACTGGAATTGATGGTTAAGTTGGCGCAATAATGGGAAAGCCTCAGAAATAGAGCTGTGGTTGGAAGCCACCAGTGTCCGCAATGGTGTGTCAACTGGTGATAGGCTCGAGGGAGGAAAACACTTCCTAATCAACACCTAGTGACAAACTGGACAACATCTTAGACACCATAACAGCATCAAGAAAAGCGCTCAAAGGTAAAATTCACTCTGTGGTAGCAGATATGAAACTGTTGTGCAATGATCAAAGAAAACTTTCACACCATATAAAAGAAATTGAAAATCCGCTGAGCATATTGTAATCAACCATCGAAATTCTGTAGACACAGGTATTGGATGTGACTGAATGGTTAAGATTTTTGAAGTACAAAATGGCGAAGCCCGAATTAAGATATAGGCATAACAACATACTGGTGATGGAACTGCCTGAAAGCAAATTGGCTGGCCTAGATGGTAGAGCTACAAGGTTTTCCAAACTGCCGCGGCACTGGCAGCGGAAAGAGCCCATCACCCCCCCAAGACCCTTGGTGGCCCATATACTTAACTTCAGGGATGTAGTCCTGAAAAAGGTGAGGAATGCAGGTTACTTATCATTTGAGAATGATAAAGTGATGATTTTTCTCACCTACACTACAGAAGTGCTGAAACAACAGGCTTCCTTCTTTGCAGTCAAGCGTAAACTGCATAACATGGGAGCAAAATACATGGTGATGGTCCCATCTAAACGGAAGGAATTATTGGCTGGTCGGTCATATATTTTCACTGGTCCTAAATAAATCTTAAAACTGGGCAGAAGAACAGGTACCTGGTCAGACAATGAAGCAGAATACCAAACCTCACTGTTTTGAAACACAACAGTGTAAGAAGCCTAAATTCTGTAATATGAACAGCCCTTCAAAGGATGAAGCCCAAAAGAAGAAAGAGGTCTTATATTGGCGGTGAACGCCACAATAGACAAATCACCGAGAGCCACTACTGATACAGACGAGGATTCCCCTGAAGAAAATACGACCTCCAACTAACTGTCCAGGAGATATGACTGCCATAAAACCATGCCTAGATTGGTGGACAATCTATTGTAAATCCACATGAGTTTGAGACAAGGCAATGGCAAGTGCATAAAGTCTGTGGTTCGAATTAAAACAATCCCAGTTATTCTACAATGCATGTAATGTATGGTTTCTCACACTTATTAGTGGCTGGTGAGGGGTCTTCCCACTACAGAGGATTATGTCCGGATACTCCTTTTACTTAAACTCCCTTCAGATGGCAACTGAATATTCAGAATGAGATTTGCACATTGTTCCTGGATGGGGTACCGCTGCTCCACTGTCCTGGGAAGGGTTATTTTGGGATGTCTTGAATTGGATCTGTGACTCTTTTGAAGGGTCAGAATTTCCAAGTTACCAGGGTTACCTCCGGTTGGTAGTGTTTACTTCATGGTGACTGGCTGAGACAGCATTGCACAAATTAGCAATGCTGTGGTCACACTGCATTCTCGGGGGCACACAGTGAATGCCACAACCGAGCAGTTATCCCAGCTTCAGTCAGGCCTACCAATTAGGAACACTGCTACTGGTACCTTGCTCACAATGACTGGGATAATGCAAGGAGACCGGCCCGACATACTTCTGCAGTGGCACAGGTGTTTCAATTAAGCTCCTCAGACCAATTCGCACTCCAGATCTCGTCAGTTGTGTTTGATAGCGAGTCCCTGTTAGACAGACCCCTACAACTAGGGTCAATTACTGCACTCACTTCCTTGGTCAGCTCTTCCTGCAGGGTTGGTGCTTTCTTCCATCTCGTACAGGCAGGACTCCTTGGTTCCCAGGACAAGTTTAGCAATTCCTCCTTCACATCGGACTCTAGATAATGTTCCTTCACTTCTGGGGAGTTGCCTGTCATATGCAGTAGTCCTAGTACTCTGCAGAGTACCCGGTCCTCGGTCAAACAGAGCTTGGAACTGAGTCATGAAGTGGTCAGCACCTGCTAGTTTTAAGACTCAGGATGTGCATTCCAAGCTGCCTTCATTGAATTGATTTGGGTCTGTTTATTTTTCATGTGTGTCAGCCAATCCATCTTCCTGACCCAGCCTTTATCTCAAGTGATGCTCTTCACAGAAGGACAGCCTCCGGGTGGATCACCCACCACGAATGTACAAAAGAGGTGTGCGCTGGCTGCACCCTAGCTATTTATGACCATTTCTGACAGAGGTCCGGAAGAGACAAAGGTCTGCCCCTCTTCAAGGGGACGCTTCCTCTCTGACAACAGACACTAAATTCTCACCAATTCACATGTCTTGGGTAAAAAGGCCTAGTCAGTATAATCATTTACAAAACACAGTATGTGCCACCTCTTGCTTTGTGCGCCCCTCCAGGGTTAGGATGAGTCCAAAATCTATGGTAGTCAAGGGCAGGCCTAGATCTTTGTGCACACGCTAAACTAATCTGTGGAGTGCCAAAAGCGAAAAACCAGGATCACAGATTCTCGTTTAGGCATGCAAGACAGGGGGCACAACTAGACTGCATGCAGTGGACATTCCCATCACTTTAGAAGACAGAGTATGGGACATTAGTAGGGACAGATCCTTTTCACTCATTCGTACAGCATCTCAGGCATTAATGGAATGGGCATCCACAAGGATCCGAGTGATCCCTAGCAACTATGCAACTTGATTAATAGGGTTCTCCCTTTACCTGCCCATGCATTGGTGGCACACATGGTTGAATGATGTTTTTGTACTACACTCCTGCATGCATTTGTAGTTCAAACTAAAGATCTTCGCAAAACTATGATCACAATTACCTGATGGTGGAAATAGTATGGGACAGAACTGAAAACAGCATCTCTTCTTTGTGACTCCATGCTATCTCATTAGATGACCCTGCATTTAGGGCCACAATAGGAGAAGGGATACATAATTGTTTCATTGAAAATGGTGGAGCTGCTGTAAAGTCCCTGGTGGAATGAAAGATGTTGGAGCTATTTATTAGGGGTTATCACATCAGAACATGGACGGAATTCACAGGGAACTAGAGAAGCCGGTGAGTACATTAGAGGAAAACACCTATCGATGGTAGTGACCCTACACTCAGAGAGGAGTATAATCAGGAGATGGAACAGTATTCACCACTGCTGGAACTAATGAGATGTTTGGACTACAGGGACGTACTTAGTTAAGAAACACATAGAGTGAGACTAGACTGAGAACATAATGACCGTGCTGATCGGACTGAATTCTAAAGAATCCCTAAATACCAGCATTCAAAAAAAGATGGATGAGATAGTTTATATCCAACATGAGATGAAAAAGTGTTTTGACTATCAGTAGGAGATATATTAAGAAAGCTGGGATTCGGAGACAACATTATGAAATAATCACTTTGTTATAAACTTGGCCATTGGCAAGAATTCACACAGCAGAATTGTATCGGGGTCATGCAATATCGAAAGATAACATGACAAGGGTGCCTCCATGCCTGTAACACTTGTGTTGGCAACAAAACTCCTTACCCAACATCTCAATATCTTCCAAAACATTTGTGATATCGCTAACTGCTGACAATATTTTAATATACCTGTATTTTGAAGTGGAGAATTTGGCCCCCTCAGTAGGCAAGAGGAAGGTCTTTGGGGAGATTGCTGAACTGCAGATAAATTGGCTAAAATCCTCCATATTCTTTATCACTGCTGGCATTGATGAATTTGTACAAAGGTTTAACCCGTGTATTCTCCAATGGGAACGCAACATGTTCCGTTATGTAAGCATATAGATATGGTGATGCGCAAGAATGACACAATAGAGTTGAAAATAGGAATACCAGTACTCCAAACTTGTAGGTTCTATACTCATTCAGAGGAAGGAAAGGCTGGCTTTGCACATGGAGCATTAACGCTGCTTGGAGAGAGACATCATGTGTTTGAAGTTCGCACTATGCAGGGTACCTAATTGTAATTCAGGAAACTACATTCTTATGGTCCAGAGTGTAGATGCTAGGCAATTGAGACACTTAGTTTCTGCAGCCAGGATTTACTCACCAGAACTCAAGGAAATTGTTGGAGATTATTTGATTGTTTTGGTTTTTGAAGCATGCTTGACGTCCGAGCCATATACAGAGAAGTATTCTTATGAATCCAGTCGCACTGTGGAAAGAAATAGCCTCTATTAAAATACTGTTTCAGAGATCACATTAAAGGAGTATTCCCTCATATTCTTTTTTGCATATCTTTTGCTCATGTACATGAGAAATAGGAATGGTTAGTTTCTCTTTGAAAGACAGGAGACTGCCTCTGCCACAGAGCTGCCCTCGGGTGCTCCACCGAATGTTTGGTTCTGACAGTGATCAGTGTCAGGCAACCTTCAGAGATGTCAATGGAGATGACTTGCCCCCCTTCCTATGATGACGACAATCTCTACATGGACTTGCAGGAGGCCAGTGGGCCGGAGACTTCTCCTTATACTTCTTACTTCTTCACCCCCACTCCTCCAGTTCGGATTACCAATGGAGGAAAGTGTTTTATTTTCTGTGTTGATTGGAGGTTTTTGGACCTACCTTAGTGCTTTCGAAAGCCCGGGGACGCAGACCGATTAGGTGTGCACACGGGGCAGGACCCTTGATGTTAGTTTGACTAAAGGGCTACCCCTGCGGTCCCCTGAGAAGCAGACATTCTCCCGAATTGGGATGGAGTACTACACACCTACTGAGGAATAAGATAAGTGATCTTTTTTTCGGGTGTGTCACACTAAGGAGCAGCTATCTGCCCTTACATATATAGCAATAGGTATTAACCTCTTGTGATAATTACCAGGGGGGGACATTTTGGCCCTGAAGAAAGTCTGGGACCTTTTTAGGCCAATTTTCGGACTGAAACATGTTGGCACTAGGGTCATAGGACCATAATACTCCTTGCGACCCACATAGTTTTTTGTATTTTAATATCCCCTGCGGCTCCACTAATAAAGGGATACCGGGATCGGCAGGAGGATTTTTAATCTTTATACTCCCTGGCCATTTCTTCCTAAGTGCTCCCTGAAACATGGTCGAGTCCACCCTGACCTTTAGGAGTCAGGGTGTACCCGATGAAGCATGACACTACTAGAGTGTGTGAGGGTTATATTAACAAAAGGAATTGCTTCCTTTCCCACAATCTAGTGCGTAATAATTGAAAGGTCTCTTTCACTTTTCCCATTTCTTTGAGCTTTTAGACTTTGTCTAGAAGCCCGTGGGGTACTTGTTGTGGCAGATGAGTCGTAGACCATTTCCAGTCGGTGGTAGGCCACCTAACATCAGTAGTGTTCACAATCAACAATGAAGACAGATAATTTACTACTATTGGTTCAATAAGACTTTGTAGGCACTGACTTTGTTATAAGAGACCCTTTTAAATATCTGTGTGATGACAAGCAAACATTTTCAAAGTCTCCAAACACATGTATCCTGCTAATGCTCTTTGTTTTGAGAAATATTGTTTCATATTTTTAGGAAATTGGTTTCTTCATTTCATCTATGTGTGTTTAACATTTGTATCGGAAAGAGACAGTTAGTTATAGATTCCTTACCTTAGAATTACCCCCAGGCATCAGATTGGATCGGTTGACTCCGCGTCCGGCGTCGTGGTCGACTGGATGATGTTGCGGTGTCTACTTAGATGCCACCCCTGCGCACTGGCGTCACTTCTTTTTTTTTCGTGCCAGCCTAGCGCAGATCCGGAGAGAGCTACCCCTTTAGTCACTTTTTGACTAAACTTTTTTGACGTTTTGTCGATTGTTTTTTCGAGTCTTCGACTCCTGGTGTGTGAGGGATGTCCCACCGCCAGACCGGGTTCAAGCCTTGCGAGGCCTGTCACATGCTGATGTCTGTGACGGACCCGCACCTCGTGTGCCTGCTGATGTCTGGAGAGCGACCACGACCCGAAGTCGTGCTCCGACTGCCAGGCCATGAATCCTAAGTCTTTGTGGTAGCTGTCCTGAAAGCTCTTGGAGGCCCGGCGGTCGGCTTTGCGTCGCTCCCGGTCTCGTTCGAGAGGAAGGTCTCGAGGCCGCTCGTGGAGCCCACACACCTCTTCGCACTCAAAATCTTCAGAGTCTTTAGGTAAGTCGAAGCACAAGAAGAAGGCGAAGAAGCACCAGCGCTCTTCGCCTTCTCCCCGTTGGTCGGCTGACGCGACGTGGGACCCAAAGCGTCGTTGCTCTAACGCTCCGTCTCCAGTGCCTCCTTCAGGGACGACTCCGCACCTCCCCCCATATCCTGGAGCCGGAGCGTCCCCTGCCCAACTTTGTAAGTTCTACGAGACCCTCCACCTTGTATTTGTGCAGCCCGACTCCACCGGCACGCCTTCAGGCCCCACGGAGCCGGTGGGGGGTCTTGGGCCTTCAATGCTGGCAGCTCTGGCCCCAGTAGGCCCCCGCGGATCCAGGCCTGGATCCGGACCGACGCCGGTCGATCTTACCCGACCTTCACCCGCGTCAATCCCGGTGACGACGCCCCCGGCGTTGACCGTGACCCCGGTCGACGCAGTCCCCATCCTCACCCCCGAGATGGACCCAGAGCCGGACCGACGTCGGATGCTACGCCAGAGGGTACTTTTGTTCCCCTGTTCATCCCTGGTGTTTCCTGTCACCCAGAAGGTGGTGTTGAGGACTGGGAGGGGTCGCTGGACCCTTTAGCAGACCAGCTAGAAGAGGTGGACTGGAGAGAGGACGTGGGTGACGCCAGTGGTCTGGACACTTCTCCAGACCTTGGCATGCTTTCTCACCCTACAGTGGCTATGGAGGAGGGAGCATCCTATGCTGTGGTGGTGAGCAGGTAAGTTGAGGCCTTTAGCTCCCTTCAGTGGCGGTCAGGACTAACGGAGGTGCTTCGACCTGCAGCATCCACTTCCGAACCCCTATTGCCCTTCAATGAAGCCCTCACTGACATCCTTCTGGGCACCTGGTCCAAGCCCAGCACAGGGGCTCCTGTGGAAAGGACGATTGCCCACCACCATCGCCCAGCCCCGGGCAACCCAGTTTTCCTCATCCAACACCCTTCCCCCGAGAGCTTGGTGGTCCAAACCTCTTCCTCCAAGGGCGCATTCCCTTCTGTTCCCCCAGATAGGGAATCCAAGAAGCTGGATCACCTTGGGAAGCGCATGTTTTCTTCCTCCAGCTTAGCACTGCGGTCTGTGAATACTGCGTGCCTCTTGGGCCGATACTCCCATACCATCGTGGGACTTTGTTGTGCAAGTGCAGCCTCAGTGCCCGGAAGAGGCCTGGGCCGTTCTCTCCCAGGCAGTGGCGGATGGGAGAGGCGCAGCAAAATTCACAATAAGATGTGGACTGGATACCACCGACTCACTAAGCAGAACGATTGCCACGTCGGTAGCCCTTCGTTCGTAGCCCTTCGGCGCTACGCCTGGTTGAGGACATCTGGCTTTTCGGGAGATGGCCAGTCTACCTTGATGGACATGCCTTTTGATGGCCGTCGCATCTTAGGTGACAAAGCAGACTCGGCGCTGGAGCACTTTAAAGATTCTTGGGCTATGGCCAGATCTTGGGGCCTCGCTGCGCCTTCCCGTCCACTCCTGTCTGCTTTTCGTCCATTTCGTGGCTACTGAAGGAGCGCCCAGCCACATCCAGCCCAGTCTAGCCACCGGTGCACGCAAGCTGCCTAGCCTTTGCATGGTCGAGGGCGTGGGACCCAGCGATCTCGTGGGTCTGTGAGCCAGCAGGCGGGCCAGTCCACCCTTTCCCCCCCATGCAGCAGCCTCCAAGCCGTCCTAGTCCAACCTTTCAGGGCCATCAACCGCCAGTGGGCAGCAGGATTCGCCATCACCTCCCCCACTGGCAATCCATCACGTCGGACAGGTGGGTTTTCAAATAGTCCAAAGGGGCTACTCCCTCCCCTTCGAGATTACCCCTCCCTTCATGCCACAGTCTTTTGATCACATGTCGGAGGATCATTTGGTGCTTCTCCGCCAGGAAGTCTAGCCTCTCTTGGCTAAGTGAGCTATCGAGAGGGTCCCTGTACCAGAAGTAGGTCGTGGTTGCTATTCCTGCTACTTTCTGGTGCCCAAAAAGGACAAAGGCCTGCATCCTGTTCTAGCCCTTCGGGCCCTCAACCGATTCCTCCGGAAGGAGAAGTTCAAAATGCTCACATTAGCTCAGGTCCTGTCTGCCCTCGACTCTGGAGACTGGATGGTGGCGTTGGACTTGCAGGACGCCTATTTCCATATTCCCGTCCTGCCGGCCCACAGACGCTACGTTTGCTGTGCTCCCCTTTGGCCTTACCAGTGCCCCTCGGGTGTTCACGAAAGTGATGGCGGTGGTCGCAGCTCATCTGCGCATATCAGGGGTTACAGTCTTCCCCTATATCGACGATTGGCTGTTGAAGGCGTCCACGCCCCAGGCTGTCGTCTCCCACCTCCAGACTACGGCAAACCTCTTGCAGTCGCTGGAGTCAACTATAAACATGCCGAAGTCACAACTGGCTCCCTCTCAGATAGTCCCTTTCATCCGAGCTGTTCTGGACACAGTGCAGTTTCGGGCCTATCCTCCCGAACAGTGAGTCCGGGATATTCGCGCTATGATACCAATGTTTCAGCCTCTAGCCCGGATTTCGGTGATAATGACTCTGAGGCTGCTGGGCCTCATGACCTCCTGCATCCTGCTAGTGGATCATGCCAGGTGGCATATGCAGGCTCTGCAGTGGGACCTGAAGTTCCAGTGGGCACAGCATCAGGGGAATCTTTCCGACTACATCCAGATTTCGGAGGAAACTGCAACACAATTGCATTGGTGGCTGAAGAACCAAGCTTGGGTCAGAGGCAGATCCCTAACCCCTCCCCAGCCATATCTAACAGTGGTGACAGATAGTCACTCCTGGGATGGGGCGGCCTTCTGGGAGAGGTGGAGATCAGAGGCGCCTGGTCTCTGGCGGAGTCCGGGCTCCATATCAACCTGCTGGAACTCCGGGCGATCGCCTGGCGCTGAAAGCGTTCCTTCCCTCTCTCAAAGGGAAAGTGGTGCAGGTATTCATTGACAACACCACCGCCATGTGGTACTGCAACAAGCAGGGCGAGGTGGGGTCGTGGACCCTGTGTCAGGAGGCTCTTCTCCACTGGACGTGGCTGGAACATCAGGGCATAGCCCTGGTGGTTCAACACCTGGCTGGTTCTCATAACGCCAGGGCGGATGAACTCGGCCATCGGTGGATCACAAAAGGCGTCTTCACTCAGAGGTGGTGCAAGCTCTCTTTCAGCGATGGGGAGAGCCTTGGTTAGATCTGTTTGCCACCGAAGAGAACGTGCAATGACAGCAGTTCTGCGCTTTCGGAATTTCCAAGGTGGCACTTGCTCGGCTACGCTTTTTGTCGCGAGTGGAGTTGCGGCCTCCTGTACACCTTTCGGCCTGTACCTCTTCTTCCACGAGTGCTGAAGAAGATCAAGCGCGACCGGGCCCAAGTTATTCCTGTTGGCTCCGGACTGGGCACGAAGGGTATGATACCCCGAGCTCCTGAGCATGGCCATCGATCCTCCGATCAGGTTGCCCCTTCAGGAGGATCTTCTGTCGCAGCAGCAGGGGACGGTTCTTCACCCGAACCCGTCCAGCCTCCACCTCCTTGCGTGGAGATTGAGCAGCGACAGTTTACAGTTTTTGACCTTTTACCCGAAGTCTGTAATGTCATCTTGGCAGCCAGGGGGTCCCTCTACGAAAATGGTATACACCTGTCAATGGAACAATTTTGTGGCATGATGCGCAGCAAAGGCTGTAGAGCCCCTCTCTGCCCCTCTTTCTGAGGTCCTTCTGTATTTTCTTTCTTTAGCCTGGCAGAGCTCTGCCCTGGGTGGGCACTCTTAAAGGCCACCTTGCAGCTATATCTGCTTTCCTTCGGTTTCCAGATCCGCCATCCCTTTTCAAGTCTCCTATTGTAAATAGATTCTTTAAGGGCATTATTCATCTCTTTCCTCCTTCTCCTTTCATAATGCCCAAGTGGGACTTGAACCTTGTTTTAACTTATCTTATGTGTGCTCCCTTTGAGCCTCTTCACAACTGTCCTTTAGGGCTCCACACTCTGAAAACTGCCTTCCTTGTTGCTATCACCTCTGCTCGAAGAGTGAGTGAGCTTCAAGCTCTATCTTCTAAGCCCCCTTTCTTCTCTGTGCATCCGGACAAAGTGGTGCTTCGTTCCTTTCTAAAGTGGTTTCACCATTTCACATTGGACAAACGCTCACTTTGTCCACCTTTTCCCACCTCCGCACCCTTCCAAGGAGGAGGAGAGACTCCACCATCTGGACCCTAATCGTGCGCTATCCTTCTACCTTGACCGCACGAAGGACTTCCGGGTGGATGATCGACTTTTCGTTGGCTATGTAGGTGCCAAAAAAGGGCGGGCTGTTCAAAAGTGTACCATCTCTCAATGGGTTTTCCTTTGCATAAAGATCTGCTATGCTTTAGCGAAAAAGGAACCTCCAGTGGGGCTACATGCTCATTCCACTAGGACTACGGCAGCAACCACTGCATCAGCACATGGGAGTACCACTTCTTGACATCTGTCAGGCAGTCACGTGGGCATCCTTGCACACGTTCACCAGACATTACTGCCTGGACAGCCAAGTCCAGAGAGACGGCTTTTTTGCCCGTTCAGTCCTCCAGGACTTTCTGGTGTGAACTTGGTTTGCAGACCCTTCTCCGGGGTTGGTATTGCTGGGGTATCTATTCTAAGGTAAGGAATCTATAACTAACTGTCTCTTTCAGATGAACAAGTTACTTACCTTCGGTAACGATGTATCTGTAAGAGACATATGTTAGATATAGATTCCTTACCGCCCCACCCATCCTCCCCGCTCTGCAAACTGACTTCTAGGAATAGGGACTCCCTTGCAGGGCCCTAGTTGTTGCGCACAAGTGGTCAGTGTCTTTCATGGCTCTGTGCTTCTGGCGTGGAAAGTCTTGTCAGAACTGACGTCAGCGTGCAGGGGTGGCTTCTTAGTAGACACCGCGACGTCATGCGGTGTCGACAGACGCGCAGGGAGTACTTAAGTGTGCTATTCCCTTCGTATCAGATTTATTAAAGATACGGTGGACGAGCTTTCCAAAATGCAGCAGGAAGTTAGTATGGAGTAGCATCCGTATCTCGGGCGAGGACCTTGCAACCTGGAGATCAAACGTCTCTCTGGCTGATGTTAAGGCTGCATCGTTTTGAAAAAGCATGGCTTTCAGTTTGCGTATAGAATCAAAGCACATGTTGGAAACATTTATCGAAGACCATACCAATACCAATCTGGTTTTAGAGGGGGACATAGTACTGAAACGGCCCTAACCCCCATTGTTGATGACGCCTTGAGTCTACTTGACCAAAATGTGCCATGGCTACTTATCCTTCTTGATCTATCCTCAGCGTTTGACACGGTCAAACACGAAAACCTGATTGATATTCTGGAAAAAAGGATGGGGTTATCGGGCCCCGTCTTAAATTGGTTTAACTCATTCCTACAGAACAGAACGCAATGAACTGTGTTCTTCTGAACACTCAACAATGGCTAACTCACAATCACCTTTTGCTTAATACTCTCAAGACTGAATTCCTCCTTATCGCCCCGCCCACCCACTCCATACCCATTCAAGACTGGCTCAAACATCTTACTGCCATACTCATGTGGTGGATTCCACTAGATCCTTAGGCATCACGCTAGACAAACACCTCCTTATTGTATTGGGGTTGGTTTACTACAAATGTTTAGGATGTTTACTTGCTTAGTGACTAACTGTATCCTTTCTTTTCTGATGTACAGCGCTCTGATACCCGTTTCGGGTCATGTTCGCGCTTTATAAAACTTTTCAAATAAATAAGCAAAAATTATCCGAATCCAGTCTGACGCCTGGGGGTAATTCTAAGGTAAGGAATCTATAACCAACATATGTCTCTTACAGATACATCGTTAACGAAGGTAAGTAACTTGTTCTACAACAATAACTGAAATTATTCGAGCTTCATTTTAAACTGAGCTAGTTGAATTGTAAAGTAGTGTAGTTAACCTTCTTATTTGCTTTACTTTCACAAGATCACCAGATACACCTTCTGAAAATGTCTGCTACAGAATTGTTCATTTTTATTGCATGCAATCTGTTAAGTGACATTGGCAATTATACTTGCAGGCTTTTATGTAGTTATGAGTTCTTAGATGTTCATCCTAGTGTGGAGTGTTTGTGTCCTATGCTTACAATTTTAAATTCACAGTTTTAAACAAATGTTTTTTAATGCAAATTATGCATATGCGTTGTTACTAGTCTATGTTCACTCAAGTATAGCTACAAGTCGTGTCATTGTCAATTGCAGGTTTTGGGAGATGCCTTGTGTATAAGAATGCCAAATGCACTTTAAAACGCTACACAAATCAAACATTTGATAAAGTGATGGGTCCAATGTTGGATGCAGCTACACGCAAACCAATTTGGCGTCATGAAATTTTAGATGCTGATGGAATATGTTCTCCAGGTAATAAAACATTTCTTAAAGTGATTGGTTTCCATGTTGGATGCAGACATGTGTAACACAGCCACCCTTAATTAAAATGTTGATTTAAAGTGCCTTTCTAGTCAACAATGTGTCTATTTAGGGGCATGATTGTTATTCAGTCTGAGCTTAAAAATCTTACAGTTGGAAACCTAACGTAAATGTTTCCCAACGCATATGCTCCTTTCATATTAAAAGAAGAGCAGGTTCACTTTCCCATGCGCAGGCATCATGTTGTGAGCTCCCTATCAAGTGTTTTTTGGTGGCAGTAACAGCCAAAAATAATGTTAATGATAGCTGAATGCCCACGTGCATCTCTACCAACTTTAGTGGCTTTGAACTGTAACAGAAGGTTAAAGCTCTTTACACTGTTTGCCCTATAATGCTCTAGTGTGCCCTTTGCCCATGCTGTAATGATTTCTACTGCCATGTATTGAATTCTGAGTTTCTTTTCCTTTTCAATTATCACCAATTCAAAGATTTATTTAGATAAAATGATTTTATTTTTTTATTTAGGCAAAGGCAATATGACATATTTAAATAGAGGGATACATTGCTAATAACTGCCTAAATATGTTGAATAAACATCACTACATGGAGAAATGGGTGAGTGGGGGGAAGAGGAAGTAAATACTGAAGACATTTTTGTATTTCTTTTTGTTTTTCATACATTTTCAGAAACCAAAGAGAAAATAATCCTAAATCTTTTCCTGTACAATTATCACATTCCAACCTAGGATGTGAAGGTATACCGAAATATGGTTTCCAGTTGGAAGGTATTCACTTAGTACCAATAGAGATTAACTTATCAAATAGTTTACACTCATTCTAATGTAGGTGGAACTTGACACTAATGGTCTTATATATAAGTTGAATATACATTAAATCTTCAGTGGGTAAGATTGCACACATTATTCTCAAAGCTTTGTTCCAGATTACAAGGACAGTTATGCAGTAGTGAAAAGAATCACATGCAAAATATTGGAATCTTCTTTGTTACAGTTCCAACATTTTGGAGATTTTAATTAATTCACTTTCAACATTCTACTGGTAGTCAATAATACTTCTCAAGTAGTAAAATATACTCTGCGAAACGGAAGCTGGAACCTTTTTTCTTAGATGTAAGTTCATGATAAGGGCCCATTCCTCTTTCTGAGTTAGGCATTGTAAATAAATCGTACCAGTTATGATATATACATTTGTTTTTTTTTTTTACTTTTATTTTTGCATTTTATATAGTTCAACACAACATAAAGTGCATGGTCATAGGTGTAAGTATAATAATCAGAAAATACAAGTGTAAAATTAACCCTCCCGCAGATTGAAGCAAGTGCACCGATTCCCAATACAGAATGCATTGTTTAGCGGAATGAGTCACAACCCAGGTTCACTATAATTTTCAGCCAAGTACCTACAGCAGATGTCAATGTTCCATTCATTTCTGGTCTTCCTGATCTAAAGCCCTATCAGCTGCAAGATATTCATTAAAGGAGATCAACATTGCCCCCCCCATGCCTCCAAATCCTCAACCACTTGATCATCTGTACGGGAGAGTTTCATATGCTGTT
Source organism: Calotriton arnoldi (assembly GCA_963921515.1). Classification (NCBI taxonomy): domain Eukaryota; kingdom Metazoa; phylum Chordata; class Amphibia; order Caudata; family Salamandridae; genus Calotriton; species Calotriton arnoldi. The sequence goes on from CAWUFW010002160.1 coordinate 387,974, forward strand.
CCTCAGCAATTCCCCATTCCAACACATCTTTTATCCACAAACCCTCACTTGGGATTCTTGGACCTATCCAGCCCATTGCAACACTCCGCTTCGCAAGGAGCAATGCTAACTGGAATAGCTTGTATGATGTTTACGCCCCTGGGTTTTTTGATCCCCCTCCAACAGACAAGCACCCGGGGTCAAGGGGACAACCATGCCCACTGCAGCAGAGACATGGGGTACCACTAGCGGCCAAAAATTGTGGACATCCTCACAGTGCCAAGCCAGCTGGTAAGAATGTAGCCCCATCTTCCCCACAACGTGGACAACTTGCTCCTCTGCTCGGGTTAATGCTATAGAGTTTGGTTGGTGTTATGTAGGTACGGTATAAATAATTAAAATGGATCAATTTAAATCTATTATTGGAGGACACCTTTTTCACTAAGGTACATGCATGCTCCCAGTCTGTATCCTCTAATACACCCCTAGTTCCAATTCCCATGCAGCCCTCGCCTTATGATCCCTATTTGTTTGGTCCTCACGAAGTGCGCCATAAAAGAGGGAAATCAGATGTCTACCGTCTTCCCATCAGAGTAATCCTCCCAGACTATGTGAAGGTGGTGGCCCTGCAGGATATATGTTCCAGAGTTCCTTCACCGTGTTGTCTATTTTGGCATATTGTAGAAATTGCCCCTGTCCCACCTCGAATGTGTCCTGAGCAGTAGCGGCTTGCAGAGGGAGTGCTGCGGGGCGGGGGAGGGGCTGGGTGGGGGGGTAGTGGAGTCGGACATACAACGGGCAGGAGTAAGGTAAGTAAATAAATAAATAAAACTATTTACCTTGCGCTCGCTGCATTGTCGAGTTGGCGATGCAGTGAGCGCAAGATAAATAGTTTTATTTATTTATTTACTTACCTTACTCCTGCCCGTCGTATGTCTGACTCCACTACCCCCCCACCTAGCCCCTCCCCTGCCCCGCCCTACCGCCCCGCAGCACTCCCTCTGCGAGCCGCCACTGGTCCTGAGCTTACTAGAATGTAATGAAGGTTCCCCTGTGTACAGATCCCCTGCCACTTCACATCCACCCTCCCTCCATCTGGCCATGGACATATCTCAATCAATAGAATAGAAGGGCTCTAAGTCCCATATGGTTAGTTCCCTGTCAAATGAGGCTGTACGTAGTGTCTTTTTCACTGCGGTTTCCCACAGGCTTGCCGTGTGGCGAATTATGTAGGGTACGCGTCTCTCCGCCCGGCCCCCTGCATCAAAATGCGTGGCAGCGTTGTCCTCTCCACCACCCCCTGGAGGAGGCGCTTCTCCGAATTGTCTCCAACTGTGAGCTAGCGTGCCGTATGTTGGAGATGTGCTGCATAATAATATAGACGGATATCAAGGATAGCTAGACCGCCCTCCTCCATATCCCTTGAGCCCTGTTATGCTTCCTTGCCCATATCAGTGAGATAAGGAAACTATCCAGAGTCCAAAAGGAGGACTCTTGTAAAGGAAAGAGCACATTTTGTACTAAGTACAAACACCGTACAAGGAAGACCATTTTGCCACTGCCGCCCTTCCCATAACTGACTGGGGGAGCATAATTTATGATATATAGATTAGTTATCTTTAATGTGAATGGGATTTAAGTTATTTATAAACTTTTGGGGGCTGAATGCCAAATACCTAGAAAAGATTTCACTTTGATTACTAATACAGGTGCTTGGAAATTAGAGACACAGGATATTGAATTTTAAATGTAATATTCTTTAATATATATTATAATGGCAGAAGAAAATAGGAATTCCATAGGAGTATAAGCAAATTACTAAGTATCAATTATATCAATATTAAATATTATGGGATGCCAGTCCTGCCAATATTGACCATTTAATTTGAACATTTAATAAGGGATCATACCAAATAGAGATGAGATCAGATTTTTTTTAATGTTAGCGGGTATTATCATTAGTATTATCAAATGTCATAATTGCTTATCTGGTGAAAATTTCATACTTGTTTTTAGTGTGGAAAAAGTGATCATATTATGATACTTTATACCGGCATTTCCCAAACCTTGGGTCACAGCCTACTGGTGGTTTGCAACCCATTGTTTTTATGGTCGCAAACGTCCAAGCAATAAATATAAAGATCATTTTAAATTCTGTATTTCTCTTGTCAGATTTGGTGTGCTTCAAAGACAGAGGCCCAATGGCAGGCTATGCCTTCTGACAAATTGCGGCTTATGGCTTTTCCCATGCAGATTGGTGTTCAGAAACTCTTCTCAATTTGCAGTCGGAGGAAGAAAAGTAAAGTGAATTATGTGACAGTTGTCCTGGGGCAAATGGGGTGTGAAAGGAAAAGCTAAAGGATGTAATGTTTTTGTAACCCGCAACAAAATGTAATTACCTTGAAATGAACTGTACACATACAACAGTTAGTAAAATAAAAATGAAGCACATTTTATTATGATTCTGGAGTGTGATGGAAACAAAGATTTTAATAAGATCAAAACAAGACACTTTACTTGGTGATGCACAAATTATAAATATTCACCTAAACCCAATTTTTACACACTATCATTTGTGTGCAATATAGTTTTATCACTAAAACGGTATGTCTGTGTAAATATAGTGGCCATTTCAATTGAAAATGTGCTGGCTGTAAGTGAAAGTGCTCTACCACATGATGCACTGGTTACATTTAAAAAAATCGCCCAGTCATTAAAGCTAAGTGGATTGCGAAAGTTTGCCGTTATACTGAATACATAATACTAAATAAAAATCCCCAAGGACCTGAATCAAATGCTCTACATCTCATGCTACATAATATTCTTGTATTACCCGAAGATTATTGATTTGTATAAAAACCAGATTTATCAATATTCATCCATTTTAAAATCCACATCTATTGACTACATTTGCCGCCAGATAATGATTTTAATATCGTTTGGGGATATGAATAATTAATGCTTTTTAAAAGGTTCCAAACTGATCAAATATAATTTTGATGCGAAATTACAATTTTGGAGAGGATTTAAAAGAATTTGGTCAGTAACCCATCTAGAAGATTTTATGTATTTAAAGCAATTAGAAGTCTTAGAAATAGAAATATTGAAGTCCAATAGTACCGTATCTTCCTGGCTTAACCTTGGAAGGCTCAATTTAGAGAGAAACTAATGTAACTCTTCTCTGGATTTATTTTCCAAATCAGTGCACAGTGCGGACAGAAAACTCCCAAATCCTTCCAAAAGTTTGTTTTGAAGATGTAAATCAATGCATTCTCTTTTGATAAAGAGAATAACATTTTTGTCAATTTTTTATTTTTTATTAAATAGCTAGTAGGCAACCAGATCTATTTGAACCAAGAAAGTTTTTTATCATTCATAGGAGAATAACCACCTCTCTTACTTAATATACAATTACAGGGTCTAATTCAGTGTTTGACAGACAGCACTATGTCCGATAGGGTTGCTTACCTCTGTCACCCTTACAGTAATAGAGGTGCCCGCTGGCCCATCGGTCATCTCTGTACATCGGAAAGTATTGCCTACAAAGCAATTCTTTTCGATGTACAAAATGTTTGGTGATCAGCCACCATTGGTTTTGATGGACATTCACTACACATTTAAAAAAAAAAATGTTTTCCAGAAACTAACTCTCACAGCTGGAGTTTGTTTCTGAAAAATAAAAGACTAATGTGCCCCATACTCTAGGAGTTTTCTCCTCGAGTGTGGAGGGTCATTATTATTTTTTCTGTCCCTGGCTGTGACAGATAGGAGAAAATATCCACCCTAAATTGAGCTGGTGGTGTAATGCCTTTCCTCCAATAGCCCGTGTTCCATCGGTCCGTCAGAGGAAGTTTTCCATCGACTGAGCCACCAGCATCTCGGTTGATAGAAAACGTAAGGTTTGGTGGACAGACTATTTCATCATATTTGCGATGGAGTACCCTGTCCGCCAAACTCTAAATCAGGCCCAGAGTCCTAAGTCAACTTCTGTAGTGGCCATAATTAGGTTATTTCTGGAGGATGAATATCAAAGAATTTGTTGGATTTACACATCATTGTAATAACACATATTGTGACTTTAAAATGATCTTAGTCAATACCATTTGTGTGTGCATTAGGTCCTTTTTAAAAAAAAAAAAATCTTAGACTGTTTTCCTTTTAAAATCACTGCTATATTCAAACACTGTCTATAGTTTAACAATCTAATACTAAATACATTTAGGAGATCATAGCATGGTTATAAATGTAAATGGGAGCAAGACAATGTAGAAATATGTAGAAATCAAAAAATGATCAGTATTCATCTGTGTTTACTGCACATTAGAGAAAAGAATGAATACTTTTATAATAGGGAAGTTCAGACACCAGAGATCAATACATTTACCAGTTTTTAGTGTCTCTTATAAAATCGTAGAACTTTTGGGTTGCTTAAAAGTAAATCTTGATATTTTGTCTAAAAGGGGGGGTTAATGTTTCTTTGGTCAGCCTAATCTTTCACATATTCAGGCATACTCGATATTTTGAGCCTGTATTGTAGATGTTCTGGAGTTGGAATACCTATAGTGTGACAGAATCTGGCATTCTTTAAAGTAGAGAAATGCATTGCAAAGTACAATTCAAACAATACTGCTATCCAGCAAAGCAAAATCAGCTGTTTCCCACTTCTAGTCTCTTGTGTTGGAGAGGATGTGGGCTTTTGGGGGATTGCCATCATATATGCTAAAAGAAATACCCTTTTGGAAGGAGATATTAGCTGCCCTTGGGAGATTTGGGGATATTCTGGTCTGTACCTTGTAGTATTTGTACCTTTAGGCCCATGCTCTCCATTATTATTCAACATTTCACACTATGATCCGGAGAGTTTTGTAGCAATGCTCCTGAGCACTAGTAGGTGGCGATTGTGCAGATTTGAGGTGACTCCGTACGGCCCCAGAAGTGATGGAGCCGAGACGCATATGAGTGTGAGTCCTGCCTGCTGATGCCAGATTCTCTTTATACGTGCCCCTCAACGTGAAACCTAAGCTCCACTCTCACCATCTGTATTCAAACAACGTAAAACATTTTTTGACAGTGTGCTAGGGAACGATGTCCTCTGAAAAAGATAGGATTCAAGCTGTATCGAGTCTGCAGCAAGGAGATGTCAGATCCGCATGAGTTGTTTATGATGCCTGGGCTCTACCCACTACTCCAGTTTGTGCAACATGTCTGCCCTTATGCTCCTGCTAAGGTCCACTTCATGGTCGAAGTCTTCTAGTAAGCTGAAATCTGAAAGAAACACATAGTGATAGATTCCTTACCTTAGAATATCCCCAGGCGTCAGACTGGATCCGGAAAGTTTTCGTCAGCAGTACCCCTGCGTGTCGGTAGGTGGCGTCGTGCGGCTCCGCGTCCGTCGTTGGCGTCGTGGTCGCCGAGATGACGTCGCAGGCGCTACTTAGACGCCGCCCACGCGCGCTGACGTCAGTTCTTTCTTTTTCCGCGCCAGCAAGCGCAGATCCGGGAAGAGCAGGAACCCCCAGTCAATTTTTGACTGACTTTTTGAGACTTTTGTCTCCATTTTTTCATCGAGTCTTCGACTCCTAAGGTGCAGTTAGGATGCCCGGTTTCAAGTCCTGCGGGGATTGTCACCGCATGATGTCGGTGATGGACCCGCACCGTGTGTGTCTTTTCTGCCTGGGGCGCGACCACGACCCCAAGTCGTGCTCCGACTGCCGGGCCATGGCGCCGAAGACTTTGCGGGAGCGGTCCCGAAAGTTGCTGGAAGCCCGGCAGTCGGCTCCGCGCCATTCCAGGTCCCGGTCCAGAGGGAGGTCGAGGGACTGTGCGCGGAGTCATCACCATTCGTCGGGATCCAAGTCTTCGCACTCGGTGTCAGGTAAGGCGAAGCACAAGAAGTCGAAGAAACAACATCGGTCTCCGACTTCCCCTCGCCGGTCGCGCAACGCGGCTGAGGGTATGGGTGGTGCCACCCCCGCGGCTCCGGCGGAGCCTTTGCAGTCGCCGCCCGACTACCCGCCCTTTCCGGGGTCGTCGGCGACTCCGGCCCAGATACAGGAGTTCCTGTCGGCCCTGGCTCGCCTCTTTGGGCCGTCGGGTCCCGCCGGTGCGCCTTCGGGCCCCGCGATCCCGCATGGGTGTCCTCGCGTTTCCTCGCCGGCGGCTCCGGCCCCGGCGTCGCTGTCGGCTCCGGCCCCAGTGCCGCAGGACACCCTTGGATCCAGGCCTGGATCCCGGTCGACGCCGGTTGACCTCGTTACGCCTCCACCGACGTCGACCCCACCGGCACCGATCCTGACGCCGCCCGCTCCTCGGGACGACGTCGACCTCAGTTTCAGCCCCGAGGTGGACACGGCGCCGAGCTCGACCCTGATTGGGGATTTCTATCCCCATGTCCCTGCTCCTTATTTTCGGCCTGTTGAACAGCCTGAGGAGCCCGGGGAGGACTGGGAGGGGTCTGAGGACCCTCTCGCTGCAGCCTGCAAGTCTGAACAGGACTGGGCTGAGGAATTGGGGGACGCCAGTGGTCTGGATACCTCACCAGACCTTGGCATGCTGTCTCCTCCTGCCGTGGCTACGGAAGAGGGAGCCAGTTATGCAGTGGTGTTGCGTAGGGCTGCCGAGGCCCTACACCTCGAGCTCCCTACTGTGGCCGTCAGGACTAACCTCCTGACAGAGGTGCTTCAGCCAGCAGCTACTTCTGCGGAGCCGCTGCTTCCTTTCAATGAAGCCCTCTCTGACGTTCTTTTGGGCACTTGGTCCAGGCCCACCACAGGGGCTCCTGTGGATAGGAACGTGGCCCGGTGCCATCGCCCAGCTCCGGGTGACCCCATTTTCCTCTCCCAACACCCCACTCCCGAGAGCTTGGTTGTCCAAGCCTCTGCTTCCCCAACCGCCTTCCCTTCCGCACCACCGGATAGGGAATCCAAGAAGCTGGATCAGTTTGGGAAGAAGATTTTCTCTTCCACCAGCTCTGCGCTGCGGTCCGTGAACACTGCATGCCTCTTGGGCCGTTATTCCCACTCTCTGTGGGATACGGTGGCGAACGTGCTGCCCCAGTGTCCGGAGGAGGCCCGGCCTGCTCTCGCCCAGGCTGTTGCAGAGGGGAGAGACGCAGCGAAGTTCATGATCCGTTGTGGTCTAGACACCGCCGACTCACTGGGCAGATCCATTGCAACGACGGTGGCGGTTCGCCGTCACGCCTGGTTGAGAACCACTGGATTTTCGGGGGATGTCCAAAACACCCTTATGACATGCCCTTTGATGGCCGTCGCCTCTTCCTGCGACAAAGAGGACAGCGCGTTGGAGAGGTTTAAGGACTCACGGGCTACGGCCAAGTCCTTGGGACTCTCGGCAGTCCGCCCTCCTCCGACTTCCGCTTTTCGCTCCTTTCGTGGCACAGGAAGGGGCGCCCCGCAGCGTTCGCAACAGAGCCACAGGCCGGCGCAGCAGTCATCCCAGCGCGGACGCGGGTACCGCCGTGGTGGACAAAGGGGCCAGCGGGCGGGTCAGTCCACCACCACCCCGGCCACCACTGCCTCCAAACCTTCCTAGTCCGAACTTTCAGGCCCATCAAACGCCAGTGGGTGGCAGGCTCCGCCATCACCTCCCCCACTGGCGCACCATCACTTCGGACAGGTGGGTTTTAGAGATAGTCCGGAGGGGCTACTCCCTGCCCTTCGAGACTACCCCCCCAGCCATGCCACCTCAATACCACCGCATGTCGGGGGATCACTTGGTGCTTCTTCAGCAGGAAGTTGCGGCCCTCTTGGCCAAGGGGGCCATCGAGCACGTTCCGACGCACGAAGTAGGTCGTGGTTGTTATTCCCACTACTTTGTGGTGCCCAAGAAGGACAAAGGCCTGCGTCCTATCTTAGACCTCCGGAACGTCAATCGCTTCCTCCGCAAAGAGAAGTTCAAGATGCTCACTCTAGCTCAGGTCTTGTCTGCTCTCGACCCACAAGACTGGATGGTGGCGCTGGACTTGCAGGACGCCTATTTCCACATCCCCGTCCTGCCAGCCCACAGGTGTTACCTACGGTTCACGGTAGGCCACGAGCACTTTCAGTTTACCGTGCTCCCCTTTGGCCTTACCAGTGCCCCTCGGGTGTTCACAAAGGTGATGGCGGTGGTCGCAGCTCATCTGCGCAGATCAGGGGTCTCAGTCTTCCCCTATCTCAACGACTGGTTGTTGAAGGCGGGCTTGCCCCAGACAGTCGTCTCCCACCTCCAGACTACGGCCGACCTCCTGCACTTGCTGGGGTTCTCCATCAATGTGCCGAAGTCGCACCTGATTCCCTCCCAGAAGCTCCTCTTTATCGGAGCTGTTCTGGACACGGCGCAGTTTCGGGTCTATCCTCCCGAACAGCGAGTCCGGGATATTCGGGCTCTGATTCCCATCTTTCAGCCCTTGTCCCGGGTTTCGGTCAGCGTGACTCTGAGGCTGCTGGGCCTTATGGCCTCCTGCATCCTGCTGGTCAATCATGCCAGGTGGCATATGCGGGCTCTGCAGTGGGACCTGAAGTTCCAGTGGGCGCAGCATCAGGGAAACCTGTCCGATCATGTCCAGATCTCGGAGGGCACTGCACGACAATTGCAGTGGTGGCTCACGAACCGGCATTGGGTCGACGGCAGATCCCTCTCCCTTCCCCAACCGGAGTTCACAGTGGTGATGGATGCGTCCCTCCTGGGATGGGGCGGCCACATGGGAGAGGCGGAGATCAGAGGCCTCTGGTCTCCGGCGGAGTCCCAGCTCCATATCAACCTTTTGGAGCTGCGGGCGATCAGGCTTGCACTAAAGGCATTCCTTCCCTCTGTCAAGGGGAGAGTAGTGCAGGTGTTCACAGACAACACCACCGCCATGTGGTACTGCAACAAACAAGGCGGGGTGGGGTCGTGGACCCTTTGTCAGGAGGCTCTGCGTCTCTGGACATGGCTGGAACATCAGGGCATGTCCCTGGTGGTTCAACACCTGGCAGGTTCTCTGAATGCCAGGGCGGACGAACTCAGCCGCAGGTGCATGATCGATCACGAATGGCGTCTTCACTCGGAGGTGGCGCAAGGTCTCTTTCAGCAGTGGGGAAAGCCTTGGTTAGATCTATTCGCCACCGAAGAGAACGCGCAATGTCATCAGTTCTGCGCGTTGGAATTTCCAAGGCGGCCCTCGCTCGGCGACGCTTTTCGTCGCGAGTGGAGTTGCGGTCTGTTGTACGCCTTTCCGCCTATACCACTTCTGCCCAGAGTGCTGAAGGAGATCAGGCGCGACCGGGCCCAAGTCATTCTTGTGGCCCCGGATTGGGCTCGAAGAGTATGGTATCCCGAGCTACTCAGTATGAGCATCGATCCCCCGATCCGACTGCCTCTTCGGGAGGATCTTCTGTCGCAGCAGCAGGGTACGGTCCTCCACCCGACCCTGTCCAGCCTCCACCTCTTTGCGTGGAGATTGAGCGGCGGCAGTTGATTCCTTTCGACTTGCCTCCTGAAGTTTGTGACGTTATTCTGGCAGCCAGGCGTCCCTCTACTAAAGTGGCATACGCCTGCAGGTGGAACAAATTTGTGGCATGGTGCACAGCAAAGGCTGTGGATCCCCTCTCTGCCCCTCTTTCTGAGGTACTACTGTTCCTTCTTTCTTTGGCCCAGCAGGGCTCTGCTCTGGGCACTATCAAGGGCTACCTCTCTGCTATATCGGCCTTTCTCAGGCTTCCTGATCAGCCCTCTCTTTTCAAGACCCCTGTTGTAAATAGATTTCTCAAAGGCTTTACACACCTTTTTCCTCCTATCCCTTTCGTGATGCCTCAGTGGGACTTGAATCTAGTTCTTACATACTTGATGTGCGCTCCCTTTGAGCCCCTTCACAACTGTCCTCTTCGTCTTTTGACTTTAAAGACTGCCTTTCTGGTGGCCATCACTTCCGCTAGGCGGGTGAGTGAGCTCCAGGCTCTTTCTTGTAAACCCCCTTTCCTTTCAGTCCATCCGGACAAGGTTGTGCTCAGGCCCCGTCCTTCCTTTTTGCCAAAAGTGGTTACGGCCTTTCACATTGGGCAGACTATTACCTTGCCCACCTTCTTTCCGCCTCCGCATCCTTCCAGAGAGGAAGAGAGGCTCCACCGTCTGGACCCAAAATGTGCTCTCTCTTTTTATCTCAACCGCACACAGCAGTTCCGGGTGGACGACCAGCTTTTTGTTGGCTATGTTGGCACTAAGAAAGGTCGGGCGGTCCATTAGAGAACCATCTCCCGCTGGGTTGTCCTATGTATCAAGGCCTGTTACTCTTTGGCTAAAAAAAGAACCTCCGGTGGGGCTGCGTGCTCATTCCACCAGAGCCACTGCAGCCACTACTGCATTGGGACGTGGTGTCCCCCTGCAAGACATCTGTCAGGCAGCTACGTGGGCCTCGCTGCACACGTTTACCAAGCATTATTGCCTGGACAGCCAAGTCCGGAGAGACGGCTTCTTTGGCCGTTCTGTTCTCCGGGACTTTCTGGTGTGATCTTAGTTCGCAGACCCACCACCGGGGTTGGTATTGCTGGGGTATCTATTCTAAGGTGAGGAATATATCACTATGTGTTTCTTTCAGATAAACAAGTTACTTACCTTCGGTAACGATATATCTGTAAGAAACATTAGTAGTGATAGATTCCTTACCGCCCCACCCATCCTCCCCGTTCTGCGAACTGATTTCTAGGGTTAAGGTCATCCCTTTCAGGGCCCTAGTTTCAATGCACCAGTGGTCAGTATCTTGCATGGCTCTGCGTTCCTGGCGCGGAAAGTCGTGTACAGAACTGACGTCAGCGCGCGTGGGCGGCGTCTAAGTAGCGCCCGCGACGTCATCTCGGCAACCACGACGCCAACGACGGACGCGGAGCCGCACGACGCCACCTACCGACGAGCAGGGGTACTGCTGACACAAACTTTCCGGATCCAGTCTGACGCCTGGGGATATTCTAAGGTAAGGAATCTATCACTACTAATGTTTCTTACAGATATATCGTTACCGAAGGTAAGTAACTAGTTCGTCTAGGCACAAGTGCAAGAAGGCCAACTGGGACTAAACCCCATCATGCCACCCAAAGTTTAGAGAGAAGGCGCGCAGGCCTCAAGATAAAGATTGCCTTCCTCTGTTAACACCCGAATCTCACCCGATTCTGCAAATGGGCCTCGTGCACCCTGAACTTCCTCTGCCATTTTTGACCCTGCAGTAGACAGGAGGCTTCAGAGAGGCTGTGCTACAGAACTTAAATGTGATTCTTGTTCTCTCTGGTGTGACTTGGGGCCCCACACAGCAGCAGGGGTGTCTGCTTAGATTTCTGTAGGCAGGCCAGCCCCCAACAGTGTTTGCTCCTGTTGGACCTGCTTCCGGGCCTGCACTGACTCCTGTCCTGAATACTACACTGGTGTCAAGGTCCATGCTGGCTCCTTACGTACCGCAGCTAACAGAGGCTCTGCTGATGCCAACCCTTGGTGCGGTTACAACTCCAATTTCTGACCCCAAAGTGACGTTGACCCACTTCAGCCTCATGTCATGCTACGAGATTACAAAGGCTCAATTCGGTTGTTACACAACCACACTCTAATCCAAGACTTCTGCCACAAATCTTTGAGGCTTTCTTTGGGTCTCAATCTGATCAAATGCATAGCACACATCCTGTTCCTCAGAACACTGATTACGATATACATCTATACCCCAAGAACAGACCTTAATCACAATTGAAAACCTCTTGAGGAATGCCCAAATTAACACCATCACCCCAGTGTCATTTGTGATGGATTGTGCAAAGATTGCCCTCACAGAAAATTTCTTTCAGTACGAAAACACCAGGTAAAAGGGACATCGATGGGCAGTACATTCGCCCCTAGTCTAGCATGTCTGTATGTCCATCATTTCGAAACTGAACACATCTATACTGATTCGAACCCCTATCGCGGAAACATCAAGTTGTGGCCCAGGTATATTGATGACGTACTGGTAGTGTGGCAAGGCGATGAGATGCTAGCAGGCAAGTTTTGCTCCTGGATCCATACAAGGGATCTGTTTCTGCAGTTTACACTCACAATGGACAGGATCTCTGTGACCTTTTTGGATCTTCAGATTACCATAGAGGTCGATGAACTAATAACTAAAGTATACGAAAAACCAACAGATAAGAACAGTCGTCTGAGGTTCGACAGCCACCACCCAAAAGCACTGAGGGATAATTTGCCATTTGGGCAATTCCTGCGTATTAGATGAAACTGCACAGAGAGAGCACTTTTGAGGAGCAGGCGGACAGACTTATAGCCAAGCTGAAGGCAAGAAGATACCCATCTGGCATTCTCAAAAAAGCTAGGAAACGAGCACGTATTAATAACAGAGAGGCCCTGCTAGAAACCTACATAAAGGATACAACGGATAGGATTGCATGTGCTACCACCTTTTCTCCAGCATCTAATAGAGTCAAACGAATAATTACCAAGAATTGGAAAATCCTAAATAAAGCAAGTATCACCTGGCAATTGCCACTTTTTTCATTTAAAAGAAGTACAAGTAGAAGGGACAGACTGGTACATTCTAATATCTCCAAAAAGATGGTCACCGATGGCACCCAGAACACACTATGGAGTTTGCCACCAGTGAGGGGACACTTCCCCTGCGGAAATTGTTCAGTATGCCTTTTCACGAAGCAACAAACAGAGGTGGACATTGGGACTAGTCGCCCCTGGCTACTAAACCAACACACAAACTGCAACACAGAAAATGTGATTTACAAGATCACATGTCCTTGTGACAAGAAATACATTGGCATGACCACCCGCAAGATCCGCCTGAGAATCAATGCGCATCGCAGTACTATTAGGTTAAAAAAACATCTACAGGCCTAACTAAGCACTTCCTGGATTTCCAACATACACAAACCGAAATACAATGGGTTATCTTGGAGGCACTCAAACATAGACCAGGAATCGACATCAGCTAGAGACTTTTCGGGAGAGAGCAGAGATGGGTCTATTGGCTGAAGACCCACACCAGTGGTTTGAGTGATGATATTCCATGGGTGCAGGTGTAACCCACCTTATTTTGCTAACTTCTAACCTGTGACATACGTATCCACCTTAAAATGGACTGCATATGGACTTGGGATGCCAATGGAATAATAACATGTCCCTCTAGTGTAGAAACAGTTCATTCTCTCACGATTTTAAGCCAGTTACCCCATACGCATGCATTTTCACATTTATGAAGCACCTTATGGTGGTACCAGGCTCCACAACTTGAACACTATATTTGAAAAATTACCTCAGATATTGCGTTGGGTGTTCATAGTAAAAGATACTATACTTCCCCCTTGTTCTTACAGTTACCTACAAGGGATTTGTTATTAATTTGACCTGCCACAGACCTCTCCATAATAGCGGAGTCCCTCTCCCATGAGAGAGCCATATAGGTGTGTGTGTATATATATATATATATATATATATATATTCAAGTGAAGCCATGCTCTCCCCCTAAAATAACATGGTTGCCATTTATCCCTAAAAATAAAACCTTTTTCATTATTTGTCCTTTTTTTTATTTCTAAATTTCTTTCTTACAATTAAAATATGTATGTAAGAATTGTCGGTATCCGACGCACGTTGTGCAACCTAATACTCGGGGACTTCATTGCCCTGTATTCCGCATTACGGCCGGTTGGGACTACACTTCCTATGAGTCCCGGTCCGGTTCGGTTCGATGGCGACGCTCCACGCGCGTCAACTAGTTAACCAGTGTGCGGCACAGAGTGAAGGACCCCACCGGGAGGAGAACCGGGATACACAGTAGGTTCCCAGAAGGGAGTACCTTGACGAAGTAAGTAGAATATTGCGCGCCCGGCTCCCCCGCAAACTTAATCGGTAAGCGCCTTTTCCTAGACGCTGAATTAACCGATCATCTATAATATGTCTCTCAATATTATATTGATCAAGGGTTTGACTACAGGACTCCCTCCCCCTTCCCACCATGAGGCATTATTACTAATCAGTGAGGGTAAGATCCGATATTGGTAATCATTGATACTGAGGATTCTGGTGCACAGACAGGGGTCGTGTGCATGGCTATAATACACAACTAATTTCTGTATTCTTTGTAACTTTTGGAAGGTGAGAATGTGTGTACACACAGGTGTTTTTTAATGCATGTAATTCATTCCAGACATAGTAAGCGCGCGATTACGGATTGTTATCTAAGGACCATCGCATGCTGAATATGTTTAAAAGTTGTCTCTGGCTGCTCACAAAGATCAGACCAATGTGATTGTCTGTAGTATATGTTCACTGTACTATAAATAAATTTTATGTTTGGTAGATAAGGTTCCCACAGATATGGATGAAACCCGGTGTGGATAAAGTGTCAATCGGTTATCGTATGCATGTTAATTGAATGCTGCGTGTAAGGAAATATTATAGGGACACAGCTGGGTTAAGTACGGTCCTGAAGAAACCTCAGGACCCCGGTTGGGGTCACAGCAGGGCTGAAACATGTCGACCTAGTAGACAATTAGCACCATAACAGGGCTATAATTGTCCTATATCTCGTGCTTTTAATCATCCCTCCATTACGAATGAATAAATATTGCACAATTTACCGGCAGGTGGTAGGGATTTTTACTTGAATCCCCTGCCCCCCCTCGTATCCTTTTTCTATTTCACCCTAGTTCCCTACTAACAGTGGTGTTACAGCCCAGAATACGGGCTTGTTCGCCATTAGAGAATTCTTTGGCGAAACTGGGATGGCCGATGATGAAGCCTGACACCTGGTAGGTGAGTGAGGCCATCCTGTATATTTTTTAACACACCATGGTGCTGGTCCAATAATCTTGGAATCTGGTAGTAGTCTGAGCAATCTGTGTAAGAAAAAAGGTACCCCCTAAGATACGTATGAGGTCCAAGAGTACAGGGGGAAAAAACAATTATCAATAAGAGACACTCTTGTCTGACCTACAATTATTTGCTAAACGGCCTCCCTTAGGCTCATATTGGAAGCAGGTGGATCATAAACTACTCGTGCAGGGTGCTTATTTAAAAAAGGTTATATCTGATTTTTATTTTCTTAGATATTCATAATATATTTTTTGGGGGGAGAATTTTTTTTTTTAGATATACTAGAAACTTTCTTTTTTGAACATATAAAAGTATGAATTCATAGAATTACCAATTAGACAAACATGATACAAAAATTATTTGTATTAATACATCAAAGACAAAATGTCAAAAATTACCAAACAAACAATAACATAATAACAATTACACTCCAATGAATATCATCGTAAAATACATTACCATTGACCCCATGCACAAACATCCATCAATCATACTGACCAGCCATAAACGTCTCATCCACACCACACAGTCATACACAAAACAAAATATGTTTAGCCAGGCAACTCCTGATGTATAGGTTGACAAACACTTAATCATAGATTCAGTGGTGAGAGTCAATCAAAAAAGGTATCCACTGATGTGTTGTCATGTGTAGGGTTCCCTTTTAGTAGGGTTCTACTACAAGGGAAAAAAGGTATCCACTGATGTGTTGTCATGTGTAGGGTTCCCTTGTAGTAAGGTTCTACTACAAGGGAACCCTACACATGACAACACATCAGTGGATACCTCTTTGATTGACTCTCACCACTGAATCTATGATTAAGTGTTTGTCAACCTAAACATCAGGAGTTCCTGGCTAAACATATTTTGTTTTGTGTATGATTGTGTGGTGTGGATGAGACGTTTATGGCTGGTCAGTATGATTGATGGATGTTTGTGCATGGGGTCAATGGTAATGTATTTTATGATGATATTCATTGGAGTGTAATTGTTATTATGTTATTGTTTGTTTGGTAATTTTGACATTTTGTCTTTGATGTATTAATACAAATAATTTTTGAATCATGTTTGTCTAATTGGTAATTATATGAATTCATACTTTTATATGTTCAAAAAAGAAAGTTTCTTGTATATTTAAAAAAAAAATTCTCCCCAAAAAATATATATTATGAATATCTAAGAAAATAAAAATCAGATATAACCTTCTTTAAATAAGCACCTGGCCCGAGTGGTTTATGATACACCTGCTTCGAATATGAGCCTAAGGGAGGCCGTTTAGCAAATAATTGTAGGTCAGACAAGAGTGTCTCTTATTGATAGTAGTCTGAGCAATCCCTCGGCGAGGTACACCTACATAGTAAGGTGGTATGAAGCCACAAGAAGTGGACTTGATGACTGAAGAGCCCTTTCGTGTTTTGGTGGAAATGATATTATAAAGGGAGAGTACGAACGCTGGTCCTGTGCTCCCCAGAGGGCAAAAAGTTACTCCCACTCCCTCCGACCCATCAAGAATTGGGTTACGTGTGATAGAGAGAAGGACATCCCCCACATTATACTGATGATGCCTTATATTTAGCCCTCTAAAATGCCAGTGAACAAGCTGCATCTCTTGAAACAGAGCTAGACTTCGAACCTGGACCACTAATGGAGCAAAGTGCCTTGTGTGCTGTGAATGTTTTGATGGCAGCTGAAACTCTAGATTTGCATTTGCCCACTATTGAGACCAAGACTAACGAATTGAATAAGATTCTTAAACCATTAATGTCCTTTATTGAAGCTCTTACTGATGGCGACTTATTCTTCCTCTTCTGCTGCAGCGGCTGGCAAGCTTCTTTAGTTTACCCTCACCGACCCATGCCTGGGCAGTAGGAAGCAGACTACAGAATTTTCATACCGGCTGGAAACCCATCACATCATATAAGTGGGTCTTACATATTGTTAAAAGTGGCTTTGCCTCGCTTTTCATTTCTTCCCCGTCTTGTCTTCATCCTTTACCAGAGCCACTTTTCTGAGGAGCACTCCACAGTCCTGATGCAGGATGTATTTTTTCTATAGAAGAGTACTATTCATGCTGCTATATTGTTCCGAAGATCGATGCAAGCCATCTTGGACCTCCACTCTCGGAATGCTTTAGTTAGGAAGGACAAGTTCAAAATCACTTTGGCTGAGATTTTTCTCAGCTTTCGATCCAGGAGATTATGTGGTGCCACTGGACTTGCAGGACACACATTTACATATCAGTCCCACAGGCATTATCTGAAGTTCAGTTCAAAAGTGATGCCGGTGGTCACTGTCCATCCTCAGAGGTCAGGAATACTTGTGTTTCTATACTAGTTGCTATTGTTGCAGTAAGTCATATACCACCTTTGAATGACAGCCAAATTCCTGACATTTAAGGGGTTTTCCATCAACAAGTTAGTCATACCCGTGCCCAATGCAGAGGATTCCCTTCTTTAGGGCTGTCTTTGACATTGTGACTTTCAAGGCCTTTCCACTGGTTCAGCGACTCTGGAACATTCAGGATATGATCTAATTTTTCAGGCTCATTCCTGGGTCTCATTGAGGATGGCTCTGAGACTTCTTGAACTCATAGCCTCATTCATCCTCGTCCCAAACACCAGGTGGCATATGCCGTCCCTTCATTGAAACCTCCGATGTCAGTGGGTTCAGCATCTGAGCTGCCTTTCCGACTCTATCTAGATATTGCAGGAGACAGTTCAGGATTAGAAGCGTGGCTCACAAGTCCCAGCTTGACCTGTAGCAGACCACTTTCTTTCCTAGATTCAAGAGTTGACAGTTGTGACTGATGCATAACTTCGAGGTTGGCGGATCAACTGGGAGAAGTGGAGATCAGGGGCATCTGGTCTCTGCGGAGAACCAGCTCCATATCAATTTCCTGGAGTTTAGGGCTATCAGGCTGGCCCTAAAGGCCTACATGCCATCCAACAAAGCAAGGCTGGTTCATGTCTTAATGGACAACACAACAACCATTTCGTACTGCAATTGGGGTCCTAGATCCTTTTCCTGGAGGCTTTACGGCTTCGGGGGTGGCTGAACCAGCAGGACATCTTCCTAGTATCTATTTGCCTAGCTGGGGTCCCTTAGAGCCAGAGCAGACACACTGAACAGACGTTGTCAGGTGGCCCGCAAATGGCATCTCCATCCTGAGGAGGTGCAGGGTATCTTTGATCATTGGGTTTGGCCCTGACCGGATCTATTTTGTCACAGTTGAACGCACAGTGTCAACAATTCTCTGCATTAGAGTTTCCTCTAAGGCATTTGTTTGGAGACTGATTTCGGCTGGAAAAGAAGCAAGTGCTCCTTTGTGTTTCCACAGATGCCTTTCCTGCCTTGGGTTCTGAGGCAAATCAACAGATCTTGGCACTTCTGGCTGGACTGGTCCTATTTGAGCAGAGTCAAGACTGATTAGCATTTAGGTGGGTCTAATCTGCGGTGGCATGGTGAGCAAAACAACAATGTGTTGGAATGCTACCCCGTGTAATTGCCAGTGGTTAGACTTATTGCAAACATCCTCCCATCACCTTTTATGTGTTTGATGTAACACCCTATGTGGCCAAGCGTATGCCCAGATGTGGGTCCCTTGCTTACTGTGCCACTGGAACCAAGCTACACCCGACTGAAGAGCCCCAAGCAGGGCAAAACCAGTCTTGGGTTGCTTGCCTTTCGGTTCAGAGAGGACCTGGCTTGGCAGTTCGGCTGGATTGTTCCTATTGGTGCAGGGTCAAGACTTATTTGCATTTAGCTGAGTCTAATCTGAGGTGCTGTGGTGAGCAAAAGAACGATGGTTTGGATTGTCAGTGGTTAGACTTATTGCAAGCATCCTCCCATCCTTTTTTGTGTATTTGAAGATCAAGACAGACTAGGCTTAAGTCATCTTGATTGCCCTGGACTGGATCAGAAGGATGTGGTATGTAGAGCTCCTGAACATTAGCTCTCCAGTCCGTCTGCCACTTTGGGAGGACCATCTATCTCAGCAATAGGGCAAGGTACTGCATCCACATCAGTCTCCGCAACCTATAAATCCATATGTAGAGATTAATTGGCAGCAATTAAATGCTTGTGACTTGCCTACAGAGTCAGTTGATATCAACCTTGTGGCCAGACCTTCCACAAAATCTGACAGAGATGTCTAGCCACAGATTTTTTACCTTAAAATTATCCCTAGGAGTCAGACTTGATCCGGACATTATTCTACAGCAGTACCTCTGCGCGTCAGTCGAGAGCGTGAGTGACTCCGCAGTGACGTCCACCGGATGTGATGTCGTCAGAGTCCATACAAGCCCTCCCCTGACGTGCTGACGTCAGTTTCTTCCTTTCCGCGCTTCCACGCGGATCCGGAGAGCAGTACATCTGGCCATTTTGGCCTACCACCACGGAACAATGTGCATTTTCTAGAGTTCTTCGAGGTCTACGATGTCGACCCTGCACCCTCGTCCTATTTGCATGTGGTGTCTAGGCGCGCACCCTGACTCCGAATGGTGTGGCTCGTGTCTTCAGCTCCAGTCATCGACGTTGCAGGAGCGCCACATGATGATGCTGTTGGTGACGCGGTGTTAGATGGCCCCTTGTCGGTCATGGTCCTCTTCTTCCTCTGAGGAAACTCGAGGGCCAGCTCCCGAAGTCCTTCGTCCTCGCTGTTGCCTAGTAAGTCACGACGTTAGCGGGCGGCACCACGGATTTCCCCAACTTCACCGCATACACGCGGTGTCCCTGACTCACCTACTATTCCTCTGATTTTGGATTTGGAGCGAGAATCTGGGCCGCGCTTTCCAGTATTTACCAGCACTGGAGCGACTCTGGCTCAGATGAGGGAATACGATCACTCCCTCCATGCCATTCTTGGATCTCTACCTCCCTCTGGTGCACTTCTTGGCCCCGGGGAGGTCGGTGAGGCCTCGACTGACTCCAAACTGGCGGGTCCTCCCTTGGTGTCAGCAGGGCCCTCCGAAGTTGTTATCGACTCCGTCTCGGCTCTGGTGCACAGCCCCTGGGGTTCCCACCTGTGACGCCTGTGTTGGATCCACTGGTGTGGACCTCGCTCCTTCTTTGTCTCCCCTCCCCAACGCCAAGGCGCTGCCTTCTCGGCGCCGATCGATGTGGGGAATGGCGTCGGTGGATCAGTCCTCTTCGGGCTACGTTCCTCTGCTTTCGGAGGAGCCCCCTGCTATTTTCACTATTTGATGTGAGTGATCACATGACTGAGTCTCCTCCGGCGTTTCATTGGGTTTCTGCCCTTGGTGACGCTAGTGGCCTTGATTCCTCCCCATCCTCTGGCCTGTTTTCGCCTCCTCACCTTGCTTTGGAGGCTAGCTCGGCTTTTGCTCAGCTTTTGCACGAGTTGAGGTAGTTCTGGGGTTGCAGCTTCCTTCTGTTGATCCCCTACTTGTGGTGCTCCAACAGGGCCAGCTGAGTACTGAGCCTGCTCTTCCCTTCAGTGAAACCCTCTTTGATATTCTGTTGGGTGCTTAGGCTAAAACTGTTTCAAGGGCCTCAATGGACTGGTCTATAGCTCATAGGCACCATACTGCCCCTGGAAACTCACTCTGCCTTTCCCGTCAGCCTACTCTGCACAGTTTTGTGGTTAAGACTGCTGCAGCCTCCCCCATCATTGGCGCTGTGCCTGATGTCCCTCCGGACAGGGAGTCTAAAGGTCTGGGTGGTTTGGGTCGATATATCTTTTCTGATACCAGCTCCGCCTTACGGTCCCTTAACACGGCTGGTGTTTTGGGCCGTTTTCCTCATGTACTGTGGGATTCGGTCTCGCGCCTTCTCTCCTCCGTCCCTGATGGCGGCTACATTATTGATTAGTTGTGGCATTGATACTACAGATTCTGTCGGAATTGGCCATGGCCCTTTTGGTGGCTCTTCGCTGGCGTGCCTGGCTATGTACGTCTGGCTTTTCTGAGGCTGTTCACTCCGCCTTGGTGGGCATGCTTTTCGATGGTCAATATCTGTTTGGCTCTCAAGCTGACTCCGCTTTACGCTGTTTCCGGGATAGTCGGGAGTGGAACGAAACCTTGTTATCTGATAGCCAGTCTTCTTTTTGCCCACGTACTCGGTCGGGCTGGGAATGGTCTCCTGTATTTCCCGTCTGTGTGGACTGTTATAGGGCTATGCCACTTGGTTTCTTCTTTTCACTTATCCCTCCACGTACCATCCGTGTGGTTTCCTGCCCAGGCAGGTATTTTCTTTCTGCATTTTACCCTGTTGGTGACAGGTTGTGGTCCCTGGTTGTTTTCTGGGGCACGTCTTACTTTCTGACCCTGTCGGTGTCTACCCCGGTGGCTGCATGGTCAACCTTGCTTTCTACCAGGTTCTGATTGGGTTGTTTTCATAGTACTGTGCAGATGCATCATTGCCTTGTTCCCTGTCTGACAGGGTACTAAGTCTGTATGCCTTACAGGTATTCCTCAATATGTTTCTGATGCCATTGAACCCCTTATAGGGGACTCCACTTGCAGTGCTTCATGCACTGGTGCAGGTCGGCAGATGATGCACGGGGGTCCTGCTTGCCAAACCCCCCTCCCCCCCCAACGTTTATTAAGGGTTTTTCTGCACTGGCCAGGGGGTTCTTCCCTTCCACTCTGTCGATGCCCTTCTTTCCTAGCAGATACAAGGGGAAGGGGCATAGTTCTTGGACTACTGTTCTTTGGGTCCACCCTGAGTGGTGTTCCTTCTTTCTCTCTTCAGGCGTTGGTGCTTATTGTGCTAGTTCTCGCTATACATGGGCGAGACGGGCCCCTGTCCGCCCCTTTTTCCCTCTCAGGTTCCTTGTGACCATCCCTTGTCCGTATCTTGTTATGAGTGGGCCACTCGGCCGCCCGACCTCTTCTATGCCTCTGCATGGCCTGTTTTTCCTCTGCTTCTGCCTTGAGCGAAGCTGCGGTTGCTTTCACTTTTTGATTAGAGCCATTTTCATGACGCGTTTCATTACTGACCAGGCTGTTCTTTGTCTGTGCCTTCTGGTGGATCGGTAAGGAATCTGCAGTTAGATCTAGTCTCTACCAGATAAGGTGTTACCGAAGGTAAGTAACTTCTACATTAAGCATTAAGACAATTTTGTTTCTCTGTGCAAGGCCCAAAAAAAACCGATTCCCTTAAAAGCCAGACTTTTAGATGTTCTGTTTTTTTGTTCTTTCAATAGCCAAGCAAGGACTTGCGGTGGACACAATGATAGACTAGTTGTCAGTCCTTTCAGCCTTTTTGTATGCCTGATCAACTAGCAGTATCTAAGTCTCCAGTTTTGATTCACGTCCCCCGCCCCCCCCCCCAAGCCATTTGTTGTGCTGCTACGGGATGCGAGCTTGGTCCTATCTTTCTTCTTTCGCACACTCTCTGAACCACTGCACATATGTTCTTTACATCTCTTGACAGTAAAAAGGCATCTTCCTCATTGTGATTACTTCAAAACATTGCATGAATTAATTAATGAATTGGAGGTGCTCTCAGTGCAACAGCCCTTCAGCACCTTCTTTCTTTATCAATTGATACTGAAGACCAGGTTGGCCTTCCCTACGAAGATTGTGCCTCCTTTCCATGTTGGCCAGTCAGTTCCGCTACCAGTGTTTTTTCTCTGCCTCGCTCCTCAAGAAGAGAGACTTAATTGACTTCACCCTAAGAGGACTTTTATATCAAACACATACAAGAACTTTGCATGGATGTTTCTGGGGCAAAGAAAGGGAAAGTGCTGAAGAGGACCCTGTTATTGTGGATAGTCCACTGTATCAAAATCTGCTGTGCACTAGCCAAGGAACAAACTCCTGAAGGGCGCGAATCCAGTTCATCAGAGTCAATGCCGCCGCAACAGCATTGGCGTAAGGGGTACCTTTTACATCGGACAGGATGCAACATGGGTGTTGGTGCATATGTTCACGAAGCACCACTGCCTTGACGGGTCCGATGGGAAGGTCTATTCCCCTGCTCGTTCTGTGGGACTTTTTTTGTCTGAATCCACTCCCTAGACCTTCCAACTTGGGAGGTACTGTTATGGTATTGCTACTTCAGGTGAGGTATCTGTGGTAAGAAGTATCCGACAGATGAAACAGTTATTACTTTTCTTAACTCATTTTCTGGTTGAAATTCTGTGGTTTGTCTTGATGGTTTATTTGGCGAAAAAATTGTTTTGATCCAAAACCTCTCAAAGAAGTAGGAGTGAGGAAATTAACACAATTTGTTTTCATGTAACTACGCAAAACTTGGGGAAGATTGCAAGGAATTACGCGTTATTAAATAAAATGCGAATCCATAATTTTTCCCATTTTCCATCTGCACAGTAAGTGACATCACTGGAATTTCCATCATACTTCTCCACAGGAAGTGACATGACTCAGTTCCCGCCAAAGCTGGCTTCACTTAATGGCTTCCACAGCGCGGAGGCGCAGCAGGTGCACAACTGGCACACCAAAGGCAAGCCCTTCTGTGCTCAGCACCAGGAACCCTGTTCAGCGACCTCTACTATCACCTGGAGGGCCCACTGATACCAACACGCCCAATCTCTTCGAGTATCTGTTCATCGGAGTGTACAAGTGGAAGTCCCCACTCATGCAGCCAGACACTTACTGGTCCCCATCTTCACCAGTTTCAACGACATCACAGTAGACAAGCCCACACCTATCACCTGGTCTGACCACGCCCTCGTTTTTAGCATATCCATCCCATACCACCGCAAAATCACCATCTCCAAATCTTCATGACAAGACTGGAACAAGATCTCAGAAGCTTTCTGGCCTTCTGAACTCTTACATCGCCGGCCTTAATTAACCTCCCTGAATTTATTTCTTACTTCAATGCCTGTGATAACCACCTTTGTGGACACCCAGCTCCTCGGAAAGCCAAAAAATGGCACAGGAACCAGACCGCAATCAAGCTGGTACACAAAAGAGCTCAGACTCCCCAAAAACCACTGCAAGCAACTTGAACACAGATGAAGACAAAGTCAAGATGACACCTACACCTCTGCCCTCAGAAGCTACCCTCTGCAAGTCAGCCTCCAAACACTCTGCGCTCACTAACCGCATTGAAAGCAGCACCAATGAAACTAAGAAAATCTTTGCCATAGTGAAAGACTTAACCTCTCTGGTAGCAAGCTCCACCAGTGTAACGCCCCTCTCAGGACCTCTGCACCCAGCTGTCCCTATTTTTCAGCAACAAGTTCAAGCCCCAACTGAACCCTTCTCCCCTCGCAAACCCCCTGCCCCCAGACCCAGAGGACCACCCTGACCATGTGGCCCACCATCACCACTCAAGAAGCTGCAACAACCATGCAGCTCATACACTCCAGCACCCCTGCCCTCCTCACTTTTTCATCAAAGGTCAGAATCCCATCAGCACAGCCCTCGACATTATCCTGAACGACTCTATCATAGCAGCCACATACCTGGACACATGGGAAACATTTTATCACAAAAAATACTCCTATAGATTAACTGATGGTTAACATAAAAACTGTGTTACCTAATTACGATAGGGAGGTGTCTATGTGAAGATCTAGAACTGCAGACACCCTAGGGTGCGCAAGGAAGCAATTCCTTTTTGTTTAGTTACCCTCACACACCCTAGTGGTGTCATGCTTCATCATCGGGTCACCCCAACGCCTATAAGTTGGGGTGGGCTCAACCACAGTGTTGGGAAGCTCTTTGGAAAGTGAAGACCAGGGGGATTATAGATAAAAACACCACTAGGGTGTGTGAGGGTAACTAAACAAAAAGGAATTGCTTCCTTGCGCACCCTAGGGTGTCTGCAGTTCTAGATCTTCACATAGACACCTCCCTATCGTAATTAGGTAACACAGTTTTTATGTTAACCATCAGTTAATCTATAGGAGTATTTTTTGTGATAAAATATCTTGACTTGGGAGGTTATACTCCAGTATGGAATCCTCTCAACCCTCTGGGCATTAGGGGTCATTTCCCCATAGCCCTATGTTTATACGTATGTTGCGCAGCGTACAGCTGTAGGGTATAATTCAGAACTCATTCTGAATTTCAATAATGGTACTTTAATTAGTGAATAATACTAGCGTTTACAGTCACGTACAGCATTACATACTGTTTATTGTAGCTTTTGCATCCATTATCATCCGACATTATCATGGCAGAACAATTGGGTTTAGGCTACACAGATGACATTGCATCTGCCATTTTGGCAGGGCCATCCCTGTTATCTGATACCAATATCAGTCAGAGCCTTACCCAAGCACAAAATTGGGACGAGTTGAAAGAACTGAAGCGATGCCAGATGAGAATCTTATTACATGGTGCCATTATGACAGAATATCTCCGTGGAAACGCAGCACCAAATGGACTACTAGTCACCAATGCCCCAAGAATATTCTTAGATGACCCCCAATTCAAAAAAGAGTGGTCACTGATCGCGTGGCGATGTTCACGCGACTGGTTGATCCTCATTATTAATACGGCTAAACGCTTATCTGAAGCATTAGTAATCAAAATCAAAACCAGCGAAGATTGCTTGATTACAGAAATTAAGCTGACTCTCTATAAGAAAAAACTTGAAGAGGTAAACAAAGAAATAAGTGAACATAAGGACTATCTAATGCAAAATAAAATCAGTAAGTTACAAAAAGACCTGAAGAAGTTTAGTCATGAGAGGGTGTACCCCTATATAAAAGATGACTATAAGGGTGATGAACACTCGGACTCAGGATCTTCTTATAGTGGTCAGTCGGCATCTTCCGACTCGGAACAAGAAGAGTGGTCCAGTGATGGATCTAACAGAAGCAGGAGAGGAAAACAAAGGAGACCTCGAAGAGGGGTTTTAACCAAAGGTTTGTACAACCACAGATATATCCATGGCCTGGCCCATTTGGCCCAGCTCCATTCCATGGACCACCACAATACCCTATTGGACCCTACTATCAGCCTGAATTTAACCAACATTTTTTAGGACAGGGCGGAAGAAGAGGCAAACGAGGAAGACGTGGGAACAAGGGGGTCCAGTGGGAAGACGACAGGACCCCAATCAACACACGGAGCCATACCAGAGGTCAACCACAGCCGAGCACGAGCACAATGAGGGACTAATCGTCAACTTAACAGACGTAGTCTTGACGACAGAGGAGAAGGCGATCCTGGACAAAGGACTAGGTTTTGTTCCAACTACCTACATGGATAAATTCCGTCTAAGATGTGAACTAAGTGAATTCTTCAGGAAGATCCGCCTCAAGACTTTCTTTATGGATAAAGAAAGACAAGATAATGATGACAGCTATACCAACCTTAAATTAAAGTCCACGTTTCTTCCTCCAACATCAACAATGCCCCCAGAGGTGATGGCCTTCGAGGAAGCAGTAATCAAAGAAATTGAACAATTACAACCAAAAAGAGACACTTTCAATAATTTGAGCACCAAGGAACGTACAGCCCTCGAAACCTTAAAAACCAGATCTGATATAATTATAAAACCAGCAGATAAGGGCGGTGCAACTGTTATTCAGAAGACTAATGCATACAGAACAGCTTGCTTTGATCTCTTGGCAGATACCAAATATTACAAAAAGATCAATAGGGACCCAACCCAACGGATAAAAACCACGATATCAACATTGACGACAGATGCCCTTGAAAAAGAGTGGATCACTAAAAAGGAGCATGATTTTCTCAACCAAGATGATCCAAGAACACCTCTGTTCTACACAATACCTAAGATCCATAAAGGCAGGATACCACCCCCAGGAAGACCTATTGTATCTGGAATTGGATCTATTCTTGAACCTTTATCGAAATATGCTGACTGGTTCCTACGACCTCTGGTTACACGCATAATTTCATACGTACAAGATACAAAACATCTATTTAATCTTTTGACAGACATAGAATATGACCCACAGGAAAACATTTTGGTATGCCTTGATGTGGAAGCATTGTATACAAGTATCCCTCAGGAAGAGAGTATCAAAGTAATAGAGGATATTCTAAAACAAGAAGAATGGCAGTGGACAGCTCCTATTGAGTGGGTTATCACTTTGATTCGGTTAGCCCTTACAGAAAACTTTTTCAAATTTGAGGACCAGTTGTATCTTCAGATACACGGAACTTCAATGGGCAGTACCTTTGCCCCCAGTTTAGCCTGCCTGTATATGGGTCACTTTGAAGATCAATATATTTGGACGGCAAATGCTTATACTACTAATATATACAAATGGTACAGATATATTGATGATGTACTTCTCATCTGGAAGGGAGAAGTTTCGACTCTCAATAGCTTCATGAATTGGATTAATTGTTTAAATCCCCATCTACGATTCACTATGAATATGGATAGAGAAAAGATTTCCTTTTTAGATATTACACTGAGAGCAGCTGGCGGTACTCTGTTAAGCTCACTATATACAAAGCCCACTGACAGGAACAGTTTATTAAGATTTGACAGTGCGCACCCACGCTCTCTCAGGGAGAATCTTCCGGTAGGCCAGTTCTTGAGAGTACGGAGAAATTGCTCAGATTTGAAAGACTATAAAAAAGAAGCTGCAATTCTCACCACCAAACTTAGACAGAGAAAATATCCGAACAAGATTATAGAAAAAGCTAGTAAAAGAGCTCGTAACACTCCAAGAGCTGCACTTCTAGAGTCCCATCAAAAGACCCCACTTGATCAAATAATTTGTGTAACCACGTTTAATTCCTCTTCCAATGAGGTGAAGAAAATCATCAACAAGAAATGGCCCATTCTTACTTCAAATAGACTCCCTTATGAAAAACCCATGTTCTCATTCAAAAAGAATAAAAGCTTGAGAGACACTCTAGTTCACACTGACACGTTCAAAAATGTAAACAATGTTCAACTTACATTGTGGAATAACCCACCTGTGTTAGGTCATTTTCCATGTGGTTCATGTGTAGTGTGCCCCTTTACAGAACATACTAAAAGCCTTGATTTAGGCCTACACTTTCCATGGGAACAAAGATCCCATACTAATTGTAATTCAGAATCAGTAGTCTACCTCATCAAGTGCCCATGCAATTTGAGCTATATCGGTATGACTAGTCGCAAGGTCAAAGTTCGCATTAGTGAACATAGAAGCACAATAAGGCGAGCAGTGACCGCAACTAAATTAACAGCACACTATAAAGAAAAACAACATAAAGACACTGACATACGGTGGACAGTTATAGAGAAAGTGAAAGGCTCAGGCAATCTGACGAATAGACTTCTAGAACGAGAACAACGATGGGTGTATCGTTTGAAGACATATGAAATTGGTCTGAATGATTCTATACCTTGGAATCAGCTAAATAAATAAACATTACTGAGCTACATATCATCTCTGCTATCTCTCTTGTTATAACAAATGGAGACGCTATATGAACAGTATCTTTGGATAGTCTTCTGGTTTTCCCTTCTGATTAAAATGTATAAAGTGACCATTTCTAAATACTCATTTATACACACTAGTATAATAGACTAAAACTTTACTGCTCGAGTTCCATCTAAATGCAAAGGAACTATTGTTCCCATTATCCCCTTCCATCATGACACTGACATCTTGCTTGTCATCTTAATTACACACTGATTTCCGAGCATGAAAATTTGTTTTCTTTAATCTGCCAACAAACTCCCACCCGTATGTAGATATTGTATGACACATATGTAAATTTAAGTGTGTCACGATATTAGAATTACGTTGTTGAGTCAGCCCTACATCGAGGCTTTTTCGGTAAATCTAACACCAATGCGAACCGATTTTTCGGATCGAGACACCATTTTGTAAAAAGACTTCAAATCCCATGATCCTCTATGGCACATCACACACGCATCTACGTGCCTAACGGCACTTGAGTATACCATGGGCGTGACACTCAATTGAGGTTTTCCCGCTAAAATAAAGGTATTTATATCCCTGTTCAACGGCAGTGAATAGCGAAAGCCGGGGACTCGGACCAAGTAGGTACACAGGCGGGATAGGACCCTTGAAGAAGTAAGTAGGGGGTAACAGGTGGTTACAACAGGTTTAGTCGTGTTACTTTGCTAAACACAGACTGTTTGCCCTGACTAAAAAACTTCCGGTATACTTCATCTTCTCCCCACCCCCAAACAATACAACAGAGTGTGACTACAGGGCTATTCCATCACGCCTAGCGGGCCCCTGTGACACAGTTTTTCTCCGCAAAATGGGTAAGAAAATGGATGCTTTTATTATGATTAGTATTTTTAAAGCAAAGATGCGAGTATATACCTGCACAATAGTATACTGCTTGATAGCAGCCTAGTGCTGTTCTTATAGACTGTCACGCGATATTTTCACTTTGGAATAAGTACACACACTGGCATGCTGATAATGTCAGTATGCGAGTAAAATCGCCACCGCACATTTATCTGCCACATAGCACTATTATGTTACAGATATAATTGTGTATGGCATGAGTATGATGTAAATGAGAATTTCCATTTGCACACTCACCTGGCATTTATTTAAATGTTGGGTCACAGTTGACGCACCTAATTAGGGGTGTTAATAACTACACAAATGATGTTTATGCAATGGAAACGATATGGTGTTTGTTTTGTTTCTTGTGTTTTTCAGAGATGAAGGACTGCGTATAACAGATTAATCATCTGTTATTTATACAAAAGGAGCAGCTACTCTGCCCTTTTTTTCGTTCACAGGATAGGGACTCCCCTTTCACTGTTGTTCCCAGGGAGGACGACCTCTGCCCTGAAGAAAGTCCAGGACCTTTACGGCCATTCCAGGACTGAAACATGTTGGCAATAGGGTCATAGGACCATTATCACTCCCATTGACCCATTTCTTTTTAATTATTTTTAATATCCCTGACAGACCCAATAATAAAGGGAAACCGGGGCCTGTCGGAGGATTTTTATCTATAATCCCCCTGGTCTTCACTTTCCAAAGAGCTTCCCAACACTGTGGTTGAGCCCACCCCAACTTATAGGCGTTGGGGTGACCCGATGATGAAGCATGACACCACTAGGGTGTGTGAGGGTAACTAAACAAAAAGGAATTGCTTCCTTGCGCACCCTAGGGTGTCTGCAGTTCTAGATCTTCACATAGACACCTCCCTATCGTAATTAGGTAACACAGTTTTTATGTTAACCATCAGTTAATCTATAGGAGTATTTTTTGTGATAAAATATCTTGACTTGGGAGGTTATACTCCAGTATGGAATCCTCTCAACCCTCTGGGCATTAGGGGTCATTTCCCCATAGCCCTATGTTTATACGTATGTTGCGCAGCGTACAGCTGTAGGGTATAATTCAGAACTCATTCTGAATTTCAATAATGGTACTTTAATTAGTGAATAATACTAGCGTTTACAGTCACGTACAGCATTACATACTGTTTATTGTAGCTTTTGCATCCATTATCATCCGACATTATCATGGCAGAACAATTGGGTTTAGGCTACACAGATGACATTGCATCTGCCATTTTGGCAGGGCCATCCCTGTTATCTGATACCAATATCAGTCAGAGCCTTACCCAAGCACAAAATTGGGACGAGTTGAAAGAACTGAAGCGATGCCAGATGAGAATCTTATTACATGGTGCCATTATGACAGAATATCTCCGTGGAAACGCAGCACCAAATGGACTACTAGTCACCAATGCCCCAAGAATATTCTTAGATGACCCCCAATTCAAAAAAGAGTGGTCACTGATCGCGTGGCGATGTTCACGCGACTGGTTGATCCTCATTATTAATACGGCTAAACGCTTATCTGAAGCATTAGTAATCAAAATCAAAACCAGCGAAGATTGCTTGATTACAGAAATTAAGCTGACTCTCTATAAGAAAAAACTTGAAGAGGTAAACAAAGAAATAAGTGAACATAAGGACTATCTAATGCAAAATAAAATCAGTAAGTTACAAAAAGACCTGAAGAAGTTTAGTCATGAGAGGGTGTACCCCTATATAAAAGATGACTATAAGGGTGATGAACACTCGGACTCAGGATCTTCTTATAGTGGTCAGTCGGCATCTTCCGACTCGGAACAAGAAGAGTGGTCCAGTGATGGATCTAACAGAAGCAGGAGAGGAAAACAAAGGAGACCTCGAAGAGGGGTTTTAACCAAAGGTTTGTACAACCACAGATATATCCATGGCCTGGCCCATTTGGCCCAGCTCCATTCCATGGACCACCACAATACCCTATTGGACCCTACTATCAGCCTGAATTTAACCAACATTTTTTAGGACAGGGCGGAAGAAGAGGCAAACGAGGAAGACGTGGGAACAAGGGGGTCCAGTGGGAAGACGACAGGACCCCAATCAACACACGGAGCCATACCAGAGGTCAACCACAGCCGAGCACGAGCACAATGAGGGACTAATCGTCAACTTAACAGACGTAGTCTTGACGACAGAGGAGAAGGCGATCCTGGACAAAGGACTAGGTTTTGTTCCAACTACCTACATGGATAAATTCCGTCTAAGATGTGAACTAAGTGAATTCTTCAGGAAGATCCGCCTCAAGACTTTCTTTATGGATAAAGAAAGACAAGATAATGATGACAGCTATACCAACCTTAAATTAAAGTCCACGATTCTTCCTCCAACATCAACAATGCCCCCAGAGGTGATGGCCTTCGAGGAAGCAGTAATCAAAGAAATTGAACAATTACAACCAAAAAGAGACACTTTCAATAATTTGAGCACCAAGGAACGTACAGCCCTCGAAACCTTAAAAACCAGATCTGATATAATTATAAAACCAGCAGATAAGGGCGGTGCAACTGTTATTCAGAAGACTAATGCATACAGAACAGCTTGCTTTGATCTCTTGGCAGATACCAAATATTACAAAAAGATCAATAGGGACCCAACCCAACGGATAAAAACCACGATATCAACATTGACGACAGATGCCCTTGAAAAAGAGTGGATCACTAAAAAGGAGCATGATTTTCTCAACCAAGATGATCCAAGAACACCTCTGTTCTACACAATACCTAAGATCCATAAAGGCAGGATACCACCCCCAGGAAGACCTATTGTATCTGGAATTGGATCTATTCTTGAACCTTTATCGAAATATGCTGACTGGTTCCTACGACCTCTGGTTACACGCATAATTTCATACGTACAAGATACAAAACATCTATTTAATCTTTTGACAGACATAGAATATGACCCACAGGAAAACATTTTGGTATGCCTTGATGTGGAAGCATTGTATACAAGTATCCCTCAGGAAGAGAGTATCAAAGTAATAGAGGATATTCTAAAACAAGAAGAATGGCAGTGGACAGCTCCTATTGAGTGGGTTATCACTTTGATTCGGTTAGCCCTTACAGAAAACTTTTTCAAATTTGAGGACCAGTTGTATCTTCAGATACACGGAACTTCAATGGGCAGTACCTTTGCCCCCAGTTTAGCCTGCCTGTATATGGGTCACTTTGAAGATCAATATATTTGGACGGCAAATGCTTATACTACTAATATATACAAATGGTACAGATATATTGATGATGTACTTCTCATCTGGAAGGGAGAAGTTTCGACTCTCAATAGCTTCATGAATTGGATTAATTGTTTAAATCCCCATCTACGATTCACTATGAATATGGATAGAGAAAAGATTTCCTTTTTAGATATTACACTGAGAGCAGCTGGCGGTACTCTGTTAAGCTCACTATATACAAAGCCCACTGACAGGAACAGTTTATTAAGATTTGACAGTGCGCACCCACGCTCTCTCAGGGAGAATCTTCCGGTAGGCCAGTTCTTGAGAGTACGGAGAAATTGCTCAGATTTGAAAGACTATAAAAAAGAAGCTGCAATTCTCACCACCAAACTTAGACAGAGAAAATATCCGAACAAGATTATAGAAAAAGCTAGTAAAAGAGCTCGTAACACTCCAAGAGCTGCACTTCTAGAGTCCCATCAAAAGACCCCACTTGATCAAATAATTTGTGTAACCACGTTTAATTCCTCTTCCAATGAGGTGAAGAAAATCATCAACAAGAAATGGCCCATTCTTACTTCAAATAGACTCCCTTATGAAAAACCCATGTTCTCATTCAAAAAGAATAAAAGCTTGAGAGACACTCTAGTTCACACTGACACGTTCAAAAATGTAAACAATGTTCAACTTACATTGTGGAATAACCCACCTGTGTTAGGTCATTTTCCATGTGGTTCATGTGTAGTGTGCCCCTTTACAGAACATACTAAAAGCCTTGATTTAGGCCTACACTTTCCATGGGAACAAAGATCCCATACTAATTGTAATTCAGAATCAGTAGTCTACCTCATCAAGTGCCCATGCAATTTGAGCTATATCGGTATGACTAGTCGCAAGGTCAAAGTTCGCATTAGTGAACATAGAAGCACAATAAGGCGAGCAGTGACCGCAACTAAATTAACAGCACACTATAAAGAAAAACAACATAAAGACACTGACATACGGTGGACAGTTATAGAGAAAGTGAAAGGCTCAGGCAATCTGACGAATAGACTTCTAGAACGAGAACAACGATGGGTGTATCGTTTGAAGACATATGAAATTGGTCTGAATGATTCTATACCTTGGAATCAGCTAAATAAATAAACATTACTGAGCTACATATCATCTCTGCTATCTCTCTTGTTATAACAAATGGAGACGCTATATGAACAGTATCTTTGGATAGTCTTCTGGTTTTCCCTTCTGATTAAAATGTATAAAGTGACCATTTCTAAATACTCATTTATACACACTAGTATAATAGACTAAAACTTTACTGCTCGAGTTCCATCTAAATGCAAAGGAACTATTGTTCCCATTATCCCCTTCCATCATGACACTGACATCTTGCTTGTCATCTTAATTACACACTGATTTCCGAGCATGAAAATTTGTTTTCTTTAATCTGCCAACAAACTCCCACCCGTATGTAGATATTGTATGACACATATGTAAATTTAAGTGTGTCACGATATTAGAATTACGTTGTTGAGTCAGCCCTACATCGAGGCTTTTTCGGTAAATCTAACACCAATGCGAACCGATTTTTCGGATCGAGACACCATTTTGTAAAAAGACTTCAAATCCCATGATCCTCTATGGCACATCACACACGCATCTACGTGCCTAACGGCACTTGAGTATACCATGGGCGTGACACTCAATTGAGGTTTTCCCGCTAAAATAAAGGTATTTATATCCCTGTTCAACGGCAGTGAATAGCGAAAGCCGGGGACTCGGACCAAGTAGGTACACAGGCGGGATAGGACCCTTGAAGAAGTAAGTAGGGGGTAACAGGTGGTTACAACAGGTTTAGTCGTGTTACTTTGCTAAACACAGACTGTTTGCCCTGACTAAAAAACTTCCGGTATACTTCATCTTCTCCCCACCCCCAAACAATACAACAGAGTGTGACTACAGGGCTATTCCATCACGCCTAGCGGGCCCCTGTGACACAGTTTTTCTCCGCAAAATGGGTAAGAAAATGGATGCTTTTATTATGATTAGTATTTTTAAAGCAAAGATGCGAGTATATACCTGCACAATAGTATACTGCTTGATAGCAGCCTAGTGCTGTTCTTATAGACTGTCACGCGATATTTTCACTTTGGAATAAGTACACACACTGGCATGCTGATAATGTCAGTATGCGAGTAAAATCGCCACCGCACATTTATCTGCCACATAGCACTATTATGTTACAGATATAATTGTGTATGGCATGAGTATGATGTAAATGAGAATTTCCATTTGCACACTCACCTGGCATTTATTTAAATGTTGGGTCACAGTTGACGCACCTAATTAGGGGTGTTAATAACTACACAAATGATGTTTATGCAATGGAAACGATATGGTGTTTGTTTTGTTTCTTGTGTTTTTCAGAGATGAAGGACTGCGTATAACAGATTAATCATCTGTTATTTATACAAAAGGAGCAGCTACTCTGCCCTTTTTTTCGTTCACAGGATAGGGACTCCCCTTTCACTGTTGTTCCCAGGGAGGACGACCTCTGCCCTGAAGAAAGTCCAGGACCTTTACGGCCATTCCAGGACTGAAACATGTTGGCAATAGGGTCATAGGACCATTATCACTCCCATTGACCCATTTCTTTTTAATTATTTTTAATATCCCTGACAGACCCAATAATAAAGGGAAACCGGGGCCTGTCGGAGGATTTTTATCTATAATCCCCCTGGTCTTCACTTTCCAAAGAGCTTCCCAACACTGTGGTTGAGCCCACCCCAACTTATAGGCGTTGGGGTGACCCGATGATGAAGCATGACACCACTAGGGTGTGTGAGGGTAACTAAACAAAAAGGAATTGCTTCCTTGCGCACCCTAGGGTGTCTGCAGTTCTAGATCTTCACATAGACACCTCCCTATCGTAATTAGGTAACACAGTTTTTATGTTAACCATCAGTTAATCTATAGGAGTATTTTTTGTGATAAAATATCTTGACTTGGGAGGTTATACTCCAGTATGGAATCCTCTCAACCCTCTGGGCATTAGGGGTCATTTCCCCATAGCCCTATGTTTATACACATGGGAAACATGCCACAGTACTCCCCCCTCCTCAAGAAACCCTCAGCAGATCCAAAGACGCTGGCCAACTACCAGCCTATCGCCCTCCTACCCTACCCGGCAAAAGTCGTGGTAAAGATGATAAACGCCTAGCCACCTACCTTAATGACAACCAACTCCTCGACAAACCTCCATCCGGTTTCAAGCCCACTTACAGTACAGAGACCACCCTCCTCACCACCATCCATAGCATCTTGATGATCATGGATAGAGGTGACACTGTGGCGCTCATCCTAGTGGACCTTTCCTGAGCCTTCAACACCATCTCCCACCCCATGCTTATCCAATGTCCTAAAACGCAAACATCTTGTATAATATGAGCTTGTCAGGCCCACAGTGTAGAAATTAGAGGCACTTTCCAAAATATTACATCGTTGATCACAGTATCCTTTAGCAAGTGAAAATTATGAATATATCTGAAACCTGAGTTAGTGAGTGTGATCGTTGCTCACCCAGATCGTAGCCATAACGCAGCATGCACCTCTGGAAGTCCACCCGTGGAAGGGTTTCCGTTTGTGAACACCAGGATCGCTTTCTGGTGGCTTGAGTTTCAAGAACACTTAAAAAATGCATTACCTGCTAATGACTATTGACAAGAGCAAGGGGACGAGGAAAATAGGCACGTTTCTAAATGAATACTTTTTTTAGACTGTACTATGAAATATTTAACAAAAGTCTAGCATATCTTAGTTGAGTTCCCAATTAGACGGTGTCTAACAGTAAATTCAACTTACAGTTTTTTGCCCACAAATATCCAGGAATTATGCTTAGCTCATTCTACATTGCCGTAAAATCATATGTTGATTTTTTTATTTTTTTTATTGCACTTTTTATATTTTCCGCAGGTGAAAAGGTAGAAAACAAGCAGGTGCTTGTGAATAAATCCATGCCGACTGTAACCCAAACTCCTCTGGAAGGAAGCAGCCAACCCCAACAGCCACAGTATAAAGATGTACCAATCACGTATGTTGCAGTCTTATGCTTTTCAAATCTAAAGTGGTTATGGTGTCCCGAAAAGATACTGAATCATTGCTTGGCTTTTGAAGCATTTTTTATATCTTAATAGTTTAGTATAAATTTTTATTGAACGTTTCCCTTGGCATGTGGATACACTTTGTAGCCTAGAAAATTATTCTTAGTCTGTTTCGCAGAGCAGAATCCACTTTCTAAATGTAGTGCATAAACGTTTGAAAGCAGAGATACACCAACTTTAGTGCTATTTTTGGTCTTAGATGGTCCTGTGCAGTGGTATTTGTATAGTGCACACCTAGCAAAAAGCCAGCAGAGCATTGTACCGTGTTAATGGAAAAGATACTATCAACCAGTGATTCAAGTAAAAGCTGGGTTATAGAAGCAGAAGTTGACTGCTACTGCTTTACAACATAGTGTTCTTTAAAGAGATCTGCCTGACGGCTGGTTACAGAGGATGGCTACCAGAGTCTTCTCCTTCCACTGGGCATACTCTTTCTCTGTTTGTATCGCGTTCTTGGGGGACACCCTCAGATGCAGGCTGCCGAGGACTCTGCAAGCTTGCTGGAGAATCAGCTCGATCTGGTGCATGCCGGCCTCGGCAGAACTATCTCACCTGTTGTGGAGGATAGGAAATCTGAATGTTCACCTGTGCCACCTGAGAGCACTTCTGGGCGATTACTCATATTAAAGACCCTGACGGCTCACCTGACTCCTGTGTTAGCCTCTCTTTCTCTCATACCCTCTAAGCCATTTGCACAGGGCAATGTAGGACTTTCCTAGTCTGCACCAATCGCACAGTGTGGAGGATTGATGGATTAGCATCTGTGTTGTTGCCTCGACTCCTACTTATTCTGAGTCCTCACAGCTGTACTTCATGTGCACAGTCACATCTAAATTGCTGAGTGGGTCCAAGCACAATATCCACAGCCACTGCTGTTCAAGCCACATCTGCCTAAAAACACATCCTTAGTCTACCCTAGCTAGGAACAATAGCTGCTACTCGTCCAAGAAATTGGCATTGGGATACTATCTATAAATACTTGTAAGAAAAAGGGCTATAGGTCTCTGCCCAATTTTAGACCAATCCAATCTAAACCACTTCCTTCCCCTGCAAAGGTTTAAGTTGCTAGCTTTGTGTCAGATACTAGGAACACAAGGTCAGTGCTATATACGTTGATAATTGCTTCATCTGAGCAGTGCAGGTGAGGAATAAGAGCAAGGCCTAGCCCAAAGTCTGTTGGCTTCTCAGAAAACTGTCCTAAATGCTCTTTTATCCCATCCAAAAGGATTCAGTCCCTAAGGGCCATTGTAAATTCCATCCTGGTGATGGCCTTCCCTCTTCTAGACTGTAAAGTGGCCATCAGCCAGAAACTGTACCACTTTTTTACCAAAAAGACTGTCACAGTTTGGTGGTTCCAGAGGCTTCCGTGGCAAAACCAATGCGGAAACCTTGATTGACCATGAGTCTTCACTCACCACATGAATAGAAAATTCTCAAAGAAGTTCGCAAACACAACTTTGAGGGCTGTGATCATCCAACTGTAGATGACTTTACCACTCACCTGAAGTCCAGGTTATACCCATTTACCTACTGGATAGGCAGGTTGCCACTTTGCCCAAAGTATGGCATGTTGTTTGCTTGGATGGGCACCTTCGTGTGTATATTTATTTCAACAACTCTGATCCAAGATTCCAAAATGCAGAGTCATCCTAATGGTCCCAGTTTACCTTCTCCAGTTCTGACTTTGGTGCCTGCTCCATGTACACATTTGCCTCCTGAAGAGGAAAGCGTTACTTTCATGGAGGGAGGAAGAGTTCAGTGCCTCTCTCTGTTATCACTCCACTTGCGTGCATGGTGCCTGAGGAGCTAAATCCTGCACACTTTGACCCTTCTTCAGAGAACTTGAGGTCTTAGCAGCAGTCAGGAACTCCTCCACTAGGGCCCAGTACAAGAACAAATGACTGTACTGATGTAGAACATCAACCTGTCTGGCTGGTCAGACAGGGATTCAGAAGAACACCTGCAAGAATTACCTAATGACCACTGGGCCTACAAGAAGAAGACTGGGGAAACCTTTGTGGCCTTGAAGGCAGTTAGGAAACATCTGATGAGCCTAATGCATCTTTTTCCTCCTATAAGAAATTCCACTGCCTACTGAGACTTTAGCCCAACAACTACTGGGACACGCTAATGCATAACCCTCTTGAGCGATTTGTTTCCTATGACTTAAAGCTTCCTTCACGGACGACTTGTCTCTTGATGCATAAGTGAAATGCAAACTATTTTTACCTCAGAGGTTTCCACAGTTTTCACAGAGAAAAGGTAGGTATGAGGACCCTTCCCATCATATCTGTTCACTGGTTCCCCTGAACACAACGGTTGTGAGGGCATTGAGTTTGGTCAGTAAACCATGGGCCTTTTCATTTAGATTTAAGTGAGTGGACCATGGTAAATGGAAAATTTAGCCCTGTTAATGTACTTTCCTTAAAGTCTGTTTCTGAGGAAGGGTTGACCTGTTAGATTTTGCTGACAAATCAGAGTTGCGATGGGAGTGTATCAAATCCTCAACCAAAACTCAGTGAGTCGTCATCTTCATGCTTGGCTGTCGAGTGTCTTAGGTACCATGAATGAGATCTTTTAAATGGTGTGTTGCAAATTCCACTATATGCATGCAGACCTTTGGCTAGAGCTGTTTTTAGAGCCATTAGAGAAACAGCTTCATGATTGTGAAAAGTCCATTATTATGCTCTGTGACCACAGATTTCTATCTTTGTATGATTGTTTATTATCTTCTGTGGCTTATAAACATGTTTGCTACTAAATAGTGTGCAGATCTGTATTTGACTGTGTCTGGTGCTTAATTAATTTTTGTTAGCGAGTGTGTTGTAACCCACTCCCTTCTGTGACTTTGCAGGGTCTAACAATCAGCAGAAATTTCATTATGACTTGCTGAGTGAGTGGCAGGCATTGTATTGAAGCTATATTCCCGTTCTCAATGTTTAAGTTATTCTGTGATTCATGTCGTCTTTCAATTCTAAGGTTTTATTGAAACTGCCAGTCACAGAATATTAATTTGCTTGTAAAAGTCCACTTCTTACAACCTCCAAGCCCCACCCCCCAAATTTATCTAAGACAGAGGAACACTTCCGTTAGCTGGGCATATTTTCCCCAAACAAAGTATGGTTTGATGACAACCTCTTTGTGGGGTTTTCAGCTTCAAAAGGGGAAATCCATTTCTTACCAGCCTGTGTAATGATGAATTCTAATGGATACTTCCAACCACATAGTCCTCATCTTTAGAATATCTTCAGGTGCTAGACTGGATCCGGAAGATTTAAACAACTTTTCTCCCACACGCTGATAGTGATGCTGTGTGTCTCTGGTGTTGACTTTGTTCCATCCCAGAAGCGACGATGGAGCTTCATACAAGCACAACCCCGCACAACAACGTCCGTTTCTTTCGGCCCCTTGTTGTAGGGATTCATCAAACCGATGTCTGTGACAGATCCCAACGAGATGTGCCTCTGGTGTCTGTGATTCAGGGCATGACTCCAAGTCCTGTGAGGAGTGTGCCTTTATGAATCAATCAGGAGGTGATCCAGGAATGCAAAGCAAAGCTGCATGTTGCCGAACACTGAAAGAAGTCTCGGAGATCTTGCTCAAAGTTGCGGACCCGCTTCCACTCTTGGGGCCAGTTCCGTGTCAGGTTCTCTTCGTGGTTCAAGTCCTCCGGTAAGTTGAAGCAAAAGCACATGAAGGCCAAGCGAGATTTGTCCCAGTCCCACCACTCTCAGCCTCAGAGAAGTTGCGAGAACATCAGTGTCTCACTCTCGGGCCCCCACCAAGGAGCCGATTTCGCAACTAACTCAGATGCACCTTAGGTTTCCAGGTCCAAGGGTGACATCGTAACAGACTGAGGCTTTTAGTGAGGCTATGTTGCAGATTTTCAATACTCTTCTGGCTCCCTCTGATGTGCCTTCAGGCCCCAGTGATCGACAGAGGCCTCCAGTCAGGGTCCTACTGGAGGGTCTGCCATCAGTGCAGTTTGTGCCTCTAGAACCCAACTCGGGGTTCCACTTCGACACTGGTGCCTACTTCCAAATTGGCACTAAAATCAACTCCAGTCCCTGTGAAATCGACACTGCCAGATGACCCTGTTTCTCTAGTCCTCTCCGAATCCATCTCTGCCCCGGCTGAAGTCACATCCCAGACACAAACTGACGCACCAGGCCCCAGTTAAATCCGACTGAGATAGCTGAGGAGTCGCACGCCAGCGTTCTAACAATGTTTTGTTCAGACTCTGACCAGAGTCAGCCAACCTTTGTAGGTGGCAGTGGAGGTGACAGGGATTATTTCCCCTAACAGTATGATGATGGCAGCCTGCACTTGGACTTGTAGGAGGCCAGCAGGTTGGGCACTTCCTAGACACTGGGTTATGTTCTCTCCTTTGGCTATCAATGGAAGAGAGTGCTACCTTTGCTAAGACAGGCAGTGGAGGTATTGGACTTGCAGCTTACAACTATGGATCAAAACGAATGTCTTGACTGAAGTTTTGCAAGCAGGGCAGACTTCCACTGAGCCTCTGTTAGCCTTCAGTGAAGCCCTGATGAATACCCTGAGGGGCACATGGGCTAAGCCTTGTTCCTCCCTCTCAGTGAACAGGCAGGTTGGTAGGCGCCACAGACCTGTGCAAGTGACCCCGACTAATCTACACAGCACCCAACATCAGAAAGTTTGGTGCTTCATGTAGAAAGTGGGTTTCTATTGCGGTATAAGTGCACGGTGAAGCCATACTGAGTACATGGGCTGGGAGCTTGTCACTACTAGTTTCACAGCTCCATGATGGCTTCCCTGAATTCCAAGATGTTTGGTACTAAACATATCAGCTTAATAAACCCACACAGATGCCAGTGTTGGATTTATTAAGAAATGCACTCGGGCGTGGCTTGATCGCCAAGCGAAATGGCCGCACATCGCTAGAGCTCCGTGAT
This sequence comes from Calotriton arnoldi, assembly GCA_963921515.1. Taxonomy (NCBI): domain Eukaryota; kingdom Metazoa; phylum Chordata; class Amphibia; order Caudata; family Salamandridae; genus Calotriton; species Calotriton arnoldi. The sequence continues at coordinate 429,283 of CAWUFW010002160.1, forward strand.
AACCCAGTCTTTGCCTGCCCATAGTCCGCTAAACTGATCCGCAATTACCAATAAAAACACACTTGGGACCGTAGCCGAAGCTGAAGAAGGTCCGGAGAGAGGGAGAGTGACGAACGCGGTCAGAAACGAGAAGTACGTGATGCGGCCTAGCGAGTCCTAAAAGCTGCGGACTCGAGTAGGTGCTGATGCCGGTCCGGGACTCCAAGAGAATCCAACTTGGGTGCGGAGAGGTACGGCGGAGTGCGGCGGCGGGTGGAGCGCACCGTGAAGTGCGCCGCCTGCCGTCACATCCGCAATAGAAAGGGACTTCGGAGCCGGACGCAGCCATGGAGACATCAGCCGGAGGCCGTATACCAGATGGATCCCGGAGCGCAGGAGAAGGGAGGTGAGCTGAATCCATTCAGCACGGGGGGAAGTGACTAGAAGAGATCGAGGGGAAAATTGTATTACACTGCTGCATTTCCCAGAACGCTGGACTCGGAATTAAAGGGGCAATAATTACAAGAAACTATGTACTTGGCGAAAAGCAGATAAATAAGGCGGCCGGAGTACTAGCCCAATAAAAGAAGACGACAGCCAAGTTCCAAGCAGTGTAAAACCATATATTCCCCCCCCCCCTCCTGCCCCCCTGTAGAGTGGTATGCTTTAAGAGTCATTGCGGACAGGCTCTGAAGCGGAAGGTGAACATTAAAAGAAGCCTGATTAATAAAGGACACTGACTCAACGCCACATAACATAAACAGCGCTGACCCTTGGTTTGTCTGGCCCCTGGAGCGCTTCCTCGGGCCCCGAATCCTGCAACTACTAGCGCCACAAGTACAATCTATGCAGGACGACTGCGTGGTCGGGCCACATGAGTGAATGGACTCCCACAATTCTAACGCTAAATAACTGAACTGGCCAGCTTGAGAATAAACTCAAGACAGGGCTAGGGAAGAAAACTGAAGAAAACGACTGGGAGGGGTGCCACGATACCTTTTTACTGGTAAACTACAGGATCCCACGGAGGGGAACCCTGACAGGCCGGGTGAGGTGGTTGAACCTTGGCCGCAGGCGGTGGACTGTACCTGTGAGGGATCTGACTTGAAGATGTCTGGCATCAAAGGATCGAAAAGCACGCTGCAGACTAAAATGGATTCATTTGCGGCCCCTAAACCAGCTGATACAGAGGCGCTACAGAAGGGGAAAGTCGCTTCTGATACGGGATCAGACAATGGTGATCCAACCTTAAAGGACGTCATGGATGCTATAGCAGGCGTGCGCACATCGTTAGAACATAGAATGGACTCCATAACTATTGAAGTGACATTGATGAGAGCAGACCTTCAGAAAATGGGTGAGAAAGTCAAGACTTTGGAGTTGACCACTACCGAGCTAGATGGTGAAACCAAGCACATGCGACAGGAAATTAGAGAGCTTCAAGCCCGTAGCAAAGAAACAGAAAACAAGCTGAAAGATCACGAGGGTCGATTGAGACGCAACAACGTCCGAATAATTGGAGTCCCTGAGAAAGCGGAAGGTCCGACAGCGGACCTCTTCGTTGAAGACCTTATCATGAACCACTTACGACCGAAGAGCCTGTCCAAATTCTTCACGGTAGAAAGAGCGCACAGAGTCCCAGGCAGTAGGCCAAGACCGGGGGCCCCCCCGCAGCCACTGTTGGCACGCCTCTTAAATTTTAGAGATCGAGACACTATCCTACAAACGGCCCGTTCAACTCCTCCCGTCAAATTTGAAAACAGTGAACTGTCCTTCTTTCCGGATTTCACAATAAATGTGCAACAACAGATGAGATCCTTATTGAATGTCAAGAAACAACTAAGAGAAAAAGGCCTCCGCTACTCAACGCATCCCGGCTAAACTCCGTGTTGAAGCGGAGGGAAAGACTTGGTTCTTTGAAACACCAGAATCAGCGCTGGAGTGGTTAGAAGGTTGGAGAATGGCAGGGGATCACAACCCCCGACGTGGCAAAGACTAACCCTCCACAAGACACACATCTCCAAGTGGTAGAATGATGAGGCCAACCAGTCAAGACAAATCTGGGGACTGAAATGGACGATCGGAGGTTTCCGGAGGGTGGCGTCGTAGCCGAATCAAGAAGATGGAGGAAATTAAGAGACGGCATCAACATTGACAAACTTCTAAAAATGGATTGGTGATGTATTCTTATATGCAGGCAGAGGGCACTGGGGGAAGAGGTCCCACCCCCCCAATCTCTATTTAATTTAAGTTCAGGGCGACAGGCACTCTGCACAGTTGGGGTCATGGGGCATTCTAAGCCCAGAGTGCAGGGAAGCAGGGAGGGGGCAGTTGGGTTTTGGTTAATGTATTTTGTAAATTAATAGAGAGCAACGCACCACACATTACGAAACATGCGAAGGGAAAGTTCAAGGGGATACAAATCGGGAACCCACGTAAGATACGGGCTGGGTCTTGAAGAGGTATGATCTATCCTACCATTGAATTGGGGGGCTCGGAGGGAGCCGGGTTTAATAATACATAGGCATGGGGACATCAAGGGATAAACGGTTTAGACTCCTGTCCTGGAATGTAAATGGTTTGGGGGACAAACTCAAGAGAGGCATTGTGTTACAATTTATTAAGAGACACTCCCCTGAAGTGGTCCTGCCCCAAGAGACCCATTTGATTGGCAATACCTGTAAGGCACTGGCCAGATGGGGTTACAGTCTGACGGCTCACTCAGGGTTTACCTCGGGGTCCAGGGGTGTGGGCATTATGGTCCGGCGATCCTTCCCGATGGCGAGTACCCATAATTGGACAGACAATTTGGGACGATACGCGGCGGTGTCGGGTAAATGGGAAGGGGTTCCGCTTACCCTTGTATCCGTATATGTACCCCCAGGAATGCAGACACTCGCGTTCAGAGATCTGGGAACTCTCGCACTGAAACTCCCCGAGGGCAGACTGTTAATGGGAGGAGATTTTAACTCGGTGGTATCGGGTCGGCTCGCCCGCCACCACCACGAGATATACGATCCAAACAAATAATCCTCCCCACTTTCCTTGAGGCGATGGGGCTGGTTGACGCTTGGCGAGTACATCCACCCGTTAGAGACTCAATTCACGTTTCACTCTGGGGCACATAGTAGCCTCTCCCGAATTGATTATATCCTTACCCCAGCAGACCAAGTGGGACACATTAAAGAAATTAGGCATCTGGCCCGAGGTATTTCGGATCATTCCCCGGTCTGGATACGGATGGAGGTGGGAGAGGGTTAAGTGGGACGAATTGCACCAATAAATCCCTGGTTCCTTCGTATCCCTACGATTAAAGGAAAATTGACACAAGCAATAGAACATTATTTTCAGGAAAACGAGGGATCGGTAGAATCGGCCCAAGTACTTTGGGAGGCATTTAAGACAGTTATTCGGGGGCAAGCAATTTCGCAGATAGCCGGTGCTAGAAAAGAAAAAAACGCAGAGCTGAACAGATTAGAAGATGAAATCCAGCAACTGGAGGGGAGACAACTGGGACCAAGAAACAGGAAGTAGAGCACCTCCTCAAACTGAAGAGGGAAGAATACAAAGGGGTGGCAACAGATGTGGCAAAAACACTCAGCAGAGATAAACTTGGGAGAATATACGAACAGGGTGACAGAGCAGGGAAACTGACAGCAGAGAGACCACGCAAACCGTCTAGTTACGGAACTAACAACAGAGACAAGGGGCACACTCACGGACACCCAGGAAATAGCAAGCGAGTTTGCCGAGTATTATCGGCAAATATATGACTCACACACCACTCTTCCTACGGAAGACTCAATTGCTCTATTATCAGACATGATACTCCCATCCTTAACAGAAGACGATAGGGAACTACTAGAAAGTGATCTCACCAGTGAGGAGGTGGTGCAAGCAATAAGGAGTTTGCAATCTGGGACGGCGATGGGTCCCAATGGTCTCCGATAGAACTTTACAAACTGAAACCTGACGCTGTCGCCCCCTATCTGATAGCCATGTACATGGAAAGTCGAGATGCAGGTAAACTCCCCCCCAGACCAGCGACTGGCCATGCTGGTAGTTATACCTAAAAATGCATGCTCCTCGTATAGACTTATTTCATTATTGAAGCTGAAGCCAAGATCTTGGCAAAGTTGTTGGCCTCTCGTCTGGTGGGTGTGATATCTAAACTGGTCCATCCAGACCAGTCGGGCTTCATGCCCTCTAGAAACACATCACTTAACCTCCGCCTCCTTCATGGGGTGATGGGACGTATAGATACACTGAGAGAAGATGCAGTGGTGGTGTCCTTGGACGCCACCATGGCATTTGATACAATCGAATGAACATATTTATTTGCAGTGTTGGAAAAGTTGGGGTCCGACCCCAATTTTGTTAACTGGATAAAACTCCTATATTCCAATCCCCTGGCGGAGGTAGTCGTGAACAATAAAAAATCAGAGACCTTTGGCCTGCGAAGGGGAACAAGGCAGGGGTGTCCATTGTCCCCATTACTCTTTGCACTCACGCTTGAGCCTCTCGCGGCTTGGGTCCGTAGAGATCCCATCATCAGAGGCCTGCGATGGTCAGAGGAATGGGAGGATCGCATCTCCCTTTATGCCGATGACATATTGCTATACTTGGCGTCGCCCAAGACCTCGATTCACAGAGCTCTTAACATCTTTACTAATTTTGGCAAATACTCAGTCTATACTATCAACTGGGCCAAATCACTGATATTTGTACTGAGAGGTCGAGTTCCATCCCTCCCTGGGGACTGTAAAATGGCAGAGGCCACGGTGGGGTTTAAATATCTGGGAATATACATCAGCAGAGATCCAAAGTTATACTATGAACATAATCTCCTACCACCGCTGCAAAGACTGCGACAGGATGTAGACCACTGGAAGACTCTCCCGCTTTCACTCCTAGGTAGAGCAGCTCTATTTAAGATGATGTCCCTACCCCGCTTTTTGTATGTCCTGCACAACTCACCCAACCCTGTCCCCGCATCTTATTTCACTGCCATAGAAAGCACACAAAGAACATTGCTCTGGGTGGGCGGGACACCCCGAATAGCATTTGGAAAATTGGTAAGGGGATGGAATGGCGGGGGATAGGGCTCCCAGACATAAAGAAATACTACTGGGCAGCCCATCTTGCGGCCATCAATCAAGGTATATTCCGACCTCAAGATGATCCGGGGTATAGAATGGGTATAGAGTGGCTTTTACCTGGGGGATCCTATACCCGGGCCCTCTACGCCAAACCGGGCAAATTACAATTAACGGGACCAGCATTGCACTCGGTTCAGGTATGGCATACCGCTCATAAACGTTTGGGGTGGGCCAAGAAACTCACACAGGCCCCCCTCTGTCGGACTCGGAACGGCTGGGTAACTTAAGAAAATCAAAAGGATTTGACAATTGGGATACAATAGGACTGTCCCGGGTGGGAGGCTTGTGGAAAAGGGGGGAAGGTAGTAACATTTTCCCAACTGCAGCTTGAATGTGAGTTGGCCAACTCAGAGAGATTCAGATACTTACAAGTGCAACACGCCTTACAGACAAATATTCAGGCGGGGGAGGCGCTCCCGGAGGCCTCGCCGTTGGAAGATAGACTCCTGGACGAATTTATGCCCATAAAGGCAATATCACTGACCTATCGTAAATTGATTAATCACACTCCCAACCTCCTTGCCCTACTCCGCAGGAAATGGGAGATGGACCTGGGGGACCTGGACGATGAGGATTGGATGGAGGCGCAGGCCTCACCCACGGAAGTCGCTATTTCGTCCAGGCTTAAATTGATACAACTAAAAATATTACATAGAATTTACTATTCGGGGCCAGCTCTGGTCAAAATGGGCTGCAAGATAGACTCTGGCTGTAGGCGAGGATGTGGAAGTGAGGGCACCTTTCTCCACGTCCTTTGGGAGTGCAACTCTGTCAATAGATATTGGATAGAACTTCACCGCACTATGGAAGACACCCTGGGAAAGAAGCTGGCCCTAGAGGCCATATCGCTGCCTGCTAAATATTTGGGAACCAACGGATCTAGGTAACAAAGAGAAAATATGGGTGACACTGAGCCAGATGGTTGCCAAAAGAAATATTGCCAGGCTATGGGGCTCACAGGAAGCACCAACACTGAGTGCATGGAAAACAGACATGGACTGGTGCATGTTCAGGGAAAAAACAGTGTATGTGTCAAGGGGATGCCCGAAAAAATGGATGCAAATATGGGAAAAATGGAAAGTATACAAAGGTAATATTTAAACCCGCCTCTTCTCCCCTCCCCCCTCTCTCCCCTCTTAATTGAGAGCTTGTTGGATAATGATGTGGTAAAATTAACGAATTTGACAATGGTGAGATTTGTATAATACTTGAAAATACTGACGCATATCCCTTATTTCGACAATGTGAAGTGTGTAAAATTATTTGAATATGTTTAATAAAAAGATTTATAAAAAAAAAAGAAATGCACTCAGAAGGCCCTTCATAGGTGCCTCCTGAAAACCTCCCAACCCATTAGTGTGTGCATGACTGGTCTGCACCAGCCTGCCACCTCTAGACATGTTTCTGACCCCCTGAGGTGGGAGCCTTTTGCTCTCATGGGTCAGAAACAAAACCTGCTCTAGGTGGAGGTGCTTCACACCTACCCCAAAGCAGGAACAGCATAGAACGGCGGTGAGCCTCAAAGGCTTCCTGCCCTTTGTTATGCTGGCCAGGGCCTCTCCAGCTAGTGGAGATGCCCGCTTCCTGACAAAGCCCCACTTTTGGCGGCAAAGTCGGTGGGAAAATTAGTAAACAGGAGAGGTGTGTCCCCTCTTAGCCAGGACCACTCCTAAGGTGCCTTGAGTTGAAGTGCACCCCTCCTTTGAAAATCCTCCATATTGTATTGGAGGATTCTAGCCAATAGAATTAGGGATATGCCCCCTTCCCAGAGGGAGTGGACATACAAAGGGTGTAGACACCCTAAAGGTAAGTAGCTCATTGGCTACTACCTACTGACCCCTGTAACGTCTCTAAAATTAGTATTTAGGGGCATCCCTGAACCTTAATTCTCAGATTACCGCCGACTTACGAAGAAGAGGACAAAGAAGAGCCATGCAGCAGCGAAAACTAAAGACACCAACTAACTTGGCCCCAGCCCTACTGACCTGTCTGCAGCCCTCAAAGATCCTGCTACAGAAGAGCGACTCGTCCTGCAGCCCAGCTACCACCAGAACCCTGGGAGGACTGCCTGCCTTCTAAAAAGACTCCTGATCTCCCGTGGATAGCGGACCTGTCCAGAAGAAAAACAAGTTTAAAGCCCAAAGCTTTGGCTGTGGAACAGCAAAGTCGACCACCTCTGCACCGGACGCCCCCGGCCCGAGTCAAAGAGGCCCACCAGCCCAGAAAAGGTACCTGTAGTAAAGTGCCCCTTTTTGCATGGTTACCCCCCCACTTTTTGACTGACATCTGATTCAACCTGACTTGATGTGCCATGGGTCCCTACCAAGCAGGTTCCCAGGGCCTGTGTTCTTTCCCAAGACTGTACCATTGTACCCACAATTGACACATCCCTGGCCACAGGTAAGCCCCTTGTAAAAGGTACCATGGGTACCAAGGCGACTCTGACCAGGGAAGGCCTCTAAGGGCTGCAGGACCTATTGTGCCATCCTTAGAAGCCCTGCACCTTAGCACACACACTGCCACTGCAGGCTGTGTGTTTTGGTACAGAGAAAAGTGAAGAGTCGACATGGCACACATCCCTGTGTGCCATGCCTGCAATCCACTGCCTAAGGCCTAGGTAAGCCACCCCTCTAGCAGGGTGCACTAACCCTAATGTGAGGGTACAGGGGCATGAACCCTGTACCCCTACAGTGTCTGAGTCCATTCTAAGACATTGTAAGTGTAGTAAAACCATAAAAGAGTATATGGTCTGGGAGTTGGTCATTACGAACTCCACAGCTCCATATGACTTTACTAAAACCTAGGAAGTTTGGTAGCATACTCATCAGCACATTAAACCCGCACTGATGCCAGTGTGGGATTTAATTTAAAAAGCACTCAGAGGGTATTTTAGAGATGCCCCTTGAAAATTGACCAGCCCTGGTGTGGTTCCTGAATGGCTGCCCGCCATTTGCCACCACCAGACAGGTTTCTGGACCCTTGGCTAGAGAGCCTCCGCTCTCTGTGTCCAGAAACAAAGCTCATCCTGGGCAAAAGTGTCATGCCTCCTGTTTCAGGATGGGCTGGGTCCACGAAAGGGGAAGCTTCAAAGGCCTGCCGCCTTTGGACGCTGTCCCTGCCCTTTGCTGCCCCCAGCAACTGGCTCCCACCAGTTCTGGCCCCCACTTTGGGCTGGAGAATCATCTGGAAACCCAAGCTAGGAAGAGAGGTGTGCTCACCTTTGCCACCCCGACCCCTCAGGTGGGGGAGGTGAGGTGAAGCACACATCTCGGTCCCCTCCATCTTGAAGATGAGGGGACACAGCCAATTAGGAAGAGGATCATGCCCCCTCCCACTGGAGGGTGGCATAATAGGGGGTGTACCCACCACAAGGAAGGGACCCATTGGTCCAGACCTACACACCCCTTTAACGCCCCTAAATTTAGTAATTAGGGGTGACCCTGAACCTTGCCTCCTCAGATAAGAGGAAGAAAAAAGGACTTAAGAGCCGTGCTGACCCAGGAAGAAGATTACACCTACTGCTTTGGCCCCAGCACTACTGGCCTGTCCCGACTCCGACCCGCCTACAGCGAAGAAACTGGCGTATCCAGCAGCCCCCCAGAGCCCAGAGGACCTGCACTGTACTCACCTTGCAGACTCTGTCTACCGTGAGCACTGGACTTACTCAACCAAGACTCCAAGACCTGAACCCGGACCCAGGCGGATCTGCGGTTCTGCGCCACTTTGCACCCGACGCCTCCAGCCCAGAGTGGCCCAACACCACAAGGAGGTCTTCCCAGTGATCCTGACCTGGTATCTGGTGGTCCCCGACCTCCTTCAAGCCTCAAGATGATGCCTGCAGCTTCAACCTAAAGGGTCCCCCCTGACCACGATGAAGAAATCCGATGCCAAAAGACAACCCTGCACCCGACGCCCCATGGCCTTGAGTGGCCCAACCGATGGTGTCCAGGCATCCCCCAAGAATCCAACTTACCTCTCCAGCCCGTGGTCGCCTTCAGGAAGTCTACCTGTCCGAGCCTGCAACAACTTTGCCGAACCGAAGGTCTCCATTGGAAACCACAGGGCCCCCGGTGTCTTCTTGGCACCCTGCACCCTGGTGGTGCAGCTTTGGTGCTGATTGTTGGCCCCTGCATTGCTGACCTTCAATCCAGGAGCTTTTCTCCCACACCCGAGTGGCCTGCTCGTAAACAGTCCCTAACTGAAGGCGCCCTTAGCCCCATTGGCTAACATTGGGCCCCTGCACTCTGCACCCGGCCGCCCCAGTGCCGCTGGTGGTGCAACTTGAGTGCCTACCTAGACTTTGGGGAACCTTGATCCCAAACCCCAAAACTCCCTCTCGTAAAACGCTTACTTACCTGTGAATCCGATTACCATTTTTCTCCCATAGGAACCCATGTTATGAGTTTTTTTTCCAATAATTTTCTAAATGTTGAAGTATATTTGTATGGAGAAAGGGTAACTAAACTGCAAAGCTTTAAAAGTTATACTTACTGTGTATTGTGAGATCCCTCGGTGTGGTATCTAGCATACCACCCCAAGTGGTCGATGTAATCTGAAAGTATTCAAAAAGTATTCTCAAAGTAATTACTGTGTCATTTAAACTGCTTTTGGAAACCATACTAACCTGTAACAATTGCATATCCATTCCCAATTGCATTTCTGTGTAAAGGTTTACAATTGAAAGTACATTTTACCAACCTTCACCAAGTCCTGCTTGGTTCTAGAAATAATATATAAGTATACCTTTTTTATACTTACCCAATTTATCTGGATTCTGTCTCTCACTGTGTGTAATCAGTCCTTGAGTGAGTGAATACAATAAATGCTTAACACACCCTCTGGATAAGCCTAACTGCTTGCCCACACTACCACAAAGAGAGCTGTTATTACTTACCTTATTTAGCCTTTGCTATACCAGGGCCAGAATATCTGAAAATGTCGATTTCAATGGTACGTCCCTAAAAGAGCCCTCCGCTTCTTAGGAGCTAAGAGGTTGTCAGTACCCTCCATTAGAAAAGTCAACTGGGGAGGGAGACGTTTCGTCACCTGTGCCGCAAGGGCCTGGAACGAACTCACTCTCCATATTAGAACTGCCACTGATCTAATGGTGTTTAGGAAGGGATTGAAAACCTGGCTTTTCAGTATATAGGATTCCCATGTCAACCTCTGTTCAGATGGCAGTAGCTAGCGCCAGGACACCCTCGGGTAACCGCTGCGCTTTAGAAATACAAATAACATAACATACCTCTGGGGACTCCCTGGACTCTTTGCATACTATACCTTACTTTGGTATAGTATATACAGTCAGCTTCTTACACCAACCACCCTACCCCCCGAGAGCTTGGTGATCCAAGCTTCTGCTTTTTAGGGTGCGTTCCCTTCCACACCCCCAGACAGGGAATCCAAGAGGCTGGACAGTTGGGGTAAGAAAATGTTTTCTTCTGCCAGCCTTGCATTGCGTAAAGTGAACACCGCATGCCATTACTTCCACTCCCTGTGGGAAACAGTTGCGCAAGTGCTGCCACCGTTCCTGGAGGAGGCCCTGGCCGTCCTCTCCCAAGCAGTTTCAGATGGAGGAGATGCAACAAAGTTCGCCATTCGTTGTGGTCTCAACCCGACCAACTCACTGGGCAGAGCGATTGCATCGATAGTAGTCGTTCATCACCATACCTGGTTGAGGACTTCTGGCTTTTCAGGGGATGACCAGGCCTCTCTCATGGACATGCCCTTTGATTGCACTCGTCTCTTCGAAGACAAGGCAGACATGGCGCTGGAGCGCTTTAAGGAGTCACGGGCCACGGCCAAGTCCTTGGGCCTCTCAGTGGCCACATATCCCCTATCTGCCTTTCACTCCTTTCGTGGCTATGGAAGGGGCTTTCAGCCACGCCAAGCACAACCCAGCCACATGAACGTGTAAGTTCAAAAACCTCTGCTTGGCCGTGGGCGGGACTCGTTCGGACCCTGTTGGTCGGGCAGTCAGAGGTCGGGTCAGTCCACCACACCCCCCTAAACCTCAGCCTCCAAACCTTCCTAGTCCGGCCCTTCCAGATCTTAGGCGGCCAGCCGTCACCTTAACCACTGGCAGAACGTCATTTCAGACAGGTGGGTTCTCCAGATAGTCTGAAGGGGCTACTCCCTTCCCTTCGAGACTACCCGTCCCTCCATCCTTCCAACTTCCGACCGGCTGGCGGAGGATCACCTTACTTTGCTTCAGGAGGAAGTCTTGACTCTCTCTTTCAAGAGAGCCATAGAGAGGGTTCCGGTGCCAGGAGTAGGCTGTGGTTGTTATTCCCGCTACTTTCTGGTCCCGAAAAAGGATGAGGGTCTACGTCCTATCCTAGACCTACGAGCCCTCAACTACTTCCTCAAATCCCTGGACCCAGGAGACTGGATGGTAGCATTAGACTTGCAGGATGCCTGTTTCCACATTCCCATCCTGCCTGCCCATCGGCGCTCCCTGTGGTTTATGGTAGGTCACGGGCATTTTCAGTTCACTGTGCTCCCCTTTGGCCTTACCAGCGCCCCTCGGGTGTTCACCAAGGTGATGGCAGTGGTTGCAGCTCATCTACGCAGATCAGGGGTGCCATTCTTCCCCTATCTCGACAACTGGCTGATGAAGGCGGGCTCGCCACACAGGCTGTCGTCTCCCACCTCCAGACTCCGCAGCGGACCTCCTGCATTCGCTGGGTTTCACTATCAACGTACCAAAGTCACACATGACTCCCTCTCAGACACTCCCTTTCATCTGAGATGTTCTGGACAGAGTGCAGTTTCAGGCCTATTCTCCCGAACGGCAAGTCCAGGATATTCAGACTATGATACCAATGTTTCAGCCTCTATCCTGGATTTTGGTGAGAATGACTCTTGAGGCTGCTGGGCCTCATGGCCTCCTGCATCCTGCTAGTGACACATGCCAGATGGCATATGCGGGCTCTGCAGTGGGTCCTGAAGATCCAGTGGGTGCAGCATCAAGGAAATCTTTCCGGCATGGTCCAGATCTTGGGGTATTGCACGAGGCCTGCAGTGGTGTGGCTAACGAAAGGCGATTGGGTCAGAGGCAGACCCCTCTCCCTTCCCCAAAAGATTTCACAGCAGTGACAGTTGGTTCTCATCTGGGATAAGGCGGCCATCTGGGAGAGGTGGAGATCAGAGGACTCTAGTCTCCGGTGGAATCTGTACTCCACATCAACATGCTGGAGCTCCGAGCGATCCGATTGGCATTGAAGGCTTTTCTACCCTTCATCAAAGGAAGGCTGGTTCAAGTGTTAACAGGACATGGCTGGAACAGCAGGGCATATCCCTGGTGGTTCAACACCTGGCAGGTTCCCTGAATGCCAGGGCGGACAAACTCAGCTGTTGATGCCTAGCGGATCATTAATGGCGTCTCCATCAGCAGTGGGAAGAGCCTTTGTTAGATCTGTTCGCCTTTGCAGAGAACACACAATGTCAGCAGTTTTACGCGCTGGAGTTCCCCAGGCGGCTCTCGTTCGGAGACGCTTTAAATCTCGAGCGGAGCTCAGACCTCCTGTACGCTTTTGGCCCATACCACTTCTGCCCAGAATTCTCAAGAAGACCAGGGACAACCGGGCCCAAGTCACCCTTGTGGCTTCGGACTGGACACGGAGAGTCTGGTATTCCAAGCTTCACAGCATGAGCATCGATCCTCCGATCAGGCTGCCACTTCGGGAGAATCTTCTGTCGGAGCAGCAGGTGAGGGTCCTCTACCCGAACCTGTCAACTCTGCGCCTTCTTGCGTGGAGAATGAGCGGCGACAGTTGACAACATCCGTTCCTCCCGAAGTCTGTAATGTTATTTTGGCAGCCAGGCGTCTCTCCACCAAGTCGGTATATGTCTGTTGATGGAACACATTTGTTAACCCTTGCCCAGCAGGGCTCTGCTCTGGGCACTTTAAAAGGGTACCTTTCAGCCTTGTCTGCCTTTCTGCAGTTGTCAGACCAACCCTTGTTATTTAAATCCCCCATTGTGAATAGATTCCTCAAAGGACTTGGACATATGTTCCCACCTTCCCCTCTTATTATGCCTCAGTGCGACCATAATTTGATTCTCACATTCCTGTTGCACGCTCCATTTGAACCTCTGCGCAATTGCCCCCTCTGGCTGCTTACCATCAAAACAGCCTTATTGGTGGCAATCACATCTGCCAAGAGGGTGAGTGAATTGCAGGCTTTGTCATTCAAGCTTCCGTACCTGACAATATTCCCTGATAAATTGGTGATTCGCACTAGGGCCTCTTTCCTTGGAAAAATGGTAACACCCTTCCACGTGGGGCAATCTGTCACCTTGCCCGCTCTCTGTGCTCTGCCGCATCCCTCTAATGAAGAGGAGCTACTTCACAGTCTGGATCCAAAAAGAGCTTTGTCGTTCTACCTTGACCGCACAAAAGAATTCTGGGTGGACAACCAACTCTTTGTGGGCTATGTTGGGGCTAAGAAAAGTCGTAAAGTGCAGACGAGGACTATCTCTCGATGTGTCGTCCTCTGCATCAAAATTTGCTACGCTCTGACGAAGAAACAGCCTCTTGAAGGCTTAAGAGTTCATTCCACCACAGCTAAGGCTGCTACTAGAGCATTGCAACATGGAGTTTCCTGTCCTTGACATTTGTCAGGCAGCAGCGTGGGCATCCCTGCACATGTTTACCAAGCATTACTGCGTAGATGGTCAGGTCTGCAGGGAACGCCTCTTTGGCCTTACTGTCTTGCAGGACTTTCTAGTCTAAACTTGTCTGCAGTCCCTTCTCCGGGTATGGTATTGCTGGGTATCTAGTCCAAGGTAGAGACTCTGCGGCTAGACGTCCCTATCAGATAAACAAGTTACTTATCTTCGTTAACACCTTATCTGGTAGAGACATGATCTAGCCGCAGATTCCTTAACAACCCACCCATCCTCCTCACGTTGCAGACAGGTTTATATGGTCAGGGCTGTTCCCTTTCAGGGCCATAGTTGTTCAAAACACATCACTGTCAGTGCACTTCATGAGGAGCACATCTCCATCTTCCTCCAAGACTTCCAGGCACTTTTGGCAATAGGAGTCCTAGAGAGGGTCTTAGAACCAGAAATAAGGACTGACTGTTACTCCTGTTATTTCTTTGTGCCAAGGAAGGGTGGAAGAAGTCTTCCTGTTTTAGATTTCCACCCTATGAATGCCTTCTTTGCTGGCAAAATCAAGATACTCATGCTGGTCAAAGTTCTGTTTGCCCTGGTTCCAGGTGACTGGATAGTGGCTTTGGACCTGCAGCACACCTACCTTCATGTGCTCATCTTGCAGTCCAACAGATGCTATTTGTGGTTCAGGGTGGGCCAGGAGCATATTTAGTTTACTGTGCTCCCCTTTGGCCTCACTAGTGTATTGAAATGTTCACGAAAGTGATGGAGGAGGCTGCTGCACACCTTCAGAGGTCCAGGACTTTCAGGCTTTGATCCCGATGCTTCTGCTGAGTCCTTGGTCTCACTTAAGAGTGGCTATGAGGCTTTTGAGCCTCTTGGCATCCTTCATCCCACTTATCGGCTATGCAAGGTGGCATATTCAGACTCTGCAGTGGAACCTGAAGTCTCAGTGGGCCTAGCACCAGGCAAACCTCTCGGATTCCATCCAGGTTTTGGATTGGACTACAAAAGATCTACAGTGGTAGCTACTCGTCTATAGTTGGAACGGTGGCTAACCCCTCTCCCTGCCCCACCCAGAGCTGATGGTGGCGACAGATATATTGCTGCCGGGTTGATGAGATGGAGATGAGAAGACTGGTCTCCAAGAGAGACCCAGCTCCATATCACCCTGTTGGAGTTATGGATAGTTCGCCTAGTGCCGGGAGCCTTCCTACTGTCCATCAGGGACAAGCTGGTTAGGTTTCTCATGGACAACACCACCCCCATGTGGTTCTTGAACAAGCAGGGTGGGGTGGAGTCTTGGGTCCTGTGCTAGAAGGACTTCCTCTATGGAGTTGGCTGGAGCATCCAAGCATTTCCTTGGTCAGGAACCACCTGGTGTGATCTTTGAATGCCAGCACGGAAAAACTCAGCTGTCAGCCCTGGGCAAATCACGAGTAGCAATTACATTGTGAGGTGGCAAAGGGAACCTTCCAGCAGTAGGGAGAACCTTGGCTTCATCTTTTCAACACCATCCAGAGTGTGCTATATCAAACTTTTTGTGCGCTTGAGTTTTCAAGAAGGCTCTGTCCTGGAGACCCATCCCACCATGGAGCAAGGAACTCCTATATGCCTTTCAGCCGCTACCTCTCCTTCATGAGTTCTGAAGAAGATCAGGAACAACTGGGCTAAAGTTATGCTAGTGGCTCCGGATTGGGCAAGGAGTGTGTGGTACCAAAAACTTCTGGGCACAAGCATCTGTCCTCTAGACTATCGCTTTGACACCCGCAATATGGACCCTTTACATGTAAAGCTGTCAGATGTGTGATTATTTGCTTTGTCTCTGGGGCAGCAAAGACTTGCAGTGAGCACCGTTAAAGGTTATTTGTCAGCTCTTCTGGTGTCTTTGCATTTGCTGGGCGTACCGCCCATGTTCAAGTCACCTGTTGTGATGAGGTTTCTCAAAGGTCTGACATGTTCCCTCCCACCCCAAACCCTATGTGATGCTGCAGTCGGACTTCAATTTGTTCCTCACTTTCCTCATGTGCACTCCCTTCGAACCAATGCATATCTGTCCTTTATGTCTTCTTATTCTGAGACTGTGTTCCTGGTCGTAGTAACGCTGGCTTATCGCTTGAGCGAACCTCATGTGCACTTGGTGCAGCTGCCTTACACCACCATTTTTCCAGATGAAGTGGTGTTGAGGACCAGGGTGGCCAAAGGTTTGCCTACTTTTACATTGGGCAATCAATACTCTCTCAACCTTCTTTGCTCCACCTCACACTCGATGGAGGAGTAGAGGCTCCATCAGTTGTACCCCAGAAGAGCCTGAGTTTCTACGTCGATCACACTAAAGACCATCACTTTTTGTGGGGTTTTCAGGATTAAAAAAAGATAAGGCAGTTTGCATAGAAGGACTCTGTCAAATTGGATAGTCCTCTGCATTAAGATATGATACTTAGTTGCCAAGAAGCAGCTGCCAGAAGGTCCAAGGGCCCATTCCACCAGTGCCAAGACTACTACCTCTCCCCTGACCACCAGAAAGAGCATTACTGAAGGTAACTTGTTCTGAATCAATCTGTTACACGCTTCCTGAGAAAGAGAGCCCTATGGGCCCTTTCTACTGAATCCAGGCTGTGGTCTCTGCCTTCTAGTAAGGTGTTCCTTTCTTGGGATTTTTGAAGATTAGCTACTCTTAGTCCTCCATTTACCCTTTCATTGTACAATATCGTTTTGATACCAAGGGAAGGAAATAACATTGTTATGGTCAAGCATTCTGCAGTTTTCTAGCATGAAGTAACAGTTGTGTTTGCTCCATTTTATCTTCTTCCCACCTCCCATTAACTAATATTCAGCTGTTTTTGCCGAATTTCAGAAAATGAGAAATCTAGACAGGAAAATATTCATTAGAGTTATTTACCCTCTGCAAAGTGATTTTATGATTAATACGTTCTTCCTCCCACAGGTTCCTCATCGCCCTCCCATTCCCCACTGCGGGACGATTAAGCTTAGTATTAGTTTTGCTATAGTTCTACTGTTCTTTGTCCCTTGTGGCAGTCAGAACTGAGATAAAGGGCACAAAGAATCTCTGTACATGCTTTTCATGATGTTGTTTCCAGTTCTGTTGCCAAAGAGATATGTCAGTGTGGAGCCACTCGGATGCAAAGCTATCCACTTGGAAGCTTTTTCATAATATAAGCATTATGCAATAGGAAGAACCTATCTGTCAAAAAGTGTTACCAAAGTTAGGTAACTTGTTGACTTCTATGACATGTTGAGGTGGGTTATATTAGCTGAACTTGAAGTTTGTAATAATAGAAAGTAGTGTACGGTAGAATGAATGGTCATGCCAGTGGTGTTGATTAAATGGGAAAAAAGGGTGGCCAGGCATTTAAACCTCCGGGTCAAGATCATCCTCCTGACCATAAGTAATACAGTTGTGTTTTGCTTTCTGTAAGTACCTGTATTACCTATTATCAACCTTTCAATTATGAGATGTATTGTTAACTATTTGAAAATGTACAAATAAATTAAGAAAAAGAAGTGTTTTGCTTAAGGATATCCTTGTATCACTGAGCATCTGTGACTTGAATGGGATAAAGGCAAATGTCTTAGGTTACACTTGAGTCTATTGATGCATGCATGCATTGGCTGGGAGACTGCAGAAGCACTTTGAGGCTATTTCTACCTATGAAGATATTTCTGCAGATGTGCCAAATATCTGAAAGAGACACGTTAGTGACAGATTCCTTACCTTAGAATATCCCCAGGCGTCACGCTGGATCCGGAAAGTTTTTTGCGTAGCAGTACCCTTGCGCGTCGGTAGGCGGCGTCGTGCGGCTCCGCGTCAGTCGTCGGCGTTGTGATCGCCGAGATGACGTCGCGGGCAGTACTTAGACGCCGCCCCTGCGCGCTGACGTCAGTTCTTCTTTTTCCGCGCCAGTAAGCGCAGATCCGGGAAGAGCAGTGCCCTAGTCACTTTTTGACCATCTTTTTTTGGTGAATTTTTTCACTGTTTCTTCAACGAGTCTTCACGACTCCTAAGGTGTCGTAGGGATGCCCGGCTTTAAGCCCTGCGAGGAATGTGGTCGCATGATGTCGATCACGGACCCGCATCTCGAGTGTCTCTTCTGTCTTGGCCGAGACTACGACACGAAGTCGTGCCCTGACTGCCGGAAACTTAATCCGAAGGCTTTGCGAGAGCGGTCTCGAAAGCTCCTCGAAGTCCGGCAGTCGGCTCCGCGCCGCACCAAGCCCCGGTCCCGGGAGAGGTCGAGGGGCCGGACGCGGAGTCCCCGCCGTTCGTCGGAATCCAAGTCTTCGCGCTCCTCCGGTAAGTCGAAGCACAAGAAGTCTAAGCGGCATCATCGCTCTAAGACTTCGCCTCGCCGGTCTCGCGACTCGGCTGAGGTCCCTGTCGGCACCGTCCCCGCCCCGCGGCCCCGGACGTGCCTGTCGGAGTTACCCCCGCATTACCCGTCCTTCCCGGGTTCGGGGGCGACTCAGGCCCAAATACAGGAGTTCCTGTCGGCCATGGCCCGCCTCTTCGGGCCTCAAGGTGCCTCCGGTGCGCCTTCGGGCCCCGCGGGCCCTGATGGGGTTGCTCCGGCGTCGCCGTCGACTCCGGTCCCGGCGTCGCCTGTCCCACCGGCCTTCATCCCGGCCTCGGCTCCGGCCCCGGCCTCGATCCCGGCTCCGGTGGTGCCGCAGCCCCCATCGACGCCGGTTGACCTAACCACGCCTCCGCCGACGCCGATGTCCCCGGTGCCGTTTCTGACGCCGTCCGGCTCCGGACATGGAGCCGGACCGGCGTCGCCCGACGCCGGTTCCGGCGCCGATGAGACCTTGGGTCCCTAATGTCCCTCCTCCTCCATATTATGAACCGGAGGAGGACCAGGAGAGCTGGGAGGGGTCTGAGGACCCGGACTGGGTTGAGGAACTTGGGGATGCCAGTGGTCTGGACACCTCCCCTGACTCTGGCATGCTGTCTCCTCCCGTGGCTACGGAGGAGGGGGCTAATTTTGCAACGGTGTTGCGTAGAGCTGCTGGAGCCTTAAATCTCCAGTTGCCTACAGTGGCCGTCAGGACTAACCTCCTGACTGAAGTGCTTCAGCCGGCGGCCTCCTCTTCGGAGACTGTGCTGCCGTTCAATGATGCACTCACTGACGTTCTTTTGGGTGCCTGGTCCAAGCCCACCACAGGGGCTCCTGTGGATAGGAACATGGCCCGACGCCATCGCCCTGCTCCGGGCGACCCCCTGTTTCTCTCCCAACACCCCACCCCTCAGAGCTTGGTTGTCCAAGCCTCTGCCTCCCAAACCGCCTTCCCTACCGCCCCTCCGGATAGGTAATCCAAGCGCCTGGATCACTTTGGGAAGAAGGCTTTCTCTTCCTCCAGTGCTGGCTTGCGGTCCGTTAACACCGCTTGCCTCTTGGGCCGATATACCCACTCCCTGTGGGATTCGGTGGCGAATGTTTTGCCGCAGTGTTCTGAGGAGGTCCAGACACTGCTTACCCGCGCCATTGCGGAAGGGCGTGATGCGGCTAAATACACCATACGCTGTGGCCTTGATACCGCCAACTCGCTGGGCAGATCGCTTGCAACGACGGTGGCGCTGCGTCGCCACGCCTGGCTGAGAACCACTGGTTTTTCAGGGGATGTCCAGAATACACTCATGGACATGCCCTTTGATGGAGTCGGTCTTTTTGGTTCGAAGGCAGACCATGCGCTGGAGCGTTTCAAGGACTCGCGGGCTACTGGCAAGTCCCTGGGCCTTGCTGTTGTGCGCCCTCCGCTCACGTCTGCTTTTCGCCCTTTCGTGGCCACGGAAGGGCGCCAGTCACGTCAACAGCCCGGCCAACGGCCCGGCGCAGCAAGCGCCTTCGCGTGGCCGAGGACGTGGATACCGCCGTGGCGGTTCGGGCAACCAGCGTGCGGGTCAGGCCACCACCTCCAACCCGTCCGCGGCCTCCAAGTCCTCCTAGTCCCTCCTTTCAGGGGCACAGCACGCCAGTCGGGGGCAGGGTCCGCCATCACCTTCACCACTGGCGTCCCATCACCTCGGACAGGTGGGTCTTGGACATTGTCCGAAGGGGCTACTCCCTCCCCTTCGAGACCACCCCCCCAGCCATGCCACCTCAATTCCACCGCATGTCAGGGGATCACTTGGTACTTCTACAGAAGGAAGTCACGGCCCTCTTGGCCAAGAGGGCCATCGAGCATGTTCCGACCCCAGAAGTAGGGCGTGGTTGCTACTCCCACTACTTTCTGGTGCCCAAAAAGGACAAGGAGGACATGCGTCCTATCTTGGACCTCCGGAACGTCAATCGCTTCCTCCGGAAGGAGAAGTTCAAGATGCTCACCCTAGCTCAGGTCTTGACTGCCCTCGACCCTGGAGACTGGCTGGTAGCGTTGGACTTGCAGGACGCTTATTTCCACATCCCCGTCCTGCCGGCCCACCGGCGTTACCTACGGTTCACGGTAGGCCTCGAGCACTTTCAGTTCACCGTGCTCCCCTTTGGCCTTACCAGTGCCCCTCGGGTGTTCACGAAAGTGATGGCGGTGGTCGCAGCTCATCTGCGCCGGGCAGGGGTTTCAGTCTTCCCCTACCTCGACGACTGGCTGCTGAAGGCGGGCTCGTCCCAGGCAGTCGTCTCCCACCTCCAGACTACGGCCGAACTCCTGCACTCGCTGGGGTTCTCCATCAATGTGCCGAAGTCGCATCTGGTTCCTTCTCCACAGCTCCTTTTCATCGGAGCAGTTCTGGACACGACGCAGTTTCGGGCCTATCCTCCCGAACGGCTATGATTCCGATCTTTCAGCCTTTATCCTGGGTTTCGGTACGGATGACGCTGAGGCTGCTGGGCCTCATGGCCTCCTGCATCCTGCTGGTCGATCATGCCAGATGGCATATGCGGGCTCTGCAGTGGGACCTGAAGTTCCAGTGAGCGCAGCACCAGGGCAACCTGTCCGATCACGTCCAGATCTCGGTGGGGACTGCAAAACAGTTGCAGTGGTGGCTCTCGAACCGGCAATGGGTCATGGGCAGATCCCTCTCCCTTCCCCAGCCAGAGCACACAGTTGTGACGGACGCGTCCCTTCTGGGATGGGGCGGTCACATGGGAGAGGCGGAGATCAGAGGCCTCTGGTCTCCGGGCGGAGTCCCGGCTCCATATCAACCTTCTGGAGCTCCGGGCGATCCGACTTGCACTCAAGGCATTCCTTCCCTCTGTCAAAGGGAAGGTAGTGCAGGTGTTCACAGACAACACCACCGCCATGTGGTACTGCAACAAACAGGGCGGGGTGGGGTCGTGGACCCTCTGTCAGGAGGCTCTGCGCCTCTGGACTTGGCTGGAACATCAGGGCATGTTCCTGATGGTTCAACACCTGGCAGGTTCCCTGAACGCCAGGGCGGACGAACTCAGCCGCAGGTGCATGATGGATCACGAATGGCGTCTTCACTCGGAAGTGGCGCAAGGACTCTTTCAACAATGGGGAGAGCCTTGGTTAGATCTATTCGCCACCGAAGAGAACGCGCAATGTCATCAGTTCTGCGCGTTGGAATTTCCAAGGTGGCACTTGCTCGGCGACGCTTTTCGTCACGAGTGGAGTTGCGGTCTATTATACGCCTTTCCGCCTATACCACTTCTACCCAGAGTGTTGAAGAAGATTCGGCACGACCGGGCCCAAGTCATTCTTGTGGCTCCGGACTGGGCTCGAAGAGTTTGGTATCCCGAGCTACTCAGTATGAGCGTAGATCCCCCGATCCGTCTGCCTCTTCGGGAGGATCTTCTGTCGCAGCAGCAGGGGACGGTCCTCCACCCGAACCTGTCCAGTCTACACCTGCTTGCGTGGAGATTGAGCGGCGGCAGTTGATTCCTTTCGACTTGCCTCCCGAAGTTTGTGATGTGATTCTGGCAGCCAGGCGTCCCTCCACTAAGGTGGTATACGCCTGCAGGTGGAACAAATTTGTGGCATGGTGCACAGCAAAGGCTGTGAATCCCCTTTCTGCCCCTCTTTCTGAGGTCCTTCTGTTCCTTCTTTCTCTGGCCCAACAGGGTTCTGCCCTGGGTACCATCAAGGGTTATCTTTGTGCTATCTCGACCTTCCTCAGGCTCCCTAATCAGCCCTCCTTTTCAAGTCCCCTGTTGTTAACAGGTTCTTAAAAGGCATTACACACCTCTTCCCTCCTGTTCCGTTTGTGATGCCTCAGTGGGACTTGAACTTGGTTCTTACCTTTTAATGTGCGCTCCCTTTGAGCCTCTACATAACTGTCCTCTTCGTCTTCTGACTCTGAAGACAGCCTTTCTGGTGGCCATCACCTCCGCTCGGCGGGTGAGTGAGCTCCAGGCTCTATCTTGCAAACCTCCCTTTCTGTCTGTTCATCCAGACAAGGTTGTTCTTCGGACGCGTCCGTCCTTCTTGCCAAAGGTGGTTACTGCTTTCCACATTGGGCAGACCATCACTTTGCCCACCTTCTTTCCGCCTCCGCATCCTTCCAGAGAGGAAGAGAGGCTCCACCGTCTGGACCCAAAACGTGCGCTCTCCTTCTATATCGACCGCACAAAACACTTCCGGGTGGATGACCAGCTCTTTGTTGGCTACGTGGGCGCCAAAAAAGGTCGGGCGGTGCACAAGAGGACCATCTCCCGCTGGGTTACCTTGTGCATCAAGACCTGCTATTCTTTGGCTAAGAAGGAGCCTCCTGTTGGGCTGCGTGCCCATTCCACCAGGGCAACGGCTGCTACCACGGCCTTGGGCCGCGGTGTTCCGCTGCCGGTTATCTGTCAGGCAGCTACGTGAGAATTGCTGCACACGTTTACAAAGCATTACTGCCTTGACAGTCAGGTCCGGAGGGACGGCTTCTTTGGCCGTTCTGTCCTCCAGGACTTCCTTGTCTGATCTTTGTTCGCAGACCCACCACCGGGGTTGGTATTGCTGGGGTATCTATTCTAAGGTAAGGAATCTGTCACTAACGTGTCTCTTTCAGATGCACAAGTTACTAACTTGTGTAACGATATATCTGTAAGAGACAGTAGTTAGTGACAGATTCCTTACCGCCCCACCCATCCTCCCTGTTCTGCGAACTGATTTCTAGGGTTAAGGACATCCCTTTCAGGGCCCTAGTATTTTTCAGACACCTATGTCAGCTTCTTGCATGGCTCTGCGTTCCTGGCGCGGAAAGTCGTGTACAGAACTGACGTCAGCGCGCAGGGGCGGCGCCTAAGTACTGCCCGCGACATCATCCCGACGATCACGACGCCGACGACGGACGCGGAGCCGCACGACGCCGCCTACCGACGCGCAAGGGTACTGCTACGCAAATATTGAGTAGCTCGGGATACCAAACTCTTCGAGCCCAGTCCGGAGCCACAAGAATGACTTGGGCCCGGTCGTGCCGAATCTTCTTCAACACTCTGGGTAGAAGTGGTATAGGCAGAAAGGCGTACAATAGACCGCAACTCCACTCGTGACGAAAAGCGTCGCCGAGCGAGTGCCGCCTTGGAAATTCCAACGCGCAGAACTGATGACATTGCGCGTTCTCTTCGGTGGCGAATAGATCTAACCAAGGCTCTCCCCACTGTAGAAAGAGTCCTTGCGCCACTTCCGAGTGAAGACGCCATTCGTGATCCATCATGCACCTGCGGCTGAGTTCGTCCGCCCTGGCGTTCAGGGAATCTGCCAGGTGTTGAACCATCAGGAACATGCCCTGATGTTCCAGCCATGTCCAGAGGCGCAGAGCCTCCTGACAGAGGGTCCACGACCCCACCCCGCCCTGTTTGTTGCAGTACCACATGGCGGTGGTGTTGTCTGTGAACACCTGCACTACCTTCCCTTTGACAGAGGGAAGGAATGCCTTGAGTGCAAGTCGGATCGCCCGGAGCCCCAGAAAGTTGATATGGAGCCGGGACTCCGCCGGAGACCAGAGGCCTCTGATCTCCGCCTCTCCCATGTGACCGCCCCATCCCAGAAGGGACGCGTCCGTCACAACTGTGTGCTCTGGCTGGGGAAGGGAGAGGGATCTGCCCATGACCCATTGCCGGTTCGAGAGCCACCACTGCAACTGTTTTGCAGTCCCCTCCGAGATCTGGACGTGATCGGACAGGTTGCCCTGGTGCTGCGCCCACTGGAACTTCAGGTCCCACTGCAGAGCCCGCATATGCCATCTGGCATGATTGACCAGCAGGATGCAGGAGGCCATGAGGCCCAGCAGCCTCAGGGTCATCCGTACCGAAACCCAGGATAAAGGCTGAAAGATCGGAATCATAGCCTGAATATCCCGGACTCGCCGTTCGGGAGGATAGGCCCGAAACTGCGTCGTGTCCAGAACTGCTCCGATGAAAAGGAGCTGTGGAGAAGGAATCAGATGCGACTTCGGCACATTGATGGAGAACCCCAGCGAGTGCAGGAGTTCGGCCGTAGTCTGGAGGTGGGAGACGACTGCCTGGGACGAGCCCGCCTTCAGCAGCCAGTCGTCGAGGTAGGGGAAGACTGAAACCCCTGCCCGGCGCAGATGAGCTGCGACCACCGCCATCACTTTCGTGAACACCCGAGGAGCACTGGTAAGGCCAAAGGGGAGCACGTTAAACTGAAAATGCTCGGGGCCTACCGTGAACCGAAGGTAACGCCGGTGGGCCGGCAGGACGGGGATGTGGAAATATGCGTCCTGCAAGTCCAACGCTACCAACCATGTCCTCCTTTTCCTTTTTGGGCACCAGAAAGTAGTGGGAGTAGCAACCACGCCCTACTTCTGGGGTCGGAACATGCTCGATGGCCCTCTTGGTCAAGAGGGCCGTGACTTCCTTCTGCAGAAGTACCAAGTGATCCCCTGACATGCGGTGGAATTGAGGTGGCATGGCTGGGGGGTGGTCTCGAAGGGGAGGGAGTAGCCCCTTCGGACAATGTCCAAGACCCACCTGTCCGAGGTGATGGTACGCCAGTGGGGAAGGTGATGGCGGACCCTGCCCCTACTGGCGTGCTGTGCACCTGAAAGTAGGGACTAGGAGGGCTTGGAGGCCGCGGACGGGTTGGAGGTGGTGGCCTGACCCGCACGCTGGTTGCCCGATCCGCCACGGCGGAATCCACGTCCTCGGCCACGCGAAGACGCCTGCTGCGCGGGCCGGTGGCTGGGCTGCTGACGTGACGGGGCGCCCCTTCCGTGGCCACGATAGGGGCGAAAAGCAGAAGTCAGCGGAGGGCGTGTAGCAGAAAGGCCCAGGGACTTGGCAGTAGCCCGTGAGTCCTTAAAGCGCTCCAACGCATGGTCTGCTTTGGACCCAAAAAGACCGACTCCATCAAAGGGCATGTCCATGAGAGTATTCTGGACATCCCCTGAAAACCAGTGGTTCTCAGCCAGGCGTGGCGTCGCAGCGCCACCGTCGTTGCAATAGACCTGCCCAGCGAGTCGGCGGTATCAAGGCCACATCGTATGGTGTATTTGGCCGCATCCCTTCCTTCCGCAATGGCGCGGGAAAGCAGTGTCTGGACCTCCTCAGAACACTGGGGCAAAACAGTCACCACCGAATCCCACAAGGAGTGGGTATATCGGCCCAAAAGACAAGCGGTGTTGATGGACCGCAAGCCAGCACTGGAGGAAGAAAAACCCTTCTTCCCAAATTGATCCAGGCGTTTGGATTCCCTATCCGGAGGGGCGGTAGGGAAGGCGGTTTGGGAAGCGGAGGCTTGGACAACCAAGCTCTCAGGAGTGGGGTGGACAGAGAGAAACAGGGGGTCGCCCGGAGCCGGGCGATGGCGTCGGGACACGTTCCTATCCACAGGAGCCCCTGTGTTGGGCTTGGACCAGGCGCCCAAAAGAACGTCAGTGAGGGCATCGTTAAACGGCAGCACAGTCTCCGTAGAGGAGGCTGCCGGCTGAAGCACCTGTCAAGATATTAGTCTTGACCGCCACAGTAGGGAGTTGGAGACGTAAGGCCCCAGCCGCCCTACGCAACACTGTTGCAAAATTGGCTCCCTCCTCCGTAGCCACGGGAGGAGACAGCATGCCAGTGTCAGGGGAAGTATCCAGACCACTGGCATCCCCTAGACCCTCTGTCCAGTCCTCATCGTACTGACACTGTTGTGTCAGAGGGTCATCAGACCCTCCCAGTCCTCCTGGTCCTCCTCTGGTTCAAAATAAGGAGGAGGAGGGACATTTGGGACCCAAGGTCCCATCGGCGCCGGAACCGGCGTCGAGCGACGTCGTTCCGGGTCCATGTCCGGAGCCGGAAGGAACTGGGGACGACGCCGCCCGGAGCCCCAGGCGGCGTCGAGAACGGCACCGGAGACATCGGCGCCGGCGGAGGTGTCGTTAGGTCGACCGGCGTCGATGGGGGTTGCGGAGCCGGGATCGAGGCCGGAGCCGGGATCGAGGCTGGAGGCACGGGCGACGCCGGGGCCGGAGCCGTCGGCGACGCCGGAGCAACCCCATCAGGGCCCGCGGGGCCCGAAGGCGCACCGGAGGGACCTTGAGGCCCGAAGAGGCGGGCCATGGCCGACAGGAATTCCTGTATCTGGGCCGGATCCGCCCCCGAACCCGGGAAGGACGGGTATTGCGGGGGCGACTCCACAGGCATGTCCGGGGCCGCGGGGGCGGGGACGGTGCCGGGAGGGGCCTCAGCCGAGTCGCGAGACCGGCGAGGCGAAGTCCTAGAGCGACGATGCTTTTTGGACTTTTTGTGCTTGGACTTACCGGACGAAGAAGACTTCGATGCCGACGACCGGTGAGGACTCCGCGATCGACCCCTGGACCTCTCACGCGACCGGGGCTTGCGCGGAGCCGAATGCCGGGCCTCGAGGAGCTTTCGAGACCGCTCTCGCAAAGCTTTCGGGTTGAGGGCCCGGCAGTCGGAACACGACTCCGTGTCGTGGCCTCGGCCGAGGCAGAAGAGACACTCCCGATGCGGGTCTGTGATGGACATCATCCGAGCACAGGCGCCGCAACGTTTAAAACCGGGCATCCCTACGACACCTTGAAGTCGATTCGAAGAAAAACTGTGAAAAAAATTCACCCAAAAAGTTAGTCAAAAAATGACTAGGGCACTGCTCTTCCCGGATCTGCGCTTGCTGGCGCGGAAAAAGAAGAACTGACGTCAGCGCGCAGGGGCGGCGCCTAAGTACTGCCCGCGACGTCATCCCGGCGATCACGACGCCGACGACGGACGCGGAGCCGCACGACGCCGCCTACCGACGCGCAAGGGTACTGCTACGCAAAAACTTTCCGGATCCAGCCTGACGCCTGGGGATATTCTAAGGTAAGGAATCTGTCACTAACTACTGTCTCTTACAGATATATCGTTACACAAGTTAATAACTTGTGCGTTAGTGGCATTCATGTGAACATGTCCAAATGGGTACTAGCACTTCACTTGGATGCCTTCAGCATTAGCCCATTTACCTGCTTGACTAAAGATTAATTTATTGCTCTTTTTCCTTATATCGGAAAATAGAATGACTCATTATTTTTCCATAATTAGGTACAAGGGATCAACTGATTCTTACATTGAAAAAGTAATGATATCTTCGAATGCTGAAGATGCTTTTCTAATCAAGATTTTGTTGAGACAGACAAGACGACCAGAAATTGGAGATAAATTTAGTAGTCGTCATGGGCAAAAAGGTACTGTGTTTTCAAGTGTTTTATTAAGCTTAGACCCTTGCATTGGTTTTTGGTTTATTCTGAATAGTGCTGTGTTGTGCTGAGATTCTTGAGGGAGAAAGGATGTTAATATAAAGCAAATGTTCAAATTCTGTAAGTATTTTTTTTAACATTTGTTTTATGAACAATAGAGAGAAGGTAATGCAAATGGCGTCCCACAAATAACAGGACATTTGTAGATAAACTACAACCTCTAAGTTACAAATTGAATCATGTAATGTAAATATCCATTCTTTGGAGCACGCTCCATGGGCAAAGTCCAACTTTTTTAAATACACAGAAGAAGGAAACTTCTGACTCACATATAAAGTGATGGGAAAACGTACAAATAACGGTCCTTGCAGAAGAGAAACGTTATCGCCCATTGGCAATACTTGGTTAAATGTTGTATTTTGCTGCCCATTCTTTTGAGCCAGCTTACTTACAAAAGGGAGTGAGCATAATAATTGATATTAAAGAAATTGCAAGGCTTTAACCAATAAGTGAGAGTCAGTAAAGAAAGAATATTAGTGTTCAGGTTTTGGTATACTTTTTGTGTGATTTTGTTTTTAAACATCAGTTGTTTTCCATGGTGGTGGAAAGAAATGTGAGGGCTTAGCCATGATGGACAATTTGGAGGACTCACTGTCTGAAGTAATAGACTGCCACCCCTGGAGCAAATGTTGAATCCTGCCTCCGACAGAGTAGCTGTGTGCTGAAAAGGACACACTAAAGCAGTTTTGTGGTTGTGGAGTAGTGGGGAACTGAGCTGCATGCTGTTCCTGCTGCCCTGGGCATTGTTTTTGTAATCCGCGAACTCGGCACCAAAAAGGTTGGAAGCCCTGCTGGGCTAGTGCTGGGAACTGGCGTTTGCAGAACTGAAAACCCCTGCCGTAGTCACATAGGGGGTGAACTTGCTGGTGGGATTGTCAGATGTGGACAGATTCATCCAAGGAATGTGCTATGGCCCTGCTTTCCATAAACCATTCTAGGCATGAATCCGCTTTCTCACCAAAAAGGCGATAGTCATTGTGAGGGAATGTGGTTTATTATATGGTGTGGTTCTGAGACCTCACTGTGGTCAAGAGTCCTGTCAGGCTTGTTTGTCAAACTTCAGCTCAACCCTAGGTAGCTGTGGAGGTTTTAACAAAGGAACAAGTATAAAGCATTTGAACAGCACCAAAACAATTGGACAAGAAAGAAACACTGCTCTCAAGAAATCCGACGCCAGTTTATACGAATAGGCTGTATTTTTGCAGATGTTTAGATACCAAAATGAAAAAGATCCACTGGTGTGTTCCAGAGATGGAAATACTTAAAGAAACAGTAAATTACAACTATTCACTTAACTGCAAATAAGCATTGGCAAATTCAACAAATTTGACACAAACTTTTTCAAGAAAACTTTGGTCAAAGTTGAATGCAGTCACTTCCACTTACTTTGGATGACCAGCTCTGGCAGGGAGCAGGTCGGGGGAACTAAAAAAGTCACAAAGAACAGTTACCTCATAGAAGAAGCAGTCTCCAATCTAGTTACAGCGTTAAAGGCAACTTGCCATTGACTTCTATGTAGTAGTCCTGATGCAAGGAATACAGGATGCTAAGAATGCTGTGCGGTCAACAGGAATCTTCCAGAGACTACCCCTCGGTCCATGGTGCTGAATGGGTGACTTTGACTACAGGAGTCGAAGTCCCTTGAAGTCCTTTATGGTTCAGCAACAGTTTAGTCACCACTGGATTACTGGTCTCCAGATGCAATTAAACCAGCGGTTCCCTTTTTCTGGCGATAACTTGACTTCTGGATGATCAAACTGCACTGAGATGACTCTTCTGGAGCTACTTTTGAGCTGTGGGTCTCAGCCTTTCAGTCTGCACTGCGGCGAGAAGCAATGATCTGGTGATCTGGGCTACCAACTCGCCCAAGCAGGCTTCCTCCGCTTTTATGGCCCTATGCTGTGAACAGGAAATCCTCCAGCTGACTCTTGGAGTTCCCCTCTTTTGGCTGGGGCTCAGGGATGACCTTTCCTCTAGACAGGCACATTCCTCTCTTCGCTAACCTAAGGTGCAGCAGGCACATTCTAGTCTTTGGTGCATCCTCTCTTCGCTGGTTCCATAATCACCAGGGCAGGCCTTCTTCGGTCCTCTCTCCAGTGCAGACATGATCTGAGTTCCGTGGTCAGGGGTACCTCTTTTATGTATAGAAAGTCCCCTTAGGGGAGGTTACGGTCACTAGCCAAGGGGCTACTTGGATTCCTCCTGCCTGATGAGAGCTTCCTGTGATTTGTAGCACCTAGCTATCCCAAAGTGCTCTTTCCTGCCTACTCCAAAGATGGCTGAACCTCTCTTGTGTGTGAAGCTTGGTAGCCCAACCTAGAGGTGTGGCTACCTCCAGGCTACACACCCATGGAAAAACCGGTCTGACCAGTGTTTTCCCCTCGCTGTCCTTGACACCCTTATGTCTACCTAGACAAAGGAGCAACCTCTCTTGTGTGTGCTTTCCATTTGCGCATCAAAGGCGGCTCCCCCTTTGAAGCTCGCCTTTTAGGCTCACACCCTGTGTGGATTGCCCTGCCAGGAGGAGATAATATCTCTTTCCCCCGGAGATGCTATGTAGGCTTTCCTGGGAGTCGCTTACACTTCTCCCCTGGAGGCCAGAAGCCTGTGTTGAGGACAGATCTTTGTGTGCAACTGTAAAAGAGCACATGAAACCGTGGGCAGCAAAGGGGCAACTTCCTAAAGTTGCACTTTGCCCACCAGTGGCATTAAATTCGATGTCATCATTAAATCAGATTTATTGCCTTGATTCTTTTGATACCTTAAAGTACCAACTTTAGTAGTCCCAGTCAGAAGTTAGCAGGGCTGATATGTCAGTCTGCAACTGCACTCACCAATGGAGCTACTAGCCTTTCAACAGTAAAAACAACAATGATGGTTTTTACTGTTAGGACCTTAAAAACAATAACTACAGGTCCAACCTTTTAATGTAATGCACCTTGCCTTTAGGGCTCAGTGGCCTGCTTTAGGGGTGACTTACAAATGCTAAATAGGAAGGCTTTGGCTTTGCCATTGCTTGAAATGGCAAAGTTTAGTTAGCAGTTTAAAACTGCTCTGCCAGCTAGCAGTGCCAGGCTGGAAGTCATGCTTTTGCCTTTTCACACTTGTGATGGCACAAGTAGTGCTACAGTCCACGAGAGGCACTTTAACTTAGGCCCTAGGTACTCCTTGTACCATATAATAGGGACTTCCAGGCAAGCAAAGTTATGCCGATTGGGGATAAACCAATTAATCATGTACCTTTTTAAGGGTCAGAGCACACTCACTGAGTCCTGATTAGCAAGTCTCAGGGCATTTCAGAGTCATCACATCAGTGCCTAGTAGTCAAATTGGGAGCAAAAACTGGGGGTGTGTGGGGGGTGACCTGCAGAAAGCCTATTTTCTCACAGCCATTGTAAGGAAATGCCTATTTTTGTATGGTCTCCACCAGAGCTTTGGACTGATGCTGCTGGTTTTTCGACTCTGAGAGTGCACTGAATGCCTCAGTGCCAGAGACCTGACCCTTAAACGTGTATGCTCGATTGGCTTATACCCAATTAGCATAAGCTAGCTTACTTATAAGTACCTAGTATATGGTACCCGGGGTACCCAGGGCCTGTAAGTTCGTGTCTTTCTCAGGGGCTGTTGCACTTGTGCCACCCTAGGTGGGACAAGGTAAGATTTGACTCCGCCTCTGCCACTGCAGACTAGTAGAGAAGTTTAAAACTGATAACTCAGCTTTGCCATTTTAATCAATGGCAAAGCCCAAACTCCCTTTTTAATATGTGTAAGTCACCCATGTGTAAGTGCTAAAAAGCAGAACATGTGTTATGTCAGTAAAAATCAGCATTTGTCGTTTTTACTGGGAGACAGATTGGTAGCCCCATTGGCAAGTGCAGAGTTACACGCTGACAACTCAGCTATGCTAACTTCTGAATGGGACTGCCAAAGTTGGTACTTCAAGGTATCAAACAACTCGTTACATTAAGCCCGACTTGCTGCCCAAGTCAAAATTAATGCAACTTTTAAAAAGTTGCCACTGCCACTCGGTTGCCCAGTTTTCCAGTGGCCTTTTGCTAAGGTTGGCCACGAGACAGGCTTCCAACCACCTGGGGAGACGTGCTAACCGCTCCCAGGACAGGTGTCAATAGAGGCCTGCGGCTGGAGAAGATATTCCCTCCACCTGTGGGAAGCCCCACGGGGTGTTGGCCCAAAAGGCGAGCTTCAAAGGGAAAGCTGCTTTTGAAGGACAAATGGTGATCACAGTATAGAGCGGATACTCTTTTGTTCGGGTAGACAGGTAGGCGTCGGGAGCAGACCAAACCGGTTTTTCTATGAGAATATAACCCACATGTAGCCACACCTCTAGGTCAGACTACCAAGCTCCACAATCCAAGAGAGGGGTCTGGACATCTTGGGAGTGGGGAGAAAAGAGCACTCTTGGATAGCTTGATGCCACACTTTACAGGAAGTTGTTATTAGGCGGGAGGGAACCAAGTAGCCCATTGGCTAGTGACAGTGACCTCTCCTGAGGGCACTTTCTGGGCATAAAAGGGGTACCTTGGCACCCAGAACTCAGATCTCACTCGGACCGGAGAAGACGACCGAAGAAGGTTTGCCCTGCTGACCGAGGATGTGGCAAAGAGTGGCTGCACCAAAGTTGGACTACACCTGCTGCTCCTTGGGCTAGCGAAGTAAAGGACTGTGCCTGCTATGTCCTGCTCATGGAGAAGTCACCCCAGAACCCAGGAGTAGAGACTACAAGAGTCAGTTAGCTGATTTCCTGGTCACAGCACAGGGCCACAAAGTTGAAGAAGCCTGTTTGGGCGAGTTGGTAGCCCAGATCACCGGATTGTTACTCCTTGCTGTGGTGCAGCCCAGGAGACGAAAGACCCAACGCTCAAAATTTGCACCAAGTCTGCTGGAACCTGGAGAGTCATCTGAGTGCAGTTTGGTCACCCAGAAGAAGAGTTATCGTCAAAAGAAGGAAACCAATGTAACTATTGTGCCCTGTGAGCAGTAGTCCAATGCTGATTAGACTCTTGCTGGACCAAACAGGACTTTGAGGGACATCAAACCCTTTGGGGCGTGGCCATGGCAGCAACCAAGATGGACGCTATCTTGTGAGGCTCTGGCTGTTTGAGCCTGTATCTGCTATGAATCTCCACCATCATCGCCCTTAATCCAAAGACGGTGGTCCGATGCTGCCCCTGGCAGTGGCAAGATTTTGTACACGAGGCTTCTCGTGGCGGTGGACCCTGGCTGACCGCGTCTGCTGATTTGGGCAGCCCGTGTGGCCTGGCGCGGCCTTGGAGGGGCCGTGAGTGACCCTAAGGCAGGGATCATCCGGTGATGCGGGCTGCCTGCATCATCCCGCTGCCTCCTGGAGGTGTGTTCTGGAGCGGGCCCGAGACTCAAGCGGCCCCCACACAGCACCCCTTATGCCTGCTGATGCGACCGGCCCGCGGCGGCGAGCTTCCATCTGCCGCACACTGCGGCCCTGGCCCTTCTATCACCTCGCTCGACTGGCCGGTGAGTAACAGCCCCCGGGGAGGGGGGTGGAGGGTGGGGGGGGGGGGCGCTGCTTCCCCTTGCAGCCCGAGCCATCTAGGGCCTGCCTATCTACTGTGTCCCTGCCCGCGGGACGTTCTTGTTCCCGGGGGGCAGCTGCGGACTGCGGACTGCTCGGGGGCCCTTGGACGGGCCAAGGGTTCCTCTCCCTCCATTTTTCTATGCTGGATGCCGCATGCTATTGCCTGCCTTTGCTGTGAGGTGCCGAGCTTCCATCACCATTGCTTGGGCTTCTGTGGGTCCCGCTGCAGTGTACTCTGGGCCCCAACATAACTGACTGTGATTGCGGGGGAGGTACTGTGCCCCATCCACTGCAACGTCTGGAAATCCTCGCCTGCACTGCCTCTCGCTCCCCATCTGGGTGGGTACCTGCCACCTCTTGGAGCCTTGGGGGCCCTTGCTCTTACTGCCCTGCAACCCCGGCCCCGACTGCCTTCCAGTGGCCCCTCCTGGGGATCTCTTGACACTGTCCATACTGCCCCAGCTTGGCATCTCGCTCTGCTTCCCATTGACTGTGCCTATATTGAAAAGAGGCCCTGGGTGGACGAACACTACCGGGGGTCTCCCCCTGTGCTTTTTTACTCCTGCCATGTGGCTCCATAGCCTGCTGCTTAACCATCTGTATGACGTCTCTGCTCACCATCATTGGTCATGGGCCGTACCGTCCCTAAACAGCGCAAGCTGCTCTTTGACCAGGCTAAACCAGCGAGGCGCCAGGGCTCTCACTCGTACATGAATGAGCCCCCAGATCAGGAATCCGGCACCAACATTGCCAGTGGCACGTCCGCCATCATGGCTGAGCTCAGGGCCCGGGTTTTGCACCATTGACACTCGCTTTGGCACATTGACATTGAACACTCTCCGCAAGCTGGGCCTTAAATATGAAATGCTCTACCCCGACAGCTACGAGTTGAGGTTACTGGGAGACCTAGTACCTTCGACACTCCAGCAGAGGTGAAGTTTGCAAACAATTTGCCTCGAAGTCCTCCTCATCTAGGCAGAACACGCCAGACTGTACTGACTCACAGACTCATGCTGCTCAGCCTTCAAATTCCTTTAGCTTAAACATGCTGTATATATGCAGTTTATTCTTCCTTTACATTTCAGGTATCCCTCATTCAGGCGGGCCACACCAAGCTGAGACGTCGCCTCTTCCCCCATGGTGTATACCGCATTATCCTTAGTGGGATTGTTTAGTTGTCCGTTTCTCCTTTTAGGGGTTCACTGGATGTTTTTCTACCTGGTGTGGGTGGGTGCTGGGAGTAGGGGGGAGTCTTCTGTTTTTTATTTGTTTGTTAATCATTGCACATCGGGTACACTATGCGCTCACTCATGACATGGCACTATTTTGGTTCCCTCTGCCTTATATGGTACTGCTTCAGTAGCGCATTATTACTTCTCCTGTTACAGTTCATACGCTTGTAGAGTCTACACCCTCATACATAAAAACGTTCCATTGTCCATTCCACAAAAGTCGATCAGACACGCATGGTCGCTATTTGATTTTACAAGGCACCCTTGCCAACTAACAAGTTATACTAGTTAACATATACGCCCCAAACACCGATGATCGAGAATTTGTTTGGGAGTTCTATGCCCATATGGGGCATGCAGGCGCCTACCTAGTCATTGTAGGTGAGGACTTTTAAATGGTGCAACACCCTAATATTGACTCCACCAGTACACAGCCGAGTGGTAAACCCCGATCATGGGAAGTACTCCAACACATCGCTGACACACACGCCCTACAGGATATCTGCCTTGCTCGACTCCCATTCACACCTGATGACACCTTCTACTCTACCCCTCACGATATTTGGACACCGGTAGATTATTGGCTTCTCTGCGCTAATGTGTCTCCCTGGACCACTGAGGTCAAACCCTTACCACAAATTCTGTCGGATCATACCCCTGTTCTCCTGACCCTAGAACGTACCTAGAGATTTCATGGCGATGCTCTCTCTGCACGATCCAGTTTTTCGTTGCGAACTCCACGATTCCATCGTCAAATACTTTGCTCTGCACTCCGGCACAGTCTCGATGCAGGCAGTTCTCTGGGAGGCCTTTAAAACATATCCACAGAGTATGCATATCTAAGCACTGGGTATCTTGCGCAATATCCGTTCCCAACTACAACGCATTGAAGCTGACCTACGTGACACAGACCTAGCTTCCTCTGAAGTTGGTGACCCCCAATTGCATCCATGCTCAGTCTTACTGATTGAATTTCAAGATCTGGATGATAGAGAACTCGCATATCTGGGGAAACACACAAGGGCCTGGCGCTATGACAAGAGGGAACGCCCGGGCCACACTCTGGCGCAGCTACTCCGCCCAAGTCGCCTTGGTAGCTATGTCACTAGGTTGTGCACGACCTCTGGACACCCCGTCGCTGGTGGCGAGGATATCCTGGCAGAGTTCTGACACTATTATAAAAGTCTTTATACATCCAGTATGCCCAACAACACGCTGGAGATCCCACCATACCTGGTGGAAATCGCAATTGTGAGGCTCACTGATGGCTAATGATGATTACTTAGCAAACCAATATCATGCGAAGAAGTCACCCAGGCGATCGAGGCTTTAGATGGGTCTAAAGCCTCCGGCCTTGATGGCCTAACGGGAGTTTTCTATAAAGCTTTCAAACAACAATTTGCTCTGCACCTCTTAGCTATGTATACAGAATCTTTCGACGCTGGTTCATTGCCACCCACACTGCGCAGAGTAGTTCTCACGCTTATTTTGAAGCCTGGTAAGGACCCCCACTTGTGCTCCTCCTACCATCCCCAATCCCTCCTTAATCTGGACAATAAGATTTTAGCCAAGATCCCTGCCACCAGTGTTGTGTAGTTCCCACTAATCCGTAGGATCTGCGCGTTTGTTGGACAACATAAACTTTAGGTGAGGTGTCTAGACTGATTGAGAGCACCCCTGCATGATATGTTGACCTAGAGAACAGCTAGCGCACAGTGCCACCATAAGCCCCCCTAACACTACCAGGGAGCGAATAATTTTTGGCAACCACTGAACATGACTACCATGCCCCCCCCAGGCATCGTGATAACAGATCAGGACATCTCGCTCAGTCACTCATGCTCTTTTGTTCTCAGAGAAGTATATAGAGAAACACACTGGGACGTTTTCAATATATTTATTGAACCATTGTTATTCTTGTATAAAATACATGTGCTGCGATAATCAGTAGACAGAAGCAAATGAAAGTGATTACAAGCACCAAAAGAGTAAATACAGTTCTACCATGGTGCTAAGACAGTGTATATATGCAGGCATATAAAACAAGGTAGTAATCTGGCGTAC
The DNA here is from genome assembly GCA_963921515.1 of Calotriton arnoldi. Taxonomy (NCBI): domain Eukaryota; kingdom Metazoa; phylum Chordata; class Amphibia; order Caudata; family Salamandridae; genus Calotriton; species Calotriton arnoldi. The sequence goes on from CAWUFW010002160.1 coordinate 465,580, forward strand.
TCCTACTATGCAAACCCTACTCTGTGTGTACCTAGAGTGTGTGTAGGTGAGAATGCAAGAATCCCCCCAAGGGACGATCCAACCCATTACCTGGCGGGAAAGAATGTAGGACCCCGTCTTGATCACGAATTGGACACCCCTCACGGAGATGTCAGACCTCTACGTGGTGAAGTCTCAGCATGCAGGGACCCTCGGTGTCCTCGGTTCTCCTCCGCTAATCCTATTGGATGCTGATTATTTATTTTTTTTAAAGCATCCTTGCGATGTGCATATAGATTAGCAATGTTATTGATATATAGATAGCCCTGTCGCCCCATGGATGAAGATAGAACGACAATTGTACATCAGTGTGAAAAGGCCTTGTATTTAGTGTTCGAGGCATTGTGATAATGTTATGCGAAGCCAAATGTGTAAACAAAAGTAGTTTCAGAGAAACCAGTCCAACATTGTCATGCATGCAAATATGTGCAGAAAGTCACAGCAGAAATGTTATTGTGAACAAGAGGACAATGTAAGAAATGAATAGCTTTGCTACAGGGGCCTAACCCGGGCACATAACACCCACTCCTCACACAAAGGGTCGATATATAAAAGCTATCTAAAAAAGGCAGCATGTCAAAATGAAATAAAAACAAAAAAAGGTCTAAAACCACTTTTTAAAAAAAAAATCTAAAACAAGCTTCCCTTTAAAATATTTATAAAAGCCATTAAAAGTCATTATACTATTTAAAACTCCAAGCACTCAGAAAGCAATGGTGCCTATAAAAGCCGAAAAAAGATTGTTTTGAATCATTTTGTTTAAAAAGGGGCCAAATAGTTCCCCCCACATGGAAAAGCCAATTGTTTGTGTTCCGAGTGGCAGTCGCAACATTGCTTTCGCAGGCAACCGCAGGCAACATTTCCAGAGGCGCACCTCGAAGCAGGTTTATGAAGCAAAGGTAATTCCATCCAGTTCCCACAGCAGCCGCTGAGGGAGGGACTGCACCCTGTAAGCAGTTCACTAAGAACCAAAGCATCCCAGGTTGGCTCGAAGAATGCATTCATCAGCAATGGAATACGATGGGGACGACAATACCCATGTGCCTTTAGGGGGTCCATCAGTACTACAATGTCCAGTGGTGCAACTGATTTTGATCCTTGGCATAGATCCAATACGCATTCATGGCTGCAAAGCAGGCAGCAGAATACAGGTTGTATGCAGTGAAGCCAAACAGGCCTGAATGACAAAAAACAGTGCTCATTCAGCTCTTGAAGCCGAGGTGTGCCGAAGCAGTGTTTAATGCGCTCACAGCATTGAAGCACATCCGGTGCCGTCTCCATTCCGGGTTGAACTGGGACGTCCAGTGCGGAGTAGAAAAATTAAAATCAAAATTCCTGCCACAAGTAGCAGGACAAGTGGGACACCTCCAAAAACGCTTCCCAACACAGAGTGTATGAAAGATGGTATACTCCAAAAATCGTCTGAAATGTGCTAACCAGTCCAGAGCCAATACATTTTTAAAAGTGTGCTATTCCCTTTGTATCAGATTCATTAAAGATATGGTGGACCAGCTTTCCAAAATGCAGTGGGAAGTTAGTATGGAGTAGCATCTGTATCTCGGGCGGGGACCTTGCAACCTGGAGATCAAACATCTCTCTGGCTGATGTTGAGGCTGCATCGTTTTTAAAAAGCATGGCTTTCAGTTTGCGTATAGAATCAAAGCACATGTTTTAAACATTTATCGAAGACCATACCAATACCAATCTGGTTTTAGAGGGGGACATAGTACTGAAACGGCCCTAACCCACATTGTTGATGACGCCTTGAGTCTACTTGACCAAAATGTGCCATGTCTACTTATCCTTCTTGATCTATCCTCAGCATTTGACACGGTCAAACACGAAAACCTGATTGATATTCTGGAAAAAAGGATGGGGTTATGGGGACCCGTCTTAAATTGGTTTAACTCATTCCTACAGAACCGAGCGCAATGAACTGTGTTCTTCTGAACACTCAACAATGGCTAACTCACAATCGCCTTTTGCTTAATACTCTCAAGACTGAATTCCTCCTGATCGCCCCGCCCACCCACTCCATACCCATTCAAGACTGGCTCAAACATCTTACGGCCCTCAACTGCAATCCTCATGTGGTGGATTCCACTAGATCCTTAGGCGTCACGCTAGACAAACACCTCCTTATTGTATTGGGGTTGGTTTACTACAAATGTTTAGGATGTTTACTTGCTTAGTGACTAACCGTATCCTTTCTTTTCTGATGTACAGCGCTCTGATACCCGTTTCGGGTCATGTTCGCGCTTTATAAAACTTTTCAAATAAATAAATAGCGTTGCTTCCCCAACTTTGCTGGCAGATGGAAAGAGTACTTGTGTGCAACTAGTGACTATGAAATTAACTGTTACCAGATAAGCGATGCCTGGTTTCATTCCGCAGCAACCTTGATCATTCAGCATCAAATAACTCCCATTAGAGAGCATCTTGAAAATTGGATGAATCACGGCAGCCGGAGAACACTTCAGATAACAGGTCAAGATCGCAACTGAAGCATTGCATGCCCCATGAAGTGAAATGTCCTTGCATACTAAGGACCCGCTCAAAGCATTCTCACAGTCGGAACTGCTAAGAAAAACTTCTGTGTCCCCATTCCTGCATCTAAACCTGAATGGTAACTCCCAGTATTCATGCACATAACCTTCCCCTAGCACTTCATATCTGCCTACATGGTGGTATTGTAGACAATATTGGAATTGGAAGATCGTGACCGGTAGGGTGATGTAACCATGGATTATCCAGTCTATGGATGGTGTCTCAACCACGGTGAAAGGTAATTGGTCTAACTTTTAAATGTGCAACATGGTATATTTTGCATTTCTTCATGCCATTAATATCTGTCTTTCAGTCAGCTCGTATGCAGAAAATAGACTTGTGCTGTTGATATAACGCCATGGCACGTGGCCAGAATGTAATGTTTGCAACGTCCAGCTTAACAATACAATGGGCCGTAGTTGTGATTGTCCATGCTGTAAAATAGACTTATCTTGTTGTATTATGTCAATTGCAGAAGATACTATGTTGCCTAGTGAATATATTCTGGATGTTAACGTGGTCAAACCATTGTCAACCACAGCCAAAGCCTTTTCTAAATTAACCCTATTAATCTTGCGCAGTCTCTCAGCAGCTTCCTGTTGAGAAACTTTCCATAGCTCGTTGTATATTGCATACAAGAAGCGCTTTTGACGTGGGTTCTAGGGAACTAACAAGGAATCCCTGCGATCCATGTCACCAGAAAGAAGGGACAAGTGTTGTTTCACCTGAGAAAGCGTTGAGGTTTTTAGCCAATCAAGGCACAACTTCCCAACACTATATGATGTCACCACCCCCGAGTGTACATATCAGTGGTCAGGCCTTTTTACTTTAAATCCTTCGGCATTGCCCAGGAATCTGGACTGACACCCATTAGTGTCCACAGGCCAAACCAACCACCCCTTCCAATTGGGGTCTGAAGAATTGTAAGGACCATTACGTATCATGGTATCTGGTGTATTCTCACTGTATTGTGTGAAATGCTGCCAGTTCTCAAAACGTGAAAACGTGGGTATACAAGGTGTGTTCAAATTCTTCATCTTGGCCATTCCAAGACAGGAAGTTTGTTGCACTGTTTTATTCAGGAAAATCATTTGATGTGGTATTAGGCATGCTCTAAACATGTCCTCCATTCCCTGAGCCTGCCAATCTTTTGTCCCCAGACAGATTTTGCGTCTATGGTGTCTTTCCAAAAGTCGAAACTCTGTACAGACAGCTGGGAAAGAAAGGAAGCAGAGCATATCAGCTTGGTAGTTGTTAGCATATTTTTCTTTGCAGGTGTAGGTGCAAGCCTATAGTAGTAAGAGGTTGGGTCTGACATGTCAAAACCAGAAAAATAAGCAACCTTTTGTGCAACTGTTTTTGAACTACCTTTAGGTGGTGTTAGGCAGTGTTCCCATTGGGTATAATTGTAAATAGCACATGGGATACTAGCTTTGTGTAAAAAAATGGTGACCATAATGTTGAGAGCAAAACATATCACCGTAGTTCAATGTACCATCATACAATTCATCAGAAGAAAATACAGTAGATTGCTTTAGATCTTCTAGCATGTTATGCATTCTATCAATGTCCCAATCATCAGAGAAAGTGCTAGAGGTGATATAATTTAAGGAAATTTTAAACAAATATAGTACTTGTAAAAGTTCAGTAGGAGGTAAAAGTAGATAGCACCTTACTCTCTATTTGTGGTAGTGTGGGCGAGCAGTAAGGCTTTATCAGATGGTAGTGTCAAGCATTTGTTGTACACCCTCAATCAGCAAATGATGGCAATCACTCAAAACTGAACTCAGACCAATTTGATTTGTATAAAAATATTATTTAGTTATATTTATTTCCTAGAACCAAGCAAGCCTGGCACAGGTAAGTGTATATGATAATTTTCAAGGCAGGTTGAACAATACAAGCAAGCTGAATGAAAATGACTGTTACAGGTTTGTAAATGCGTTCAATACAGTGGAAATTACTGTTAGATTACTTTGGATTACTTTACAGATTACTTTCTGGATTACTTTTTCTACTCAGTGTGATAAACCTAGATATCACACTGGGATATTACCTAGAGAAAAGGTAAGTAAGCAGTTTTTAGTTATTTGCAGTTTTTCAAAGTTCCATACAAAACCAACTCCACACTTAGAATTGACAATATTTAGGAAAAACAGTCAATGTATTCATATGGAGAAAAATGGAGTTAACTGTTTGCAGTTAAGTACAGGTTTGTGTGTGTTGGTGTTCTGGGGTTAGAACCAGGATTCACCCAGGGTCAAGGATGCACTCTCAAAGCACCCTCAGTGGCACTAGGGCGGCCGGGTGCAGAGTGCTGAGGCCCAATGTTATCCAAGGGGGGTATAAGGGGACTCCAGTTGGTGATGCTCACGAGCAGGTTACAAGGTTGTGGGAGCAAAGCTCCTGGGGTTTAGCCCGGGGCAAAGGGGGATCCGTTTTAGCACCCAAAGTACACCTGCAGCGGCGCAGGGGTGGCTGGGGGGCATGGTGCTAGTTTGGTGTCGGGTGCCCTGTTGATTTCAATGGGGATTCTCCGGTTTCAACAAAGACTGCAGGCTCGGGGACGGAGATCTTCTGGAGCTGACCACCGGTTGGAGAGGTAAGTTGGGATGCCTGGGGAGGCTGGGACACCGTTGGTTGGGCTGTGGGACTTCGGGTGCAGGGGTGTCTTTAGGCGTCGGGTTTTTGTTACCAGCTCCGGTGGCGGTCGGGGGGTGGGGGGATCCTCCAGAATCAGGGCTGAAGGCTTCGCTGGGAGATTCGAGGCAGGTCAGAGATCACCAGATCTCAGGTCAGGATCGCCGGGGAGACCTCCTCGTGGTGTTGGGCCACTCGAACTCAGGCCGTGGGCGTTGGGTGCAGAGTGGTGCAGACTCGCAGATTTGGCTGGAGCCAGAGTCTATGGGTGAGCACATCCGGTGCTCACGGGAGACAAAGTCTTTCTTGTGGAAGGCAGGGCAGGTCCTCAGGGTTGCTGGCTGCAGGACACACCGGAATTTCGCTTTTGCAGGTTCGAGGTGGGGACAGGCCGGTAGGGCTGGGGCCAAGTCAGTCGGCGTCCTCCTCTTCTTAGCTTTAGCACGGCTTCTTCGGTCCTTCTTCTTCTTTTCTTCTTGGTCGGTTCTTGTCTGAGGAGGCAAGGTTCAGGGTTGCCCCTAAATACTAGATTTAGGGGTGTTACAGGTAGGTAAAGGTTGGGACCAATGGGTCCCTTCCTTGGGGTGGGTACACCCCCTATTATACCACCCTCCAGTGGGATATGCCTCACTCTGGTTGGCTGGGTCCCCCCATCTGCAAGATGGCGGGGACTGAGAGTTTTGCTTCACCTCGCCTCCCCCCCTGAGGGGTGGGGTTGGCAAAGGTGGGTGCACCTCCCTTCCTCACTTGGTTTTCCCGCCGATTCTCCCGCCCAAAATGGGGGTCAGAACCGGTGGGGGCCAGTTGCTGGAAGCAGCAAAGGCCAGGGGAACCTCACAAAGGTGGCAAGCCTTTGAAGCTTCCCCTTTGTGGACCCTGCCCATCCTGGGGGAGGAGACTTGGCACCTCGTCCCAGGATGTGCATTGTTTCAGACCCCCGAGACCAGCAGGCTCTCGACCCAGGGGTCCAGAAACATGTCTGGTGGTGGCAGCTGGCGAGCAGCCACTCAGCCTGGACACTAGTGTTAGGCCGTTTTTCAGGGGGCATCTCTAAGATGCCTTCTGTGTGCATTTTTCATTAAATTCCACACTGGCATCAGTGTGGGTTTAATGTGCTGAGAAGTTTGATACCAAACTTCCCAGTTTTCAGTAAAGCCATTATGGTACTGTGGAGTTCGTAATGACAAACTCCCAGCACCATATACTCTTAATGGCATTACTGTACTTCCAATGTCTAAGAATTGGCTTAGACACTGTAGGGGTTCAGGGCTCAAGCATCTGTACCCTCACCACTGGTATGGTGCACCCAGTTAGAGGGGTGGCTGACCTATGCCAGAGCAGTGGGTTGTAGGCATGGCACACAGGGATGTGTGCCATGTTGACTCTTTACTTTGTTCTGCACCAAAACACACAGCCTGCAAAGGGCGGTGTGTGTGTGTAAAGGTACAGTGCCTCTATGGGTGGCACAATAAGTGCTGCAGCCCTTAGAGGCCTTCCCTGGCCACAGTGCCCTTGGTACCTGTGGTACCATTTACAAGGGACTGACCTGTGGCCAAAGAGTGCCAATTGGGTTTGGTTTTAAATGCAGTTTAGGGAAAGAACATAGGCCCAAGGTACCTGTTTGGCAGGAACCCAGGGCATACTCCGTCAAAGCACATCAGCAGTTTAGCAAAAAGTGGGGGCAACCATGCAAAAAGAGGGCACTTTCTTACAGGACCATACACATCATACGATACCCTATCCCACACAATCCCTTCTGGAACTACTGTAATGTTCACCTGGTACAGGTCCCTTTGTTCTCAGTGCGAAGATGCATGTGGTTTCAGTACCAAGTTCACAAGTTGTACTGCAGAGCATTCTAGGATATGGTGTCCGTGCAAAAGCAGGAAAAAGACAGTCACCAAACCAATACAGAGGACTAGGAATAGTAATCCTATTGTAATCCAGAGGTGTAGCCAAGGAGTAACAAAGTTTGTCTTTTTCAGCCAAAGATAGAGAGCATACATTTGTAGCTTGAAAGGAAGAGGGAGTGGCAATGGTGGCTCAGGTTCAGTTGAATTTGATGAGAAATCATCGTAGTCCACGAAGTAGCCAGACACCGCTCAGTCTATTTTTGGCAGCTTTGCTGGTTTTGTAGAACTGGGAAATGACTCAATCTGTGGCATATTCACGTAGACGTCAAATTGAAATTTGTGTTTCTGTACTAGTTGACTGTACAGTTGTGGTCGTTTCAACAGGAAGAAGAAATACTTCATTGATGTTTACTCTTTCTCTTTAGAGAGGGGAATCTTCTTTAGTTATTAAAGCTTCCATCTGAACTTCCTGAACGGTAGCGAGAGGATTGCGGTGGCTACCCAGGAGCCCACATGGCCTACTGTTGAAAATCTGGCACATAGTGTGGTTTGATCAGATCAGTTGAGACAAACCTTTTGTCTCGGCGGATGGCAAGAGGCAGAAAAAGTACCGTTCTGGTACCTTCAACAGCCAGTAAGATGGGCCAAATTTGTTCTTGTTCACCATTTTTTCCCTGACCAGATCCCCAATCTTCGGGACCCAGCCAGGTCTTGCCAGAACAACCTTCACTTCTTCAGTGGTGATGCGTTTCACTTGGACGTTGCTGTGTGTGCCCTGGAATTCATTGAGTTCCTGTAAAACAGCGAAACGTTCATTGATGTCAAATGGTGTTTCTGCCGCCACTGCGCTGACATTATCGAGGCCTGGGACCTACATTCTCTCTCCAAACAGCATTTCATATGGGGTATGACCACCCAGGGATTTTCTTGGCATGTTATTGAGTGCCCTCTGGACCCCATATAGGTGATTGACCCAACTGCAATTCGAGCCTAATATCCTTGCTGTTAAGGACTACTTTAAGTCATGGTTTTTCCTCTCAACTATCTAATTTCCTTCGGAGTGATTGGGGAAGGAGTATCGCAAGGTCATTTTCAAACTTCCCATGGCTTCTTTGTAAGCCTGAGAGCTAAATGCCGGGCCCTGATCGAAATGTAGTGTGCCAATTGCATGTGTCCCGATGAAGACTCGCAAATCCTTCATAACAGTTCTGCGTCAGCTGACCACTATGGCCAACCCACAGGAATCTGGAGCATGAATCCACTGCCACCAAGATGTACTTGTAAGCCCCGTCAGAGTATAAAGGGCCGCAGTGATCCAAATAGACAACTGCCAGCGCTTGTCTAAATCAATAGAGGTGTTTGGGGAGGAGGTGCTATGGTGGAACCCTTCATCTGCTGGCAGATGTCACATTTAAGGACGAAGTCCTTGGTCTGTTTAGTTAAGACCCGGCCTCCAATAGCGCTGCTTCAATAATGAAACTGTAGCAGTTACCCCTATGTGTGCTGAACCTAGACCCTCATGTGCAGCTAGTATTAAACCCAATCTGCGATCAATGTTTGGTATAACTCTATCTTCCACTCCTGGAATCTGAGCATACGGAGTGTTTTGTGCATCTAACTAGTAGGAGTACTTGAGTGGAAAGCCTTTCAGCAGGTTTGTGTCATTGAGACCAGCATTGACAGCCACAATGATGTCTCTGTCTAATCTCGTACTAGAACGAGTGATTGCAGCAATGGCAGCAGTGCGAACTGTTGCCTTAGCGGCTTCATCAGCCATGGAATTCCCTGCAACGTGAACGCCAACATGTTGATGATTCAATGTGTGGATAACATGAGCCCGTGGAAAGCATTCTTTCAGTTTTGCCACCTGTTCCCAAAGCAGCTTGTGCTTGATTGTGCAACTCTTGGAATCTCGAAATCCATTTTGGCCCCAAGAGAGTTAGAATGGTTTTACCCGTTCTGCGTAATCCAAAATGAATGTCCTGGCAAAATTTAAAACTCCTAAAATGGATTGTAGTCTTTTCAGAGTCATTAGAAGTTTTCAAAAAATGTGCCACCAGGCTTTTGCCTTCACTCGACAACTCGTATCTCAGAAACAGGACGTTAAGATGGGCAATTTTTCATTTTTTAAATTACATTTGTAGCCCAGGTGAGCGAACCCTAGAATTATATGGTCTACTCTGTCCAAGTGTTCCATTAATTAATCGTCCGTCAGATAGATATCATCTACTTAGGATTACGCTTCCTCATCAAAAGTTTGAAGTAACTCGGTCACTCTGGCTGAAAACAGCCCAGGGCTGCTAATATAGCTTCGAGGTAAACAGCAAAATTGCCTCTGTGAACCTAGCGCTGAAAATGCTGTCAAATATCTGCTTTCAGGCACTATATTCTGGCAGAAGAATCCATTTCAGATATCTAGTGTTGTTGTGTATTTATTCCACGCAATGTTGTTCATTAGTGCGGCACTGTGTGCATTTTGTACTGCGAATGTGCAAGTAGTCCAACACTAGACTGTTAATTGTCCAGTTTCCAATTATTCATTGATGAGGTGCAATTTTCTATTACACCTTGGTATTCAAGTTGTTCTAGGATATCCCAAATTTGTTTTTAGCTGTATGTTTAATGGGTATTGTCTCTGTGGTTGAGGAATTGATTTTAATGGGATTTCGTGATGAGGTGACTCATTGTCCCACCCAACATGATTGCGGTATAGTACAGGAGCTAGCACTAACACCCACTCATTGGCGTATGAATGTTTAATTGATTCCTGAACGAGGTCAAAGAAAGCAGGTACAATTACTGTTTCCCCCATTGGGCATTCCATTATGAAGTCAGGTGGCCAGTCTTTTTCAGCCAAAAGAATGCTGTAACCATATGTCAGGTTCTTCCAGAAGAGAGCCGTGATGTTTCTGGCTATGTCCCCCTCCAATTGAAGTGTTTTTTCGTATAAACAATGGGGGACACTTACCCTTGTATGAGGTGTTTCCACCGTGATATGCTGACTCAGCGATACTGCCGCCAGATAATCCATATGGTTCTGGTGAGCTATCGTGACTTCCGCTGCGTTGTCCAGCATTGTCACTGCCCATTCCCCCCTCAGTAGCCTTGGCATGTCTTATTTTAATCCCAGCTACCTTCTTCTTTTTTGAATTGAGGTTTAGTGGTCTTTGGTGTAACTTCTTTTTTAATGATGTAGTCTGATGGGCGCTGTGATTCCTTCTTCGGTTTCACGTGCTCTTCTGATCTGCGCTCTGACCGTCCACCTCTCACCAAACGTGTATCGGATTAATCTTGAAAGGAGCGAGAGGAAAGTGTATCAGTATCTTAATACTTGTCAGGCTTTCAAATGTTATCATGGTTTCTAAAATTGTACATCTTTTAAGTGGTCTCCTGTTGAGGTGACCCACCCTGTGATTGTGTTTTATTTTTATTTTTTTGTTTATTGTCCCATTTCTTCTTGGAAGAATCTGGTGCTTGCTTAGAGTTATCCTTTTCAGAATTACTCTTTACTTGTGGTTTCTCAGGTCTGGCTTCCAAATTATCTCTACTTAGCATAGCATAGGTTTCTTCGATAATTTTAGGTAATTCCCGCTCCTGTTGTGCAGGAGTGAAATCCCTCAAGCGTTGGCGTATAGCTAACGCAGTTGCCTCCCCTTTTATGTTACTCAACATAATGGTGGATACTGCAGTTTCATTCCTAAGTCTAGGGCAGGTGCTGCCCCGTACTCATTCAGAAGCTGTTTCAATACATTAGGTAAGACAGCCAGCGAAGGGGAACAGACAGCCAGTGAAGGGGTACCCTTAGTTTGGGTGTAAACGGCAGCGAAGACTGTACCCCAAGTGGCACAATCTTCCACCAGTGGAGCCATCCCAATTGGCAAGCAAATGGTTAATATTCTATGTTTTTCCTGCGGGCCCATGTGGGGAACTACTGATTCAAGCTGGCTTGTCTTTTGTGCTATCCAGAATGGAATTTGCTTCCGACTGGTGGGAATCTTTACCATAACTGCATTCAGCGTTTGTGGCCTGATACCCGTGGTAGTCAATTGTGGTTGTGCAGCCTGAGCAGTGTGCGCAGGGTTAACTGTGAGTGTTCGCATTATGAACTGTGTAAGGTTTCTGTAAATCTTTACTAGCTCTTCGTATAGTGTGCTTAATTCTGCTGCATCTAGATTAGCAAAGTTAGGATGCGGTGTATAAGCAGCTAAGACTGGCCAAGTCGCTCCTTCTGAACTGAGCGGACCGAGTCTCACGTTTTCTGTAGTGTGTGGGAGGGTGCCTTTAAACCAATTTATATGTTCTTGATAAGATATTGGAATTTCTATGTCCACATATGGAATGTATTCAGCTGCTGTTTCATCTTCAATGTAAGTGTGAAACAATTGTGTATTGGCATTCGCAGCTGGGACCTTAACCCAAGAATAGAATACCTCTTTTCTGAATGCTTTGTGTGCCTCAACCACGACGGTAACGTCTTCACCTGTTGCCGGGAGACCATATTGTAATAAATTCATGGTAACTGCATGTCTGCAATTTTCTGTAATGCTTAGAGCTTCTACATCTTATTTATTTCCTCCGTAATCTCCATTTAAGGACATTGGTTTTAAAGAAGAAGGTAATTAGTAAATGAGGTTATGGAGATAGCACAATGTGGGAAGTCTTATCTTACAAGCTTGAAACACCTACAGCCAATACATAGGGTATATATACTCAGCTGAGGCGGATTTTCCCTGCCACTATGGACGTCTCCGGTTTGGAGATTAGTAGGGGTCTCTGAGAAAGCACAACTGAACTACTCGGGTAGACCGTTAAATAAGTACCCAACCAAAGTTAGTGGCACCATGATGTGCAGTTCCCACTAATCCGTAGGATCTGTGCCTTTGCTGGACAACATAAACTTTGGATGAGGTGCGTAGACTAATTCTGAGCACCCCTGCATGATATGTTGGCCTAGAGACCAGCTAACTAACTCAAAGTGCTGCCATAAGCCCCTCTAACCCTACCAGGGAGCGAATAGTTTCTGGAAACCACTGAACATGACAACCCTGACCCCTCAGGGATCGTAGTAACAGATCAGTACCTTTCGCTCAGTCACTCGTGCTCTTTTGTTCTCTGAGAAGTATACAGAGAATGCACACTGGGACGTTTTAAACATATTTATTGAACCAACTTTGTTCTTGTGTAAAATAAATGTGTTGCGATAATCAGTAGACAGAAGCAGATGAAAGTGATTACAAGCACCAAAAGAGTAAATAGTAGATACAGTTCTACCATGGGGCTAAGACAGTGTATATGTGCAGGCATATAAAACAAGGTAGTAATTTGGCGTACTCCTACGATATGAACCCTACTGTGTGTCTACCTAGAGTGTGGGTGTGAAGCCAAGAATCCCGCCAAGGGATGATCCAACCCCATTACCTGGCGGGAGAGAATATAGGACCCCGTCTTGGTCACGAACTGGACACTCCTCAAGGAGATGTCAGACCGCTGCGTGGTGAAGTTTCAGCATGCAGGGACCCTCAATGTCAGCTGAAGTGCCTCTTCCGATAATCCTTTGGAATGCTGATTATTTATGATAATAAGCATCCTTGCAATGTATGTATAGATTAGCAATGTTATGCATATGTAGATAGCCCTGTTGCCCCATGGCTGAAGATAGAACGACATTTGTACATCCATGTGTAAAGGCCTTGTACTTAGTGTTCGAGGTATTGTGACAATGTTATGCGAAGCCAAATGTATAAACAAAAGTAGTTTCAGAGAAACTAATCAACGCTGTAATGCACGCAAATATGTGCAAAAGGTTACAGCAGAAATGTTATTGTGAAAAAGAGGACAATGTAAGAAATGAGCATCTTCACTACATGGGCCTAACCCAGGCACATAACACCAGACTGTCCCCGCTGATGGAGCAAATGATATCCCCTGTTCACTCAGGCTTTGTCCTCCATAGGTCCACTTCCCTCAACTTACGGACCCTCTTCGCAGTGCTAAACAGGATCTCCCCCACAACACCCGCTGTAGTTGCTGTATTAGATGCAGAGACGCCGTTCTACTCCTTGAAGTGGCCCTTCTTGAAAGCAAGTCTGATCAAACTGGGACTCTCCACCGGGTTCATCTCCCTGATCATGCTCTTATACTCGAGTCCGGTGGCACGCCTCCGAGTAAACGGTTCCCTCGCAGATGCGTTCACTATCACAATGGGGACCAGGCAGAGTTGACCCCTATCGCCCCTCTATATCATCACAATGGATTCCTTAGTCCGTCACCTCCAGGAATGTCATATGCACCGAGGCCTTCAGCTCACCCATGGCCCCCTCCTCATTTCCCTGTATGCAGACGGCATCTTGTTGTTTGTTCGTCATCCCTCAGATAACCTTCCACCTCTTATTCAGGAAATGATGCGCTTCTGTAACCTTTCTGGGCTTTAGATTAACTGGACTAAATCTGAACTTTTTCCCCTTACAGACATCTCCCACCCCATCTCCGCGGACTATCCCCTAACTTGGGCTGTGGATTGCGCCTGATACCTTGGTATCCGTCTCCATAGAGACAGGAACGAGATAATCTGGCTCAACTACGGTCCCACTATTGATGCCCTTACAACTCAAGTAGAGCGTTTGATTAAACTCTCCCTATCTATAGCGGGACGAGTAGCAATAATTAAAATGATGGTCCTCCCACGTTTTTTGTATCTTTTCTTGGCTATCCCTATACCGCTCACACAGACTTTTTTGCAGCACCCTACACAGTCACTTAACGTGCCTTTTCTAGGCTGGGCGCTGCCCCACATCCGGTGGGATACCCTTACCACGGCGGTTTCAGAGTTCTGGACCTCCATCTCTACTATCTTGCAGCCCAGTGCCGTTACACACATCGTTTGTACCACCCAGATGCCTGCCTCCCTTATCTAAAATCTGAGAGGGACTAGCTGATGGACCTTCCTCACTCTTCTATTCTGCAGAAGGGCCTCCCAGTGGACTCCACGGACGTTCAAACCATCTCTGCTATGTGCTGGGCCTGGTGGAAACTCCAACAGGTATTGGGCGGAGGCCACCTCTATTCCCGTGCCCTTCCTCTATCTGACAGCCCCTGGCTACCACTCGCATGTGAAAAGCCAATGCAAACGCATCCTCCAACGCCATGATCTCCAGACAATGAGTGATATTTTCCCTGATGTCCATGTCCTGACACGTGCCGATGATAGCCACTTTCAGAATGCCTCATACATGGATCAGTTCGTGCTTCAGCGACTACACAATACCCTGCACTCCCTTATACACTCCTGCTCCCTGGCCCTGGTTGACTTCCCATGCTTGTCATCTCGGGTACTGAGAAAGACCACTTGGGGTCCAGGTTATACCAACTCTGCACTGCCATAAACCCTGACACCACAGTTCAAGTCAGAGAGGCCTGGGGTGTGGACCTGGGCTCCACCCTCCCAGACAAGGTGTGGTCCTACTGTTGTTCACAGACTCAACGTATCTCAGTCAACCATAGTCATAAACTGCTCCATTTTAAATGTCTCCACCGAGCATACCTCTCCCTATATATATATTTGCAATGTAGGGTCGACATTGCAAAATGCAACCCTACAAGAATTGACCAATGCCCCAGATGTTCAGCCCCGGATGCAGATTTTGCACACTTGATGTGGACATGTCCACAGATTGGCCATTACTGGACTTCCATCTTCTCCCACATCTCAGCCATGACAGAAGTAGTGGTGCACCTGTCCCCCTTATAGCACTCCAAGGCTACACCGGCAATATTCCTACGTCTGCTCGCCGGCTCATGTCATGGCTCTTCTGCTTGCTAAGTGAGAAATTGCAATACATTGAGGTAGCGGCCGGGTCCCTACTGCCGCAGCATGGCTCAGAAGTATGAAGCATTGCGATGACGTCAGCGGGGACTTCGCACAGCTACAGCCACCCGTATCCTGGCGTAAATATTTTTGGCAGCCCCTACGGCCCGTAAAAGCAGACAAGGCGAGTCCATGTGTTGCTCAGCTCCTCCTTAGTGTTCACACTCAAAGTACAACTGTTGATATCAGACCCAGGAACCTATGGTAAGCTCCCGTAAAAGCGGCCAAGCCAAGTCCCTGTGTCTCTAAGGAGGAGCTGAGCAACACAGGGGCTCTGCTGCTTTTACGGGAGCTTACCATGGACTCCTGGGTCTGATATCAACAGTTGTACTTTGAGTGCTACCCGACCTATTTCTCGTCTCTTTACCACATGCACTCATCCTACTCTACTATTCCGAACCAGTCGGTTACTATCTCTCTGGTCTTATCTTTGCCAACGTTTGCCCATCGTCCCATACTCATAGGGATAATTTTTAGTTCCACAACTACCCTCCCGCGATAAGAACACTCTTCTTGTGTACCGACTGTGACCATTCAATGACTTACTCCTGGACTATGCTATCTACAAAGGAATGAATAACTACATATCTTCTCAGAAGCCTTGAAAAAGTTATGAAGTGATGAACATGTGTTGAATGTTCATCCCATAGAACATAAAGTTGTACATCATCTGTATCAGAAGACTATCTGTTTGTTTATATTTTACAATAAACAGGTACAGTGCTCCTTACTAGTCCTTACTGTTTGGACAGTATATCTTTGATACCATACTGCTTTGAGTGCTTTGGTTTATAAACATTATATGATTCGACGGACTGGACCTTTCCAGTCTGTCAGTAGTCACCTTTGGTAATAAGGTGTCCAAACCACTATAGCACCACCAAACTATCTTTATGCTCTGTTTTTGCAATACGCTACCCGCGATAAATGTATATAGGCTCAAACGATGTGCGATAACTGAAACCACTACTATATGTTATGTTATTTATATTTGTAGCGCACACGGATACTCCGAGGAGTGTCCCGGCGTGAGCCTTGGGGAGTGTGTTGATCAAATTAAGCAAAGAGAAATTTTTTCAGTTTTTTTTTTTTAAACTGAATGGGGTCCTGAATGCTCCGAAGAGCGAACGGCAACAAGTTCCAGGCTAAAGCGGCTTTCAAAGCAAGGGAGCTGCCACCCATCCTTTGCAGCCGGAAACGGGGAACATGAGCCAAGAGTTGTGTGGAAGAGCGCAGATGTCTCGCGGGTGTATAGAAAGAGAAGCGCTTTCGTAGGTAGATAGGGCCAGAGGCATGAAGAGCGTGGTGAGCTATAATTAAGGACTTAAATTTAATCCGTTCGACTACGGGCAGCCAGTGAAGGGCGCGCAGATGTTGTCTCACGCTACTTCTAGCAGGGACGTTAAGAAGAAGCCTGGCTGCCGCGTTCTGAACAACCTGAAGTTTGTTAAGTAGGTATCCCGGGATGCCAGCATACAGGGCATTGGCATAATCCAACCGGGATAAAATCAGGGCTCGGGTGACCATTTCTTTAGCGGCCCTAGGGAGAAGTGGAAGGAATTTCCGAAGGCTTTTAAGTAGCCCGAAGCAGTTCCCAGCTAACTTCTTGATCTGGGTCGCAAACGTGAGATTCTCCTCAAACCAGACCCCAAGATTCTTGGCGGGTTGCCCCGTTGAGGCTGGCATAGCGAAGTCGGGCGGCCAGAGTGATTCTCTGAACTGAGGTGGAAACTTTCCATACAGGAGGATTTCGGATTTCTCCTCATTACATTTTAGTTGTGCAGAGGCCAGCCACTGAAAGACCTTGGTCAGACAGTTTTTAACGGAGGAGGTGGAGCACTCATTTTCCCCCATGTGAACAGAAGCTGTATATCGTCAGCATAGGCAATGATTTTGGCCCCAAGTCCTCCGCCAATCGGACCAAGGGAGTGACATAAATGTTAAAAAGGAGGAGGCTCGGGGAGGACCCCTGTGGGACCCCCGTAGACACCCTCTGTGGTGAGGACGATGAGGGGGGGAGCCATACCTGTTGCATCATGTCCTCCAAAAAGGATTTGAGCCAGCCCCAAGCAGTGCCAGATATACCAATCTCGGCAAGTCGGGTAAGCAGCAGCGAGTGAGGGACAGTATCGAATGCCGCCGAGAGGTCAAGCAAAATCAAGGCTGCCCTCCCGCCAGCATCCAAACAGTCTCGGATGGCCTCGGAAACTTCTACTAACGCCGCCTCTGTGCTATACGAAGCCCTGAACCCCGACTGGGCCGGATGTAATAGGCCCCCGCTTTCAATGAACTCAGTCAGCTGTTTAGTGACTACTTTTTCACATACTTTTGCAACGCTGGGCAAAAGGGAGATGGGACGGTAGCTTCCTGAGCTCAGGGGATCAAGCAATGGCTTTTTAAAAAGAGGTAGAATTTTGGCCTGCTTAAAGGCAGCCGGAACATAAGCCTCCTGAAGGGACATGTTAACGAGTCTATTAACTTCTGGGTTAACAGTCTCTGCAACGTCGGCCAAAAGTCTGGCAGTGCAGGGGTCCGAGGGAGAGCTCGATTTCAGGCTCTTAAGGATTCTGAGTGAGCTAGGCAGGTCAATAGAACCAAAGGCAGACAGGGAATGAGAGGGAGAAAGAGTTAGAGCTCCAGATACCAAGGGCGCATCGGTGTCCCCTCTGCAGGAACTGAATGATGCCTGTATCGTGCAAATTTTATCCATAAAAAAACTGGAAAGATTATCACACCAAGCGTTTGAAGGTGGAAGCGAACACAATTGGGCTTTGGGTGCCATAAAGCTCTGAACGATAGAAAAAACTTCCTTGGTGTTATTCCTGGCTAGGTCGATACGGGCCGAATAGTAAAGACTTTTTGCATGGGCTATGGCGGTGTAGTAGGTTTTTTGTTTTGTCCTAAGCATGAGCTTTGCCAAAGGGCAAATAGATTCTTGTAAAGGCAAGGTATCTGAACCTGAGGGGTTGCCAGAATGATGCTCCCCAATAGGATCAGGACATGGTCTTGGTCAATGTCAGGACGTGTTTGTCTCCGAATCAAGAGCAGAATGGGTTGTGCCTCCAGTTCCAGCAGCAAATGATGCAAAAGGAAACTGCACGGGGAGGGAGCCAGGACCGAAGTCAGCACTTGAGCCAGTGCAGAACCTAAAACTGGTTCGGAGGGTACAGACGGTACTGAGTGTGGGCCCACCAGCGGAAGTCTAACTGGAGGCGTTCCTGTATTCTTGGGGCCCGAAGGTGCACCAGAGGAAATCAGTAAAGAGTGAAGAGCTGCGGTATGGCCTCCTGAAAGGCCTCAACCTGCTGCGATGTCGTTGACAGACCCGAAAATACTGGATGTGTTCGACCTGTCAGCCTTAGCGGGGTCTTCCCTCAAACTTTTTGCCTTCTTGCCCTTGTCTTTCCTTTTTTTTAAGTTTGAGTTTATTAAAGAGATAACAAAAAGAAGTATAACAATATTACCATAGGGTGAATGAAACGTTATTGAACATAAAGAAGAAAAAGAAAAGGGTAAAAAAGAAGGAGGGTACATAATAAAATTGGCATCACATAATACATCAAGATAAATTGCATCATATAAAACAAAAAAATAAATAAAAAGAGGGAAATTCAGCAAAAAGGAATTGCAATAAAATAGGCAACAATTATAGGTCAGAAACACATTCTACAAAAAATATTTTACCAAGTAAGCATAACATTAAATGAGATTATAAAAAGCATATGAATGAGACATTCAATAATGAAGGACTAAACTAATCATCTAAATTCCAAAGGCAAGGGGGAAGTTAAGGTGGTTTTTGTACCTCGTCTGAACTATTCATAGAAGCAATATGGAGAGAGGCGGATAGGGATAAATAATTTGTTAAAGGGAGCCATAAAAGATCCCTTTTAATTGCAAGAGATATGGGGGAGACATAGTTAGTATCCAATCGTGATGAAAACAGACTGCATTCCACCAGGATTTGAAGTTGACTTTATCAGCTTGTTTCCAAATAGAGGTTATTAAGTGGAAAGCAATAGCTAATAATAAATCTAAAAGCTTAAAACTCAAAGGGGATTGGGGCCTTTGGGGGGGACAAAGTGCCTAAAAAGATGTGTGTATAGGAAAAAGGGAGTGAAACTTTAAATATTTTATTGATTTGAGACCAAACAAGTTCCCAAAATTGATGAATTGGGGGACCTTCGAACAACATGTGTTTTAGATCAGCAGCAGGACAAGGACAGGACCAACAGGTGGAGGGCGTGGCTGATGAAAAGGAGGCCAAAAGCAACGGGTAAATAACGCTTGATGATAAATGAAAAAAATGGTTTGTGTAGTGTTAGCAGCTCTGGAGGTTTTATGAATTTTAGACCATAGTTTATCCCAAATAAGAGTTGACCATTGTTGTGAGAAATCCCTTTCCCAGGCCAACTCAACCTTTGTTTTGTGTCTGTCTGTATTAGATTGGGAGAATTATCTAAAACTTGAAATAAGTTTTTATATATACTAGGAACATCTTGAGATTGGGGAAGATTTTTAAGATATTGGATGAGTGAGGAATGAAGAAGATTATATTGTGACCTAGAGGAGGAAGGTAGAGAAAATTGGGCTTGAAGTTCAGAAAAAGTAAGAGGCTGAGTATCAGATAATAGCTGGGATATCCAGCTTAAACCTCTAGAATGCCAAGATTTCCAGTATATAGAACGATTACGAATTCGTAATAATTTATTGTGCCAAATAGGTTGTTGATGTAGGGAGTTATAGGAAGGATAAGACGAGGAGAGTGTAGGGATCAAGAGTTTGCGAGAATGGGAAACGATAGGGGAACGCAGAGTAGTATTGGAAGTGAAAGTTAAAATTTCTTGAAAATCGAAAGGAGCGATAGAAACGCTCTCCATTTTTAACCAAAGGGGAGGATAGAAAGGAAGATCTGTAGATAACCATCTAGCCGTCTGTTTTAAAGAAAAAGCAGAGTGATACGTTTTAAAGTCGGGAAACTTAAGACCACCTGTGGGTCTGTCTTTTTTCAAAGAGGACAGAGCTATACGAGAGCGTTTACCTTTCCACAAGAATTTTACTAATATTGAATCAATTTAAAAAAAATGATATTCAGGGATGTGAATAGGGATCATGGAGAGGGTATATAAAATAAGAGGAGATAGCATCATTTTAATTGAGTCTAAACGACCCCACCAGGACAGAAAGAGGGGATGCCAACGCGTGATGGAATCATTCAATTTTTAGTAATATAATCAAAATTTAATTTCAATGTCTCAGATAATAAAGGAGCAAACCATAATCCAAGGTATTTGATTTTTAGAGGCTTCCAGGAAAATCCGGAATGAGCAAAAGATGCTTTTGACACAGAGCGTTTAAGGGTAAAACTTCACATTTATCTACATTAAGACGGTAACCCGAAACATTAGAGAAAGATGATACCTGTTGAAGAAAAGGAGGGAGAGAAGATTCAGGATTGGAACAATATAAAAGAATGTCATCTGCATAAACTGACATTTTAACTTGATGGGGACCAAAGTGAAAACCAGTAATATGTTCATCTTGTCTAATTTTAGTTAAAAAGGGCTCCAAAGCAATAACAAAAAGCAGAGGGGAAAGGGGGCATCCTTGTCGTACTCCTCTATGCAAAGAAAAATAATCAGAGGTCATACCGTTGACAGAAATTGAGGCTTTAGGGCCCGAGTACAATAGAGAAATGAAAGTAATTAGTTTGGAGGAGAAACCAGCCCATTTTAAAGCGTGAAACATAAAATCCCAACCAATTCTATCGAATGCCTTCTCAGCGTCCAACGAGATCGCAGCAAAAGGGTGATCCAAAGAAGAAGCTTTACTTAAAACATTGAAAAGAACTCGTGAGTTATCCGAGGCAAGACGACCTTTCACTAAGCCCGATTGTTCCAGGCCAAGTAGATCTGGAAGAATAGGATCCATCCGAAGGGCCAAAATCTTTGCAAAGATTTTATAATCTGTGTTTACCAGAGAAATCGGGCGGTAGTTCTTACAAAGGGAATGATCTTTGTCCTCTTTAGGAATCAAGCAGATCAGCGCTTCTTGAAAAGTGCCTCGAGAAGAACCATTGTCAAGAAAAGATTGAAATAAAAGTAAAAGATTTGGCAAAAGTATGTTCGCAAAAGAATTATAAAATTCAATGGTAAAGCCATCTGGACCTGGAGCTTTCCCCCGCCCTAATACCGATACAGCATATCGGCATCCAATGACTCAAAATCAATATGGTTGGATAGGGGAGGAGGAATGGATTGGAAATAAGAAAGGAGATCAGATTGGTCTGGCGGGTTTTCAGGAGTGTATAAATTCTTATAAAAAGAGACAAATTCATTCAAAATATCCTTATCTTTAAAGATAGGAATACCGGCAGGACCTTGTAAAGATTCAATTCTTGTTCTTTTTTTTCTGATTTTTACATAATTTGTTAATAGTTTCCCCACTTTGTTCTGACCCCCATAATAATGGGAACTGCTTTTTAAAAGAATATTAGAGGCAGCATCAGTAGAGAGTCTGTTAAAGGTAAGTTTCGCATCAATAAGATTCTTCAGGGAGGATTCATCATTTGAGTGATATACATATTCTAATTGTTTGATTTTATTGAGTAGTGGAGAGGATTGGGCTTCTATGAATTTCTTCCTCTGAGAAACAAAATTAATAATAAACCCTCTTGCAGCGGCCTTAAAAGAGTCCCAAACCATAACAAAGGGGTGTCAGGAGTGTTGTTAATAGCAAAAAACTCTGAGGCGAAGGAATTAAACCTCTGACAAAAATTTGGGTCAAGGAGAAGGGAATTGTTAAACGCCAACGGCCTGGATGAGGGAAAAGGGGATAAGGTCAATGTCTACATGGACAGGGGCATGGTCTGAGATTAAAATAGAACCAATTTCAGAGTGAGTGGCAAGTTGGGCCAGGGACTTACTCAGAAAAGATAATCAATACGGGATTGGGAATGGTGTGGGGCTGAATAAAAGCTGTATTCTTTGAGGTCAGGATTGCAAAGTCTCCAAATGTCCACCAAAGCTCTACGACGAATAGTTGAGGTAAACTGTGAATGCATTTTAGATGGGCAAAATTTAATTCTAGAATGTCTATCTAGTATGGGGTCAAGGACTTGATTACAATCCCTCCAAATATGATGTAATCGTCATTATAGGTAAGCAGTTTGTCCGATACATTAGTCCAAAAACCTTATCAATCGTAGTAGGGGCATATACATTAAAAATGGTTAAAGGAATCTTGTCTATAAGGAGTTTAACAATAACCCAACGACCTTCAGCATCAATTTCTTGTTGAACAATTGAAACATGTAACTTTTTATAACATAAAATCAGAACCCCATTTTTTTTCCCAAAGCTGGAGAAGAAAACACATGTCCCACCCAGCATCTTTTCAATTTAGAAGCTTCGTCTTCAGAAATATGAGACTCTTGAAGTAAAGCAATGTCAGTTTTTAACTTAGCTAGGTGAGATAACACCCGTTGCCTTTTGATAGGGTTACTTAGTCCTTTAATGTTCCAAGTTGTAACCCGAAATGTAACTCAGTAAGAAAAGTTTGAACAAATTTCATGCTTACAAGAACAGGAAATGAGAATGAGTGAATAAAAAATAGAGAAAAAGAGATTGAGCATGTGTTTTAAAAGGGGAAAGAAAAGAACAGGATATGTAAAGATAAAAGAGCAAAGAGAAAGATGATAGGGAAACAATGGAAAAAGCAAAAGGGAAACAAGAAAGAAAAAGAACAAAGAGACAGTACAAGTCATAAATGAGACGACTGAAGAACATACCTACCGATACAAATGAAGTGAGGGATGGCTACACCAAAGATGATGACGTCAGCAGGAAGACTCCACCGCGCATCCCGACGGACTACATCAAATACTTCAACATAAACAGGGAGAACAAATAAGGAACGTAATCGGAAGTGGAGATACTCCTGTGTGTGAAAGAGAGAGAAGTTATTAAAAGAAAAAGCAATAACATTAAGAAGAAGAAATGAGAAGAATATATAAAGCATTACATATTACAATATATTAAAACATTACAAAAATATAAACGAAACAACGCTCAATATGCAACCAAAACATGGGAACATGTACACGACACGTGGCGGGAATATTAATCATGCAGGCTTTGAATTATCCACTGAAAAAATTAGACAAGAAAAACGACTGTATAGCACGTGGCAAAAAATTATATTCATGCAGGTCTAGAAATGTCCATATTATCAGCTCCATGAAGACGAAGGAACTCTTGTAGCGCCGCAGGTTCATCAAATGTTGTAGTCTTGTCTATATACGTAACCTTAAAAAGACAGGGATGGAGAAGACGATATCTGGCGTTGATTGAACGTAACTGAGGGCGAAGATCAAGAAACTTCTTCCGACGGTCTGCAGTGGCCTTAGCTACATCTTGAGAAAAGAAGAGACAGTGACCCTCCCAAAAAATTTGTTTTTTGGTCTTGACAGCTGATAAAACTTGAAGAAGGTCGGTGTATTGCAGAAAAAGCATGATGACGCCAAGAGACCTCACAGAAATTTTCGGTCCAAGTCTATGGGCCCTCTGAATGTTGAGAGAAGTAGTAGCAGGTAAGTCCAGGAGCTTGGGCAAAAAAGATTGAAAAAAGGCGGTTGGATTGGAGCCTTCAATATGTTCAGGAGGACCATAAATTCTAAGATTGTTCCTACGATTACTGTTTTCCAAGTCTTCCGCCTGCTTTTTAAGAAGACATACTTCAGAGGCCAGTGATGAAATACGTGAGCACGAAGTTTCGAGAGACTCCGTTCACTGTTCCACAATGAGCACTCGTGAATCCAAAGGAGACCATTTATCATTCAAAAATTGCAACGTTTTATTAGTTTCTTCTATGAAGGGCTTCAGAGCTCGGATCTCTTCAAGAATAACATCCATGGCTGACGAGGAGGATTTCTCTGGAGAAGGAGGGTCTTTTTTGGGTCTTTTGGTGGAGACTGCAGGTAATTTACTTGACAACTGCGTTTTTGGTATGGTACCTGAAAGATTATCAGGTTTCTGAGATTGCTGAGAGGGGAGGTCCTCCATTTCGGTACCGTTGGAATCTGAGTCTGAGCACTTAGGAGCTTTAGAAGGCGCAGATAGTTTAAGATTCCTCAGTCTCCCCATATAATAAAAGTGCGGTGGATTTCAGGAGACTCTTGTGAACAATAAATCCAAACCATAAATAATTAAATTCTAAGATGCTGATCCTAGCTGCAGTCTGCAAAGTCCAGAAAAAACTCCTTCAATGATAGGCAGTATAAAGTCAAAAACCAGTAGAGACCGTCATGAAAAAGAATAAATATTCACTTCATGAAGAAAGGCAAGTAGGCAGAAAAACAAAATGGTGGCTGCTTTACAACATATCAAAGAAAATAGCTCCAAAATATGCCAGGTAAGTCCAAGGAAACAACAGCTTTGACTCCATAACAAGAAGAAAAGAGCAGGATCTCAAAAATAAAAGCTCCAATGCCATTCACAGTCTATAAGTTGAGGTATAAGTGAAACATTGTGAGGCACAATGTGTTACTGAGTCGAAAGACAAAATGGCGGCCGCCGAAACGCGAGTCAAATCGCGCCGTCAAAAATGCATTAAAACAGTGAAAACAGCATGAAAAGCTGTTCAAAGGCTCACTGCGCTGCGAGGCACCTAATTTCAGCGTCCATGCCTTCCGCAGTAATGAAATTCTCCCGAACGGAGAAATTGCCGGGAACGATGCGGCGGAGCTCTCCCGCTACGCGGCCATCTTGCTTGGCGCGTTAGCCATGCCCCTCTGCCCTTGTCTTTCCTGATCTCGTTTTTGCTAGCCTTAGGACTCTGCACACTTTACCACTGCTAAGCGGTGCTAAAGGGCATGTGCTTACTCTTAAAACATGGTAATACTGGCTTATCCTCAATTTGCATATTTAATATACTTGTAAGTCCTTAGTAAAGTGGCACTACCTGGGCCCAAGGCCTGTAAATTAAATGCCACTAGTGGACCTGCAGCACTGATTGTGCCACCCACTTATGTATCACTTTAAACATGTCTCAGGCCTGCCATGTGCAGGTTTAAATAGCCATTTCGACCTGGCAAAATAAACCTTTAGCTAGGCCCAAACCTTCCTTTTTTAGGTCGAGCCTAGCGGCAGCGCGCATGCACTGCTCGCTCTGCAAGACTGCTGGAGTAGAGTATGGGAGTAGAGTATGGGAGAGAAGCCGCGCCCACTCTCCTCCCATATTTTTCATTGGCTTGTGTCATTGTCTTTCGTAAATGCTGCCTTCCGATTCGTTAATAGGCTTGTTAGTCCCTCCTTAGTACGGCCTTGTCTTCATTTGTACCCTCCCATGGCGACTGGCCCTTTTACTTCAGTTGTTACATAGGACCTGTTATTTAGTCTGGAAGCACTATTTACTTTATTGAGTTTCTCTTAATGCAGACCGGACATGCGCTGCATCAGCTGAAACGCTTGTGTTTTTTTAAGCAGCACAGCCGCCCCCGTAACACGGGCGCCTGCTTTCAATCACTTTAACCTGGCATTATCTCGTGTCTGTTTCAACCCCCCAAGTAAAATGGATTTAGAAATGATTAGCGAATTAAGTCATGTGAATTCCAGGTAGCACATAATCCTGTGCTAATGGGCTGAAGCTGACAACAGCACATCTGTGTTACATGTGATCTGTACTAAAGCCACCTGACGGGTTGTTTTCAAAAGCCTGCTTTATTAACAACACCACCACCATCAATACCACCACCTCCACCAATACCACCACCACCACCAATACCACCACCGCCACCACCACCAAGACTACCAATACATCCACCACCACCAATACCGCCACCACCAATACCACCACCACCACCACCAATACCACCACCTCCACCACCACCAATACCGCCACCACAAATGCCACCACCACCAATACCACCACCACCACCAATACCACCAACACCAATACCACCACCAATACCACCACCACCAATACCACCACCATCAATACCACCACCTCTACCACCACCACTACCACCACCAATACCACCACCACCAATACCATCACCACCATCATCAATACCACCACCTCTACCACCACCAATACCGCCACCACCAATACCACCACCACCATCAATACCACCAGCGATACCACCACCACCAATACCACCACCAATACCACCACCAATACCACTACCACCACCAATACCACCACCTCCACCACCGCCAATATCACCACCATCACCACCAATACCACCACCGCCAACATCACCACCACCAATACCACCACCATCAATACCACCACCAAATCCACCACCAATACCACCACCACTACCACCAATACCACAACCTCCACCACCAATACCACAACCTCCACCACCGCCAATATCACCACCGCCAATATCACCACTGCCAATACCACCACCACCACCAATACCATTACCACCAATACCACCACCAATACCACCACCTCCACCAATGCCACCACCTCCACCAATACCATACCACCACCACCACCATCAGTACCACCACCACCACCAATATCACCACCAATACCACCACCACCAATACCACCACTAGTACCACCACCAATACCACCACCACCAATATCACCACCATCACCAATACCGCAACCAATACCACTACCACCAATCCACCACCACCAATACCACCACCAATACCGCAACCAATACCACTACCACCAATCCACCAATCCAATACCACCACCAATCCAATACCACCACCAATACCAATACCACTGCCAATACCACTAATACCAATACCACTACCACTGCCAATACCACTAATACCAATACCACCAATACCACTACCACCAATACCATCACCACCAATACCACCACCAATACCACCACTAATACCACCACCACCAATACCACCACCACCAATACCACCACCACCACCTCCAATACCACCACCAATACCACCAGTACCAATACCACCACCACCAATACCGTTACCACCACCACCAATACTGTTACCACCACCACCAATACCACCACCATCACAATACCACCACCAATACTACCAATACCAGCACCACCAATACCACCACCACCTCCGATACCACCACCACCTCCAATACCACCACCACCTCCAATACCACCACCACCAATACCGTCACCACCAATACCACCACCACAAATACCACCACCAATACCACCACAATCACAATACCACCACCAATACTACCAATACCAGCACCACCAATACTACCACCACTACCACCAACGCCACCAATACCACCACCACCAATACCACCACCACCAATACCACCACCACCAATACCACCACCACCACCAATACCAGCACCACCAATACCAGCACCACCAATACCACCACCAATACCACCACCACCAATACCACCACCACCAATACCACCACCTCAATGCCTCTTGTTCACTAGTAATAGCAGGGGCACTGTACGAGGCCGGAGCTGCAGCCGAGACCATCCCTCCCTCCCTACATGCCTGCCATAAAGCACAGCCCGCCCTGCACCAACTGGAGTGTTTTTTATTAGGCCAAAGATAGCAATGACATTACGCAATGCCACACTGCACACTCAAATCACTGAGAGGGCAGGAAATAGCCCCCCCCCGCTCTTCCTCCTGAGCTGCGACAGTGTAATCACAGAGCGAAAGGTGTTGGAGCGCTTTGTTAGTGTTTATAGCTCAGATCATATGTAACTCTCACTTCACACTTTGTGTCTGTGTAATTTACAACACTTACACATCTTCTTCCCTGCACTATTTATCACTACTTTGAAGACGTCGCAGGCCAGTCTTTTCTTCTGATATTTACAATCTAACAAGCGGTCGAGAAGGCCCTTTATTGCAATGCAATAGGTCTCGCATTTGCGAGAGTTTAAGCTATTAGTATTGTAAACGACAGTGCCTTTTATTTATGTTTTAAAACCCAAAACATAAATAAAAGGCATTGTCATTTACAATGCCAATAGCTCAAACTCGCGTGAATGCGAGACCTATTGCATTGCAAATGCTTGTTAATACATATGTCACCCCTTGGGTAGGCCCTGGACAGCCCAGATGGCAGGGTGCAATGTATTTAAAAAGTACGACGTGTACTTTCAAGTTTTATGTCCTGGTAGTGAAAACTCTTAAATTTGTTTTTCACTACTGCAAGCCTACCTCTCCCACAGGCTAACATTGGAGTACCTTATTATATTTAATAAGCTGTGATTTCCAAATGGGAGCAGGTAATCAGTTCATGTTTGGTGTCTTTGGAATTGTAATGAAAAATCCTAACTTATTATGAAGTCGTATTTTAAATTACAATTTTGAAAATGTCAATATTAGAAAGTTACAAAAAGAACAATTGATGGACGGAATGCTGAACAATGTAAAACATTCCCCCCAGTACAGAGATCAGGGCCAGTTCCGACCCACCAATATGCCAATCAGTCTGGACTCTGCTCCCCATGGGAACAGTCCAGCCTGAACTTCCAGACAAGGTCCTCCCTGGACCGGAAACAAGCAACCTGGTACTATTAGAAAGTTGGCATTTTACTGCTTAGCCATTTAGTGCCTGTAGCCTGTCTCTGGGTCGCATGACTGGGTGTTGCTGACATTTGGGCTTTGTGTATTCCTCCTAGACAGCCAAACACAATAGAGAGCTTAGGTGTGCCTTAAGGGCCATCAGTGGCAGGATGGGATGGCAGAGCTAGGCCCATTCCTACTTACACTTGAGTAGACTGTATCCTGCCTCCACACAAAGGGCTGCATAGCTCCGTAGTTTGTCTGGAGCCAGGGAGGGAAGGCAAGAAGCCTGTACACTTCAAAGAGAATTAGTAGAAGCTTCTCCCACCCTCTAGAGGAAGGGCACCAGATATAAACATTGGACCTCAGACACCATTTCTTACTCTGCCAGGAAGGACTACTGTGCTGCTACAAGGACTTCCACTGTGCTGGAGTGCTGCTGTGAAGAACTGCTCCCCTGCTGTGCTGACCTGCTGCCCTCCTGCCTGGGTGAGAAGGACTGGACCTGCAAATCTTGAACCCAAAACCCCTGAGTGACTCCAAGGGCTAGTTGGCTGGCCTCCTGATCTGAAACCTTCGGTATATAACAGGCGTCCAACAACCTTGCACCTGGAGTCTACCTTCTGTAAGTCTACCCTGCCAAGTGGTGCCACCCCAGTCCTGGACCCTTGAAAGTGGGCTTAAGGTGCTCTGCCAGCCTCCGTGGATATCTCCGATTCTAATGATTTGGATTTTTGTCGTTTTGGTCTTGTTTTATTTATTAAAAATAAGCCTATTTTTCTAACTTAGTGTGGGATGCTTTTTGTGTGGTGTTTTTTAGTTAATTACTGTTTGAAGCGTTGCGCAAATACTTTACACGTTGCCTCTAAGTTAACCCTGACTGCTCTGCGCCAAGCTAACAGAGGGTTGAACACAGGTTAATTTAGGGTTTGCTTGTGCCTCACCCTAACTAGGATTGTGGTTGCTGTTTGACCAGGGCTTACACCCCAGTCAACCACAACCCAATTTCTTACAGCTTCCTTCAGGACCAAGTTCAGCATTGGCTCCAGTAAGGATCGGGAGCGAGATCGGGAGTCACGTTGATGCACTCTGGAGTTCGAGAGTGCCGATAAGGGGCAGGATTTGGCTTAGACATCTTATGTTTTTTAAGACTTAGCTGATGACTTTGACCTCTCCAAAGATCTGCGGGACTGGAATTTCATTTAGACTTCAACTGGTTACAGCTTGAAGTCTTTCTGTGTTTGGCAACGTAATGTTTTGCCTTGTGGTCCTGTATGGTATTCAGGTATATCTGGGCGCTGTTGTCGCAGGTCCTGGAGTCGTGTTCCGATCACAGGCATACCTCATGGTCACAGACATCTGTTTGCAATAGTCCCTACAATGCTTAAACCCTGTAGTTTTGGGAGGATACATCCCTTGCACTCTGTAAAAATGTGGAAAAACTTGTCAAAGGACGAAGAAATAGCTTCGGATTTGTGTCTGAAGGTATGAAAAAAAGGAACTGGCATCATCGGATGGGTGGCGATTATATGGGGCTTCGCTCACCACTTTCGGAGTGGACCGACATCAGCGTGGAGCAACACAATGCTACCTACAGGCACGCATGATTATACTTTGAACTTTACAGATCTAGTCGGATGCCATGGGAATATTCACAAAGTGAGGAATCTGCGGTTAAATAGAGTATCCACCAGAAAGAGTATTACCGAAGGTAAGCAACTTTCTTTATCTAGCAAATGGTGTAGTAGATGATTTACTCACATTACTCAATAATGAGACACTCGGTCTAAAATCAAAAGAAACAAATATCAAAAATAGATATCAAATCAGTCTTTGACCCATGTAAAAGCATGTTGGTAGTGCCTATAAAAAAGCACGCTGTAGGGCTTACTCGGTCAGTTGCTAATCGTTCAGGTACAAATAACTGTGTACTTACGAACCGTAGTCTAACAAATGGGTGCTGCTGTTGAAGGAGAAATCTAAAACATATGAATGACTGGGGTGAGCATGCAAATAATTGAGGAAACAATCATGCCAAACATGTCTGTATAAGTGAGAAAATACGCCTACTAGGTCACGCATGTGTGCAAGATACAATGAGGGCAAAAGTGACTGAAGGAAGCATAAATCATAAACAGATAAGAGCCACAAGAAGTCAGGAAAAGCTTCTACTGAAGGTGGAAAGCAGGCAACATGCTTTACCTTACCTACAAGACTTAAACCGCAAAGCTGTACGTGCGGGCAGTGCTCATGGTGCCGTCCAGGTCTCTGTTCTTAGTCTCAGTGCAAGTACGAGACGCCCAGATGGAAAGCCTGAGGCATCCACTTAAGTCTATTTAGCAGCCTGTTCAGCACTTTTATGCCTTCGGGAAATGTGACAGTGGTAGAGGACTGGGTCACCAGCAAGGTCAGTCATCCTCTTTACCCACCACTGTAATTCCCCCTTCGGGAGTCATTGGCAGTCAATAGGGAGAAGTATGCAGTTTTATCTGCCCAACTGGTGTACAATTATCTTGAAACAGTGGATCGTGCAGGTAGTTTGTCATGGCTACTCTCTTCCTTTTCTGTCAAATCCCCCGCCAGTTCCTCTTATTTTTGCTCAGATATTGGAAGAACATACCTCTATCCCTGCCAAAGAAGTTGTCATTGCTGGCCAAAGGGTCAATAGAGAGATTCTCCAAAGTGGAGAGGTGCAAGGGGTCCCAATCTCATTACTTTTTGGTGCCCAAGAAAGACAGCGGGCTCAGGCTTATTTTGAACCATCTGAACACCTTCCTTCAGAAGGACAAATTCTGAAGAAAGGTGTGCAGGATGCTGGCTCTGGCCCAGTCTCTATCCTAGATCCTCGGAACTGGATGGTGACCTTAGACTTGTAGGATGCTTGCTTTTATGTACCCGTCCTATAGTCCAACTGGCCTCCCCTTCGCTGTGGTGTTGAAACACTTTCAGTTTACTGTCCTGCCTTTTGGCCTCACCTCTCCAGGTATTTACAAAGGCGATGGCAGTGGTCGCAGACCATCTTTACTGGTCAGGGATATTCATATTTACGTTCCTTGATGACTGGCTGTTGAAGGCATGCTCTTCACAGTCAGTCAGGGACCACCTGTGGATGATCATCTTGCTACTTTCTGCCATGGGGTTCTCCATCAACAAGTCAAAATCATAACTTTGACCAGTTGATAGGATTCCCTTTATAGGTACCGTTATGGACACAGTGGAATTCAAAGCCTTTCCGCCACCACATCCAAAGTCCTGAACATTTGGTATACGATTGGGCTTGGTTCTCTGCTCAGATCTGGACAGTCCTATCTATCCTAAGGTAAGGAATCTGTGGCTCTAACAAGATGAACAAGTTACTTACCTTTGGTAATGCCTTAACTGGTAGAGACTATCTAGCTGCAGGTTCCTTACTGACCCTCCCATCTTCCCATTCTGCAAACAGATTTCTCCATCTACGTGACCCTTGTAGGTCCTTATTGTCTGGACACTGTCCATCAGAATTCTGTTGTGGCTTAGTGCTTTTGACACAGAAAAGAAACTGAAGTCACTGGGGTGGTACCTACATAGCCATCGCGCATGTCACTTCTGATGCCGACGACGCAGAGCTGAACGACACTACCAAAGGTAAAGAATCTCTAGCGAGATAGAGTCTCTACCAAATAAGGCGTTACCGAAGGTAAATAACTCGTTCATCTGGTAGCGCAGTAAGCAAGGGGACGTGGGGTGAAGAGCAGAGTCTTGTGTGATGTGACAGGAAGTTGATGAAACTGTGTCGCTGGCAGGACCTTCAGGAGATTTCTCTGACTGTCAACTTCCTAGCAGGCTTCCAGACTGTCAGGCCAGACGAGCTCAGAAGATGTCATCTAGCCAGCCCCAAGTGGCAAAAAGAGAAAGCCTAAGATTAGAGAGAAAATCTCAATGATTACCCCGTACAATGCACATAGCCATGACATCTATAAGACACTTTGTAAACATTGGCATCTACTAAGATTAGATCATAGTTTGGATGCATATACAACAAAGAAGCCTCAAGTGACATACAGTAGAGGTAGGACGTTGAGAAACCTACTTTGTCCATCTATTGTAAATAACAAGATAGCATCCACATTAAGTTGGTTACCGCAGAAACCATTAGGTTTCTATAAGTGTACTACATGCAACATTTGCCAATTTGCCATGAACAAAATTACCAGCTTTAGCTACAATACGGGTCAAACACATAAAATCTGCCACTTTATGAATTGTAACACAAAATTCACAGTTTACTGTATTATCTGTCAATGTGGCTTGATCTACGTTGGGAGTACGATCCGGCCACTAAAAAGAACGTGTACAAGAGCATATTAGGGCCATTCGAAATAATTCGAATTATCCACTGGCAGTACACTACAATAGTGTACACCAAGCTTCTGAAATAATGAACATCAGATTCCACGGTATTGCGTTGGCAGAAGAAAATCCGAGGGGTGGCAATCGAACATTAGCTCTGAGAAAATTGGAAACTAGGTGGCTGATTAAATTAAGATCAGTAGACTTAGGATTAAATACAGATAGAGAGCTTCATGTCTTCCTACAAGATTAAGACTGATTAGACATATATTATAACCAATCACTAATCATGGAATACATAATACACTCTATGAGAAGCAACTCACTATCTAGGATGGTGCACTGTCTATTGGTCTGCACCCAATAGACGGACCAATAGACTCTGTTTTCAAATTTGTAATTTGGTTAGGTCCTAGGACCTTGTAAAGTGACGTACCTTTTTATATAATGATATAATGATATAATGTTTGACAATTGATGCATTATTTAGATCTGTACACATAATGAGTAGTGATACTGCAAAAAAAATAAGATGTAGAATGCAAATTTTCTAATGATTAGGAAGTTTCATCTCCCTTTTTTATCCCCTTATATATATATTTTTTCTTGTTTTCTCCTTCTCTCTTTTCTTCCTATCTCCTAATCAACTTTTTTCTTTTTCCATACTAAAGGGTGTGGGTTTAAAATAAAACTTGATTATGACTGTATTTGATAATAGTTATGGATTGTCTCCCTTGACGATGGACTTCCAAGTTCTGGCAACACTCGTAATAACATCGATTCTGGTTAAGGGTTGATACTCTTCTTATCGACTGCTTCATTCGTCAAGGATATAGAACTGTTAATGTCCGACAGGGGAGTCATGGTTTCTCCCTGTTTATTTATAAAGAAAGAAGAGTAGGAAGAGAAGAGTAGGAAAGAAAAGGAGATAAGGGAAGGGATGGTTTTACAACAACTAGCGACTGATGTTTATATGCTTTTAATGCTCTGTTACCCTATTATGAGTCTCATGTTTAATATATAATGGCGAATGTACAGTAGAATTGTCGCCATGATTTATAGTGATAGTCACTATATGACTGTAGGATTAGTTTATTCTCATCCATATTGGGCATCGTTTCTTAATATTTCCTCCGTTTCAAGATGGCGATTTTTTAAGACTAAACGTTCAGCGAAAGTAACGCTGTCCGACCTTGTCACGTGGGAGGTCAGCTGTTACTTGTACGTCTTTGACGTTTCTACGCTGCCATGAACTCTTCGTTTAAATGGACAATGGTGGGTGCATTAGAGAAACACGCAGTAGCTAAGAGCCGAGACGAGGTGGAGGACGTATCTCCACGTACTTGCGGTGAGTTTCTGTGATTCAAATATCAGTGGCCCCTATGGCGAGATTCTTGGAACCATTGGCGTTTCATTTTTCTTAGCCTACTAGTATTTGAGATAGTTTCCGTGAAAACGAATATTTTGTTTTATAGGAGTGATACTTATCAGGGTTGTCCTCCAGTACACTATTGATTTTATTGCAAAATGCGGGAGATGGATTGAAATAATTTTCGTCGAGTGTCTACATATCATCACCATTTATCGGGTGAGTGAGCAATCTTCGGTTATAGGCCATGTTTTCTTTTGGCACTCGGCAACTATAGCAAAGTAATTGGGTCTTTGCTTTTTTAGCCATTATGATTTGCGCGCTGTATTCCAATGTTTTAGAACATGTTGCTTATTATTTAAACTAACACTATGTTTTGCGCGTTGTACCGCATATGTTTTAAGATGTGTCGCTTATTATTTGAGTAACTAGTTCTCTTTAAATTATAGGGAGTCATTGTGATTTCTCATTTTTTCTGGGCTGCATCCAGAACCAACACGTTATACATACCCCTAACCAGTAGAAGGTTAGGTGGGTGCTTATTTGCTGCATTTGTGTGTTTTGGGTACTACTGTACTCGCCACACATTACTACATGGATGTCATATACTTAATGCATGATATTTGATGAACGGCAGGGTTTGATCGAATATATTATAAGCATGTTTTTCTTTCTGGCACAGGTTTTTTATCCGCCTGTGCTTGGTTTGGATAAGGGACTTTTTACAAATGTTGTTTTATTCTACACAGTTTGTGAGACTTTGTCCACATGAGGGACGTTTCAATTCTTGTCCACATGCAACACGTTGGACGACATACTTCTTGTCAATCGGTGGGTGAAACTGTCCAGTTATTATATTTCTTCTGGGTCTGGTTTTCCACTAGATCTAAAAAGATAGATGTTCTCTAACACATGTCTCAGGTGTTTTTTTCTTTATGCACTGGGTGACTCTTTCTATGAAATATAAATATTTCCTTGGGGTTTTGTTTAGGTTCTATTCTATGATCTAGACCTCTTCTCTGTTGTTATGAGATTAATAATATTTGGAAGATGTAATTTTAGGATATTGTTTTACAGTTTAAATCATGTTACAACTGCATAAAGTTATATGTGGTTGTTTTTAACTCAGATAATTATGGGTGATATCTTGTAGGATCAAGCACCATAATAATGTATTGATGTATATTGTTCCAGCCTTGAAAAAGTCTAAGGGAAGACGAAACACGTGTTGGCTGATTTTCGTGTTGGATGAAATAAGAATATGAATAAAAATGCTAACTTTCTGAAGAAACCGAACATTGTGGCCTGTGTATATTCTGTATAATCAGGAATAGTGTGTTACTATATGTACCAGGTTGACGTATAAATATTAGGCATCTTTACCAGCTGGTATTTGAAAGAATTTGCACAGCGCCAATATTTGGGGTGGCCTCAATTGGAATAGGGTGTGCTTGGAATTGCTCTCTCTTTTTTTGTATATTGTATACACAGTAGGTTACTTCTGTGATAATAGCATCTTTTGGTAGTAGGTGCTAGTGAGCTAAATTAGCACCCCGTGTTAGAACAAAACTGGAATATTGATTGTGTATCGATTCATACTATATAAAGTTTTTAGCTGATACTTACTCTTACTGATTGTACGGTGTTTTCCCGAGCCTGGGAACTGCTACTACCAATATACATTTTTCAGCCCCAAGTGGTGTCTGCACTCCGATGTAGTTCAAGTTGTCTTCGCTTAACGTGGCGTGCCTTGGGTATCTTTGTTACCATCAAGAATGCTCATTGTCGAGCCTTTTGCGCTCTGTAGAACTCTGCCTTGGGGTTCTCTGGAAGACGTTTTCTGGTTTCCAGGGGATTCTGGTCTCTTTATGCCTTTCCACTTTGGAGTCTGGTGCTCCTAGCTACTGATTGAGCAGCGGCCCTTCTCCATTTATCTCTTCAGGAGCATCTACTGTCACAAAAACGGGAGGGTTCTGCACCCGAACGTTCGCAGCATACACCTCCATGTGTGAAGATTGAGCGGAACCAGCCGAGTGGCTTTAACCTACCTGCGGAAGCGATTGATGTGATTT
Source organism: Calotriton arnoldi (assembly GCA_963921515.1). Lineage (NCBI taxonomy): Eukaryota > Metazoa > Chordata > Amphibia > Caudata > Salamandridae > Calotriton > Calotriton arnoldi. The sequence goes on from CAWUFW010002160.1 coordinate 501,794, forward strand.
TGGTTGCTCGCTGTTCATCCATGAAGTCAATGTATTTTGGCCACTGGGCAAAGATTGTGACCTGGTGTGAGTTCCATCAGGCCTATCTACTTCAGGCTAAGCTTTCAGATGTATATCTGTTTATTCTGTCTTTGGCCTGGCAAAGGTTACTTGTCTGCCATTTCGGCCTTTCAGCTTTAACCTTATCAGCCCTCTTCGTTCATATCACCTGTTGTGATGCATTTTTTAAAGGCTTAATTACACATTCAGTCTTGCTCCCTTTATTATGCCGCAAGGATACCTTCATTTGATCCTTAAGGATTTGATCCCATGCACAGTTGTGCTTCCAAATAGCTGATCTTTAAGACTGTAAGTGAGCTGCAGGCACTGTCAGTGCAGCCGTAGTATATCACCTTTTTGCCCAGAGATGTCGGTGCCTAGGACTCAGACACCGTTTTTTCTGAAAGTGGTGTCAGCCTTCCACGTGGGGCAGGCTATCACGCTCCTCATTTCTTTGACTTTTTCCAAGGGTTTCAAATAAATATTTCTGCCATTTCAGGACACATTTACAGCTTGTTGAGGCATAGCACTTTGAAAGGGATCTTCTGAGATCAGAATTTGGAGGGGGCGGATCTTAACAACTATCGTCCAATCTCCAGACTCCCTCTGCCTGCTAAAATGGTAGAGAAAGCCATGAATGGTGCTATATCTGAATATATTGAGAAACATGCTTTCCTGGATGCACCCCAGTTTGGTTTTAGAAAGCATCATAGTACTGAATTGGCATTGATTACAGCGTCCGAATTGATTAGGAAGACCGTTGATGCAGGAGGCAACGCAGCACTTGTGCTGCTTGACCTCTCTTCCGCATTTAATTCGGTGAACCACCAAAAACTATTGGAAGTACTGAAGGGGATCGGTATTAAAAATAAAGCGTTTGCTCTACTAGCATCTTTTTTATCTGATCGGGGAACAATTTGTGGCTCTTGGAGAGTTTAAGTCACCTAATTTTACATTGCCATGCGGAGTGCCTCAGGGCTCTTCATTAAGCCCAACCCTTTTTAACATCTATGTTGCACCACTGGCAAGGCTAATCAGGTCTCTGGGTTTCTCGGCTATTTCTTATGCCGATGACACCCAGATTGTAGTCTCAGTGACTGGCTCCCCTGATGACACTGCTGCACAGTTTCACACCTGCCTTCGTCAGGTTGGAGATTGGATGGCCGCCAATTGTTTGAAACTGAATTCCAGTAAGACTGAAGTTCTCCTATTTGGCGGCCATACTAATTTCTGGTGCCCTACCTTGTGGCCGTTAGAATTGGGCCCACTACCAACACCTACGAATAAGGTGAAAAACTTGGGAGTAACGTTTGACTCTATGCTCTCTTTTGAAAGCCATGTCAATCAGGTCACTTCCCTCTCCTTTTTCACACTAAAAGTATTGAGGAGGATTCTTCCATTCATTCCGGTTGAATTACGGAAGCTAGTGGTTGCGGCTCTGGTGTTATCTAGAGCTGACTACTGTAATGGCCTATTCATCAATCTTCGGAAGAAGTGCCTGTCCAAGTTACAGATTGTGCAAAACGCTGCGGCGCGTCTTTTGCTGAATATTCCAAGACACAAATCTGTCTCACCGGTACTTAAGGAACTACACTGGCTGCCGGTGAGGAGGCGGATTGAGTTTAAGGCTCTTTGTATCGCTTTTAAGAAGGCTACGCATGGTACAGGGCCGGGTTTCTTTAAACTTAATCTACTGCCTTATATACCTGCCCGCAATCTTCGTTTATCCCACTCCCATAACCTGATAATTCCAAGGTTTAAAAAATGTGCCTGGGGTGGAAGACGTTTTCTGGTCGGCACGACCAGACTTTGGAATTCCCTTCCTCTAAGGTTGAAACAAGAAACGCACCTGTTGGCCTTCAGGAAGGCCTTGAAGACCTGGCTGTTTAACCTCTGACGTGGCCTTGATCCGTCCAGTTAATTCTGCTTGATGAGCTAGCGCCTTGACACCCTCGGGTGAATGTTCGCGCTCAATAAATTTCCTTTTCATTTCAAGTTGAGGCGTGGAAAGCTTTTGATGATGCTGGGCCAGTTTGTAGCAGTGGAGGTGGGCACTAAGGCCTACTACTGCTGTAGAGAGCGAAAATCAGAGAGGTATTAATTTTGGTTAGGTGATGGATATGGTCACTGCATTTTTGCATCCCCTAATCCACTGTGTTAGGCTGCTAAGAGTTAGGTTCTGTGTCCACGTATGTACTTGCACTATGAAGGGCTTTCTGCAGTAGAACAGTCAGGAATAAAGCATGTCGGAATGTGGGTTGACGTGTCGCACACCAAAGAGGAGGTTGAGTACAGTTGCTTGTTTCCTGAAGTAGTTATTGTATTCTTGGAATGATATGCTACATGTTTCTTCATTTTCACCATCTGTGTGCATCTGTAGTGTGTGATGTGATGGTAGTGTAGTTTTTGGGTACTTTCAAATCATGCTTTTCAGTTCTTTTGTTGGGTGTGGGTTGTACAGTAGACAAGGTGAGAGAAGTGTCTTATTGAAGTGCCCAGGAACACCGAGAACCCTGGTCATGTGTTCTGCCGATGTGTACAGGGTGGTACATGTGATACCTGTGTGCACCAGAGTGTCGATGAGCTGTTCCTTGATCCAGTGTGCAGCAAAGGGTGTTGTAGAGTATTGTTGTTTCACTAAATGTGGTCTTCTCTCCACAGTTGATTGTCAATTATTTCATGTGGCTGAGTTGTCTGCAACCACGGTGTGTCGTTGTTGCCCGACTAGTCTTAGCTAGAGTCTGTCTCTTACAGATTCTTCTAGTACATTCCTCACCTTATGAATATCATCAAAATAAAAGACTGGACCGGAAACGTTTTCGCCAGCAGTCGATTTTGATAAATATAATTGTGATTCCTGCACAAGCGATCACAATATAATGGGCCACTTCTAATCAGGCCCTATCTTTGTCCTGCAACTAAATATATATACATTGATTGAACTAATAAACAGGTCTGTTTGCACCAAAGCATGGTTCTATTGTTTGTGGAAGTTGTTGTTAGTTATCACATTGAGATGTAATAGAAAATCTAGCACAGCTGGGCAAAGACGCTGGCGCTGAAGGTGTAAATAATCCTGGTGGCGACCAGGATCATTATGAGGTGTATAGTTTTCACACCTTTCATGCCATGACGGCATTAGAAAGAGGTATTTGAGGCGGCCTTCTGAATATATGAAACGTTTCGGCTTGGCTTGAAAACGCCTTTTGGTTATGTTCCAAATAACAAGCATTGGCAAAACCAGTAGGTCTGGCTGTTGCAAGCTAGTGTGATAGTTACATTTTTTTATTCTACGCACGTGCCAGAAAAATAAAGTTGATAAAAAAGAAAAGATGCCGCTGCCTAAACAAGGCGGACACATACTGGCAATAAGACATTTACATTAAAAAAGCACACACATAATTTTATTGCAATAGCATGTGTGCTTCTTAGCAGACAGGGTACTTAGAAAAAGAACAGAAATTAGTTTTATTTTTAGTACACATCCTTATTGGCTCAAAGAGAAAGTACAGTTGGCTTTGATTTACTGTAATTTGACAACTGAGTTTAAACACTCAAGGATGACAAAAAAAAGAAAGAATGTAACTATTTTAAAAAGCATTGGCAAAGTAAAGTATGGGCCAACTACCATTGTCACTCAAGCACAGTTTTTTCTAGGCGGTGGGGCGTATGTGACTAAACACAATGCTGTCACTCACAGTGCAAGAGAGCTAATGTCTGAAGTAGGCTGGCCCATTGCCCCCTGCTGTATGCTGTGGTGAGAGAAAAAATGTGAATGTCAGTTAAACAGTCTAATGGATGAAACATGCCGACCCAGGGCCTGTCTACACACACACACACACATGCAGAACTACCAAATTAAACAAGCATTTGCAAGGCCAATAGGTTTCGCCTACGCGAGAGCTGTTGGCTTTGCTAGTGTCTTGCGCCATGTTGTACACCTATTAACAGGTAACTGTGCCTACAAGGGATTTCTTTTAGTACACTCAGTTTAGCATTCAATATGCAAAATAATGGTCACAAGCTCCATCCGGTAGCTCACATTCGATTATTCAAAAATTGAATTTACTCATTTCCATCAGAATAAATCTGCTACAAATACTCTTCAAACGGGTGTAGATGTTTCAAAATGCAAACTTTATAATGAAAAAGATTTTTCAAAGGGTACAAAAAATTATTACAGATATAAATATAAACCAACACACAGCGACTGAGGTTTACAAATGAGTCGTTGCTACAAACACCTCATGGTCACTAATGTGAGCATCTATTCCAAACATTGTGTAAAAGGAAAATGTAACTGATCAAAACAGAAAACAAATCCTTAAAGAAAGTAAATCACAAAGGAGTTAGATGTAGTAGTCGACGTTTCGGTCTATATGGTGTAAGCATCCGTTAGACCATCTCCAGGACGATGAATTTGAATGTTGAATGACCCTTATAAGGATTACATGAGTAATTTCAAATCGTAGTTAAATCCTTTTTAAAAACTTTGTGGTGTCTGACATCGGAAAAGGGCTACTGAAAGGCTACCGCTGTTTAAAGTAGGTCCATGCGAATTATATTTAGATCAGACCTTCATAGAACAATCCTCGTGGATTTGTTTGGTCATAGGCTAGAAAACGTCTAACAAATAAGTGGGCGCTGCTCCTCCTACGTGCCGCTGTCCGTATACACCAGCATAGAGTGGCATGGAATTGTGTAGAGTAGAGTGAAGTTGCGTAGGGTTGAGTGGATTAGCATGGAGTGGTGTAGAGTAGATTTGAGTACAGTAGAGTGGGATAGACTCGAGTAGCATGGGGTAGAGTGGCATAGAGTAGAGTGGCGTAAAATGGCTTTGAGTGGAGTGGGATAGAGTAGAGTGGCATGGAGTAGAGTGGCATGACATTCAGTAGAGTGGCGAAGAGTGGCATAGAGTAGAGTGGACTGGCGTAGAGTGCAGTGGCCTAGAAAAGGGTGGTGTAGACTAGAGTGGTGCATAGTAGAATGCAATGGTGTAGAAAGTTGTAGAGTAAATTAGCGTAGAGTTGCGCATTGCACTGTGCAGTGGCAGGGAGTGGTGTACAGTGCATTGGCGTACAGTGGTGGCGAGTTGCGTAGACTAGAGTGCAGTGACATAGAGTGGTGTTCAGTAGAGTGCAATAGCGTAGAGTGCAGTGACATGGAGTACAGTGGTGCAGAGTAATGTAGAGTGCAGTGGCACAGGGTGCAATGGTGCACAGTTGAGTACAGTGGTGTAGAGTAGAGTACAGTGGCATAGAGTGTATTGGCATAGAGTAGAGTGGTGTAAAGTGTAGTGGTGCAGTGGCAGAGAGTGCAGTGGCATAGAGTAGAGTGGTGAAGAGAAGAGTGGCATAGAGTGCAGTTGTGTAGAATGCAGTGGAATTGAGTAGAGTAGAGAGCAGTGGCGTAGAGTGGTGCAGCTTAGAGTATAGTGGTGCAGAGTGGAGTGGTGTGGCATAAAGTGGCGTAGAGGTAAGTGGTGCAGAGTAGGGTGTTGTACACTACAGTGGCATAAAGTGCAGTTATGTGGTGTGGTGCAGAGTGCAGTGGTGTAGAGTGGTGCAGCTTAGAGTATAGTGGTGCAGAGTGCTGTGGCTAGAGTAGAGTGTTGCAGAGAAGAGCAGAGTGGCGTGTTGTAGAGTGCAGTGAAAGAAAGTGCAGTGGCATTGAGTTGTGTAGAGTGTCCTAGAGTGAAGTGCAGTGTCCTAGAGTAGAATAGTGCAGAGTAGAGCGTAGAGTGCAGTGGCATAAAGTGCAGTGGTGCAGAGTAGAGTGGCATAGAGTGCAGTGGTGCAGAGTAGAGTACCATGGCGTAGAGTACAGTGACGTAGAATGGTGCAGAGTATAGAGTGCAGTTGCGTACAGTGCAATGGTGTGTAGTGGTGTAGAGTAGAGTTCAGTGGCATAGAGTGCAGTGGAGTGCAGTGGGATAGAGTGCAGTGGCATAGAGTCCTCACTCTCACCCCCCTGGGAGTGAGAGTGACCTGTTCCCAATTCAAAGAAGGGATGAGACCAAAAGACCACCCTACTCCTTGGCCTATAGAGTTCTTTATATCAATGACAGTAGGATTTTTGATTTTTGATTTGAAAAAGACTAATATCTGTTGGCCCTGTATTTATGTTTTGTCTGTTTGATAATATGAAGCTCATAATTGCACTTTTGAATGTATATGTCCTTGTGATACTGTGATGTTAATTCTTTATGATTTGCATTTTTGTACGTTTTTTGTGACTAATGGTTGTTTCACAATAGTATATCAGCAAAATACAAGTGCATTATTCCCGACTCTTTTTCTGACCATTACAAAAAAGGAGTTCCGTAGTGGGCCGTAAGAAAGGGTTTTAGAGTTGTTATAAGTAACTGAATATATATACCCAGAGTAAGAATGTGGTATATTGAAATGATTTGATTGATTTATGGTTGTATGTATCCGGTATTTGTAAAGCGCAAACTAATCACCCCTTGGAGTCTCAAGGTGCTGGGGGCCATTGGGGAGATATTAAGTAAGCTATTGCCGAGAGTCACAGGGTGCTGAGCTGAACTGCTGCCAGGGATCGAACAGTGAGCCCCGTGCTCCGGAGTCAGCCTTCTGGCTGCTGCACCATACCTCTCCCCTGACTGTTGGGGGTACTTTGAAGTTTCATGAGATGCCAGGCCCCTATTCCTGAACTGGATCAAATCCTGCATTGTATTTGACGCGTAGAGTGCAGTGGCATAGAGTGCTGTAGAGTAGAGTGGTGCAGAGTAGAGTGGTGCAGAGTAGAGTGGTGCAGAGTAGAGTGGTGCAGAGTAGAGTGGTGCAGAGTAGAGTGGTGCAGAGTAGAGTGGTGCAGAGTAGAGTGGTGCAGAGTAGAGTGGTGCAGAGTAGAGTGGTGCAGAGTAGAGTGGTGCAGAGTAGAGTGGTGCAGAGTGAAGTGGTGCAGAGTGAAGTGGCATAGAGTGAAGTGGCATAGAGTGAAGTGGCATAGAGTGAAGTGGTGCAGAGTGGCGTAGAGTAGAGTGGTGCAGAGAAGAGCAGAGTGGCGTAGAGTGCAGTAGCGTTGAGTGCAGGGTAGGGAGTGGGAGGGAAAAGAAGCAACATGGAAGAGGGATGGGTGGGAGGGAATGGAATCTACATGGACGGGGATATGGTAGACTGACTGAAAACACATGTATGGATATGGAAAGCTTGAACACAAAGAAAAAAAGTAGCTCCAAAAATGGGAGCAGTGGATGGACACAATCCAGGGAAGGGCCAAACACAAAAAAAGGACATGATGCCTTTATGTCGTGACAAACTGAATCAAAGCAAATGGTAGCGACACTGAAGCTAACAAATGGTAAGCTATGGGTGGGCTGTAAGCTCACCGTATGTAAACAAAAGGCGAAACTTAAAAACCTCACTTTGATACCTTTACTGTTCCAGAATAAAGGATAATGTATCACCCTATTTCTGTTCAGCCCTGTGGGCATCGTATCACCTCCTACCTATGACGCCATCAATTCACTGTTGAATACTGGATTAAGATCAATACTGCATCGAGATCAGTACTGCATCATTACTGTTACAGTAATAGCTTTATAATGAGGGTTTAATGTTCATCAAACCTCGTCTCATGGCAGGTTCCTCAAACCTCATCTAATGGCAAATGTTTGCTACAATTGCTCCCCAGTGGGCCTATCAAGCTGTATTTATAAGTATCCCTTCTTAAAAGTCTCAGCTAGGAGGTTACAAGGAGACCCAAAGTTTAAAACAAATCACCAAACACAGAATAAACCCAAATAAAAAACTATGATAAAGAGAAAACAAATATTCCTATTTTTAATTATTAATCATTAATGTAATCTTCCTATATACACAAAAATCATGCTTAACATTATCAGTAAATCAATTTTAATAAGTGAATTTAGTATTCTACACAACCAACCGAACGGTGCTATTCAGTTGTGCTATATTAGTGGTAAATGATGATGTCACGGATGTCAGAATCCAGCCGGAACTGTCTCAAGTCAAAAGGTTACCACTGATATAGCACCATTGAATAGCATCTCTGTGTGGTCCTGTGAAATTCTAAATTGGAAACAGTTATGCCTTATATGGCATAATTTCAGTTAATAAGGCACCATGATATACAGGATTTATTAGTGCGTACATCGTATTTTGGTTGCCCCACTTCCAGCCTTTGGTGGTTTTCTACATTGTACTGTAAAAAACCCTGAGGAAGTCTAGTAGACGAAACACGTGTTGGCTGTGTACTTTGATCGGACATGACATAGAAAAAGACTAATTTCTTTTCTTTTTGTTCCACATCTTATGTCTGATCATTGCACTAACTGCATATACATTGCAAAAACGTTTTGCATATTGATGTTACATTTGGTTGTATCCAATAGATCGGCACAGTGGTCTAATGCCTTTTTTGTACTGTATTTGTAATACCAATTCCTATTTTTGCATTTTATATTGAGTCTTGTATGTACAATCAATAATTAATTCATGCTCGATACATTGTAATACCTTTTGTAACTTTTTGTGTGATTTACTTAATTTGGAGTGCTCCAGATGAGCTTGAAATATCACACAAACAGACATCTCAGCTGAAATATTTTTTTTATCTGTAAACAGTGTTCCAAGTCATGGTGAAAGCTTCGGATTTTGGCGTACTTTTTTAAGATGCATTTTAGAGCTCCGCTAGTTAGAAAGGATAACACCTCATCACTTTTTAAGGCCATCTGTTGTAAAATGTAAGTATAAACAGCCCAAAATGTGTAAGCCCTTTTATTGTCCCTTGCGAGTTCTCACCAGATAACTTTTGTATTTTCTGAACTCCTGAATAATTGCAAAAACGAATAACTTGGCAGTAAGCTTGAAAATTTATACCCCTCAAACCCAGCTGAAGACGTATCATTTGAATCGAACTGGAAGAGCTTACACCAAGATATTGTTTCCACAAAATGGATTGTAGTTGAACTAGAAGTGCGGCCTTGCCTCTACACCATACAATGCAACAGGAACGACACTAGCAATATACACTTTGAAGAGTGATTGAACATCTCTTCTTTAATGTGCGTTAATAAATAGTAAAACGCCGGTTCCTGTAGACTTTGATTTTGAGAGCTGAAGGGAACCTTGTGGTTTCCATGACAAATTATAAGAGATGCTTACACCTAAGTATGGGTATTCTTTTACCACCTCAATTTTTCCTCCATTGAGAAACCAAGATCTAGGAGACTCAATACTAGCACACATTATCATATTTTGGTTTTCCTCTTGTTTACAGAAAGGTTATGTGCAAGAGAAAAAGAGCCTAAAATATCAAGTTGCTTCTGTAAGCTAAAAGGGGTGACAATAACACTAAATTGTCAGCGTACAACCGAGTGGAAACCACCATTGATCCAAATTTTGGTGGATCTGTAACAACTTGACTTAAAAAGATTGGAAAATCAGACCTATATAATAAAATAACAGTGGTACCAAAATACAACCTTGTTTGAGTCCCTTATCTACTGGAATTTTATGAGAATATTCCTTTCCGGTACCCAGAAGAGCTTTCATCTAATTAGCAGAGAGAAAAGATATGAATGGAAGTAACAGGTCAGATGGGATGCCCAATCTCACAAGTTAATGCCGTAGTATTATATGGTCAACGGAGTCGAAGGCACTACTAAAATCAATAAATGCTATATATACCTTCATTTTACGCGACCTCACATACTTTTCACAAATCATATATAAGCACATGATGTTTTCAATTGTAAAACAAGCCTTCCGGTAGCCCTACTGTTGGATAGGCAATAACTGAGTGACTTCCACCTAAGAATTAAAATGATTTAATAAACATTTGTCAAAAATCTTCCTGGTCACATCTGAAAGTGCAATTGGACAATCATTTTTCGGGAGTTTACAATCCCCTTTCCTATAAACGGGAATGATATTACTACCTTGCCGAAATCTGCGGACTGTACCTGCCTTTAAAGAAAAGTCACACAGCAGCTTAAGGATACCCGCCCATAAATAAGGGTCAACTTTAAAACAGGTGGGTATCGTATCCGGTCCCTGTGCACGACTATTATTTCATTTTAAATGGTACAGGCAATTTCATCCACAGTAAATTCGAGACAACCATTGCCTTTATTTCCTTTATTTAAAAAGGACTGTCTCAGATCAAAAAAGTCAGAGGAAGTAGATGCGTACAGCACACAAAAATAAGAACGCCAATTATCTTCATCAACTGTAGTGGGAGTTCTTTTGGTAACCCTACCCAAACATTTGGCTATTGTACGCTGGTACTTGATCAAGCCAAAAGTAGGGCAATTTTCTGTGACCATTATCTTCTCATCCCTTCCTCGTCCCTTTCCTTAAGTTATGAAGAAAGGTGTTGCCCTTTAAACTCATTATTCTCCTTTTCAAACCACAATCTTCGCCTTTTTCTTTCTCGGAACACTATGTGCCTCCTTTGATATAGGACAGGGATTCTAGCATCAACATTGGCCCATTTCCCCCAATACATGGGGTACTGAGGTGAAGATATCTGCGTATCGCTACATCATTATATGATTGAAGGATGGGTATAATTTATTTTATACAAAAAAGCATGGTGATGGTGTTGAGATCCGACCACAATGTTCAGTCCAAGATATGGCACACCGCGTTTGGGAATCTGTCCCGTACCCCATCCTGGATGTGGAAGAGTCTGCGGATATTCTGGGAGGTGTTTCTCCCGGGTACGAACCAGCACTGGTCAGGGTGTATTAAATTGGGAAGTGTCCCCGTGTCTGCGAGGATCTTGCCAAGTATTTTGCAATCTGATGTTAGTAATGTGATTGGTCGGTATGAAGATCGTAATAGGGGGTCTCGGTCCGGTTTAGGAAAGGTCACCAGGATGGATTCGCGTATGGACTTGGGAAGTAACCCAGTTTCTAATGCCGTGTTGATGACTGTTTCGAGTCTGAAGAAATCTTGATGATAATGATTTCTTTACAGTATATATGCCCTAGGAAGTCCAGCAGAATGAAACGCATTGGCTGTGGCTCTAATTGATTTTATGCAGCAACAAGAACATTTCTGGAATCTAATAAAGAAGAAATAAGAAACATTACTGCCAGGTTTGGACTTTTCAATTATTGTATACTTTTGGGTGTGCCCTGTATTTCATTACAATCTTCTCTGTGTATGTACCTGGACTTAGGTCCACCCTTTCTCCTTTAAAGGCCTACTATGCTTATACCATATCCTGTTTTCATTTTGTGTGAGCCTTTACTTTCGCTTTTAGTATTTAACCTGGAGCTGCTGCACTGTCACAGCTCATTGAGGAAATGGTCAAGGAGGTATGTGGTGTATTGGCCCATGTTTATATATTTTATTAGTCTATATTTTATGGCTATAACATTGTGTTAGTAAAAGACACACACATGATGGACCGAATGCAGAACAAATCAAACATTCACCCCCAGTCAAGAGATCTGGGTTAAATCCATTGTTCTTTTGCTCAACGTGCCACCCCTTTTTAGACCCAGCCATATGCAAATCAGTCTTGACCCTACTCCTCATTTGAACAGTCCAGTTCGAACTGCCAAGCCAGGTCCTCTCTGGACTAAAAACAAGCATCCTGGGACCGGTTTCCTGGTATCACCCCTCATCAGCCAGGCTAGCTTGAATCCAGTGGCACAGTGAGCTTTGAACATTGTGTTGGCCCGCAAGAAATGCTTAAAATTTAGTTTGCCAAATCTCAGTTGTGTACTTGCATGCTTTTATTGTGAGAGAGGCTTTAACTTAGGCAGCGTGCTGCCCTAACTATGTGTTATTATAGCAGTGCTCAGGCCTGTGTTTATTTAGAACAGGCTATGTCATGGTCAGCGCATCAGTATGCATTTGTTCTACCATGGTGAAGTGCTGGCCTGCCCGGCTTTGTGTTTTTAGGTATTGCCTAAGGCAGGGCATGTGCTGTCTGTTGCAAGATATATTGTTAGCTTACAGTGGGCTTAGAGCCTGTCCATTGCTTACCTTTGGCTGGCCTTATTGTCACTCTTATTTGCGTTCTTCTTATTCATCATCAGCTTCCCTGGGCTTTGCTTCCTCTTCTTGTGTTTGACCCTCCTCTGAAGCATGGTCCTATTACTTGTGTCCTTCCACTGTTCCTTTTTAGGTGCCACTTTTTTCTTTTTGGTTAAGCACTCCAGAGTGCATAAGTGTTCGAACTTTCTCCATCATGTTCCTCTTTCTCACCCATGTCTTTCTGCCGTTGCCCTGCCTCCCTCAGATGACGTTCTTGATTCATTCCCCCTCACAAACCTTCAGTTGCCATTCTTGTTTCCCCACCCATCCCTGTTATCCATTTGCTTCCCCATCCCTGCCCACTCTGTGTTCCTTATGCCTCCTCATCCCAACCTGCCCATCCTCTGTTGTCCATGTGCTTCCCCATGCCTGCCCACCTTAGGTTGTGTTTTCCTCCATAATGTGTGCTTCTCCATTCCCGTCCACCCTCTGTTGTGTGCTTCAACTGATACGTTTTCTATTGCTAGAATAATAGGTTCGGTTTTCTAGACCCACCGGCACCAAGGACTCAGTAAATGTGCAAACCCGAATCAGAAAACCAGTTTGATTGCATCCACTACACTACTCACTAAGCAATGTTTGAAAAAATTAATACTCTTGCACGGGAGGGGGTTGATGAGAGTAGATCTTTAAGATGTGTATTTCCACATTTTAATCAGAAAGTCACCAGAGGTTTCTGAGGTTTTGTGCACAAGATTAGCCTAATTGTGCTCCTAATAGGGGGAGCACTTCCAAATGTTGCAGTTTTTTGGGGGTGGCACAAATATGTTCTATCAGTGGATCTAAAATGTACTCCACACCGAGACAAAAAGGTTGTTTCTCATTTGTTTGATTCATTTAAACGTTCTCCTTTTTAGGTCTCGCCTAGCGCAGCGCGCATGCGTTGCTCTAGGAGAGGGCCTCTTGGAATCACTCCAGACATTCAGAAAGCTTTCAGAAAGCTCGTGCGTCTGGTTGTCAAATTCTATTGGCCTTTGCGTGTGGCTTTCAATAAATGAAAGCACGCAATTGGCCAAAGGGGGGTGCATGTCCCACCTCTTCTTAAAATGTTCACTCCCATGGCGTTTTGCTCTCGGGAGCGAGCAGGCTGGCAGCTGCATTTCTCCTTTGTCACGCGCTTTTATCTGCTAAAGCAATTTATTGCCTTTCCGAACGCGGCCGCCCTTGCTTAACCTAGTATCCATTTACTAATTGCTTTTAACGCGCCGCCCTGCTTTTCTTTGAAATGCTTGTTTTCGTTTCGCGGCCGCGCTTGTTAAAGCCTCCTCCCCTACCCCTTCCTTCCCTCCCCCGGCTCCTTTGTGCCTCTTCCAGGAGCTGGCTGAGACGGGAGGAGACACACAACTTAAACTTTTTTTGCTGGCAAATGAGCCATGCCCTTTAGAGTTACTTTTCTTGTTTTTCTCTGCAGCCTGTACTTAATGCCGTCTTCGTTTTCCATGTTTTTTGTGTTCGTGGCTCTCGCAGTAGCAAAGCATGTTTTTGAGTCCCGCCTCTGCTAACCCTGTCCATGAGCAGAGGGACCCTCTCTGCCCCTAACCCTGCAGAACCTCTTGCCCTCCTAGGTTGGGCCACGTCTGCAGTCTCAGCAGAGAGGCCAAGGCGCGGTGCATGGGCGTATGTCCGGCGCGGAGTGTCAGGAACCCATTCCTCAATGACGCATTCAGAGTGATGCGCGCCGCGACACTGCCCCCTGCAGCGGTACAGAGGGAGTGCACCCCTGAGGCAGGGGCTGTCATCAGTTTCTCCTCACCCTGACTGTCGATCCACCGCTGGGTGGCACTCTTTCCTTCTCCCCGTAACCTGCGCCCATTAATGGCCCAGTCTCTCTGTCTTGTACTCTCTTGCAGGCGGTCTCTCCACTCCAACCTTATCTCTTCCCGCACGCAGACTTCCTATCTCGCTCTATCAACCCAGAACACTCTCCCTTTCACATCCTGGTAACGTCTCTGTGCCAAAACAGCGCCTGTCTCTCCTCCCCCCCCCCCCGACTCTCCATTCAAAGCAACCTCCCTGTGCCCACACACACCACAGGCCACTGCCTGCCCTTTCCTGCTCCTGTCCCTCCATCACATGTTTCTACTCCTCACTCTGTCTCGTCGGTTATTGCAGGCTGTCATTCTGTCCTCACTGCCCCTTCACGCTCCGGATCTGCCTTCCTCACTCTGCCCCGCTATTCATTTAATTGCATTTATATAGCGCATAGTACCACTGACGAGGCGCTGCAGGTCTTCATCCTCTTTCACCCTGTCCCTTTACTCGGTGCATTCTGTCCGTCTGTCATTGCCCCTCCATTCTCCAGAGGCCTCCTTTGCCTTTTCTCATCCTGTCCATCCATTCATTGCGAGCTCTCTGCTTTCCCTACCCTTAGCTCCCTTAATTCATCACGAGACTCCCTGCTTCTTTTCCTAACCCCGACCCTCCTTTCATCTTACGCTTTTATTCTCCGCTTCTCACTCGCTCCCAACTGCTCATCATAGGTTCTCTCCCCTTTCGTCATTCTGTCCCTCCTTTCACCAGAGGCTCTTTGCTTCTTACCCGGTTCTTCCTTTTATCTAAGGCTTTGTGTCTCCTAACGGCACTCCCCACCGGTTCTTCGCGGCTGTCTCTCCCGTCTCCTTGTAACCCTGCCCCTCCTTTCACCAGAGGCTCTCTCTTTCTCACCCGGTCACTTATTTCATCTCAGCCTTTCAGTCTATCCTTGTGGCACTCCCCACCGCCACTCCAGGCTGTCTCTGCGCTCTCCTGGTCACCCTGCCCCTTCCTTCACCAGAGTCTCTGCTTCTTACCGGTCTCCTCCATTCACTTCACCCCTTCAGTCTCTCCTAATGGCCCTCCCCATGGGCTGTCTCTCCCTCTCCGTGTCACTCTGTCCCTCCTTTCACCAGAGGCTCTCGGCTTCTTAGTGGACTCCTCCTGCCACTGTCTTCTAGTGGCACTGCCATCCTGTACTACACGGCCTTTCTCTCCCCTCGTCATTCTGTCCCTCCTTTCAGCAGAGGCTGTCCTTTTCTCAACCAGTCACTCATTTCATCTCAATCTTTCAGTCTATCATGGTGAGGATGGGGATGGAAGAAAGACTTGAGGGGACACCAGGGAGGAATAAAGTGATAACCTTTGTGAACCTACATCATTCCAGTGCAGAGAAGCAAGGTGACTGGCCGCCTTCACCAGCTGGCATCTCATCGTGCCAGTGCAGAGAGGCAGGGTGACTGACTGCCTTCAGCAAATGGCATCTCACTGTGCCAGTGCAGAGAAGCAGGGTGACTGGCTGCCTTCAGCAGCTGGCAACTCATCGTGCCAGTGCAGAGAAGCAGGGTGACTGGCTGCCTTCAGTGGGCATCTCATCATGCCAGTGACTGGACGCCTTCAGCAGCTGGCATCTCATCATGCCAGTGCAGAGACCCAGGTTGGCTGGCTGCTTTTAGTTGGCATCTCATCGTGCGAGTGCAGAGAAGCAGGGTGACTGGCTGCCTTCAGCAGCTGGTGCAGGGTGACTGGCTGCCTTCTGTTGGCATCTCATCATGCCAGTGCAGAGCAGCAGGTGGCTGGCTGCCTTCTAGATGCTTTGGACGCACATCAATTTAATATTGAAAAAAGAATACTCCAAATTTAGTTTACTCAAACCATCTTGTAAATCAATGGCCATTGATTTCCTATTTAATCCAAAGATCACACATCACCTGAGTGCATGCATTTGTGCATGAGGCCTGTTGCATGGTTCAAGTCACCACCTCCCGTTTGATGGACCAGGTTCCAGCCTTGGCTGGCACCCCTTGCCTTGCTGCCTTCCATGTCTCCTTCGCACCCACCACATCTTTGTCGTTAATGCTCTTGCTTAATCCTTCTCACAGGGCATGCAGGGTGGAATTATTCTGGTCCTGCCGCTGATACATGAAATGTGACCGGCTGCTGAATGTACTTTCTGATGTTTGTAACCTCGCAGCTTGTGTGCTGCATGGCTAAACACTTATAAGATCCCAAAGGCGAGACCTATTGGCTATGCCAATGCTTGTTAGAACTTGGACCTCGTCTTTTTTAACAACTGAATGTACAAACCTGACCTCCCATGTTTACTTCTTTCCTTAAACTCACAGCTTACGCTTCTGAAGCAGTAGTGTAGTGAAGCTTGTGATGCAGGTGCCAGTGTCTTTTTACTGAACTCATAAGTTAAAACGTTTTAAAGCCACATTAGGCCCACTTGTTAATATGCATGTGAGATAGTGGCCTTGACCTATCCTTAGATTCCATACTTTATGTTGTGCCAATTACGATGATTCTTTTTGTGTAGATGTGATTGTTTTTAAACATGTTGGGAGCTATTCTCCCAGCTTTTTTGCTCATTATCTCCATCCTGAGTACATGAAAACGCCACAATACGCCATCCTTTTAAATGGTTTCCAGATTGTCACTTTTCCTTGCACTCTTGCTAGTGGAAATTCTAGTTGACTTCTCTTCAAATGGTTCCTTCTGGATCTGTCTGGCATGTGGGTTTTTGGATACGGAGAACTGATCTGCGTCATAGTTAACCAGCAAATAATCAAAAGGAAAATCTTTTAAAAGCAATTGAAAATGATTGACACCAGTGGAGGAAGGATAGTATGTCAAGGCCTTTAGAGAAACTGATAAGAGCACCGATTCCGCCCGAGTCCTTGTCATGCTGTAAGGCAGCTACAAAGGGAGGCAGCCTACCTTCCTTATGTGATATCAGGTGTGGCCCAGAGGCACGATTTCTGAATCTCATGGAAGTTTTCGTCAGACAGGCGAGTTCTGTCTTCTGGCAATGGTGTAAGGAGCAAGTTGCCACCTCAGCTCTATAGGAAAACTCCCCTGAGATACCCTGACCTGGCTGGTAAGTGGCAGTTATCCAGGGATTCCCGATCACAAGGTAGAAGCGGGCCTATGCCATCCTACAGTTCCCTTTCGCCACCCAATGCACTATCTTCTAAACTAGATTTTATATTCCGCTGCCTTGCACAGGCATAGGCGGGGTGGTTTGGCTGGTGGTGCTGTGTAGGTAGCCCTAGTGCCTGGCCAGCGCCGGCTCCACTCCACCCCTTTTTAGGTCCTGAGTTAGCCAAGACCTTTTGAGTTTCCTACAACTATGTGTAATATACTCATATTTAGGGTATTTTAGTCTGCCCTCCTCATCCATTGGTCTGATATTGTGTCATTAACATTTTTTTCTGCCCACTACAGCATATAGCATGGGGCTGTGAGTTAGAGCCATTGGCTACCTTCACTCTGAGTGACGGCATTCAGTCCTTTCCGGAGAAGCACATCTGCACACACAGTAGTTCCTGTCAGGGCTGCAAACTACTATGGCAATGTGTGCTTTTTGAGACTAAAATATAATTATTTTTCTAATTTGTATCTATGGATTGACAAGGGCGCGGCAGCTTCCACAATAATAAAAATTTGCTAAATCAATCGAGTACGTTCTTATCTGAAAGAGACACGTTAGTGACAGATTCCTTACCTTAGAATATCCCCAGGCGTCAGGCTGGATCCGGAAAGTTTTTGCGTAGCAGTACCCTTGCGCGTCGGTAGGCGGCGTCGTGCGGCTCCGCGTCCGTCGTCGGCGTCGTGATCGCCGAGATGACGTCGCGGGCAGTACTTAGACGCCGCCCCTGCGCGCTGACGTCAGTTCTTCTTTTTTCCGCGCCAGTAAGCGCAGATCCGGGAAGAGCAGTGCCCTAGTAAATTTTTGACTACATTTTTGGTGATTTTTCACTGTTTCTTTTCGAGTCATCTCGACTCCTAGGTGTCGGTAGAGATGCCCGGCTTCAAGCCATGCGACATCTGTGGTCGAATGATGTCGATCACAGACCCGCACTTAGAGTGTCTCTACTGTCTCGGCCGAGACCACGACACGAAGTCGTGCCCTGACTGCCGGGCCTTACACCCGAAGGCTTTGCGAGAGCGGTCTCGAAAGCTCCTCGAGGTCCGGCAGTCGGCTCCGCGCCGCACCAAGCCCGGTCCCGTGAGAGGTCGAGGGGCCTGTCGCGGAGCCCCCGCCGGTCGTCGGAGTCCAAGTCTTCGCACTCCTCGGGTAAGTCGAAGCACAAAAAGTCTAAGAAGCATCATCGCTCTAAGACTTCGCCTCGCCGGTCTCGCGACTCGGCTGAGGCCCCTGTCGGCACCGTCCCCGCGGCCCCGGACGTGCCTGTGGAGCCGCCCCCGCATTACCCGTCCTTTCCGGGTTCGGGGGCGACTCCGGCCCAAATACAGGAATTCCTGTCGGCCATGGCCCGCCTCTTCGGGCCTCAAGGTCCCTCCGGTGCGCCTTCGGGCCCCGCGGGCCCTGATGGGGTTGCTCCGGCGTCGCTGACGACTCCGGTCCCGGCGTCGCCCGTCCCGCCAGCCTTGATCCCGGCCTCGGCTCCGGCCCCGGCCTCAATCCCGGCTCCGGTGGTACCGCAACCCGATCGACGCTGGTTGACCTAACCACGCCGGCGCCGATGTCCCCGGTGCCGTTCCTGACGCCGCCCGGGGCTCCGGGCGGCGTCGTTCCCCGGTTCTCTCCGGTTCCGGACATGGAGCCGGACCGACGTCGCTCGACGCCGGCCCCGGCACCGATGAGACCTTGGGTCCCAGATGTCCCTTCTCCATATTTTGAACCAGAGGAGGACCAGGAGAGATGGAGGGGTCGGATGACCCTCTCACACAGCAGTGTGACTATGACCAGGACTGGGCAGAGGAACTTGGGGATGCCAGTGGTCTAGACACCTCCCCTGACACTGGCATGCTGTCTCCTCCTTCCGTGGCAACGGAGGAGGGAGCAAATTCCGCAACGGTGTTGCGTAGAGCAGCTGGAGCCTTGCACCTCCAATTGCCTACTGTGGCTGTCAGGACTAACCTCCTGACGGAAGTGCTTCAGCCGGCGGCTACCTCCTCGGAGCCATTGCTGCCGTTTAATGATGCACTGTCTGACGTTCTTTTGGGCACCTGGTCCAAGCCCACCACAGGGGCTCCTGTGGATAGGAACGTGGCTCGACGCCATCGCCCTGCTCCGGGCGACCCCTTGTTTCTCTCTCAACATCCCACCCCCGAGAGCTTGGTTGTCCAAGCCTCTGCCTCCCAAACCGCCTTCCCTACCGCCCCCGGATAGGGAATCCAAACGCCTGGACCAATTTGGGAAGAAGGCCTTTTCTTCCTCCAGTGCTGGCTTGCGGTCCGTCAACACCGCTTGCCTTTTGGGCCGATATTCCCACTCTCTGTGGGATTCGGTGGCGGCCGCTTTGCCCCAGTGTTCTGAGGAGGTCCAGACACTGCTTACCCGCACCATTGCGGAAGGTAGGGATGCGGCAAAGTACACCATACGTTGTGGCCTTGATACCGCCGACTCGCTGGGCAGATCGCTTGCAACGACGGTGGCGCTGCGTCGCCACGCCTGGCTGAGAACGACTGGTTTCTCGGGTGATGGCCAGAATACACTCATGGACATGCCCTTTGATGGAGTCGGTCTTTTTGGTTCCAAAGCAGACCATGCGCTGGAGCGTTTTAAGGACTCACGAGCTACTGCCAAGTCCCTGGGCCTTTCTGCTGTGCGCCCTCCGCTAACCTCTGATTTTCGCCCCTTTCGTGGCCACGGAAGGGGCGCCCAGTCACGTCTGCTGCCCAGCAACCGGCCCGCGCAGCAAGCGTCTTCGCGTGGCCGAGGACGTGGCTCCCGCCGTGGCGGGTCGGGCAACCAGCGTGCGGGTCAGGCCACCAACTCCGCGGCCTCCAAGCCCTCCTAGTCCTTCCTTTCAGGTGCACAGCACGCCAGTAGGGGGCAGGGTCCGCCATCACCTTCACCACTGGCGTGCCATCACCTCGGACAGGTCGGTCTTGGACATTGTCCGAAGGGGCTACTCCCTCCCCTTCGAGACCACCCCCCCAGCCATGCCACCTCAATTCCACCACATGTCAGGGGATCACTTGGTGCTTCTGCAGAAGGAAGTCACGGCACTCTTGGCCAAGAGGGCCATCGAGCATGTTCCGACCCCAGAAGTAGGACGTGGTTGCTACTCCCACTACTTTCTGGTGCCCAAAAGGACAAGGAGGACATGCGTCCTATCTTGGACCTCCGGAACGTCAATCGCTTCCTCCGGAAGGAGAAGTTCAAGATGCTCACCCTAGCTCAGGTCTTGACTGCCCTCGACCCTGGAGACTGGTTGGTAGCGTTGGACTTGCAGGACGCTTATTTTCACATCCCCGTCCTGCCGGCCCACCGGCGTTACCTGCGGTTCACGGTAGGCCTCGAGCATTTTCAGTTCACCGTGCTCCCCTTTGGCCTTAAGAGTGCCCCTCGGGTGTTCACGAAAGTGATGGCGGTGGTCGCAGCTCATCTGCGCCGGGCAGGGGTTCCAGTCTTCCCCTACCTCGACGACTGGCTGCTGAAGGCGGGCTCGTCCCAGGCAGTCGTCTCCCACCTCCAGACTACGGCCGAACTCCTGCACTCGCTGGGGTTCTCCATCAATGTGCCGAAGTCGCATCTGATTCCTTCTCCACAGCTCCTTTTCATCGGAGCAGTTCTGGACACGACGCAGTTTCGGGCCTATCCTCCCGAACGGCGAGTCCGGGATATTCAGGCTATGATTCCGATCTTTCAGCCTTTATCCTGGGTTTTGGTACGGATGACCCTGAGGCTGCTGGGCCTCATGGCCTCCTGCATCCTGCTGGTCAATCATGCCAGATGGCATATGCGGGCTCTGCAGTGGGACCTGAAGTTCCAGTGGGCGCAGCACCAGGGCAACCTGTCCGATCACGTCCAGATCTCGGAGGGGACTGCAACACAGTTGCAGTGGTGGCTCTCGAACCGGCAATGGGTCATGGGCAGATCCCTCTCCCTTCCCCAACCAGAGCACACAGTTGTGACAGACGCGTCCCTTCTGGGATGGGGCGGTCACATGGGAGAGGCGGAGATCAGAGGCCTCTGGTCTCCGGCGGAGTCCCGGCTCCATATCAACCTTCTGGAGCTCCGGGCGATCCGACTTGCACTCAAGGCATTCCTTCCCTCTGTCAAAGGGAAGGTAGTGCAGGTGTTCACAGACAACACCACCGCCATGTGGTACTGCAACAAACAGGGCGGGGTGGGGTCGTGGACCCTCTGTCAGGAGGCTCTGCGCCTCTGGACATGGCTGGAACATCAGGGCATGTTCTTGATGGTTCAACACCTGGCAGGTTCCCTGAACGCCAGGGCGGACGAACTCAGCCGCAGGTGCATGATGGATCACGAATGGCGTCTTCACTCGGAAGTGGCGCAAGGACTCTTTCTGCAGTGGGGAGAGCCTTGGTTAGATCTATTCGCCACCGAAGAGAACGCGCAATGTCATCAGTTCTGCGCGTTGGAATTTCCAAGGCGGCACTCGCTCGGCGACGCTTTTCATCGCGAGTGGAGTTGCGGTCTGTTGTACGCCTTTCCGCCTATACCACTTCTACCCAGAGTGTTGAAGAAGATTCGGCGCGACCGGGCCCAAGTCATCCTTGTGGCTCCGGACTGGGCTCGAAGAGTTTGGTATCCCGAACTACTCAGTATGAGCGTCGATCCCCGATCCGTCTGCCTCTTCGGGAGGATCTTCTGTCGCAGCAGCAGGAGACGGTCCTCCACCCGAACCTGTCCAGCCTCCACCTGCTTGCGTGGAGATTGAGCGGCGGCAGTTGATTCCTTTCGACTTGCCTCCCGAAGTTTGTGATGTGATTCTGGCAGCCAGGCGTCCCTCCACTAAGGTGGTATACGCCTGCAGGTGGAACAAGTTTGTGGCATGGTGCACCTCAAAGGCTGTGAACCCCCTCTCTGCCCCTCTTTCTGAGGTTCTTCTGTTCCTTCTTTCCCTGGCCCAACAGGGTTCTGCCCTGGGTACCATCAAGGGCTATCTTTGTGCCATCTCGGCCTTCCTCAGGCTTCCTGATCAGCCCTCCCTTTTCAAGTCCCCTGTTGTTAACAGGTTCCTAAAAGGCATTACACACCTCTTCCCTCCTGTTCCGTTTGTGATGCCTCAGTGGGACTTGAACTTGGTTCTTACCTTTCTCATGTGCGCTCCCTTTGAGCCTTCTACATAACTGTCCTCTTCGTCTTCTGACTCTGAAGACAGCCTTTCTGGTGGCCATCACCTCCGCTCGGGCGGGTGAGTGAGCTCCAGGCTCTATCAAGCAAACCTCCCTTTCTGTCTGTCCATCCAGACAAGGTTGTTCTTAGGACGCGTCCGTTCTTCTTGCCAAAGGTGGTTACTGCCTTCCACATTGGGCAGACCATCACTTTGCCCACCTTCTTTCCGCCTCCGCATCCTTCCAGAGAGGAAGAGAGGCTCCACCGTCTGGACACAAAACGTGCGCTTTCCTTTTATATCAACCGCACACAACACTTCCGGGTGGCTGACCAGCTCTTTGTTGGCTATGTGGGCGCCAAAAAAGGTCGGGCGGTACACAAGAGAACCATCTCCCGCTGGGTAACCTTGTGTATCAAAGCCTGCTATTCTTTGGCTAAGAAGAAGCTTCCTGTTGGGCTGCGTGCCCATTCCACCAGGGCAACGGCTGCTACCACGGCTTTAGGCCGCGTTGTTCCGCTGCAGGATATCTGTCAGGCAGCTACGTGGGCCTCGTTGCACACGTTTACCAAGCATTACTGCCTTGACAGCCAAGTCCGGAGGGACGGCTTCTTTGGCCGTTCTGTTCTCCGAGACTTCCTTGTCTGATCTTTGTTCGCAGACCCACCACCGGGTTGGTATTGCTGGGGTATCTATTCTAAGGTGAGGAATCTGTCACTAACGTGTCTCTTTCAGATGCACAAGTTACTAACTTGTGTAACGATATATCTGTAAGAGACAGTAGTTAGTGACAGATGCCTCACCGCCCCACCCATCCTCCCCGTTCTGCGAACTGATTTCTAGGGTTAAGGACATCCCTTTCAGGGCCCTAGTATTTTTCAGACACCTATGTCAGCTTCTTGCATGGCTCTGCGTTCCTGGCGCGGAAAGTCGTGTACAGAACGGACGTCAGCGCGCAGGGCGGCGTCTCAAGTACTGCCCGCGACGTCATCCCGGCGATCACGACGCCGACGACGGACGCGGAGCCGCACGACGCCGCCTACCAACGCGCAAGGGTACTGCTACGCAAAAACTTTCCGGATCCAGCCTGACGCCTGGGGATATTCTAAGGTAAGGAATCTGTCACTAACTACTCTCTCTTACAGATATATCGTTACACAAGTTAGTAACTTGTGCTTTGGGTACAGCCCATAAAACACAAAGGGATGAAATAAGCCCACCACAGATTGAGCCATGCATTATAAAGGTAACGAGCTTTGTAAAAATCATGATAAAACGAGCATTGACAAAGACAAAAGGGTAAACAACCAATGCTAGACCTATTGGCCTTGCCAGTGCTTGTTTAAATCTTGTAGCAAGAGGCCGAAGCTTAGCCTCTTACCGTAACTGTTATAAGCACCTACTCAATAGCAGACTTTTGAACCAGCAGATCTGCCTTAGTCTGTCTTCCTCTTGCCAATATTATGTCCTCCTGGGCAATCCAGTTATGACCCTGGGTCTCAGCTCTCTTTTGTGCGCTTCCTGTCAGAACCAAATTTGACTTGCCGCATTTTAGTCAACTAATACAAACCACATTTACGCTATTAGAAAAGAGTTTACAATGATACCACTAAAATTTCCAGCAGGGTTGTTAGTGGAAGGTTAGGTGTGCCTTAATTTGACATTCATGGAAGACAGAACAGACGAGGATAAAAACGTGAGGGAATAAGCAAAAGAGTGCTTTCAGTTGTTTCACTTCCATTTTTGGAAGAAAAAAAAAAAGCCTATTTAGTTTTGTATGCTAAACCTTTGCGGGTTAGCGGACAGTACTCGTACAGTTACAAAAGTGTGTTTCCTCAAGTTAACACATAGCGTGCTCTACAGCGGGATAGTGCTTTTCCTACATGTTCCTGCCAGGGCGTTAGACCAGTTTAGCACCTTCTGAAGGATGGCGTTACAATACGAAAACACCGTTTGTTTGAGATCATCGGATTCTGTCTAAATATTTTCTTTTAACTCGTCCTAAGCTCATTATGTCCCTTTTGTGCGGGTTTGTATTAAAATCTGTCAGCTATGACTGGTCTCATAAGCAGGGCCAGCGGAGCAGAATAAGTTAATTATTTACTTGTGTCACTAGTGCTCTCCATCTAATGAAATGCACAGCTGTGTTGGATCTGCGCCGGCCTGTGCAGCCGCCATTGTTCCGCGAGGCAGCAGAGGGGAGAAGCCGCGATGATGGAGGGCCCTCGCTCCTTTCTGCTGTTCGCCCTTTCTCTGGCGATTTCATGGATCTTTTATCATTCACTTTCACACAAAACAAACAACACAGCGGCTGTCTGCTATGGGAACCGGCCGAGCGCACGAGGGGGGCTCAGAGCCCCAACTAATTTCACTCGGCGGCCATTTCACTTTCCCACTTAGCGTCGAGGCTTGCGCTAGTCGCAGTGCTCGGCAAACTCTATGTCCAGCCAAATAATTAAGAGAATGTGTTTGAACTAGCGCATATTATAGCAGTTTTTACCGTTCGAAGCGTCTGTGTAACAGGTGTTGGCAAATTATGTATACTCGATTTATCGACATCTGAGGGATAAACTATCGAGTTGGCGCTACAGGTTACAACACCTTTCAGTGGTGAGACGGTATCTCGCCCAACAGTGTTACTTTATAAGGTTTTTTTACCTTATGAATCGTGGTGGTGTATATTTTCTTCAAGTAGACTCTGTGGTTTCTGTTCTCTGACTTTGCCTGTGCCCTTAATTGCTTTTCAGCTCTTGTTCATTTGGCTGCCTTCAGAAGCCCACAGATCACTCTTGCTGGGAGGGGGTTGGCCTGGGGCAAGTAAGTAAAGTGGATAAACCTCCCCCCTCCTGTGGTGACCTCGGTGTGCTCTTACGGGGTGAGCTGTTCAGAGCTACGATACAGGCAGCATTCGGCCGAAATGTTGTCTCTTCGTGCATTGTACAGACCACGCTGCTCCGCCCCCCCACCAGGAAAACCACTTTCCCTTTAACGGAACTCTACCTTTAAACCACTTTGTAACGCCCATTGTGCCATTCAAGAGCAGGCTACTTACTACAAGTGAAATGCCAGCAGTAGAAACTTAGCTGGCCCCAACTCATCATCCTCTCATTTGATAAAAAGACTTTTGGTACTAGTGACAAATCTTTGGAACTCATTGCCAGACAGAATAAGTGTACGAGACCATCTAAAGTTAAGGATTGAAAGGGAAACCTGCTTCTTCCAGAGATAGGGAAGTAGAAAAACTCGGTACCACAACAGGACACACTGCAAAAGAGTGTCACA
Source organism: Calotriton arnoldi (assembly GCA_963921515.1). Taxonomy (NCBI): domain Eukaryota; kingdom Metazoa; phylum Chordata; class Amphibia; order Caudata; family Salamandridae; genus Calotriton; species Calotriton arnoldi. The sequence continues at coordinate 527,184 of CAWUFW010002160.1, forward strand.
TTGGAATAGAAATATTAAAACTAGACCCTGCACTAGTCTGCTGAGACCAACTCATGCGGCATGACCGTGATTTCCTACAGGGCCTAACAGTCACAGGAACACCGCAGGCTGGAACAGTCATGCTGCAGACTGGATTATGGTCAGAGCCACTGGTATTATGTGGCAAGGGAGGACTAAATTATGCGGCAGGGTTTACTCAATTATGCAGCAGGAAAGTGCTAATTATGTGGCACATTTAATTATGATATCTTATTATTTTGACATTTGTACTCATTTTAACTGTCTGGACAAAGGTATCCCCTCATTAATACTAGTATAACACCAAAATACAGCAATATGCAACTGAAAGGTGAGCAGTCAACCTTTGTGAATTGCCCTATGCTGCGCAGCAACACTTGTCACAACAAATTTAGAAACTTTTGATCCGTTTGTGCTCAAAACCTTTTTTGTAAAAATCTGCAAATTGTGCAGCAGATGATGAATTATGTGGCAAATGCAGTAAATCCATAACTATGCGAATAAATGCAGCTGCCACAGAATAGCAAATTTGTGGTGGCCTTGATTATGGGTAGTCAAATGCTGTTGATGCCAACCACAATTAGGATCCTAATTTGCAGACAATAATCAGTACAGGCTGAATGAATGGTGCCCATATTATAATCGCTTAATTTAGATGAGAAACAAGTTACTTGCCTTCGGTAACGCTTTTTTTGGTAGAGACTCTATCTAGTCACCGATTAATCACCTTCTGAATATTCCCCAGCTGTCAGACTGGATCCAGAAACTTTTTTTTTGCACCTTTGTGCCCTGGAAGGTGGTGCGTGTGGCTCTGCATTGATGTCATAACTCTCTGGAAATGTGCAGAGCTTATATAGGCGCCGCTGCTGCATGCTGACGTCCGTTGCTTTAGAGACTGACTGCGCCCCAAGATGCAGAGCCACAAAAGCAAATTTGTAGATAGTTTGCAGATTGCTTGTGTAAGAAAGTAGGATCTGCTTTAATAGTTACCCCCACTTTTTGCTTAGTGTCATATGGCCAGGTACTGCCTATACCCCCTCCTCCCTCATCAATATCAAGATAATAACATGAGAAGATTTTGGATTAAGGGGTCGTAAACCCCCGGCCGTATTTATTTGCATAAAATTTTAAAACAAAATTAATATACAATATTTACACAATACGCAGAAAAACATTACATTACATTGATTCAGTGATAAGTACAGATGTCAGATGGCTAACCTTAACATATCACTAATACAAAGGTATTCCTATCCGAATCTAAACCTATCATAATCAATAACCATACTCATAACATTTCATATTTCATTTTCTGCGTATCCCTATTTTTGAGCCTACGGCAAGGTCAATAACTGGCGCCAGATACTTATCAAATTATGCACGCCCTCCAACCGGAGTGCGCATGCGCAGGGGGCCCGTTCACCGTGAGGGTACTTCCCCCCCCAGGTCACCCCCGTACGCCCTTATGCCCGCCCTCCAACCGGAGTGCGCATGCGCAGAGGGCCCTTTCCCCGTGAGGGTACTACCCCCCCCCCCCAGGTCACCCCCGTACGCACTGTAGATTATCTCCATAATGGGGCCCTTGCAGTTATGCGCCGTTTACTTGCGCCATTGTGCACGTGCGGGGTGGCCAAGCAGCCTACTGGAAAGCGTAACTCCCACTCCCCCGCACCCATCCAGCCAACCGGCTGTAACTGCCCCTGGAGTTCTATGAGAGACCACTTGTCCCTCCCCTTGGGCGACCCCATTCAAGAATGTCGCCGCCCTCTAAGGACCTTAAATTTACTGCTCACCAATCATGACCTTACCGCCTGACCAAGGAATAGCACTAAAATACGACAATAAACATAACCTGTACATGAAAAAACCTCCTAAAACAATGGGAAAGAACAATCATCATACATATGATAAACATAACCATGTCAACCTGAAAAGGAAAAAAACCCTAAACAATGGGAAAGAAAAATTCATCACACATATGATAAACATAACCATGTCAACCATGAAAATTAAATTCCTAACAGTACACCCTGTACAACCCTGCTTTTAGGGGACGGTGGGTGGGAAAATAAAAATCCAGCCTCCTAGCGAGGCTGGCGTGACTAATGGCAGGCTGAGGGAGCGGCGAGCAAAGAGGCAAACTCCGCCGCTCCCCAGCCTTTTATTGCCAAGATGCCAGCCAGGCCAGTTCTAACCGGCCTGGCGTTAGCTCAAGCGCATGACCCGGAAGTGTTTTCAATCACTTCCGGGTCATGCCTGGACTCCGACCAATTAGCGGTGAGGCGCGCCTGTCGCGTCATCACTGCGTGCGACAGGCCCGCCCCCGGATGGTCATCGGGTCGGGGGCATGCACGACCGCCATACTTTCGGCGTGGCCGATGCCGGCCCCGCCTTTCAAGATGTTTTTGACCTAGTCTGACTGGGATCCTGCTAATCAGGACCCCAAGTCACTGTGCTTTCTCCCTAAATTGACCATGGCAAGTACTTTTGTACCGCCACAATTGGCTACTGGTGTACCCTTGTAAGTCCCTAGTATATGGTACTAAGGTACCCAGGGCATAGGTACCCCAGGGGTATCACATGGGCTACAGCATGTATTGAGCCACCCATGGGAGCCCACTTAAACTGTGACTACAGGCCTGCCATTGCAGCCTGTGTGAGTTGGTGCTTGCACCTCTCACAATAGATATGTTTGCTTATATCTGAGGTCACTACACTTAAAACCTATAAGTCACCCCTAAGGGCAGGGTGCTTGGTTATAAGTGTGAGGCTGCCCCTGCATGAGCAGGACACCCCTACAAACCCCGGTGCCGATTCTCCAGGCTTTTTAAGTGCGGTCATCCATTTTGATACATATAGGGGTCAGACATCATTCATTACAAGATGTCGAACTATATAGTGTCTGCACCGAACCCGGTCATGTTTGGTATCAAACATGTTGGAATCATACCCCAACACTGATTCCAGTGTTGGAAGTATGATCCCCCCTGTACTCCCGGTAACAGCCTTTCAGGGTCTGCCAGCAAGCTAGTGCTGCTGCCGACCACAGACACGATTCTGCCCTCCTGCTGCTGATCCAAGCTCGAGTAGGGGAAGGTAGAACAATAGGTTTCCTGTAACAGGGAGGTCTGACCACCTCCCAGACAGGACTTAGTGTATTGGGATGGGGTGGGGGTGCTTGCCAGCATCACCAGACTGCTCTGAAGGGCACATTTGGTGCTCTCCCCTTACATACTCCAGTTTGAATCAGTTCAGGAAGCCCCTGGCTCCTGCTCTGGTGCATAACTGGACAAAGGACATGGCAGTATCCTCCCCTCTGCCCAGCCCCTCCTCTGGGAGGGACCTCTGAGTTGTTCCAACGCTTTCCTTAGGGTATTTAAGGGCTTACCTGTGGGTGAGTCTTTAGATTCATCGTGGGACAAGACTCAAGGCTGAAACCACGCCACTCTTCGATCGTCTGGGCACTTGGACTTCGCCTGTAACCGAGACTGCACCAAGGAAGACTCGTGCTGCTCCTGGTCTCGCTGTCGCTGCAAGTCTTCTTCTGTGTCTGTGCTTCTTCCAGGTTCTTCGACAGACCTGTGGGCATCAAGGACACCCAAAGTAATCACCCTTGGAGTGAAGGAGTCACTCCCCTGCATCTGCAGGCACCGCAACAAAGCTGACCTGTCTGCAGATCCTGTCGTCCTAGGGACTTCCCGAGGCTCAGCAACACAAGTGGTGGTTCTGCAACTCCCTCGGGCCTGACCTCTCCTCTCTGCAATTTTGAGGCCAGTATCCCTCGGAACTGCTGGGATCGAACCCATGTGCAGCGCATCGACTTGCCGTTGCCAAGGATTGTTGGCTCTGCACCCCAAAGATCTTCGGGCTACAAGAAGCTCCAGCCTCCAGCATCTCTTTTCTCCAAGCTCAGTGTCCTCACTGCATCCTCTGCACCGTGGGCCTTCGTTCTTGGTGAGCTGCTCGATGTCCTCTTGCGACTCTTGTGCCTTTGGCCTGTGGGTCCTCCTGAGGGTCTTCTACTGCGTCAGTGGGCTTCCCTGCTTGCTCGGGGCCTGCTCCGACTCTCTTGCTGTTGGTGAGTCCCTTGGACCTTGCTGGTCCCAACATTGCTCCTTCGTCGTTCTCCACGTCGGTTGCTGCTGCCAAGGCTTGTTGGTGCTTCCGCCGGACACCTACCCCCCTGGTTCTTAACTTCCGACATGGGACATCTCGTGCACTGCTCCTAATCTTCCTCAGCGTCACCTGGTCCTCACAGCTGCAGCTACAAAGTCACCTTCAACTCTTCTGAACCTCCCGACATCGGTGGGCATTGTGTCTACGTGCCTCCTGGTCACTTCCTATTGGCATAGACTTTGTCACCTCTGCTTGCAGGTTCTTCACTTCCAGAATCCACCCTTGTATTTCATCGGACTTCTTCACCTTCTTCTCCAGAGGCATTTTCTTTCAAGTCTTCCATGGTCGTCTACGGATGTTTCCGACGTCACTTCACCCCTATGCACCTTGCATCCCTGGTGTAGGTAACCGTATTCCCGGGGCATCCACGGGTGGGGTGGCTCTCCAAGGGAATTCTTCGGGGTCCTCTGAGAAGGGTCCTTCTTTTGCAAAACTGCAACCGCGACTTCTCCATTGACTTCATTGGTCACGCGGCTGTGTTCCCACTCTGCACACAGCCTCCGTGGGTTTCCTGGGTACTTACCTTGGGTGGTTCCTGTGTCCCTAGCTCCTCTGGGTCTTCTGATCCAAGTCCTGTCCTCCTTTGCAGTTCACATTCCACTTTCTTTGTATATGGTTTGGCCTCCCCCTGGAGACCACTGTATATTGTGCTACTACCTGATTGCATTTGAAGTATTCTTGTGTATTGTGTTGATATCTCCGGGTAGGAGATATACCAATGTGTTAGTGAGTGTTGTGTAATACATAGAAGTATTTTTATATAAACACTGTGTGGTTCTTTTTCATTTAACCTACACTATAAGATTAAACTGATGAAACAAGCTGCTTAACACTCCTTCAAGATAAGCCTGAAGGCTGCCCTCCACAGTTACCACTTTGAGAGCTTTCTATGATTATCAAAGACCACTAAAATCAACATAAGGGTTGCCTGGATTAGTGAAGGTGCATCACTTGAATAAGTGTGCACCATATACTTGAACCAGGTCGGGAAAAAGGACCGCCGGTTATAATACCAACGCAAAGAGCTCAAATTGAACATGCTCTGACGGGAAGTCGAGTTAAGAAACAAGACTTCCTAAAGAAAAAATAGTTCCCGATATTAAATTAATAAAAAAGGCTGGGAGACGAATTTGTTCTTAATAAGAAATCTGAAAATACAGGATTGAGGAATGAAACCCTAAAGATTGGAAGGGGAGTTATCTCATAACCATAAACTCCGTCCTCATCAAGTAGTGTGCTACAAAATCTACTTGAATGTTGTAAATGACAACAACGTCCTTTGATCATGACATTCCGTGCTAGAAAGTGAGAGATCATATACCCACTGAGAAATCCACAAAGAACGGGAGGTTTTATTATTTGAGTCTTGATAAAGAAGGTGGAATACGATAAAACCTTCGAAACGCGTCAACGCTTTGGTTATTGTTGCCATGAACCCAGCCATACGGACATCGCCTTAGATGTTGAGGGTCTACAAAAGATCAGGGCGTGTATACATGAATGTTAATCTGGGCTGTGGCCATTAATGACAAAGATAATTGTCTGTTTTTATCTCTCGTGTTTTTACTTATAATTTGTTTGTTTTTTAAAAAAAATTTTTATTTATGTGACCAATTGTGTTCATTATGAAATATGATGCCTGTGATTATTTCTGAATATTAATGTTTTTATTGAATCCTTCTCTGCTTTTTTAAAATAATCATAATAAATTCTCTCAGGAAATCGCAAACACTATTGATTTTTAGTGAATTTTTGTGCTAACATACTGTATCCACCAGGTTGGCGGTGACCTTTTTGGATGCTTGTGGTGTGTATGTAGTGTGTTGATATGAATGAGGTGTGTATAAAAAAGTTTATAAAGAAATCCCAGAGGACACACTTTTTTTAATGCACCATAAACTAAGCCAGCCTCCTACAGCTAGACTTCGGATCTTATTAATGGATAGAGTTCAGTCACAGAACGGGGAGCATGGGAGGGTTGGTCAGGAATCTGGCTAAATAGTCTCAACCAGAAACAGCGTTGCTTAAGTTAAGTAACATGTTCTTCTGATAGACAGCTAGCAGCAGATTCCTCACTTTTTGAATAGATACCTAAATAATACCTTTTAGGAGATGGCTTTGTGAATCGACTCACACCAGAGTCCTGCAGGACCGAGTGGGCAAAATGCCCCTCTTCGGAAACCTGACTGCCCAGACAAACTTTGTGAACGTATGAAGGGACGCCCACATAGCTGTCTGGCATACGTCTGGGACAGGGAATCCACGCGTGCCAAATCAGTTGTACAGTTTTGGCCCTGGTAGAATGAGCACACAATCCTTCCGGAGGCTGCTTTTTTAGCCAGTGCACAATCTAGCGGGAGATGGTTCTCTTCTGCACTGCCTTGCCTTTTTACGCTCCAGGAACCCCACTAACAGCTGACTGTCCTCATGACCTATGTAGAAGCTCAGCACTCTCTTGGGGTTCAAGCGATGAAGCCTCTTCTCCTCCTTACAGGGTTGAGGTGGAGCATAAAATACCAGTAGGATGATGGTTTGACTGACATGGAATGGCATCACAACTTCACCAATGATGTCGGAGTCCGCAGAACCTGTTTGTCTGGGAAGAAGGAAGTGTATTGTGGATTGTCACAAAGAGCCTGAAGCTCAATCACACTCCGTGCCGAGGTCATGGCAATGAGGAACACTGTCTTAATAGTGAGGAGCCACAAGGGACATCTGTGAAGTGACTCGAATGGGGGAGGCACAATAGATAAGTCAGGACCAGATTAAGGTCTCATTGGGTGCCACAAAAGGAGAACGGAGAAACTTGTTGCAGCCCTTTCAAAAATCACATCACAGACTGTGACTGTCAGGATCCTTAAGAGGTTTCCTGCAAACCATTCAATAATAGCCAGTATCTCTTTGGGCAAAACGAACAGGAAGTGACCGAACCCTGCTAAGAGTAATAATTGGAGGTTGAGCTGGCAGTGCTGGAAACTCGAGATGTCTCCCAGCTCAGCCTCTCCTGCAACGTATTAGTTGTTCCTACCAGTCACGAATGGAATGTGAAGCGCGCGCAGACTAATAAATGCGCACTTTCAATTCAAGAGTTCTCCATCGCGCTAGATAGAAAGGGTAGGCCGTTTAGATTCTTCTGTTGTGGTCCGGTAAGGGCTTATTTCCTGACCTTAATTTTCCTTTCAGAGCAAGTGTGAAGTATTTCGGAGTAGCGTCTCAACCTCTCAGAGTCTGTCAATCGCACCCCCTCACGCCGAGAGGGAGCGGTACACAAATAAAGTGTCCCTATGCAGCGCAACTCGTATTTAGAGAACAGTGTCTCTCTTCAGAGGTTGTCAACCGCGCCCTTCCACGCAAGCCCGAGAGGGAGCCGGTTCATAAATAAATAGTGTTCTTAGCGCATAGTTGAAAAGGAAAGAACAGTTCCTAGCTCTCAATTCACAATCCACGTCCTGAGTATTTTGCTTTTAAACAAACAATTAAAGAAAAGATACTTAGCGAAAACTTACCTGCACATTCTTATGTACATATTTGTTGAACTAAGAAAGACAATCAGCAAACAATGAACAAAAAAAAAGACTTCAAAGGAGAAGTATTTCCACAAACAATTACCTGAAAGAACAGTTGTTCCAGTTCCTTTCCTGCTGGATCATTCAGACATGCAAGTACTTCCTCTCGAAGGAAAAGAAAACAAATGAATATTGTCTAATTCAAGAGAATTGCATGAATGATTTGCTAACTCTAACGTATAACAAATGACAAGAAGAAATACATTTAGAACAGCATAGAAGAGGAGCAATAGCCATAAAATTATTTGGGTACGTGTGATGGTCTATCCTTGCAGGGTCTCCCGCCCACACCCCTTCCTTTAAGGGTAGATATGAAGCCGGGACGTTGATATGGGTGCAAGGTATTTATTTGGTTATTCAGGGTCTGGGTTTATGCAATATAAGTGTTCCAAAGGAGGGTTTCAGTTCTCCTTCTTCCGATAATGTCTCGGTTGCAGGGATTGGGGGATCCTCCTTCACTCCTTGAAGGTCTCAGGCTATCTTGTCAGGGTTGCGACAGTCGGGGATACAGGTATGCCAATAAAGAAAAGAAAGAAAGGAAATCTTTAGGAACACCGTCCTGTTGCTATATTACCAAAAGGGGAAGGAAGTGCACCTCCACCAGTGTCCCTACTGTGGAAGTGCCTAGGTGAGGGGTAGTCAGGGTGCCGTACTTGGTGTGGCCCTCAGCCCTGCCCACCACCCCTTTAAAGTGAATGGATGCGCCCCAGCCACTTGCCTGTACCCACGACCCTCCGGGGCCGTGGCGTGGTGAGATCCGGCTCCTTCTCTCTCTCGAAGGGTCGGTCTCGCATGCGGTCACTGGGAAACCGAGTCCCGGGTTCTGTGGGCGGTCCGCCCGCGATCACTACTCCCGACGCCCTCCGCTGTTCCTTCGCCTTCTCCAGTCGCGTGCGCACGTCTCTTCCTTCTCTCCTCCGTCGATCTCCGCTCGCCTTCTTTTATGTCCGTGTTCTCCGTGGCTTTTCTTGGTTCGGAGGGGTGTGGCTTCGGTAGTCCGAGCTGAGGAGACTAGTCCGTCGCCGCCACTTCCCGTTGGGGTATTCCCGTTGGCCATGTTGGAGTGTCCGGAGCTCCCCGCGTCATCGAGGGATGGGGGCTCGGCGGACCCATCACAGTACGAAATAAATGTTTGTGAATAATATTAGAATGTTTAAACTAGAGTAGGATTATACATGTTCTGTTTCTTTCTTACAGTTCAAAATATCGCCAGAAGGGTACTGAAAGAGAAAACATATGTAAGGACAGGAAAATAACTTTCTTGCAGAAGAACCACTATTGCTTGGCTGTCTCTTCTTATCTCCCCATCCCCTTTCCCCCTTGGAACTCAGCTGAGCTTAAGTGTACTTGGACTGAGTGGTTGATGTTCCTGGAGAGGCATTGGGAACCAATGTCTTTCTGCTCCCGCGCAAGTCAGTCACACTGAGATCCTGACAGTGACTTGAACAATGAGGGCTGATCTGGCAACTGTAAGAAAGCAGAAGGGCCCAAAAGATAACCACTAACTCTGCCAAAAGCATAGCCTTGCCAGGCAGGAGACAGAACAAACAAAAGACTGTCAATTAACGACAATTAACGACAAATATGTCCAACAACAGGCATTTACAGTTTTTTTGAGGGACACCAGGCTGCTAAGATGACATCAACCAACTCCGGAGGAAGGTCGTAGGATTTCAGCTGTTGCCGCCCAATCTCCAAGCATGACGGTGGAGATTGTGAAGGCCTGGGTGCAGAACCCTGCCCTATTGCTGCCACAGCAGATCCTCCTAGAGAGGCACCCTGATTGGAGGACATGTGCTCAAGCCCAGGAGTTCTGGATACCATAATCTCCGTGTCCAATCCAGAGCCACTAGGTGGGCTTGGGCCTGGTCAGTCCTGATCTTCTTGAAAGCTTGGGGCAGGAGTGGTATCGATGCAAAGGCATACAGGAGTTCTGAATTCCACTCAAGGCTGAATGTGTCTCAGAGTGAGAGATGCCTTGGTAACTCCAACGCGCAGAAGCGATGACATTGCATGTTCTCGGCAGTGATGAATAAATCAAGCCAAGTGTCTCCCCATTACAGAAAAGACCTTGCGCCACCTCCGGGTGTAACTGCCATTCGTGGTTCACTAGGTGCCGACTTCTGAGCTCGTTGGCCCTGGCATTCAATTATCTAGTCAGGTGGTCCCCTGTAGGTCTAGCCGTTTCCAGAGGCGCAAGGCCCTTTGGTACAGGGTCCGTGACCCCACCCCATCCTTTTGTTGCAGTACCACATCACGTTGGTGTTGTCCATGAGCACCTGTACTAGCTTCCCCATGATAGATGGAAGGAAAGCTTTCAACGCGAAACTGATGGCCCACAGAAGGTTGATGTAGAGCCAGGACTCTCCCAGAGACCCTATGCCTCTGATCTCCACTTCTCTCAGATGGCCGACCCAACCCAGAAGCGATGCATCGGCCACCAAAGTCAGCTCCAGGTGGGGAAGGGAGAGGAGTCTGCCACTCACACAGTAACCACCACTGCAGATCTTCAACAGTCTCCTCCGAGATCTGAATGTGATCGGAAAGGCCCCCTTGATGTTGGGCCCACTGGGACTATAGACAAAACTGGAAATATTTGGAAACAAATGTATGTGACAGATCCCTAACGGGTATGCCTGTGGTGCATGGGGTCGGGCCACAACTCCAAGGCCTGCAATGACTGAACATCAATAAACCTAAAAGCCATCAGGGACCATGAGGCAAAGCTTTACATCGTCAAGTATAAAAAGATTCCTTGCTTGGGCAGCTCCAACTAGCTTTTTGCGTCCAAAGTTCGATCCCAATACGGTTCTCATTTCCAAAGTCGAACAAGCAGCCTGACTTTGTCGCAGTAAAAATAGTCTGGTAAGTTGAAAAAGAACCACAAGAAATCGAAGTGGGAATCCACTCTCTCACACTGCTCACATTCACCGGGGTACAGCACCACACCTCTCAATCTCGCTCTCGTATTCAGCCAACTTTGGAGCCAATCCCAGTTCTGGCTCGGGCGCAAACAGTTTCTGGGGTCTACAACACACTACATTAGATCAAAGAGTTCCGGTCAGCCATGCACTGGCTCTCTGGATCCTTACTGACTTTCTCTGGTACGGCTTAAGGCCCCAAGGAGCTGCTAAATCCCTCGTCTGGAGTACCACTGGCAGGTTAACCCTCTGTGTCAATTGGTCCCTCCGAGACTATCTTGCCTCCGGCTCAACTCCCGAACCGGCTTTTGGCTCCACAACCTCGTCCAGTCTCAGGCACTTTGACGCCGATGCCAACTCCACTGACGCCAGAGGAGGAGGTCCCTGGTAGTTCTTTCTGACACCGGTCCAACCTCACCCAAGGCGCCACTTCCCCCACTTGATTTACAACCTTGACAAATGAGAACACACACTTTGCATTCCTTTTTTGGTATGGACTCTGTAACAAAATGGGTTCTGCCAATGTAATCCGCCCAGATTTTTTACTTTTTGATAATCTGGTTGTGGACTTTTTACTGTGAGTGATCCTCACCACTAGTGACTCACTCATGGTAAACAGACTGCACATGTTTTACCGCCAGTGTCCACCATTTAAGATAAGGCTGCTGCGACCCAGCAATGGCCAGAGGCACTTGGCTGGTTACACGTGAACCTGTATGCACGTGTGAGAGCTGCACATGTGAGATTAGGATAAGTTACTTACCTGTAATTCTAGTTCTCTTCCAGGGGTATCCTCATCAAAGTCATAAGCACTGAATATTCCCATCTGAAAGAGACTATTAGTTATGGATTCCTTAACTTAGAATTACCCCCAGGGGTCAGACTGGATCCGGAGAAATTTTTCTTCAGCAGTACCCCTGCGCGTCGGTAGGTGGCGTCGGTCAACTCCGCGTTCGTCGTTGGCGTCGTGATCGCCGGAATGACGTTGCAGTATCTACTTAGACGCCGTCCCTGCACGCTGATGTCTGTTCTTTCTTTTTACGCGCCAGCCAGTGTAGATCCGGAGAGAGCGGTACCCTTGGTCTTTTTTGACTAGAGTTTTTTCGACTTTTTGTCGACTTCATTTTTCGAGTTGTTCGACTCCTGGTGCACGGAGGGATGTCACATCGATGGACCGGCTTCAAACCTTGTGACTCCTGTCACAAGTTGATGTCGGTCACGGACCCACATCTTGTGTGCCTCTGGTGCCTGGAGCACGGCCACGACCCAAAGTCGTGCTCCAACTATCTCAAAGAAACACATAGTGATAGATTCCTTACCTTAGAATATCCCCAGGCGTCAGACTGGATCCGGAAAGTTTTCGTCAGCAGTACCCCTGCGCGTCGGTAGGTGGCGTCGTGCGGCTTCGCGTCCGTCGTGGTCGCCGAGATGATGTCGCGGGCGCTAGTTAGACGCCGCCCACGCGCGCTGACGTCAGTTCTTTCTTTTTCCGCGCCAGCAAGCGTAGATCCGGGAAGAGCAGGAACTCCCAGTCAATTTTTGACTGACTTTTTGAGGCCTTTTGTCTCTATTTTTCATCGAGTCTTCGACTCCTGGTGCAGTTAGGATGCCCGGTTTTAAGTCCTGCGGGGACTGTCACCGTATGATGTCGGTGTCGTGTGTGTCTTTTCTGCCTGGGGCGCGACCACGATCCCAAGTCGTGCCCCGACTGCCGGGGCATGGCGCCGAAGACTTTGCGGGAGCGGTCCCGAAAGTTGATGGAAGCCCGGCAGTCGGCTCCGCGCCGTTCGAGGTCCCGGTCCCGTGGGAGGTCGAGGGACCATGCGCGGAGTCATCACCATCGGTCTTCGGGATCCAAGTCTTTGCACTCGTCAGGTAAGGCGAAGCACAAGAAGTTGAAGAAACGCCATCGTTCTCTGACTTCCCCTCGCCGGTCGTGCGACGCGGCTGAGGGTGCGGGTGGTGCCTCCCCCGCGGCTCCGGCAGAGCCTGTGCAGTCGCCGCCGGCCTACCCGCCCTTCCCGGGTCCGTCGGCGACTCCGGCCCAAATACAGGAATTCCTGTCGGCCATGGCCCGCCGGGTCCCGCTGGTGCGCCTTCGGGCCCCGCGGACCCGACTGGGGGTCCTCGCCGGCGGCTCTGGCCCCGGCGTCACCGTCGGCTCCAGCCTCGGCGCCGCAGGACCCCCCTGGATCCAGGCCTGGATCCCGGTCGACGCCGGTTGACCTTATAACACCTCCACCGACGTCGACCCCACCGGCACCACTTCTGACGCTGCCTGCTCCTAGGGACGACGTCGACCCCGGTTTCAGCCCCAAAGTGGATGCGGCGCCGAGCCGGCGTCGATCGATGCCGTTCTCGACGTTGCTCAGGGATTTCTATCCCCATGTCCCTGCTCCTTAATTTAGGCCTGTTGAACAGCCTGAGGAGTTAGGGGAGGACTGGGAGGGGTCTGAGGCAGCTGCTTGCGAGTCTGAACAGGACTGGGCTGAGGAGTTGGGGGACGCCAGTGGTCTGGATACCTCACCAGACCTTGGCATGCCGTCTCCTCCTACCGTGGCTACGGAGGAAGGTGCTAGTTATGCTGTGGTGTTGCGTAGGGCGGCCGAGGCCCTACACCTCGTGCTCCCTACTGTGGCCATCAGGACTTACCTCCTGACAGAGGTGCTTCAGCCTGCAGCTACTTCTGCGGAGCCGCTGCTTCCCTTCAATGAAGCCCTTTCTGAGGTTCTTTTGGGCACTTGGTCCAGGCTCACCACAGGGGCTCCTGTGGATAGGAACGTGGCCCGACGCCATCGCCCGGCTCCGGGTGACCCCATTTTCCTCTCCCAACACCCCACCCCCGAGAGCTTGGTTGTCCAAGCCTCTGCTTCCCAGAACGCCTTCCCTTCCGCACCACCGGATAGGGAATCCAAGAAACTGGATCAGTTCGGAAAGAAGATTTTTTCTTCCGCCAGTTCTGCGCTGCGGTCCGTGAACACCGCATGCCTCTTGGGCCGTTATTCCCACTCTCTGTGGGATACGGTGGCGCAAGTGCTGCCCCAGTGTCCGGAGGAGGCCCGGACAGCTCTCTCCCAGGCTGTTGCAGAGGGGCGAGATGCCGCTAAGTTCATGATTCGTTGTGGCCTAGACACCGCCGACTCACTGGGCAGATCGGTTGCAACGACGGTGGCGGTTCGACGCCCACGCCTGGTTGAGGACAACTGGATTTTCGGGGGATGTCCAAAACACACTTATGGACATGCCCTTTGATGGCCGTCGCCTCTTCGGCGACAAAGCGGACAGCGCGTTGGAGCGGTTTAAGGACTCACGGGCTACGGCCAAGTCCTTGGGACTCTCTGCAGTCCGCCCTCCTCCGCCTTCTGCTTTTCGCTCCTTTCGTGGCACCGGAAGGAGCGCCCCGCAGCGTTCGCAACAGAGCCACAGGCCTGCGCAGCAACCATCCCAGCGCGGACGCGGGTTCCGCTGTGGCGGACCAAGGGGCCAGCGAGTGGGTCAGTCCACCTCCACCCCGGCCACCACTTCCTCCAAACCTTCCTAGTCCAAACTTTCAGGCCCATCAAACGCCAGTGGGCGGCAGGCTTCGCCATCACCTCCCCCACTGGCGCACCATGACTTTGGACAGGTGGGTTTTAGAGATAGTCCGGAGGAGCTACTCCCTCCCCTTCGAGACTACCCCTCCAGCCATGCCACCTCAGTACCACCGCATGTCGGGGGATCACTTGGTGCTTCTTCAGCAGGAAGTTGCGGCCCTCTTGGCGGGGGCCATCGAGCGCGTTCCGACGCCAGAAGTAGGTCGTGGTTGCTATTCCCACTACTTTCTGGTACCCAAGAAGGACAAGGCCTGCGTCCTATCTTAGACCTCCGGAACGTCAACCGCTTCCTCCGCAAAGAGAAGTTCAAGATGCTCACTCTGGCTCAGGTCTTGTCTACTCTCGATCCACAAGACTGGATGGTAGCGCTAGACTTGCAGGATGCCTATTTCCACATCCCAGTCCTGCAAGCCCACCGGCGTTACCTGCGGTTCACAGGCGGCCACAAGTACTTTCAGTTCACCGTGCTCCCTTTTGGCCTTACCAGCGCCCCTCGGGTGTTCACGAAAGTGATGGCGGTGGTCGCAGCTCATCTGCGCAGATCAGGGGTTTCAGTCTTCCCCTATCTCGACGACTGGTTGTTGAAGGCGGGCTCGCCCCAGGCAGTCGTCTCCCACCTCCAGACTACGGCCGACCTCCTGCACTTGCTGGGGTTCTCCATCAACGTGCCGAAGTCGCACCCGATTCCCTCTCAGAAGCTCCTCTTTATTGGAGCGGTTCTGGACACGGCACAGTTTCGGGTCTATCCTCCCGAACAGCGAGTCGGTGATATTCGGGCTCTGATTCCGATCTTTCAGCCCTTGTCCCGGGTTTCGGTCAGAGTGACTCTGAGGCTGCTGGGCCTCATGGCCTCCTGCATCCTGCTGATCGATCATGCCAGATGGCATATGCGGGCTCTGCAGTGGGATCTGAAGTTCCAGTGGGCGCAGCATCACGGGAACCTGTCCGATCACGTCCAGATCTCGGAGGGCACTGCACAACAGTTGCAGTGGTGGCTCACGAACCGGCATTGGGTCGACGGCAGATCCCTCTCCCTTCTCCAACCGGAGTTTACAGTGGTGACGGATGCGTCCCTCCTGGGATGGGGCGACCACATGGGTGAGGCGGAGATCAGAGGCCTCTGGTCTCCGGCGGAGTCCAAGCTCCATATCAACCTTCTGGAGCTTCGGGCGATACGGCTTGCACTGAAGGCATTCCTTCCCTCTGTCAAGGGGAGAGTAGTGCAGGTGTTCACAGACAACACCACCGCCATGTGGTACTGCAACAAGCAAGGCGGGGTGGGGTCGTGGACCCTCTGTCAGGAGGCTCTGCATCTCTGGACATGGCTGGAACATCAGGGCATGTCCCTGGTGGTTCAACACCTGGCAGGTTCTCTGAACGCCAGGGCGGACAAACCTCAGCCGCAGGTGCCTGCTGGATCACGAATGGCGTCTTCACCCGGAGGTGGTGCAAGGTCTCTTTCAGCAGTGGGGAGAGCCTTGGTTAGAACGCGCAATGTCATCAGTTCTGCGCGTTGGAATTTCCAAGGCGGCACTCGCTCGGCGACGCTTTTCATCGCGAGTGGAGTTGCGGTCTGTTGTACGCCTTTCCGCCTACACCACTTCTGCCCAGAGTGCTGAAGAAGATCAGGCGCGACCAGGCACAAGTCATCCTTGTGGCCCCGGACTGGGCTCGAAGAGTATGGTATCCCGAGCTACTCCGTATGAGCATCGATCCTCCGATCAGACAGCCTCTTCGGGAGGATCTTCTGTCGCAGCAGCAGGGGACGGTCCTCCACCCGAACCTGTCCAGCCTCCACCTCTGTGCGTGGAGATTGAGCGGCGGCAGTTGATTCCTTTCGACTTGCCTCCTGAAGTTTGTGATGTCATTCTGGCAGCCAGGCGTCCCTCTACTAAAGTGGTATACGCCTGCAGCTGGAACAAGTTTGTGGCATGGTGCACAGCAAAGGCTGTGGATCCCCTTTCTGCCCCTCTTTCTGAAGTACTACTGTTCCTTCTTTCTTTGGCCCAGCAGGGCTCTGCTCTGGGCACTATCAAGGGCTACCTTTCTGCTATTTCGGCCTTTCTCAGGCTCCCTGATCAGCCCTCTCTTTTCAAGTCGCCTGTTGTAAATAGATTTTTAAAAGGCATTACACACGTTTTTCCTCCTATTCCTTTCGTAATGCCTCAGTGGGACTTGAATTTGGTTCTTACATACTTGATGTGTGCTCCCTTTGAGCCCCTTCACAGCTGTCCTCTTCGTCTCTTGACCTTGAAGACTGCCTTCCTGGTGGCCATCACCTCGGCTAGGCGAGTGAGTGAGCTCCAGGCTCTTTCTTGTAAGCCTCCTTTCATATCAGTCCATCCGGACAAGGTTGTGCTCAGGCCCCGTCCTTCCTTTTTGCCAAAAGTGGTTACGGCCTTTCACATTGGGCAGACTATTACCTTGCCCACCTTCTTTCCGCCTCCTTCCAGAGAGGAAGAGAGGCTCCACCGTCTGGACCCAAAACGTGCACTCTCATTTTATCTCAACCGCACACAGTTCCGGGTGGATGACCAGCTCTTTGTTGGCTACGTTGGCACCAAGAAAGGTCGGGCGGTACACAAGAGAACTATCTCCCGCTGGGTTGTCTTGTGTATCAAAGCCTGTAACTCTTTGGCTAAAAAAGAGCCTCCGGTGGGGCTGCGTGCTCATTCCACCAGAGCTACTGCGGCCACTACTGCATTGGGACGTGGTGTCCCCCTGCAAGACATCTGTCAGGCAGCCACGTGGGCCTCGCTGCACACGTTTACTAAGCATTATTGCCTGGACAACCAAGTCCGTAGAGACGGCTTCTTTGGCCGTTCTGTTCTCCGTGACTTTCTGGTGTGATCTTGGTTCGCAGACCCACCACCGGGGTTGGTATTGCTGGGGTATCTATTCTAAGGTAAGGAATCTATCACTATGTGTTTCTTTCAGATGAACAAGTTACTTACTCTTCGGTAACCATATATCTGTAAGAAACATTAGTAGTGATAGATTCCTTACCGCCCCACCCATCCTCCCCGTTCTGCGAACTGATTTCTAGGGTTAAGGTCATCCCTTTCAAGGCCCTAGTTTCAATGCACCAGTGGTCAATATCTTGCATGGCTCTGCGTTCCTGGCGCGGAAAGTCGTGTACAGAACTGACGTCAGCGCGCGTGGGCGGCGTCTAAGTAGCACCCGCGACGTCATCTCGGCGACCACGACGCCAACGACGGACACGGAGCCGCACGACGCCACCTACCGACGCACAGGGGTACTGCTGACGAAAACTTTCCGGATCCAGTCTGACGCCTGGGGATATTCTAAGGTAAGGAATCTATCACTACTTATGTCTCTTACAGATATATCGTTACCGAAGGTAAGTAACTTGTTCATTTGAAAGAGACTATTAGTTATGGATTCCTTACATTAGAATAGATACCCCAGCAATACCAACCAACGGAGGCGGGTCTGTGAACCAAGTTCACACCAGGAAGTCCTGGAGAACGGAGCGGCCAAACAAGCCGTCTCTCTGAACTTGACTATCCAGGCAGTAGTGTTTAGTGAACGTGTGCAATGAAGCCCACGTGGCTGCCTGGCAGATGTCATTGAGGGGAGCTCCACGTCCCAAAGCAGTAGTGGCTGCCGTCGTCCTGGTGGAATGGGCACGCAACCCTACTGGAGGCTCCTTTTTTACCAAGGAATAACAGATTTTAATGCAAAGAACAACCCTTCGAGAGATGGTTCGTTTTTGCACATCCGACCTTTCTTGGCACCCACATAGCCAACAAAGAGCTGATCATCCACCCGGAATTGTTCTGTGCGATCCAGATAAAATGAAAGCGCACGTTTTAGATCCAGACGGTGAAGCCTCTCCTCCTCTTTAGAAGGATGCAGGGGCGGGAAGAAGGTGGGCAAAGTGATGGTCTGTCCTACATGGCAAGAGGTAACCACTTTGGGAAGAAAAGAAGGTCTAGTTCGTTAGGACAACCTTGTCCGGATGAACAGCAAGGAAAAGAGGTTTAGAAGAAAGAGCCTGAAGCTCACTCACCCTGCGAGCAGAGGTGATGGCAACCAGAAAAGCAGTCTTTAAGGTCAAGAGTCTGAGAGGAGAATTATGTAGCTGCTCGAAAGGAGCGCAGATAAGCTAAGTCAGAACAAGGTTCAAGTCCCACTGGGGCATTACGAAAGGAATAGGAGGAAACAGGTGAGTAATGCCCTTAAGGAAACGATTTACAGTAGGGGACTTGAAAAGAGAAGGCTGATCAGGAAGGCGAAGAAAGGCCGAAAGATAGCCCTTGAGGGTGCCCAGAGCAGAGCCCTGCTGGGCCAAAGAAAGCAGGAAGAGGAGAACCTCCGAAAGAAGGGCAGAAAGGGGATCCACAGCCTTTGCTGTGCACCATGCCACAAATTTGTTCCATCTACAGGCGTATATTGTTTTAGTAGAGGGACGCCTGGCTGCCAAGATAACATTACAGACTTCAGAAGGAAGGTTGAAGGCTGTCAACTGTCGCCGCTCCCTCTCCACGCAAGGAGGTGGAGGATGGACAGGCTCGGGTGGAGGACCGTCCCCTGCTGCTGTGACAGAAGATCCTCCCTAAGGGTCAATTTGATCAGAGGATCGATGGCGATGTTAAAGAGCTCGGGATACCATACTCTTCGTGCCCAGTCCGGAGCCACAAGAATAACTTGGGCCCGGTCGCGCTTGATCTTCTTCAGCACTCTGGGCAGAAGTGGTATAGGCGGAAAGGCGTATAGAAGACCGCAACTACACTAGCGAGTGCCGCCTTGGAAATTCCAACGCGCAGAACTGCTGACATTGCGCGTTCTTTTCGGTGGCGAATAGATCTAACCAAGGCTCTCCCAACTGCTGAAAGAGACCTTGCACCACCTCCGAGTGAAGACGCCATTCGTGATCCATCAAGCACTGGCGGCTGAGTTCGTCCGCCCTGGCGTTCTGGGAACCTGCCAGGTGTTGAACCACCAGGGACATGCCCTGATGTTCCAGTCACTTCTAGAGATGTAGGGCCTCCTGTCAGAGGGTCCACGACCCCACTCCACCCTGTTTGCTGCAATACCACATGGCGGAAGTGTTGTCTGTGAACACCTGCACTACTCTTCCTTTGACAGAAGGAAGGAATGCCTTCAGTGCTAGACGAATTGCCCGAAGCTCCAGAAGGTTGATGTGGAGCTCAGGCTACGCCGGAGACCAGAGGCCTCTGATCTCCGCCTCTCCCATGTGGCCGCCCCATCCCATGAGTGACGCATCTGTCACCACTGTGAAATCTGGTTGAGGAAGGGAGAGGGATCTGCCGTTGACCCAATCTTGGTTCGTGAGCCACCACTGCAACTGCTGTGCAGTCCCCGCCGAGATCTGGACGACATTGGGCAGATTCCCCTGATGCTGCGCCCACTGGAACTTCAGGTCCCACTGCAGAGCCAGCATATGCCACCTGGCATAATCCACCAGCAGGAGGCCATGAGGCCCAGCAGTCTCAGGGTCATTTTCACCGAAATCCGGGATAGAGGCTGGAACATTGGTATCATAGCCCGAATATCCCGGACTCGCTGTTCGGGAGGATAGGCCCGAAACTGCGCTGTGTCCAGAACCGCTCCGATGAAAAGGAGCTTCTGAGAAGGCTTCAGGTGCGACTTCAGCACGTTGACTGTGAACCCCAGCGAATGCAGGCGGTCCGCCGTAGTCTGGAGGTGGGCACGACAGCCTGAGGCGAGCTCGCCTTCAACAACCAGTCATCGAGATAGGGGAAGACTGGCACCCCTGATCTGCGCAGATGAGCTGCGACCATCGCCATCACTTTCGTGAGCACCCGAGGGGCGCTGGTAAGGCCAAAGGGGAACACGGTAAACTGAAAATGTTCGTGACTACCGTGAACCGTAGGGAATGCCTGTGGGCCGGCAGGACGGGGATGTGAAAATAAGCATCCTTCAAGTCTAACGCTACCATCCAGTCTCCAGGGTCGAGGGCAGACAGGACCTGAGCCAATGTCAACATTTTGAACTTCTTCTTCCGGAGGAAGCGGTTGACGTCCCTGAGGTCTAAGATAGGACGCAGGCCTTTGCCCTTCTTGGGCACCAGAAAGTAGTGGGAGTAACAGTCACGACCTACTTCTGGCTCAGGGACTCGCTCGATGACGGAGAAGGGCCAAGGGATCCTCCGACATGCAATGGAGTGTAGGTGGCATGGAGGGAGGGGCATTCTCAAAGGGGAGGGAGTAGCCCCTTCGGACTATCTGAAAAACCCACCTGTCCGACGTGATCTTGTGCCAGTGGGGGAGGTGATGGTGTATCCTGCCGCCCACTGACAACTTGTGGCCCTTGAAGGTCGGACCAGGAAGGTTTGGAGGCTGCTGCAGAGGGGGCACTGGTGGACTGGCCCGCCCGCTGGCCCCCAGACCCATGGCGGTGGGTTCCCCGGCCCCGCAGAGGCTGGGCAGCCTGCTCAGGCCTGTGGCTCTGGGCGGAATGTGGCGGGGCACCCCTTCCGTAGTCACGAAATGGGCGAAAAGCAGACTGCGCGGGGCAAGAGGTGGTAGCGAGGCACAAGGATCTGGTCGTAGCCTTAGAGTCCTTGAAGTGCTTGAGCGCATTGTCTGCCTTGTTGCCAAACAAGCGACGGCCATCAAAGGGCATGTCCAAAAGAGTTGATTGGACATCGCCCGAGAAGCCAGTGGACCTCAGCCAGGCGCAGCGTCTCAGGGCTATCGACGTTGAAATCCTCTTGCCTAGCAAGTCAGCGGTGTCCAGCCCACAGCAAATGGCGAACTTTGCTGCATCCCTCCCTTCTGCGACCGCACGGGAGAGTACGGCCCGGGCCTCCTCCGGGCACTGTGGCAGCACCTGCACAACCGTGTCCCACACAGAGTGGGTGTAACGGGCCAAGAGACATGCGGTGTTCACCGACTGCAGTCCTAAGCTGGTGGAAGAAAACATCTTCCCAAGATGATCCAGCTTCTTGGATTCTCTATCTGGAGGAGCAGAAGGGACCGCGCCTTTGGACGCTGAGGCTTGGACCACCAAGCTCTCAGGAGTAGGGTGTTGGGAGAGGAAAATGGGGTCGCCTGGGGCTGGGCGGTGGCGTCGGGCAATCATCCTATCCACAGGAGCCCCTCTGCTGGGCTTGGACCAAGTGCCCAGAAGGATGTCTGTGAGGGCCTAATTGAACAGCAGCAGCGGCTCCGAAGAGGCTGCTGCTGGTTGAAGCACCTCAGTCAGGAGGTTAGTCCTGACTGCCACCGTAGGTAGCTCAAGGCCCAAGGCCTCAGCCGGCCTACGCAACACCACAGCATAGGAGGCTACCTCCTCCGTAGTCACGGTAGGGGGAGAAAGCATACCAAGGTCTGGGGATGTATCCAGACCACTGACCTCCCCCAGTTCCTCTCTCCAGTCCAGCTGTTCAAGCTGGTCTGCCAGAGGGTCAATAGACCCCTCCCAGTCCCCCTCACCCTCTTCTGGCTGCCACTCAGGGCGATAAGGAACGCTAGGATAGAACAGAGGTACAAAGGTACCGGTCGACGCCGGTCTGGCTCCGTGTCCATATCGAGGGGGAGGCCGGGGTCGACGCCGGCTGGGGACACAACCGGCGTCGGAGGGGGCGGAGGTGTCGTCAATGGAACGGCGCCGGTCGACCTTACGACACCTCCTCCGGCGCCGATCCGGATCCAGGCCTGGATCCCTGGGGGCCCTGCGGCGCCGGGGCCGAAGCCGCCAGCATCAAAGGCCGAGAACTCCTAGCCGAGTCCACGGGGCCCGAAGGCACGCCAGCGGAGTCGGGTTGCCCAAAGATAGAGTGGAGGGCTTCGTAAAAGGTATGAAGTTGGGCAGGGGTCGCTCCGGCTCCCGGGAAGGGAGGGAAGCTCGGACCCGCCCCAACAGGCTCCGCGGGCGGAGCCGAAGGACGACGACCTTCTGCGTCGCGTCGGCCGACGGACGGGGAGAAGGCGAAGAGCGAAGGTGCTTCTTCGCCTTCTTGTGCTTCGACTTACCCGAAGACAAAGACCTCAAAGAGGAGTGATGGTGGTGACTCCGCGACCTCCCGACCGACCGACAATTCGAGCGGGCGGAGTTGACAGCCGGGCCTCGAGAAGCTTTCGGGACCTCTCCCTCAAAGACTTCGGGTTCATGGCGTATATTAGTTATGGATTTCTTACCGCACCACCCATCCTTCCCGTTCTGCGAACTGACTTCTAGAGCAAGGTTCTTCCTTTCAAGGCCCTAGTTTTGTGCACCAGTGGTCCGTGTCTTGCATGGCTTTGCGCTTCTGGCGTGGAATGTCGTGTAAAGAACTGACGTCCGCGTGCAGGGGCGGCGTCTAAGTAGATACCGCGACGTCATTCCGGCTATCACGACGCCAACGACAAACACGGAGTCGACCGACGCCACCTACCGACTCTCAGGGGTACTGCTGAAGAAAAGATTCTCCTGATCCAGTCTGACGCCTGGGGGTAATTCTAAGGTAAGGAATCCATAACTAATATATGTCTCTTACAGATATATAGTTACTGAAGGTAAGTAACTTGTTCGCCCATGCGCAGGGACCCCAGAATCTATAAAAAAATATATATATGAAAACCTATATATACAGCTCTATATATATATATATCATTTTTTCACAAATCAATGCAGCCTCATATAAAAAACCAAAAGCTAATCAATGTCCTGAAAATCTGCTTTTGCAACCATAGATTGTAGAAAATAGAAACAGGAGGACAAGAATCACTTGAACTCTCTTTAATGATCAGAAGAAACTCAATCTGCAAAACAGCAGGCATTGTTGGCCCATAGGCTGCATTGAAAACCCAATAGCATAGAAAATGAAAGCAATTGCTAGCACAAAAAACTGGCACCGTGCCTTTAAGGCAGCCATGACCCCCAGCTTCCCATCATGCCTCAGGGGTGACTGTTAGGTCATTTGTTCTTTGCGGAGACCCGAGGGTCAGGGCACAAAGATATGACTTAAAGATGTCTCATTTGCCTGGGAAGGCGGGTGGGTTGCTTATGACTTTGATGAGGATACCCCTGCAAGAGAACCAGGATTACAGGTAAGTAACTTATCCTTCTCTTCCAGGGGATCCTCATCAATAGTCATAAGCACTGAATAGAATAGCAACCCCTTCCTCCACCTGCAGACAAATGAGAAGCAACCAAAAACTGATTTCAGCATTGAAACAAATTTCTCAAGGAGGCCTGGCCTACTTGAGTGTCTGCTCTAGTATCCGAGTCGAGACAATAGTGTCTTGTGAACGTATGTATCGATTTCCAAGTGGCTGCCTTGCAGATCTCAGTAATCGGTACATTGTGCATAAAAGCCACCGTAACTGCCTTCCCTATAGTGGAATGAGCCTTGGGAGTTGAAAAGAGAGGCTTATTTGACAACTGATTAGACAGCTTGATACATGACATTATCCATCTGGAGATGGAAAGCTTAGAGGCTGGGAAACCTGTCCTGATGGAACCATAGTTTACAAACAGTTGATCAGATTTCCTAATAGCTCTAGACCTGTCTAAGTAGAATTTTAAGACCCTTTTCAGGTCTAGAGAATGAAGAGACCTCTCAGCTGGCGTAGCGGGATTAGGAAAAAAGGCAGGCAGTGAGATGGATTGGTTAACATGAAAGTCCGACACCACCGTCAGAAGGAAGGAAGGGTGGGTTCTCAGAACTACTCTGTTGTGGTGAAAAACCATGTATGGTTCATTAGAACAGAGCGCTTGGATCTCGCTCACCCTGCGAGCGAAAGTGATTGCTACCAAAAAAGAGACCTTCCACGTAAGGTGTTGGAGGGATGCTTTGTGGATAGGCTCAAAGGGGGGCCCCATGAGCTTGGAAAGGACCAGATTTAGCTCCCAAGGAGGTGAAAGTGGCGGATTGGAGGGTAAACCTTCTTTAACCCTTGCAGGAAATCCTTGACCACTGAAGCTGAAAGAAAGAAGGTTGAGAAGGTGACTTTCTGTATGCAGTGATGGTAGCAAGGTGTACCTTTATGGAAGTAAATATTAAACCAGACTTGGCTAAGTGGAGGAGATAAGGTAAAATGACCTCCTCTTGTCCCTTGGTAGGATGGAAACCGTTCTGTACACACCACAAATAGAAACATTTCCATTTAAACGAATAAGAGTGCCTTTTAGAAGGCCTTCTAGACTCTTTCAAAATGCTCATGCAGTCCTGAGGAAGACCTAAGTGTCCATACTGGAGGACCTCAGGAGCCATGCTGCCAAGTTCAGCGAGGGAAGTTTGGGGTGATGAATCCTCCCGTTCATTTTGGACAGCAGGTCCAGTCTGCACGGCAATCTCCTGTGTGGGCACTCCGAGAGATGCAGAAGGTGCGGGTACCACCACTGTCGTGGCCAGTCTGGTGCGATCAGAATCATTCTCGCTCTGGAGTGGGAGAACTTGGTTATGACCTTCGGGATGAGAGGAAGAGGGGGGAAAGCATACACGAAGCCCCCTGACCAGTTGATCAAAAGGGCATTCCCTTTTGACCCTGGTCGGTATAACCTTGACACAAAGTCGTGCCATTTTTTGTTTGTATCGTCTGCAAAGAGATCGATGCTTGGACGACCCCATTCTCAGAAAATTTCTTCCACAACCTTGTCGTGTAGAACCCGGTAATCAACAGTTTCCTTGCGAGGAGCCAATGCCAGAATGCTTGAGCCTCCAAGGACAGAGAATGAGATAGAGTCCCTCCCTGTTGGTTTAGATAGTACATGGTGGTTGTATTGTCCGTCTGGACTAGTATGGAGCTAGCCTGAATGGAGGGAAGAAAAGCCTTGAGGGCTAGATGTACGGCCCGTAGCTCCAGCATGTTGATGTGATAAGTCTGTTCTTTGGCCGACCTTGGGTTTGGAGGAACACCATGTGTGCTCCCCAAACATGGAAGGAAGCATCTGTGATTAGAGATTGTGTCGGGAGAGACTGACAGAATGGAACTCCCACCAAAAGGTTTTTCTGTCGTGCCCACCACGGGATAGAGGATGTGGCTGCCTGTGACAGATGAATCTTGTCGTCCCATCGAGCAGTCCATTGATCCCACTTGTCCTCCAGATCCTGCTGCAAAAGACGCATCCTCAGCCTGGCGTTGGGGATGAGAAAGATGCAGGATGTCATCGACCCTAGGAGAGAGGCAACCTGTTGGACCGAAGGAAAGGGAGTGCGAAGAATCTGTTTGCACTTCAGAGTGATAGATGATAGTCTCTCCTCCGAAGGATACACTTTTCCTACTACGGCGTCTATTGTCACACCCAGATAGCGTATTCTTTGTGTAGGGTGTTGAACTGACTTCTCGAAATTGACATGAAGTCCCAGCCGTTGACAAAGGGCTAGACATTGTTGGTAGTGGGTCCTCACACACTGGGGGGATGGACCCTTTAGAAGCCAGTCGTCGAGGTAAGGGTAAACAAACAGTCCCTGGCGCCGTAGAGCAGCTGCCACTACTGCCATGTATTTGGTAAACACTCGAAGAGCTGACTTCAACCTGCAGGGAAGAACCCTGATTTGGTAATGCTTGGACCCTACCGTGAAGCGCAGGAACTTCCAGTGACGTCGGTTGACTGGGACATGAAAGTATGCATCTTGCAGATCTATCGAACACATCAAGTCCCCTTGTTGGAGATAAGGATATATTTGATGGAGAGCCAGCATGCAAAACTTTTCCTTCCGGATGGATTTGTTGAGAGAGCGCAGATCCAAGATAGGTCTGAATTCTGTCTTTTGACCTTTCTTTTTCACAAGAAAATACCTTGAGTATACTCCTTGTCCTCGTTGAGAGGCAGGAACTACTTCTATGGCCGATTTTCGTAGGAGAGTGGATACTTCCTGCTGTGGTACTTGCAGCTGGTGGCACGCAGCTTTCACTAGAGCGATAGCCGGGGGTGGATGACGAAAACGTAGAGAGTACCCATTCTGAAACATACTTAACACCCATTGATCTTTTGTGATGTTGTGCCACTCTTGCAGGTGAACAAATGCGAAAATGGCGGTTTCAACACAGGAGGTAAATGGCGCGCGCTTAGTAACGCCCAGTATTTTATATGGCTATCTCTGCGGTGCACAAGGTGGGGGAAAAAACCACAAAAACCCCTTGAAAAGTGGACCAAGGTCCCAATTAAACATACAATGCCTATGCACACGCTACAATATTCATTTGATGGTTCAAGTGAGTACACATATATGAAAAAGCGAAAAAAACTTTTGTGTGTTATTTATTCGAAAATCAAAACGAGGTCCAGCCAACACGTGTTTCGTCCAAGGGGAAGTGACCCTGGACTTCTTCAGAGCTGATATGACAAGAGAAAGCTGAGACCTAAAGCGGTGAAAATTCCAAACCGGCCGGTCATGCGAGATGTAATCTTTATACGTGAGACCAGGTTATTCTAAAAGCCGGTTAAAAATCCAGACCGGTAGGTCAATTAACACGCTCCAATACTTGTTATAAGGTATTGGCGCCAAATCTTAAAGCGAGTACGCTACAGTCCTGATTCAAAAGGCTCCCGGGAGCGTGTAGAGACCGGATACGCGCGCTCCCGGGAGCCTTTTGAATCAGGACTGTAGCGTACTCACTTTAAGATTTGGCGCCAATACCTTATAACAAGTATTGGAGCGTGCTAATTGACCTACCGGTCTGGATTTTTAACCGGCTTTTAGAATAACCTGGTCTCACGTATAAAGATTACATCTCGCATGACCGGCGGTTTGGAATTTTCACCGGCTTTTAGGTCTCAGCTTTTTCTCTTGTCATATCAGCCCTGAAGAAGTCCAGGGTCACTTCCCCTTTGGACGAAACACGTGTTGGCTGGACCTCGTTTTGACACTCTTGCAGGTGGTTGGCTATACTTCCCCCACACTGGAGTGGGAAACGGCGACGGGGGGAGCGAGTGTTCATTGTTTTGATGGGGGTTTTGCCGAAATGGTGGATTGGTGTGGGGCCCCTCTCCCACGGGAAGTGCGACGTCCCTGATAATGGGTTCTGGATTGATATTGCTGCTGTTGGTGCCTCTGCCACTGAGGGGTTTGAACCCTCTGATGGAATGGCCTGCAGTCGTATGGCCTGTATCTGCGGCGGAACTCCTTTTTCTTTTCAAGGCCTACTGCCTTCAAAGTAACTAGCTCCATCTTCATTCTGCCCATTTCGTCGTCTGTGTGTGTGCCAAATAGGGAAGTTCCCGAGAAAGGGAGATTCAGTAATTGTTGCTGTGCTTCGGGCTTTAGTGCAGTGAGCGAAGCCAGGATGAACGTCTGGCACAGATCCCATGTGCATAAGAATGAGCAGATAGGGTTGCTCCATCAGCTGCAGCACTAATAATCTGGTTAGCTACCAAACCCCCTTCTTGTAATACCTCCTCAAAATCCCTGCGATCCTCCTTGGGAAGTTTGTCTTTAAATTTCTTTAGAGAGTCCCACAGGGCCCTATCATAGTGCCCCAAGAGAGCTGAGGTGCTAGAAACCTTTAACATGAAAGCCGAAGTACCACATACTTTTCTTCCCCAAGAGTCCTTTACTCTGCTTTCTTTATCCGGAGGTACTGTTGAGGAGGAGGCGTGTGTCTTTTTAGCCACCACGATTACAGACTCTGGGGGTGGATCTGCTCTAAGGAATAGTGGATCCTCTTCTGGAGGCCTGTACTTTTTTAAGATCCTTGCTGGTGCAGTCTTAAGTGTTGCCGGTGTGAGGAACACGTCCATGACTGGCTGAAGAAGCCCAGGTACCAAAGGCTGTAAAGGCCTAGTTGTTGATCTTTGGTGCAAAGTTTAAAAATCACAGAGGATGAAGTATAGGGGTAGGAATGTCAATGTTCAATTTTGCTGCCCCTCTGGTAAGTATGTCTTGAAAAGTACTAACATCATCCACTGGAGAGACTCTCGAACGTGGACTGTCTGTTAAGGTAGGTGAATAGTCCCTTTTTGAAGAATGAGTCGAGGAAGATGATCGTGTAGGTGATCTGTGTCTTCTCCGATGACTACATGTTGCGGACCTCCTTCTCGTTGTTCGAGCACGATCTCGACCCCTCGGGGGAGTGGTTGGAGAGAGGTCTACTGTCTGCACCAACCGAGCCAGTGGTGACCTGGGCAGGGGACTAGAGTAGTCCAGCGGTTCTCATAACTGCCCCGTTGAAGATTTCTGCCAATGATGCAGTGGCAACATCCATCTAGGAGAAAGGTGCACAGAGGGTGATGTCTGCCCTCTTGTCTCTTGTTATACAGGAGGCTCTGTCATCTGTAGACAGGAACGCTCAGGAGATGAAACTGAGCTATCCGACGTCAGCACGATAACCTCCGGCGATCTCGAACTTGACGAAGCTGTGTGTCTTGACCTTGACCGATCAGACCATCTTACTGATCGATGAGTCGACTTCGACTGGGGAGAATGCCTTGACATTGAGTGTGGAATCACTGATACGTCTTGAACCACCGATAGTGATTGTACTCTTGACGTCGGGAGAGATGTCACCGATGGAGAGTGATGCTTTGACGCCAGCTGTGTTTTAGCCCTCCGTCCATCAATTGTGTGTCTTTTGCTGTGTTTTAGCCCTCGGCGTCGATCTTGACGGCGAATGCCTCGACGTCGGTCGTGAAGGCACCGATGGAGACTGATGTCTCGACGTCGTACGGTTAGTCGATGAAGGTGAACGTCTTCTGGATCTTGACCGTCGTCGAGAAGGTGTCAGCGTGGATCGAGGTCTCGACGTAGACCGTCGCCGGGTTGACGTCGATGGAGGGGTTCGTCTCGTCGTCGAACGTCTTTGAGATGATGGAGACCTGTGCCTCGACGTTGAGAGTTGAGTCGACGCCAACGGAGACCCACTCCTCGACGGTGAACGATGCCGAGTTGACGTCAACGGAGGATGCTGATCTGACACCTGCGAATGACGACGATGAATAGACGTTGAACTTGCCATTTTCGGTGTAGTCTTCGACGCCGAGTGGTGCTCCGATATTCTACGGCGGAGGTATCG
This sequence comes from Calotriton arnoldi, assembly GCA_963921515.1. Lineage (NCBI taxonomy): Eukaryota > Metazoa > Chordata > Amphibia > Caudata > Salamandridae > Calotriton > Calotriton arnoldi. The sequence continues at coordinate 556,406 of CAWUFW010002160.1, forward strand.
TCGACGTGGGACACTCGTTTCTTCGTCGCTGGAGACATCTTCAACACCAAGCCCGACGCAGAAGGAGAACAGATAGGGACCTTACTTCTCGAAGTCGATCTGGATCTCCTCTTCTTATGCCTCACTGGAGATCTTCCTCTTGAGGTAGATTTTTGCTTCTCTGAGAGACCATAGAGACAAATTCTCTCTCTCTCATTTGGAGTACGCCTAGAAAGCTTTTTACAGTGTTGGCAAGTCTCAGAGGAGTGAGACTCAGGAAGACAGAGTATACACACAGAATGTGTATCAGTTTTGGCCTTCTTGCCACAGGAGGGACGAGGGTCAAAAAGAGAAGGCATGCTGTGACAGAAAAAATCAAGTTTCTGTCAGAAAAATGGTAGTACCTTACTCTACAAGATGAAAAACGTAGAGTGAAACGGTAATACCAGGTTTTTAAAGATTAAATTATTGACAAAAAGTAAAAAATAGTCAGAGCTGAAAACTCCAGGGTCCTGACTGAAAGAGCCGGAAAGAACAATTGACCTACCTGTCATCCTTGAGGCATGATGGGAAGCTGGGGGTCATGGCTGCCTTAAAGGCACGGTGCCAGTTTTTAGGTATCGCAGACCTAGCGCTGGAGCGCGCATGCGCTCCTCGCTCTGCGAGGCTTCTTGTGATCGATTTACATTCAGAGGTAGAGTGTAGGCTCCACCCCTTTTTTTCATTGGCTTCCGTCATCCTCCATGCTAAACGCTGTCCTCCGATTGTAAGTGAGGCTTTTTAGTCCCTCCTTGTTGCCGCCCGGTCTCCTTTTGGCCCCGCCCACCCGGACTGGATCGTTTACTGGTGGCGTTATACCGTCTGCTTCATTAGTTGGTAGGCACTCTTTTTTCTTCATTCCGCTTTGGCAATGGCGGTCGCGAAGCAAGTATAAACCATCGGCTGCCTTGCGCAATGGCGATAGCTTTTTTGGCTTCCCTCCAGCGATTATTCGAATGTGTCTTTTATTATTGCTGAAACTATACACTTCACAGCGCCCCTTCCTGATTGTTTCTCTTCCCTGCTTAAATTTGGGAAAAAATATACAAAACATTTGCATGGAAAGATATCTTATATGCATCTTTAAAGCGCGTCTATACCGCTAGAACGACTCTCGGAGCTAAAAATATGTACATGTTTCGAACACATTCAACACCCCAGTCTAAAACTGATTTCTACTCCAGAATCACTCGCCTAATGACTGCCGAGGCTTCTTTACAAAGCGACTCACTTACCGTTTAGTAACAGAACCTTGTAGACACTCGTCTCTCCTAACGCCTGATGTCAAACACGTTTTCCATCTTCTGGTCTGCTTCAGCACGCGTTAAAAAAATTAAAAAATGATTGCGTAAAAGTTAAATTGGACACATGAAACCTGTGTACGTGTTTTTGAGGAGAAAGCGACCGTGAGTCAGAAGCATTATGAATTCACTGTGCTTTTTGCTTGTGCCACAACCTTGGTGCTTGCAGGATGTGCCCAGAGGCCCTCCAAAGCGCTATAAATAGCTCTCGCACAACAATTACTTTCTCTTCTTAAAGGACACAAACATAATGCTGTAACTCTGCCACAATTCGTCTCCGAGCACAGCGAGTAACGAGCACAATCGAGCTCTAATTCCCTAAGTGACGACACATCCCTTCCAACTCCCACAAAGCCCAGCTCTGCTGTTGATGCATTGATAGTCTTGGCAACCAGGAAATGTCCAGGCAGGCAGACCAGGTGACACGTTAAATATGGTACGTCATTTAGGCACCTGACCAGGTGAAACTGCTTTACCAGGAACAGTTTTTTATTATTAAGCGTTGCATTCGGCGAAACGAAGGGAAAAAATATGCCTTTTTATATTGGATCAAATCAGACCGGAAAAACGAAGCTTCTGCCAGAGGTAAATGCGTTTGATATCACTCAGGTGTTTTAACTCGTTAAAACAAAGTTTTTTGCCAACATTCGGCGCCCTATCTAAACACTTCTGAGTTCGCAAACCCTTCAGTTCAGAAAATGACACGGTTTGCAAATGCAAATTTTATGTGCAATGTACTAAACCATTTTGCAAATCGAAAAAGCCTTTATAAAACTCAAACTGCGTTTTTGAATCCTGAATGCCATTAGAGTGGGGAGTGGGCACAACTAAACATAAGATAGATTGTCTTGCAGGGAACTGGTATATGTTGTGTCTTAATGCAAAAATCAAAACTGTTGCAAGCTACAAGTATATAAAAAAAAAGGTTGGAAGTTTGACAAAATAGGAAGTGGCTTCATAGGTGATAGTTTTTAGGTCTCGCAAACCTAGCGCTGGAGCGCGCATGTGCTCCTCGCTTATTTACATTTAACATATTTTACTTCACCTTTCGTTCCCTATAATTATTTTTTTCCCGATACTGTGTTTTTGCAGCTCTTTTGCATGCAACGCATGACTGACTCTTCCATAGCGCATACTGTGAACTGTTCGCCTCTAGGTGTCTGTGTGAGTGCAAGGTGTGAGTGGGTGGGTGTTCATAACGGTGCACAATTGAGCTCTGGAGATAAGGTTGTAAGACAGTACGAATTTCTCACAGTGCCTGTCACTTGGTCAAAGAGGGGTTCAGACTCTTTTAGCATCCAATCCTTGGCCTCTCTGCACAAAGCACAGAAAGATAGTCACAGGTTTGCCAACTGTGATTACCAATATACGTGAAGGAGACGCACAGCTGTTAAAACATTAACAGCACCAAAGGAAAAAAAATAGCTACATTTACAGGTGAGGAGAAAGAGGGGGAGAGAGAGGAGAGAGATGGTGAAGTGGAGGTTACAGAAGGAATGACTCGCAGAAGCCACAGAAGGGAAGAGCAAGAAGTCACTTATGAAAGGGAACGATGTGACGTGTGAGATATGTATATAGGATTTCAGAAGCAGGGACCAACTGAGTGAGAGACTGCAAAGCAAAGTAATGTGAAGGAGAGAACTGGAAGTAATGTGAAGGCGAAAACGTAAGTGACTGAGACACTGAAGAACACTATACCCACAGACTTTAGTCATGTTTCATTTACGGTCTCTCACTTTCAGAAATAAAATAGTTGCAATTCAAATTATTCACAACCAAAATCACTGCTGCCACTCATTTATCTCATACTGTTAAGAAACACTGGCAAAGCCAATAGGTTCGGCTTGTTTAAGCCATATCGTCATTGTTGGAGCAATGGGAACCATTTTTAGAGATGCACCACAAAGAATTGAGTTTTTTTAAATTTATAAATAATATGTTTTATAGTCTGTTCCTTTAACGAGATGGAGATATCGCACCAGTGTAGGGGAGTTACCACCCAGCAGTTATTTACAGATTAAAACTGGAAGTAGGAGTGATTTCAAGACTTTTTTTGGGGGGGGGGCAGAATTATATAGCGCGAACTTGACCCAAAGGTATTTGAGCGATTTACATAAGCACCAGTTACGTTTACACAAAGACACATATATATATATATATTTATTTTTTATTTTTTTATTTTTGGGTAGGCGCGCGGAGATTACGTGATTTGCACAGACTCACAGGGTGTAGATTCGACCCCGAGGCTCGTACCTTGGTTTCCCAGCTCCAAAGTCGGCATATCTAGCTGTGAGCCACATCCTGTAGCATACAGTATAAGAAAACATTTTATGAAGCAATACAATTACAGGCTTCATAAACACAAGTAAATAATAAAATAAGCAAAGCATTGCATAAGTGAGTTTACAGTAACACACTTTGGTTGCAAAAACCAATAAAGAACTCTGCAAAAAAACCTATTATTTAAAACACTGCACAGCTCTACAAGCAAATCTGAAACCGGGAACTTCACTACACACCACATACACTGCACAACACATGGATAAAAAACATTGTCATTTACAACGCCATTTACAACGCCAATAGCTCTAACTTAAGCAAATGCGAGACCTATTGCATTTCCAATGCTCGTTTGTGCTAGCAATTGCTTTCATTTTTTATGCTATTGGGTTTTCAGTGCAGCCTATTGGCTAACAATGCTTGCTGTTTTGCAGATTGAGTTTCTTCTGCTCATTAAAGAGAGTTAAAGTGATTCTTGTCCTCTTGTTTCTATTTTCTACAATCTATGGTTGCAAAAGCAGATTTTCAGTACATTGATTAGCTTTTGTTTTTTTTATATGAGGCTGCATTGATTTGTGAAAAAAGTATATATGTATATATATATTCACTGAAAAAACCAGAGGTTTCAAGGACGTTATAGTTAGGAATTAGCATTTAAATGATGATGACATCACTGATAACATCATCCACGTGATCATCTGATGCACCTCCTCACACCCTAATATAACCTTTGATACACCCACTCTAAAATACAGACTACCAATATGGAAACCATACACAGACCAATTCCAGGTAGTACATACCCGCTCACTGATTCATACGTCTACACACACATCCATTCACTAACCCATTCAGTCACTCATACACGCAGTAATTCATCAATACAGCCACTGATATATCCACTCATACACCCATATAGACACTCACACACTGCCACTCACCTAAAGTTACTCAAACACCTAGTCAGTCACCCAAAGAATCAATCACACTGCCATTTACTCACCTATACAGTTATACACACACACCACCTCACTTATTCATACAGATAGTACCATAGACGTACTCTCTTCAACAATTACTGATATAAGCACACACTTATCCATGCAGCCACTGTCACAATCACTCACTGTCACATTTAGTCACTTATATACTCCAACACTCACATATACTGCCTTTCACATATTAAGTTACTTACACATATACCACTGAGACATCTATTCACTCACCAACACAGCTATACGCACACTCACTCACCCATACAGTCCCTAACACACGCACTCCTAAACCCATACACCCAGTGAATCACCTACTCACATCCATACAGGGAGTCACACACACCCCCCACCCACACAGACACTCAGGCAGCCATACAGGTAATCAGACAACCAATCATTAACCCATATAGACACTCATGTAGCTACTCCCTAACCCATGCAGCCAGTTACACACCAACTGACAGACTGATACACACATTTACACAGATTAGTCACTCACTCGTACATTCACTAAGACATGTTTAATCACTCACTCATAGTCAGTCACGCACCCACTAAATTATCCATTCAGACACTCATACACCCACTCATTCTTTGAATACACCTTGGCGTATATATATAACATTCTTTAACTTTTTAGAAACACTCAGTCACTGGATGATGTCATCAGTGATGTCATTTGAAATGTCATCAGTGATGTCACTGACCATGTCATGAGTGATGCAATATGTGACGTCATCAGCAGTGCATTGCGGGGGCCCGAGTTATAGTTAGCTCAGCTAACTATAACGGCCGAATTTCTCTGGTTTTGTACGAGTGAAATGTCAGCCTAACTATAACGTTCCTGAAATCTGTGGTTTTTTCAGTGAATTTCTAAGGTTTTTTAAATGCTAATTCCTATCTATAACGTCCCTGAAACCTCTGTTTTTTTCAGTGAATTTCTAAGGTTTTTTAAATGCTAATTTCTAACTATGCCTACATAAGTAGGACATGTGCAGAAAGAGGAATTAAGGCGCAGAAAGAAGCAAGAGAAGTGCAGAAAGAGGGAAGAGAGGTGCAGAAAGAGGAAGAAAGGTGCAGAAAGAAGCAAAAGAAATGCAGAAAGAGGCAACAGAAGTCCAGAAAGAGGAAGAAAGGTGCAGAAAGAAGCAAGAGATGTGCAGAAAGAACCAACAGATTTGCAGAAAGAGGCCTACTTCGACTGTACCTTACAACAGACTCCTACAAAGTAGCCTAATCACTAATCTTTCTCCCAAGATGTCTTAACCCTCACTTTCCTCTTGAAGGTTCACTATTCATCGACTGCTCAGAATGTTAGGCATACCAAATATAAAACAGCAATCCTAAGAATACCACTGTTGTAAGTTTGACCAAGTTTGTGAAGGTGTGCATGCGTGTCTCTGCTTTTACCTAGTACATGTTACATAAAAATAAACATACAAATACTTGAATACCTGTGTTTCAAACAGCATACTCTGTAAATTTGTGTTCAAAAAGGTAGAAGCAAGAGAAGTGCAGAAAGAAGCAACAGAGGTGCAGAAAGAGGCAAGAGGGCTGCAGAAAAAAGCAAGACACCTGCACAAAGAACCAACAGAGGTGCAGAAAGAGGCAAGAGGGGTGCAGAAAGAGGCATGAGAAGTGAAGAAAGAAGCAACAGAGGTGCAGAAAGAGGCAAGAGAACTGCAGAAAGAGGCAAGAGAGTTGCAGAAACAGGCAAAAGAGGTGCAGAAAGAGGGGAAAGGGGTGCAGAAATTTACAAGAGGTGCAGAAAGAAGCAAGAGCAGTGAAGAAAGAACCAACAGAGGTGCGGAACGAGGCAAGAGGGGTGCAGAAAGAGGCAAGAGAAGTGCAGAAAGAAGCAACAGAGGTATAGAAAGACGGAAGAGGGGTGCAGAAAGAGGCAAGAGAAGTACAGAAAGAAGCAAAAGAGGTACAGAAAGAGGGAAGAGGGTGCAAAAACAGGCAAGAGAACTGCAGAAAGAGGCAGGTCAGGTGCAGGAAAAGGGAAGAAGGGTGCAGAAAGAAGAAAGAGCGGTGCAGAAAGGCAAGAGGGGTGCAGAAAGAGGCAAGAGAGGTGCAGAAAGAGGCAAGAGAGATGCCCAAAGAGGGTAGAAGGGTACAGAAAGAGGCAAGACGGTGCAGAAAGAAGCAAGAGAGGTGCAGAAAGAAGCAACAGAAGTGCAGAATGAAGCAACGGGTGCAGAAAGAAGCAACAGAGGTGCAGAAAGAGGCAAGAGAACTGCAGAAAGAGGCAAGAGACTTGCAGAAACAGGCAAAAGAGGTACAGAAAGAGGGAAAAGGGGTGCAGAAAGAGGGAAGAGGGGTGCAGAAATTTACAAGAGGTGCAGAAAGAAGCAAGAGCAGTGAAGAAAGAAACAACAGAGGTGCGGAACGAGGCAAGAGGGGTGCAGAAAGAGGCAAGAGAAGTGCAGAAAGAAGCAACAGAGATATAGAAAGAGGGAAGAAGGGTACAGAAATGTGCAAGAGAACTGCAGAAAGAAGCAAGAGCAGTAAATGTAAAATGTAAATCCGTATTTGTAAAGCGCGAACTACTCACCCTTACGGGTCTCAAGGCGCTAGGGGCCGTCGTGGAAATTAAGTGAGCTATTGCCCAGAGTCACATGGTGCTGAGCTGAGCTGCCGCCGGAGCCGGGGATCGAACCGTGAGCCCCGTGCTCCGAAGTCAGCTGCCCTGGCCGCTGCACCACACCTCTCCACCTCTCCAGCAGTGCAGAAAGAACCAACAGAGGTGCAGAAAGAGGCAAGAGGGGTGCAGAAAGAGGCAAGAGAAGTACAGAAAGAAGCAAAAGAGGTACAGAAAGAGGGAAGAGGGTGCAAAAACAGGCAAGAGAACTGCAGAAAGAGGCAGGTCAGGTGCAGGAAAAGGGAAGAAGGGTGCAGAAAGAAGAGAGGTGCAGAAAGGCAAGAGGGGTGCAGAAAGAGGCAAGAGAGGTGCAGAAAGAGGCAAGAGAGATGCCCAAAGAGGGTAGAAGGGTACAGAAAGAGGCAAGAGGGTGCAGAAAGAAGCAAGAGAGGTGCAGAATGAAGCAAGAGAGGTGCAGAATGAAGCAAGAGAGGTGCAGAATGAAGCAACAGAAGTGCAGAATGAAGCAACGGGTGCAAAAAGAGGCAAGAGGGGTGCAGAAAGAGGCAAGAGGGGTACAAAAAGAGGCAAGAGGGGTACAGAAAGAGGCAAGAGGGGTGGAGAAAGAGGCAACAGAGGAACAGAAGGAAGCAAGAGAACTGCAGAAACCAGCAAAAGAGGTGCAGAAAGAGGGAACAGGGGTGGAGACAGACGCAAGAGAAGTGCAGAAAGAGGGGTGCAGAAAGAACCAACAGAGGCGCAGAAAGACGCAAGAGGGGTGCAGAAAGAGGAGAGAGAAGTGCAGAAAGAAGCAAAAGAGGTGCAGAAAGAGGCAAAAGGGGTGCAGAAAGAAGCAAGAGAAGTGCAGAAAGAGGCAAGTGAGGTGCAGAAGGAGGCAAGAGAACAGCAGAAAGAGGCAACAGAGTTGCAGAAACAGGCAAAAGGGGTGCAGAGAGAGGGAACAGCTGGGCAGACTGAGGCAAGAGAGGTGCAAAAAGAGGGAAGAGGGGTGCAGAAATTTGCAACAGAGGTGCAGAAAGAAGCAAGAGCAGTGCAGAAAGAACCAACAGAGGTGCTGAAAGAGGCAACAGAGGTGCAGAAGGAGGCAAGTGAAGTGCAGAACGAAGCAAAAGAGGTGCAGAAAGAGGCAAGAGGGGTACAGAAAGAGGCAAGTGAAGTGCAGAAAGAAGCAACATAGGTGCAGAAAGAGGCAAGAGAAGTGTAGAAAGAGGCAAGAGCGGTGCAGAAACAGGCAGGAGAGGTGCACAAAGAGGCAAGAGGGGTACAGAAAGAGGCAAGAGAAGTGCAGAAAGAAGCAACAGAGGTGCAAAAAGAGGCAAGAAAAGTGTAGAAAGAGGCAAGAGAGGTGCAGAAACAGGCAGGAGAGGTGAAGAAAGAGGGAACGGGTGCAGAAAGAGGCAACAGGTGCAGAATGAGGCAACAGAGGTGCAGAATGAGGGAAGAAGGGTGCAGAAAGAGGCAAGAGGGGTACAGGAAGAAGCAAGTTAGGTGCAGAAAGAGGCAAGTTAGGTGCAGAAAGAGGCAACAGGTGCAGGACGAGGCAAGAAAGGTGCAGAAAGAGGTAAAAGGGCAGAAAAAAAAGAAAGGTGCAGAAAGAAGCAACAGAAATGCAGAAAGAGGCAAGAGAGGCGCAGAAAGAAGCAAGAGTGGTTTGCACACCATTAGTACCAATTTAATACCCACATTTAGCAATAAGTAACAGGTGACCATGCTAGGTTTGCAAAGGGCCTTCCACCACGCTGTAACACTTGTCGCTGCATTTTTGGTAGCGTTTGAGCTAGAAACAAGGTTTTTTTTTGTTCAAATCTGCAGATTATGCAGCAGATGATGGATTATGTGGCAAATGCGGAAAATGTATAATTGTGCGAAAGTCGGTGTAGCCAAACAGTCGCATAATTCCAGTGGCCCTCCTCATACCTCTGACTAGATCCAGAAGTGCTCCTCAGTGGTTCCTTCTTTTTTTTGTCTCATTGAGTTTATAGTTTTGCTTCTATGGAAACAAGGAAGACTAAACCTGAGGTTACCACTCCACAACACAGACTAGCACACCACATAATTACTCTCCTTAAAACATAATCCCACTCTACATAATTCCTATACACTAAATACCACATACTTTCTATCCACATCAAAGTCAAAGTCTATCCACATAATTTCACTGCACATCATACTACATAATTCCACTACACACAACCTACATCCACTCCACTCCAAGAAACATTAGTAAAACACTTTTACATTTACAACGCCAATAGCTCTAACTCTCGCAAATGTGAAACCTATTACATTGCAAATGCTTCTTTAACTAGTAGTCGCATTTGCAGAGAGGTGGAGTAAGGGGGCTGGGCCTCCGACCAGCGCTCGGGAATTCTGCTGCGTAGGACTTGCAGGATGTACCAGGAGGGCTTCTGGGCCCCCAAAGTCCCTCAGGAGTAAAGTGGACTTCATCCCCCAACCAGTACTGTGCCAGGAGGCGCGTTTGCAGAGTGGTGGAGAAAGGTGAGCGTGGCCTCCGAAGACCTCTTAGCAATCCCACTGTGTGGGACTTAGTGAAGGTAACAGGAGGAGTAGTTGGCCCCCAAAGGACAAACTTAGGGGCCAATTACACCTCCTATTCCCTCCAGTAAGTCCCACACAGCAGGATTGCTAAGTTCTCATAGCAGGCCATGCCCCCTTTCCCCACCACTCTGCAAACGCGCTCCCTGGCGCGCTCTTGGATGGGGATTAAAGTCCACTTTGCTGCTGGGGGTTGTTAGGGGCCAACTAGCCTACTTGATACCTCCAGTATGCCCCAGATAGTGGGATTGCTGACAGGTGGACACAGGCCACGACCCCTTTCTCCACCACTCTGCAAACGCGCCTCCTGGTGCACTCTTGGTTGGGGCATGAAGTCCCCTTGCCTCCTGAGGGTACCTGGGGGCCAACTAGCCCATCAGGTACCTCCAGTAAGCCCCACACAGCTGGATTGCTGAGAGTGGTCCGAGGCCACGGCCCCTTTTTACACCACTCTGCAAACGCACCTCCTGGCGCACTGCTGCTCGGGGGATGAAGTCCACTTCAGTCCTGAGGTCCTCAGGACACAAGAGGACCTCATCGCCCCACCAGCAGTGCGCCAAGAGGCGCGTTTGCAGAGTGGTGTAAAAAGGGGCGTGGCCTCGGACCACCTCTCAGCAATCCCACTGTGTGGGGCTTACTGGAGGTACCTGGTGGGCTAGTTGATCCCTAAGGACCCTTAAGATTCTAGGGGACTAAATCCCCCAACCCAGAACGCGCAAGGAGGCGCGTTTGCAGAGTGGTGCAGGGAGGGGGCGGGCCCTCCTGCGAGATGCCGGCTTCTCTTTTATTTGTTTTTTAGAAGGGGGGATGTGTGGCCCCCCTTCTCTTAGTAATTTTTGGGCCCTGGGGACCCCCATCCCCCAGGGCCTGAGCCTTTTAAAAAATAAAAAAATAAAAAACGGGAAAGGGGCTGCGCGGCCCCGGGGACCCCGTCCCCCGGGGCATGGCCACTTGTTGTTTTTAAAAAAAAAAAACATTTAAAGGAGGGGGGGGCGGCGCAGCCCCCCTCCTTAGGCCTTTTTCGGCCCCGGGGACCCCATCCCCCGGGGCTTTGCCACTTTTATTTATTTATATTATTTAACGGGAGGGGGGCCGCGTGGCCCCCTTTCCCTGGGCCACTATTGGCCCCGGGGACCCCATCCCCCGGGGCCTGGCCTCAACGTTGGGGACCACGGGGAGACCCAATGCCCCCGCGGTCCCAGCCGGCTCCCCGCCTCCTGCGGGAGCCAGCATTGCTTTTGGACAAGGGCAGCTGCTGACATGCAGCTCCCCTTGTCCAAAGCAATTCTGCTTCGCTTCATGGAAGCAAGAGCAGGTTTCCTGCTCTCTCGTCCATGAAGCGAAGCAGAAGTTTGCAATGGCAGGGCGGGAGCAGTGCTCCCGCCCTGCCATTGCAAACTGCAATGTCCCGGGGGTGGGCACCCCGGGACATTGCCGTAGCCGGCCCTGGGGGGTGGCGGTCCCCAGGGCTCCACGAGTGGGGCTGCGCGGCCCCCGTCAAACAAGTTTAAAGCCCCGGGGAGGTGGTGGTCCCCGGGGCCAGGGGTCCGCAACAGACCCCCACACTTCATTGAGCCATGCCACGGGAAGGGTCCCCGGGCAGTGTGGGGGGCTCGAGCCCCCCCACACACAGTTTTTAAAAGTAGCCCTGGGGAGGTGGCGGTCCCCGGAGCTGCGGGGGCGGGCGCGAGGCCCCTCCCGCAATTAAACATTGAAGCCCCGGGAGGTGGTGGTCCCCAGGGCTTGGGGGGGCCTGCGAGACCCCCCACCCATTATTTTCAAATGCCCCGGAGAGGTGGTCGTCCCCGGGGCAGCGTGGGGTGCAGGAACCCCCCCACGCTTACATTAATAAATAAGCCCTGGGGAGGTGGCGGTCCCCGAGGCTGCGGGGGGGCCGCGTGCCCCCGCGCATAATTAATAAAGCCCAGGGGCTGCGGGGGCCCGCGCGGCCCCCGCATATATTTGGCATATTGCCTCCGGGACCTGGCCCACCCGGGGGCTTATTAAAACGAAGCGCGGGAGACCGCGCTTCATTTTTTAAAAATATTTTCGGCGGGATTCACGCACCCAGCGCGACTCCTGCTGAATTTTTTTTTTTTTTTAATGCTTTTTTTGGCCCTGGGGTTCCCTGTGGGACCCCCTGAGCAGGCCTAGGTGGTCAGGGTGTTTCTACCCTGCCCCCTTTTCTTTTTTTCCACCTTTTTTCTTGTGACTTGTGGCTACACGCCAATGGAAAAAATGGTTTGGCAACTGTTTTCCTTCTCTGTCCCTGCTGCCAGCTTGTCTACCTAAACAATAGAGCAGCTCCTCCCATGTGTGTGCACCACTTGCTCTTCATAGGTGGCTCCCCTTTGAAGCTCACCTTTTGGGCCAACACCCCGTGTGGCTTCCAGCCAGAAGGAGGTAACACCTCCTTCAGTGGCAGGCCTCTATTGTTACCTTCCCTGGGAGTTGTTCACACATCTCCTCAGGAGGGCAGAAGGCTGTCTGGAAGGACAGTCTTTGTGTGCAATCAGAAACAGTCACCGGAAACCATGGGCAACCAAAGTGGCAACCTACCAAAGTTGCACTTTGCCCATCAGTGACATTAAATTCAATTTAACCAATAAATCAGATGTAATACACTGATTCTTTTGATACCTTGAAGTACCAACCTCAGTAGTCTCAATCAGAAGTTAGTAGGGCTGAAGTGTCATCTTGTAACTATGTACTTGTCAAAGGGGCTACCAGTCTCTCATAGTAAAAATAACAATTGCGAGTTTTTACAGTTAGAACATGTAAAACATATGTTCTTCTTTCTGCCTTTAGGACTTAGTAGGCCTGCTATAGGGGGTGACTTGTACACATTAAAACGGGAGGTTTGGGCTTCGCCATTGCTTTCAATGGCAAAGTCGAGTTAGCAGTTTGAACTGCTCTACCAGTCTACAGTGACAGTCTAGGAGACATGTTTTACTTTGCCATACTCGTGGTGGCACAACTAGTGCTGCAGTCCATGAGAGACACTTAAACTTACAGGCCAAAGGTACCCATGGTACCATATATTAGGGACTTACAAGTAAGTTAAGCTATGCCAATTAGGTATAATCCGATCAACCATGTACCCTTTTAAGGGCCAGAGCAAATGCACTGAGTCCTGATTAGCAAGGCATAGGGCATTTCAGAGCCATTACCCTAGGGCATAGTAGTCAAAATGGGGCAAAGCATAATGATTAAACATGCAAAAGGCATGTTTCCTCACACCTCCCTACAGGCAATCTAAGCTGGCGGAAGCATTTGGCAAACACATATTTTCCTCCACCAGTGTGGCGCTCTACTCTGTTAACAATACTCCCACACCCTTTTGAATTCAATGGCATAAGTCCTCCCTAGTGCAACTGAAGACCTTCGACCTGTTCTCTCTCAGGCGATTCAAGACAGTTGTCATTCAGCTAAATGTATGATTTGTTGTGGCTTGAACACCACTGATTCCATCAGGCGGGCCATAGGCACCAGTGTTGCCATTCGCTGCCTTGAGTGGTGTTTATTTACTGGGTTTTCTGACAATGTCCAGTCCTTATTGATGGGCATGCCCTTTTATGGGACTCGCCTGTTAGGGGGCAAGGCTGATTCCGCTCTAGAGCATTTTCAAAAGAACAAGGCTACTGCTCGCTCTCTGGGCTTTTCCACCCTACCTCGCCAACTGCAACTGCTCCTTTTGTGGCTTTGGCCGAGCTGCCCCATACTGCCAGCCTGTCCAACCTCCATAGGGAACTCATTTTGAGGCTGGAAGTGGTAGCCTTTTGGGCCTCCGAGGCTATCAAGAGGGTGCTTGTGCCAGAAGTAGGTCCTGGGTGCTATTTACGCTACTTTCTGGTGCCCAAGAAAGATGGAGGCCTTTGTGCAATTTTAGACCTGCACCCTCTCACCGCCTTCCTCCGGAAGGGGAAATTCAAACTGTTCACCTTAGCCCAGGTCTTGTCTGCCCTCGGCCCTAGAGACTGGAGGGTGCTGTTGGACTTGCAGGAAGCATATGAACCCCCTGTCATCTTTGGGGTTCACTATCAACATCCCGAAGTCACACCTATCTCCTTTTCAGATGCTCCCTCTCATCTCAGCTATTCCGAACAGGGTTCGGTTTCATGCCTTCCCCCCCGTTTCCAGGACGTTCAGGCTATGATCCTGATCTTTCAACCTAGGTCCTGGATTTCAGTGAGGTCAACTCTGAGGCTACTAGGGTTGATGTCCTCCTGTATCCTGCTCGTCGAGCATGCCAAGTGACGTATGTGGGCTCTGCAGTGGGATCTGACGTTCTAGTGGGCCCAACATCAAGGGGATCTCTCCAATCACGTTCCGATTTCAGAGGAGATTATGAAAGACCTTCAGTGGTGGTTATTGGACTGCTACTGGTTCAGAGGCAGACCCCTCTGTTGAAAATAATTAAAATTTAAAATGCTTCTAATCGGAAATTGAGACTGTGAATTAAACAGAACAATGGCCTGTGGAAAGGGTAGTGGTTTTTAGCGTGTCCTAATCATGAATGTTACGTTTACTCTGAGTTTGATAGGTACACAATTTTTTCTCCCACATATCCTCCTTCTGCATATCTTACACATCATCTATTTCCTCTTCAGCACCCTGCTCACTGTCTCCTAAATGCGTGCCTTGCATTTTCTTCACGCCACCAGTCCCTAAATACACAAAGCACCCAGTCACCTGTAAGCACAGGTCTGCACAGATTCGCACATTTACACAGAATCACAATTGTAACTGGAATACATGACCATTTCTCTGCAAGCTGTGCACAAAGACCAAGGATTGAATGATCGTATTCTGAATACCTTTCTGACCCACTGATAGGCACTGTGAGAAACTCGCACTGCCTCTAGCCTCAACTCCAGAGCTTGTAATCGTGGGCTGTTAGGAACACCTGGAGGCAACTTAGTTCCAAGTATGCCCCTTTATAAGAGTAATATGATACACAAGAAGAAAAAGAAACACAACATCCTGGAAATAGCAAACACTTTTAGGGAATGCAAAATTAAGTAAAACGGGAAATAGAAACAGGAATTAAATCACTTACATAGATTACCGTAACTTTTTTTTAATTCATTAAATCCATCGAAGTTTTTGCCTGTAAAATGAAGGACATGAATACAGGGTCTGATAGGGACCCGTTGCAATGCCTGTTTTTAATTACTAAAAGGTCTGAGACCTGGAGAAACCCGGCCCACTTAAAGCGCTGACGCTCGAAAGAGGAGGAGAGACTTCATCGTTTGGATCCCAAAAGAGCCCTCAGTTTCTACATTATTCGTACCAGAGACCTTAGAGTGTCAGCTCTTAGTGGGCTTCTCAGGAGCAAAGAATAGCAAGGCAGTTCAGAAAAGACCCATCTCTAGGTAAATAGTCCTCTACATTAAAATCGGCTATACTCTAACTAAGAGGTAGCCACCTGCGGGGCGGAGCTTGCCGGCAACGAGAATGGCTGCCTGAGCGCAGAGCTCCGCGCTAACACCAAGCAATCCTGAAGGTATCCGGCATTGACACCCGTCCATATGGCCTCTGGACCACGGCCCGCGCTGCTGAATCTCTCCGCTGCTGAGCGTGCTATTTCTGGGGCCGAGCTGTGCAGTGCGCGGTGAGTGCGGCCGCACTGAAGGTTGGTGCGGGCCGGGCCGTGAAGCCCCGACCTTGCGTTCAAGGGAGGCCCGCCGGAAGTGAGCCTGGGCCGGGCAACGGGGCACAGAGCTGCCGGTCGGAGCTGTACTGGGTCGACGGAGGAGACACCCTGACCCCCCCGGTGAGACGCAGCGAGGCGGGGACGTGCCGGGACACGCCGAGTAGCGAGGCACACGGCCCAAATGACCAAGGGTGGCAAGGTATTTCCACGGATGTTGGGAAAAGGACATTTGCTGCATAGATGGAGCGTGGTGCTACAGGAGAGCGGCGGCCACCGTTGCTGCCTCAGGCATAGTTTGGCAGAGATTCCGAGCACCACGGGGGTCGGTGATACTGGCTGGGAAGCCCTGCGGTGTAACACAGTGTATGCTGGTGCTGGCGAGGGCCGAGGACGTACCCAGGCTGGAGAGACACGCGGAACAGGCGGATAACGTGGTGGCATAGAGCAGAGCCGTGAGGTGTGGTTGTGGTCGCTGTCTGGTTGCACCGGTTTACAGGCCCCGGGTGGCCTCTGAGCACCCCATACTACATAAACAGGACCAGAGCTGAGCCGGTCTTCACCTCATCCCCTCTGGTCCGGGTAAAGCTTGACTGATAGAGCCACGAGCGGTGTGTTCAGCTGTGGCCATTAGTTTGCTGTGGGCCTGCTGCGAGGAGTGGTGCAACCTGGGCCATTTATAAGGCGAGAGCTGTGGGCGCAGTAAATACTTTGCAGAGCCACCACCCTCCTTACTGGGGTTACAATCTGTCGGGCTTGTTCCGCTGTGACGTCGTGGTTGTCGCCCCCTCTGCGGCCACTGTCTGGTGCTGTACTGCAAAGGCTGCATATAATGGGAAGGACTGACAGAACGCAGGCGAAGCTGTCGTTCGAGCAGCGTCGGCCTAGCGAGAAGTCCCCGCCGGCGGAGGATGAGGGGCAGGGGGATGAGCGTGACAGGGAGCATCAGGACGGAGATCTAAAATCTATGCTCGCCTCAATGGAGATGGGGCTGCAAAGCTCGCTGGCGACCCTGGGTACCAAGATCGACTCGCTCTCCTACCGTATGGCTGGACAAGCAAGTTGAGCGCATGGATATGGCTGAAAGGCGCATCACGGAGGTGGAAGAAGCGCAAACCGACATGGACAGTGGGCACAAACGAATGGATAAGACTCTTCAATCACTACTGGATAAGACTGAGGACCTGGAGGCGCGGTCGCGGCGCTGTAACCTACGACTCACGGGCTTGCCGGAGACGACGCAAACAGGCAATATGGAGAAATTTATGGAGAGGCTTTTAGTTGCACTTTTGGGTGAGGACACCTTTTCCCCTCTGTTTGTGATTGAAAGAGCGCATCGCTCCCTGGGCCCGCGCCGGCCGCCGGGTGCCCCGCCACGGCCAATTATTGCCAAGTTGTTAAACTACCGTGATAGAGATGCGGCATTGAGTGTGGCACGGGAAAAGCGTACTTTGCAATATGAGGGCTCGGCCATTTCCCTATACCCCGATTTCACGCAGAAAGTTCAAGAGGCGCAACGACAGTTTGCTCCATACAAACGGCAGCTGAAGGATTTGAATATCGACTATGCTATGTTGTACCCGGCCCGACTGCGCGTCAACCGCCAGGGCCAATCGCGGATTTTCACAGACACTAAGCAGTTGCAGAAAGTCATGAAGGACTGGGCCAAGGAGCAGCGGCGCAGTCCGGACAAGGAGGCGGCGCCCGGAGCTGAGGGGGGCTCCTTAGATGATCAGGACTGACTGTGCACGCACCCGTAAAGCAGATAAGATTGTGATTGTGGTGAGGCGGGGGGAGGTGGTTGGTGTCCATGGGTAGTTGGTTTTCTAATGTGTTACAGGGATGTTTAGGCCTGCAATGTGACTGAAATCTGCTGATACACCTCCCTCCGCCCCAATGGGCGGGTTTGCAGGACGCGGGGTTCGGGGGATGCTATGGGGAGGTGGAGATATCCTCGCTGTTACTGTATACGATTATATGTTAAATGGTGTCAAAACTTCAGATTGGGGTGTTGGAGCGCGGAGGTGATAGCTCATCGAGGGGTTACAGCACTCCTACTTTAGCTGGCCACCTCTGCCCTCGCGTGTTATACACACTTGGGGAATTGCTTTTGTGGTGTACGGGGGGATGTTGACAGTTGCATTGAACAGTATGAAGTAAGCATCATGGGGGAGGTTGTTTGATTTTTGTCGTCAGGTCCGGGTTTGGGGGACTTTGATGTGGGTGGGGGAGGTAGGGGTTTGAAGCTCGGGCTCATTGCTATACAGACTGCAGTTATTCTCTGTCAGATACGCGAACTGCTGACAACATGCACACTACTGGTATGGCCACCTTGAGTAGCTCTGATGCACACAGGACTGCAGTGGACACAGCAGATAGCATAGATACCCTCAAAGTTATCACGTGGAACGTTAGAGGGCTGAACGATCACAGGAAAGTTCGGAAGGTGCTCTCATATCTGACGCGGCAGGCGATAGATGTCGCATTGCTGCAGGAAACGCACCTCCCGTCGGGCTCCCCTATGCTCAATAGTAGAGGCCTGGCTGGCAACATACACGCAGCGGGTTTTACCACACATGCCCGCGGTGTCCTCACGTGGGCTAACCCTAGGTCGGAACTCACCCTCAGCCCACTGCACACAGACCCGGCTGGCAGATATGCCATTACTAAATGTGTAGGGAAAGGTATGTCCCTTCTTATTGTGAATGTCTACGGCCCGAATTTCGATGACCCTAGTTTTTTCTCTTCTGTCTCAGACACAGTTTATAACTTCGGGGGATCCAGCAGCTGTGGGGTGGGGACTTTAACTTGGTACGAGACCCGGGGCTGGACAGATCAGGGGGCTCGGTGAGGCGCCCGGCCGCAGCGGCCAGGGAAGTTGACAGCATATTGACTACAGAAGACCTGAGGGACGTGTGGCGCATACTGCACCCACATACCGGAGGCTATACACACTATTCAGCTTATTACAACTTGTACACCCGCATTGACTATTTGCTGCTAGCTAGGACACTCATGGATAGGGTGCGCTTGTGCCAGATACTGCTGCGAACGCTGTCAGATCACTCACCACTACTACTGGTCCTTGACACTCCCCGTAAGTTCATACCCCCATTCACATGGCGATTCCCCCCCACGCCCTACTGGATGAGGTATTTAAGGTGGGTTTGACTGAGTCCATTGAAACGTTTTTTGAGGCAAATGTGGGCTCTGTGGAGAATTATCAAGTAATCTGGGAGACTTTCAAGGTCTATATCAGGGGGATTACCATCGCACAACATTCGGGGGTTCTTCGATCCATTCGCAAGCGACTAGCGGACATGGAGGGGCGGATCAAGAACTTAGAGAGCAAACTGTTGACCGATGAGACCGGGGACGAGAGGCGGGAGCTTGCGGAGTTAGTCAATGCATATCATGCTGCAGCGGATGATGAAATAAAGCACATGGGCAAATATGCCACTGCGAGGGCATATGGGGAGAGTGAACGCCCAGGGTCTGTGTTGGCGAAAATGCTGAGGGGGCGTAGAGAAAAGATGAATGTGACGGAGGTTAGGTCAGAGGAAGAAGTTATGTTGACTGACACTAAGGTTGTCGCTGACCGATTCCGCCAATACTACGCAAACCTTTATGCAGCCCGCAGCGGAGTCACTGAGGAAGAGATGATTGACTACTTGTCTCATATACGCCTCCCATGGCTTACAGATACGCACAGGGAGTTCCTTATGAGGCCCATAGAAAGGGACGAGATACTCCTAGCCCTGTTTGGCATGCGAGCAGGCAGTGCGCCGGGGTCGGATGGCCTTACGGTTGCCTTTTACAGAACTTTCTTAGACCTATTGCTCCCGCAATTGGTGACATTGTTTGATGATATGTGTGTCACGGGTACTATGCCCCCTTCAATGTCGGAAGCTGTCATTATTGCTCTGCTCAAACCGGGCAAACCCTCCGAGGAGTGTTCCTCTTATCGCCGACTGTCCCTACTCAATGTTGATGTGAAGATATTCGCAAAACTTTTGGCTAATAGACTGGTCCCCCTGGTCCCACAGCTCGTTGCACCGGAGCAGGCGGGCTTTGTGCCTGGCAGGAACTTGACTTATAACTTTCGCACGGTATTTGGTGTAATACAACATATTAAGGTTGATACGAACGCGGTCGCAGTTTTCTTAGACATAGAGAAGGCGTTCGACTCCGAATGGCGTTTCATGAATCAGGTGCTGTCTAGGATGGGTGTGGGTCCGGTCTTTCTACAATTGCTGGGCACGCTATACCATAAGCCTTCGGCACGGATAAAAATAGGCAATATTGTTACTGATCCTATACATATCTCTAGGGGCACGCGGCAGGGCTGCCCACTGTCCCCGTTACTTTATGCGCTGGTGGCAGAACCTTTGGCATGCGCACTACGGGAATACCATCAGCATCGTGGCATAAGCTTCCGACAGTATAAAATCATAGTCTCTACTTATGCCGATGACACCTTGCTGTATGTTAGGCGCCCAGAGGAGAATCTATCGGCAGTACTGCGGGAGGTGGTGAGATTTGGTGGGGTGTCGGGCCTACACGTTAACTGGTCGAAGTCGATCGTGTTCCCACTTACACAGAATTCCCCGTGCATAGACCTTGATTTCCCGCTGCAGTGGACCACTGATGCGGTCCGATATTTGGGGATTAAGGTCCACACAGACTCGGACGTAGTATTCAGAGACAACTATGGGGCTGTATACAGTAGATTGGAAGATGACGTAGAGAGATGGATAAAGCTCCCATTGTCACTCTTAGGGAGATTATCCATAATGAAAATGGTTGTGCTGCCACGCCTCATGTTTCTTTTCACCAATATACCTATGGTACTCCCTAGGACATTTTTTACTTGCCTGTCTTCCCTGATGGTAAAACTGACGTGGGCTGGTGGACAAGCACGAGTCCAGTGGAGGGTACTGGTGCTTCCCTATGGGATGGGTGGGCTAGGAGCGCCCGACTTTGAACTATATTACAGAGCTGCACACGCACACTACTGGATACACGGCTCTGCTAACATACCGCACCTTCGTATAGAGTCAGAGGTTGCCTCCCCGTGGCCTCTGCCCGCGCTACTGTTTCAAGCTGCAGACAGGAGGACAGGTATCTTAGACTCCATTAATGCAACGACCCATGCGTGGCACTTCCTATTGCAACTACAGGCAGGTGTGATTCTGTATTCTCCATATACCCCGATTGAGTGGTGCACGTGGTTAACGCCATGCAAAGAGAGAGGGGTCACGCGGGCACTCCGCGGGATAGGCATACAACTAGTTGGGGATCTTTTTGTAGATGGTGCAGCAAAAACATGGGACGTTGCAGGTAACACGACTCCCAAACCTTCGACGCTGACACACTTTCAATTCCACAAAACACGCCACGGGTTGCGAGAACTCTTAGGGGACGACTTCCTAGAGCCACCAGAATTGCTGGCGTTGACACGGGTTATATGAACAGATTCTCCTAAGCACATAGTGTCCACCATATATAGACTATCAATGGCCGATAGAACAAAACCAGTATACCAAGACCCGCCTGGCATGGCAACGGGACTTGCAGATTGATATTACAGACGATATGTGGCTATATTGCTGCACCAACACGCAACGTATCTCTCTAAATGGGAGGCATAGACTGGTGCATTTCAAATATCTAAACAGGGTTTATTATACTCCAGAACGATTGCACCGATATGGTCTGAAGGATGACTCCTCATGTGAGCGATGCAATGCGCAGACGGCCGATTTCTAACACTTGGCATGGATGTGTCCGGGGATTAGTGCTTTTTGGATTGGGGTGTTTCGGGAGTTGGGGCAAATACTCGCAACACCACTTGAGCCGGACCCTGCGCTGGCTCTACTGGGATATTCCAAGCATATTCCCAAGGAGACTAGGCGATTAGTGAATATGGGGTTACTGATTGCCAAGCGTAGAGTCTCGATTTGCTGGTTTCGAGGCCCAATTCCTACCATTTTACAATGGAAGGGTGACATGACTTATTGCAGCACACAGACGGAACTGTTTAGTGAGCTTTTACCCCCACGTAGTAGGCCCAAAAGTTTCTGGGGTTTGTATAACACATACTTGGTTTCTACACGGGGCGAGGGTCACGTGGGCGAGCTGGATGATGCAGGAATAGGCTGAAGTGACATGAGGAGAGGACTATCGTACAAGTAGGATTAACGGCTCTTACACGCTACTGTAGGGTACTGAACGGATGTATATATGTCTAGCAGGGTTGAGCAGGTATATGACTGTTAAATGTGTTCAGGGTGGGTATCCATAAAAGGGATGTGCAGTCCACTGACCGTGTAATGTAATGCTGTGCAAGCCCTGGGATAAGAACATGGTGGTATAAAAGTGATGTATGTTGAGGACCTGAGCTTCTTTGTTGTATTTGTTTTTTCTAATGTGTAACAATAACAAATATTTTTTTTAAAAAGAGGTAGCCACCTGCGGGTTTTGAGGGCTTATTCCACTCGACTCAAGGTTGCTAATACTGCGCTGGCACCTGGAGTGCCTGTCCTGACTATCTGTCAGGTTGCATCATGGGCATCAGTGCACACATTTACGAAGCATTAGTACCTTGACAGCCATGTCTGTCAAGATCAACGTTTTGCCTACTCAGACCTCCAAGACTTTTTAGTGTTAGCCATTCCACAGACCCACCACGTTTTAGGGTGTGTGGGATACTTATTTGGTATCTGGGGAGGAATCTGTAGTTGGAAGTATCAATCAGAAGAACAAGTTACTTATGTTTGGTAACGTTCTTTGTGGCCGATACTATATCTAACCTCAGATTGCTTACTGCCCTCGCACCTCCCCATTCTGTGGAATGGTCTCTTTTCCATCTAAAAAGGTCCCACTCTAGAGATCTGCAGACTGGTCAGGCCAGTTTGCTGATGGGCTTTGCTAGAATAGCTAGTCTTTATTTACATTTAAGAGTTTACCACGGTAAAGTGTGTTACCAAGAATGCTGTCCAGCCGTGGGCATCATATGATTGATCATAGACGAATAATAGGTAGAGCCATGGTTTGCCCTTGAAACTTGAAAGAGTAGCCAAGACCTAAACCTGTGTGTACTTTTCACGAATGTATTTTATGTCTGGGACTCGAAATGAATTGCATGAAAGATTGAAGATAGATGATTAAGCTGTAAAACGAAAATGATAAATGTTGCTCTGTTGGAGGCTGCAGATAGCTCATGTTTCTCAAACTGGTTTCATGTGGTACAGGCGTTAATTTGAGTTTCTACTGTAAATCGTACAGTTGTCTTTTAATAACTAAACAGATTGCACCTTTGTCTCGTAGGTGTTTGCGGTTTGATTGTCCCCCAAGAGGATATGCCATTTTGTGACACAGGAATCTGTCCAGATATTATCATGAATCCACATGGTTTCCCATCGCGCATGACGGTCAGTTGATAAACCTGCATTTTGAGAAGTTGTGCAATTTATAAGGTGTTTTTTGCGAGGAAAAATCTTTTAGCGGCTGCAGCGTGGTGGGGTATTCTGGGTAGGAATACGCACAAGTTACTCGCTGTGATCTTGTCATCCACACACCCATACACACACCGCATATTTATCTGCAGCCGTTGTGTGGACAGAGAGGCGAGGTCCTGGTCCTGGAGGATGATGATGATGCGTGGCGGGTGCTGAGCAGAGGCCTAGGATGTTGCAGGGCAGCGAAGGCTTTTCACGGGCCTTTAGACTATTTTCTACCTTGTATTCCATACCAGGAAGGCGTCTGATTAGAATGGACGAAGGATGGCTGCTTATCAACGGTGGTAATTAACGTGTAAACTATACTTCTCGTTTCTATTGCACACTTTTATTTTTCATACTGACATTGTACTTCATTTATGCCCCTTAAGTTTTATAGTCTTCCATCCTTTTGCGCCTCTGCTTATATCATTTATAGCTTTAAAAAAAATATAGCTCTATATTGCTTATACTGCTTTTCAACTTATGAAATCTTATCATCTTTTGCTTATTTTTTTTCAGTGGCTTAGCTGCATTTTTTGTTCAAAAGCAACTGGAGGCTGTAGTGTTCTGTGCGCTTTGTGAATATTTAAAGTCAGCCGGGTCAAAAGTTATTTTTATTAAGACCTTAGCTTTAAAACAACCGTTGTGAATGTTTCTTTGATAAGATACAGTATTGAAGATTGGATTATACACTATTAACTCTTGTCCGGTTTCTGATGTGCTCCGTGTGTGTATGTACATGGTATGTCTATAGTACGAATCTAAACAAAAGGAAGCAGAGCGCTGTACAGGGTCAAAGACGAGCATAAAGTCAACGAGTGACACGAAAGGTAGTGGGTTGTGATGTAGCGTTCTTTAAAGAGGTGAGTAGAAGATGGAACAGTGTTGGGGCGTTCCTGATGGATACGAGTTGTTGTTACAGATCCTGGGCGCATAGATAGAAAAGACATGCTGCTTTGTGTTTTTTTCTTCGGTTTTTTTACACTTCATAGTCTGCAGTGTGGTGGTGTCCCGGCTGCAGGTGTGCCAAGAACCACCAGAGACGGTGTACTTGTCTGCAAGAAAATCAGGGCTGCTTGTCGTAATGGCTTTGTAAATGATTCAGCTTACTAATGTGCCAGAAATCAAGTCATAAATTGTTCTCCAGGCTCCCTAATGGTGCGCTGTCTAATACTCCTGTGGGAAAGATAAAAGCGTTTTAGCGCAGTATCATCTTAAAACTGTTATCCCAGGGCAGTTGTGCTTCTTGAAAGGTACACCTCCCACGGCTCTTGTTTCATTAAATTCTACATTAGCATAGTCTGAGGTCATTCTTTGATTCACAGGACTTTCAGTACCTTACAGGTGACCCAAAAGTAATGCGACGCATGCTCATTTTGCTGCTAGTTAAGAGGATTGGTTTTGCACATGCAACTTCTAGGCAGGCTATTGTTGAGTGTAATTCAGAATTCATGCTCTTGGTTACTATGGAAATTAGCGACTACTGTTCGCAGTCTATCCCAGAATGGGTAAAGCTGGCTTTTCCTACATGTCCGCTACTCCAGTTTCCCATTTTGCTGAGTCTCCTAAACACCCAATCAGGATAGCCTTTTGTGCGTAGAGAGAGACATAATCTTCGTTCTAGAACTGCACTCCTTAGACATCTCGTCTCTGCCATTGCATATTAACAATTTAAAGGGATTATTATCCATCATTGAGACGTTTCACAAGTCTTAGCAATTGCCCTACGTGGTTTGGTTTGCTGCTAGATAAATCAGTTTGTCTAACCGATTCCACAGTAGGGATGCTCGTCTATCTACCCAGAGTGTCTGCCAGACTTTGGTGGCTATCTTTCCACGAGGTCTCTCTCTCTCACCTTCATTGATATGGCCATTTTTGTTCCTGGGTATGTGCTCTGTGTATCTGATATATTCTGGGTATGAGACCCCATGATCCTGAGAAGGAATTGGTGAGTTTCTCAACCAATGAAGCACTGTTTGTGACCTAGTGGCTGCTTCCGAACTGGTGGGGGCTAAGGGGCCAGAGGGGGTTGTACAGTACCCAATACCAAAGTTGGTAAACTATCACCACATACGACGTGGTCTCATTTGCACTGAAAAAATGATTTGATCTGCCTCTGGCAGAATACGTCTGCCAAGATTCTATAGTCTGCCCTCTCAATCACTAGAAGCCGTTGCCACCTCCTATGACTCGGTTTAAGTTTGCGTAGTGATGTATGGTTGTAAACGGAAATGGGAATGAGGTTAGACCTAACCTTTCAGCAACCCGGTCTGAAACCTCCAGGGCTGTTTTCACTGTGGTTGCAAGGTATGCATTCCATAGGCATGCCAAATCCCATATGAACCACCCACTACTGTCCAATCATTAAAGAGCAATTTTTTTCTTACTCTCTCTCACAGACCATCCCAATAGAAACCTCAGGTATACTGCTCAGTAATATTACAAAAGACTGGGGCAAGTCAGCCCTCCCTTGTCTCTTAAGAGTTAAGTGTGTCGGTAGGAGCACTTGTGCTTCCCCTCCTCCCCCCACCCCCCACACAAACACACAAATTCCAATTAGTTCTCGCTAAAGAGCTAAAATGTTAGGTGTTTTGATTCTGACTGGAAGTGCTTGAAACAGATTCAGGACCCTTGGGAGTGCATTTAATATCTGAAAGAAACACGTTAGTGATAGATTCCTTACCTTAGAATTACCCCAGGCATCAGACTGGATCCGGAAAGTTTTCGTCAGCAGTACCCCTGCGCGTCGGAAGGTGGCGTCGTGCGGCTCCGTGTCCGTCATTGGCGTCGTGGTCGCCGGGGTGACGTCGCGGCAGCTACTTAGACGCCGCCCTCGTGCGCTGACGTCAGTTCTTTATTTTTCCGCGCCCGCAAGCGCAGATCCGGAGACAGCGGTACCCCCAGTCACTTTTTGACTGAGTTTTTTTGAGGCTTTTTGTCTCTATTTTTTGAGTCGATCGACTCCTGGTGCAGTAGGGATGCCCGGCTTCAAGACCTGCGGGGACTGTCATCGCATGATGTCGGTGACGGACCCGCACCGCGTGTGTCTTTACTACCTGGAGCGCGACCACGACCCCAAGTCGTGCTCCGACTGCCGGGCCATGGCGCCGAAGACTTTGCGGGAGCGGTCCCGAAAGTTGCTAGAAGTCCGGCAGTCGGCTCCGCGCCGCTCAAGGTTCCGGTCCCGTGGGAGGTCGAGGGACCGGTTGCGGAGCCGCCACCACCGTTCATAGGGATTGAAGTCTTCGCACTCGAGGTCAGGTAAGACGAAGCACTCAAAGAAGTCGAAGAAGCGCCATCGCTCTCAGACTTCCCCTCGCCTGTCGCGCGACGCGGCTGAGGGTGAGGGTGAGGGTGGTGCCTCCCCCGCGGCTCCGGCGGAGCCTACGCAGTCGCCGCCGGCCTACCCACCTTTCCCGGGTCCCACGGCGACTCCGGCCCAGCTGCAGGAATTTCTGTCAGCCATGGCTCGCCTCTTTGGGGCGTCAGGCCCCGCCGGTGCGCCTTTGGGCCCCGCGGGCCCTACTGGGCGTTCTAGCCCTTTACTGCCGGCGGCTCCGGCATCGATGTCGGCTCCGGCCCCGCAGGACCCCCATGGATCCGGGCCTGGATCCCGGTCGACGCCGGTTGACCTTGTGACACCTCCACCGACGTCTACCTCACCGGCACGACCTCCGACGTCGCCCGGACGAGGTCGCCCCCGGTTTCAGCCCCGATGTGGATACGGCGCCGGACCGGCGTCGCTCGATGCCGATTCCGACGCCGATGGGGGATTTCTATCCCTATGTTCGTCCTCCTTTGCGCTTTCGCGATTGTTGCTGCTAAGTTGTGGAACTCCCTTCTGGAAGAACTTTCTGGTCGGGTGTCACATTCTCTCTTCCGTAAAGCCTTGAAGACCTGGCTTTTTCACAGATTTTAGTACAAGCCTGTCATCTTGTCTGCCCATTTAGTTCCGCAATAGCGCCTTGACGCCCTTGGGCTAAGTTTAGCGCTCTATAAGTCTTATATTCATTCATTCATTCCTTATTTTCGGCCTGTTTATCAGCCTTCGGAGGAAGGGGAGAACTGGGAGGGGTCTGAGGACCCTCTCACAGCACAATGTGAGTTTGACCCGGACTGGGCAGAGGAGTTGGGGGATGCCAGTGGTCTTGATACCTCTCCTGACCTTGGCATGCTGTCTCCTCCTACCGTGGCTACGGAGGAGGGTGCAAGTTACGCAGTGGTGTTGCGTAGGGCGGCCGAGGCCTTCCACCTCGAGCTCCCTACAGTGGCCGTCAGGACTAACCTCCTGACAGAAGTGCTTCAGCCGGCGGCTACCTCTTCGGAGCCACTGCTGCCTTTTAACGATGCACTTTCGGGCGTTCTTTTGGGCACCTGGTCCAGGCCCAACGCAGGGGCTCCTGTGGATAGGAACGTGGCCCGACACCATCGCCCAGCCCTGGGCGACCCCCTTTTCCTTTCCCAACACCCCACCCCTGAGAGCTTGGTTGTCCAACCCTCTGCGTCCCCGAGCGCATTCCTTACCGCACCACCGGACAGGGAATCCAAGAAACTGGAGCATTTTGGTAAGAAGATTTTTTTTTCCGCCAGTTCAGGGCTGCGGTCTGTGAACACTGCATGCCTCCTGGGCCGTTATTCCCACTCTGTGTGGGATACGGTGGCGAGCGTGCTGCCTCAATGT
This sequence comes from Calotriton arnoldi, assembly GCA_963921515.1. NCBI lineage: Eukaryota > Metazoa > Chordata > Amphibia > Caudata > Salamandridae > Calotriton > Calotriton arnoldi. The sequence goes on from CAWUFW010002160.1 coordinate 583,997, forward strand.
CCGGAGGAGGCCCGGACAGTGCTCTCTCAAGCTATTGCTGAAGGGAGGGATGCAGCCACGTTCACTATTCGTTGTGGCCTTGACACCGCCGACTCGCTGGGCAGGGCGATTTCCACGACGGTGGCGCTCCGTCGCCACGCCTGGCTGAGGACAACTGGTTTTTCTGGGGATGTCCAGAACACTTTGATGGACATGCCCTTTGATGGCTATCGCCTTTTCGGCAACAAATCAGATAGTGCGTTGGAGCCTTTAAGGACTCGCGGGCTACGGCCAAGTCCTTGGGCCTTTCTGCCACGCGCCCTCCTCCGCCTTCTGCTTTTCGCTCCTTTCGTGGCCACGGAAGGGGCGCCCGACACGTTCATTTCAGAGCCACAGGCCTGCGCAGCAACAGTCTCAGCGCGGACGTGGGATCCGCCGAGCCGGGTCAGGGGGCCAGCGGGCGGGTCAGTCCACCTCCACCCCAGCCACCACTGCCTCCAAACCTTCCTAGTCCGGTTTTTCAGGCCCATCAAACGCCAGTGGGCGGCAGGATTCGCCATCACCTCCCCCACTGGCGCACCATCACTTCGGACAGGTGGGTTTAACAAATAGTCCAAAGGGGCTACTCCCTCCCCTTCGAGACTACCCCTCCAGCCATGCCACCCCAGTACCACCGCATGTCGGGGGATCACTTGGTACTTCTTCAACAGGAAGTCGCGGCCCTCTTGGCCAAGGGGGCCATTGAGCGCGGTCCTGCGCCAGAAGTAGGACGTGGTTGTTACTCCCACTACTTTCTGGTGCCCAAGAAGGACAAGGGCCTGCGTCCTATCTTGGACCTCAGGAACGTCAATCGCTTCCTCCGGAAAGAGAAGTTCAAGATGTTAACTCTAGCTCAGGTTTTGTCTGCCCTCGACCCTGGAGACTGGATGGTAGCGTTGGACCTGCAGGACGCATATTTCCACATTCCCGTCCTGCCGGCCCACCGGCGTTACCTGCGGTTTACGGTAGGCCACAAGCACTTTCAGTTTACCGTGCTCACCTTTGGCCTTACCAACGCCCCTCGGGTGTTTACGAAAGTGATGGCGGTGGTCGCAGCTCATCTGCGCAGATCAGGGGTTCCAGTCTTCCCCTATCTCGACGACTGGCTGTTGAAGGCGGGCTCGCCCCGGACAGTCATCTCCCACCTCCAGACTACGGCCGACCTCCTGCATTTGCTGGGGTTCTCCATCAATGTGCCGAAGTCGCACCTGATTCCCTCTCAGAAGCTCCTCTTCATCGGAGCGGTTCTGGATACGACGCACTTTCGGGTCTATCCTCCCGAACGGCGAGTCCAGGATATTCAGGCTCTGATTCCGATCTTTCAGCCTCTATCCTGGGTTTCGGTCAGGATGACCCTGAGGCAGCTGGGCGTCATGGCCTCCTGCATCCTGATGGTCGATCATGCCAGATGGCATATGCGGGCTCTGCAGTGGGACCTGAAGTTCCAGTGGGCGCAGCATCAGGGGAACCTGTCCGATTACGTCCAGATCTCGGAGGGCACTGCTCAACAATTGCAGTGGTGGCTCACGAACCGGCATTGGGTCAATGGCAGAACCCTCTCCCTTCCCCAACCGGAGCACACAGTGGTGACGGATGCATCCCTCCTGGGATGGGGTGGCCACATGGGAGAGGCGGAGATCAGAGGCCTCTGGTCTCTGGCGGAGTCCAGGCTCCATATCAACCTTCTGGAGCTCCGGGCGATCCGACTTGCACTGAAGGCATTCCTTCCCTCTGTCAAGGGGAGAGTCGGGCAGGTGTTCACAGACAACACCACCGCCATGTGGTACTGCAACAAACATGGTGGGGTGGGGTCGTGGACCTTATGTCAGGAGGCCCTGCACCTCTGGACATGGCTGGAACATCAGGGCATTTCCCTGGTGGTTCAACACCTGGCAGGTTACCTGAACGCCAGGGCGGACGAACTCAGCCGCCGGTGCATGATGGATCACGAATGGCGTCTTCACTCGGAGGTGGCGCAAGGTCTCTTTCAACAGTGGGGAGAGCCTTGGTTAGATCTATTCGCCACCGAAGAGAACGCATAATGTCAGCAGTTTTGCGCGTTGGAATTTCCAAGGCGGCACTCGCTAGGCGACGCTTTTCGTCACGAGTGGAGTTGCGGTCTGTTGTACGCCTTTCCGCCTATACCACTTCTGCCCAGAGTGCTGAAGATGATCAGGCGCGACTGGGCCCAAGTCATTCTTCTGACTCAGGACTGGGCTCGAAGGGTTTGGTATCCCGAGCTACTCAGTATGACCATCGATCCCCCGAACCGACTGCCTCTTCGGGAGGATCTTCTGTCGCAGCAGCAGGGGACGGTCCTCCACCCGAAACTGTCCAGTCTCCACCTCTTTGCGTGGAGATTGAGCGGCGGCAGTAGTTGATTCCTTTCGACTTGCCTCCTGAAGTCTGTGATGTCATTCTGGCAGCCAGGCGTCCCTCCACTAAGTTGGTATACGCCTGCAGGTGGAACAAGTTTGTGGCATGGTGCACAGCAAAGGCTGTGGATCCCCTTTCTGCCCCTCTTTCAGAAGTCCTACTGTTCCTTCATTCTTTGGCCCAGCAGGGTTCTGCTCTGGGCACTATCAAGGGCTACCTTTCTGCTATTTCAGCCTTTCTTAGGCTTCCTGATCACCCCTCTCTTTTCAAGTCCCCTGTTGTCAATAGATTCCTCAAGGGCATTACTCATCTTTTCCCTCCTATTCCCTTCGTAATGCCTCAGTGGGATTTGAACCTGGTTCTCACACATTTAATGTGCGCTCCCTTTGAGCCTCTTCACAACTGTCCTCTTCGTCTGTTAACTTTGAAGACTGCTTTCCTGGTTGCCATCACCTCTTCTAAGAGAGTGAGTGAGCTCCAGGCTCTTTCTTGCAAACCTCCTTTTCTGTCTGTCCATCCGGACAAGGTTGTGCTCAGAACACGTCCATCTTTTCTGCCAAAGTTGTCACTGCCTTTCACATCGGGCAGACCATCACTTTGCCCACCTTCTTTCCGCCTCCGCATCCTTCCAGAGAGGAAGAGAGGCTCCACCGTCTGGACCCAAAACGTGCGCTCTCATTTTACCTGAATCGCACACAACAGTTCCGGGAGGATAACCAGCTCTTTGTTGGCTACGTAGGCGCCAAGAAAGGTCGGGCCGTACACAAGCGGACTATCTCCTGATGGGTCGTCTTGTGTATTAAAGCCTGTTATTCTCTGGCAAAAAAGGAGCCTCCGGTGGGGCTGCGCGCCCATTCCACCAAGGCGACGGCTGCCACTATGGCATTGGGACGTGATGTCCCCTTACAAGACATCTGTCAGGCAGCTACGTGGGCCTCGTTGCACACTTTTACTAAGCATTATTGCCTGGACAGCCAAGTCCGGAGAGACTGCTTCTTTGGCCGTTCTGTTCTCCTGGACTTCCTGGTGTGATCTTGGTTCGCAGACCCACCACCGGGGTTGGTATTGCTGGGGTATCTATTCTAAGGTAAGGAATCTATCACTAACGTGTTTCTTTCAGATGCACAAGTTACTTACCTTCGGTGACGATATATCTGTAAGAAACATCTGAAAGAGACACGTTAGTGATAGATTCCTTACCTTAGAATATCCCCAGGCGTCAGGCTGGATCCGGAAAGTTTTGCGTAGCAGTACCCTTGCGCGTCGGTAGGCGGCGTCGTGCGGCTCCGCGTCCGTCGTCGGCGTCGTGATCGCCGGGATGACGTCGCGGGCAGTACTTAGGCGCCGCCCTGCGCGCTGACGTCAGTTCTTCTTTTTCCGCGCCAGCAAGCGCAGATCCGGGAAGAGCAGTGCCCTGGTCAATTTTTGACCATACTTTTTGGTGATTTTTTCACTGGTTTTTTTCAACTTTAAGGTGTCGTAGGGATGCCCGGCTTCAAGCGATGCGGCGCCTGTGCGCGGATGATGTCCGTCACCGACCCGCATTGGGAGTGTCTCTTCTGCCTCGGCCGAGGCCACGACACCGAGTCTTGTCCCGAATGCCAGGCCCTCAACCCGAAAGCTTTGCGAGAGCGGTCTCGAAAGCTCCTCGAGGCCCGGCATTCGGCTCCGCGGAAGCCCCGGTCGCGTGAGAGGTCCAGGGGTCGCTCGCGGAGTGCACACCGGTCGTCGACTTCTTCGTCCGGTAAGTCTAAGCACAAGAAGTCCAAGAAGCATCGTCGCTCTCGGACTTCGCCTCGCCGGTCTCGCGACTCGGCTGAGGCCCCTCCCGGCACCGTCCCCGCCCCGCGGCCCCGGACTTGCCTGTGGAGTCGCCCCCGTCATACCCGCCCTTCCCGGGTTCGGGGGCGGATCCGGCCAAGGTACAGGAGTTCCTGCCGGCCATGGCCCGCCTCTTCGGGCCTTCAGGCCCCTCCGGTGCGCCTTCGGGCCCCGCGGGCCCTGATGGGGTTGCTCCGGCGTCGCCGGCGGCTCCGGCCCCGGCGTCGCCCGAGCCTCCAGCCTCGATCCCGGCTCCGGCTTCGGCCCCGGCCTCGATCCCGGCTCCACAACCCCCATCGACGCCGGTCGACCTCACGACACCTCCGCCGGCGCCGATGTCTCCGGTGCCGTTCTCGACGCCGCCCTGGGCTCCGGGCGGCGTCGTCCCCCAGTTCCTTCCGGCTCCGGACATGGACCCGGAGCGACGTCGCTCGACGCCGGCTCCGGCGCCGATGGGACCTTGGGTCCCAAATGTCCCTCCTCCTCCTTATTTTGAACCAGAGGAGGACCAGGAGGACTGGGAGGGGTCTGATGACCCTCTGACACGCAACTGTCAGTATGATGAGGACTGGACAGAGAGTCTAGGGGAGGCCAGTGGTCTGGATACTTCTCCTGACACTGGCATGCTGTCTCCTCCCGTGGCTACGGAGGAGGGGGCCAATTTTGGTACGGTGTTGCGTAGGGCTGCTGGGGCCTTACGTCTCCAGCTCCCTACTTTGACGGTCAAGACTAACATCTTGACAGAGGTGCTTCAGCCGGCAGCCTCCTCTGCGGAGACTGTGCTGCCGTTTAACGACGCCCTCACTGACGTTCTTTTGGGCGCCTGGTCCAAGCCCAACACAGGGGCTCCTGTGGATCGGAACGTGTCACGACGCCATCGCCCCGCTCCGGGCGACCCCCTGTTTCTTTCTGTCCACCCCACTCCTGAGAGCTTGGTTGTCCAAGCCTCCGCTTCCCAAACCGCCTTCCCTACCGCTCCTCCGGATAGGGAATCCAAACGCCTGGATCAGTTTGGGAAGAAAGGTTTTTCTTCCTCCAGTGCTGGCTTGCGGTCCGTTAACACCGCTTGTCTTTTGGGCCGATATACCCACTCCCTGTGGGATTCGGTGGCGGATGTTTTGCCCCAGTGCCCTGAGGAGGTCCAGGCACTGCTTTCCCGCGCCATTGCGGAAGGAAGGGATGCGGCCAAATACACTATCCGTTGTGGCCTTGACACCGCCGACTCGCTGGGCAGGTCGATTGCAACGACGGTGGCGCTCCGGCGCCACGCCTGGCTGAGAACCACTGGTTTTTCAGGGGATGTCCAGAATACTCTCATGGACATGCCCTTTGATGGAGTCGGTCTTTTGGGTCCAAAGCAGACCATGCGTTGGAGCGCTTTAAGGACTCACGGGCTACTGCAAAGTCCCTGGGCCTTTCTGCTACACGCCCTCCGCTGCCTTCTGCTTTTCGCCCCTATCGTGGCCACGGTAGGGGCGCCCTTCACGTCAGCAGCCCAGCCACCGGCCCGCGCAGCAGGCGTCTTCGCGTGGCCGAGGACGTGGATTCCGCCGTGGCGGATCGGGCAACCAGCGTGCGGGTCAGGCCACCACCTCCAACCCGTCCGCGGCCTCCAAGCCCTCCTAGTCCCTCCTTTCAGGTGCACGGCACGCCAGTAGGGGGCAGGGTCCGCCATCACCTTCCCCACTGGCGCACCATCACCTCGGACAGGTGGGTCTTGGACATTGTCCGAAGGGCTACTCCCTCCCCTTCGAGACCACCCCCCAGCCATGCCACCTCAATTCCACCGCATGTCAGGGGATCACTTGGTGCTTCTACAGAAGGAAGTCACGGCCCTCTTGACCAAGAGGGCCATCGAGCATGTTCCGACCCCAGAAGTAGGGCGTGGTTGCTACTCCCACTACTTTCTGGTGCCCAAAAGGACAAGGAGGACATGCGTCCTATCTTGGACCTCCGGAACGTCAATCGCTTCCTCCGGAAGGAGAAGTTCAAGATGCTCACCCTAGCTCAGGTCTTGACTGCCCTCGACCCTGGAGACTGGTTGGTAGCGTTGGACTTGCAGGACGCGTATTTCCACATCCCCGTCCTGCCGGCCCACCGGCGTTACCTTCGGTTCACGGTAGGCCCCGAGCATTTTCAGTTCACCGTGCTCCCCTTTGGCCTTACCAGTGCCCCTCGGGTGTTCACGAAAGTGATGGCGGTGGTCGCAGCTCATCTGCGCCGGGCAGGGGTTTCAGTCTTCCCCTACCTCGACGACTGGCTGCTGAAGGCGGGCTCGTCCCAGGCAGTCGTCTCCCACCTCCAGACTACGGCCGAACTCCTGCACTCGCTGGGGTTCTCCATCAATGTGCCGAAGTCGCATCTAATTCCTTCTCCACAGCTCCTTTTCATCGGAGCAGTTCTGGACACGACGCAGTTTCGGGCCTATCCTCCCGAACGGCGAGTCCGGGATATTCAGGCTATGATTCCGATCTTTCGGCCTTTATCCTGGGTTTCGGTACGGATGACCCTGAGGCTGCTGGGCCTCATGGCCTCCTGCATCCTGCTGGTCAATCATGCCAGATGGCATATGCGGGCTCTGCAGTGGGACCTGAAGTTCCAGTGGGCGCAGCACCAGGGCAACCTGTCCGATCACGTCCAGATCTCGGAGGGGACTGCAAAACAGTTGCAGTGGTGGCTCTCGAACCGGCAATGGGTCATGGGCAGATCCCTCTCCCTTCCCCAGCCAGAGCATACAGTTGTGACGGACGCGTCCCTTCTGGGATGGGGCGGTCACATGGGAGAGGCGGAGATCAGAGGCCTCTGGTCTCCGGCGGAGTCCCGGCTCCATATCAACCTTCTGGAGCTCCGGGCGATCCGGCTTGCACTCAAGGCATTCCTTCCCTCTGTCAAAGGGAAGGTAGTGCAGGTGTTCACAGACAACACCACCGCCATGTGGTACTGCAACAAACAGGGCGGGGTGGGGTCTTGGACCCTTTGTCAGGAGGCTCTGCGCCTCTGGACATGGCTGGAACATCAGGGCATGTTCCTGATGGTTCAACACCTGGCAGGTTCTCTGAACGCCAGGGCGGACGAACTCAGCCGCAGGTGCATGATGGATCACGAATGGCGTCTTCACTCGGAAGTGGCGCAAGGACTCTTTCTACAGTGGGGAGAGCCTTGGTTAGATCTATTCGCCACCGAAGAGAACGCGCAATGTCATCAGTTCTGCGCGTTGGAATTTCCAAGGCGGCACTCGCTCGGCGACGCTTTTCGTCGCGAGTGGAGTTGCGGTCTGTTGTACGCCTTTCCGCCTATACCACTTCTACCCAGAGTGTTGAAGAAGATTCGGCACGACCGGGCCCAAGTCATTCTTGTGGCTCCGGACTGGGCTCGAAGAGTTTGGTATCCCGAGCTACTCAATATGAGCATAGATCCCCCGATCCGTCTGCCTCTTCGGGAGGATCTTCTGTCGCAGCAGCAGGGGACGGTCCTCCACCCGAACCTGTCCAGTCTACACCTGCTTGCGTGGAGATTGAGCGGCGGCAGTTGATTCCTTTCGACTTTCCTCCCGAAGTTTGTGATGTGATTCTGGCAGCCAGGCGTCCCTCCACTACGGTGGTATACGCCTGCAGGTGGAACAAATTTGTGGCATGGTGCACAGCAAAGGCTGTGGATCCCCTTTCTGCCCCTCTTTCTGAGGTCCTTCTGTTCCTTCTCTCTCTGGCCCAACAGGGTTCTGCCCTGGGTACCATCAAGGGTTATCTTTGTGCTATCTCGGCCTTCCTCCGGCTCCCTGATCAGCCCTCCCTTTTCAAGTCCCCTGTTGTTAACAGGTTCTTAAAGAGCATTACTCACCTCTTCCCTCCTGTTCCGTTTGTAATGCCTCAGTGGGACTTGAACTTGGTTCTTACCTTTTTAATGTGCGCTCCCTTTGAGCCTCTGCATAACTGTCCTCTTCGTCTTCTGACTCTGAAGACAGCCTTTCTGGTGGCCATCACCTCCGCTCGGCGGGTGAGTGAGCTCCAGGCTCTATCTTGCAAACCTCCCTTTCTGTCTGTTCATCCAGACAAGGTTGTTCTTCGGACGCGTCCGTCCTTCTTGCCAAAGGTGGTTACTGCTTTCCACATTGGGCAGACCATCACTTTGCCCACCTTCTTTCCGCCTCCGCATCCTTCCAGAGAGGAAGAGAGGCTCCACCGTCTGGACCCAAAACGTGCGCTCTCTTTCTATATTGACCGCACAAAACACTTCCGGGTGGATGACCAGCTCTTTGTTGGCTACGTGGGCGCCAAAAGGTCGGGCGGTGCACAAGAGGACCATCTCCCGCTGGGTTACCTTGTGCATCAAGACCTGCTATTCTTTGGCTAAGAAGGAGCCTCCTGTTGGGCTGCGTGCCCATTCCACCAGGGCAACGGCTGCTACCACGGCCTTGGGCCGCGGTGTTCCGCTGCCGGTTATCTGTCAGGCAGCTACGTGGGCCTCGCTGCACACGTTTACAAAGCATTACTGCCTTGACAGTCAGGTCCGGAGGGACGGCTTCTTTGGCCGTTCTGTCCTCCAGGACTTCCTTGTCTGATCTTTGTTCGCAGACCCACCACCGGGGTTGGTATTGCTGGGGTATCTATTCTAAGGTAAGGAATCTATCACTAACGTGTCTCTTTCAGATGCACAAGTTACTAACTTGTGTAACGATATATCTGTAAGAGACAGTAGTTAGTGATAGATTCCTTATCGCCCCACCCATCCTCCCCGTTCTGCGAACTGATTTCTAGGGTTAAGGACATCCCTTTCAGGGCCCTAGTATTTTTCAGACACCTGTGTCAGCTTCTTGCATGGCTCTGCGTTCCTGGCGCGGAAAGTCGTGTACAGAACTGACGTCAGCGCGCAGGGGCGGCGCCTAAGTACTGCCCGCGACGTCATCCCGGCGATCACGACGCCGACGACGGACGCGGAGCCGCACGACGCCGCCTACCGACGCGCAAGGGTACTGCTACGCAAAACTTTCCGGATCCAGCCTGACGCCTGGGGATATTCTAAGGTAAGGAATCTATCACTAACTACTGTCTCTTACAGATATATCGTTACACAAGTTAGTAACTTGTGCATTAGTTAGTGATAGATTCCTTACTGCCCCACCCATCCTCCCCGTTCTGCGAACTGATTTCTAGGGTATAAGGTCATCCCTTTTAGGGCCCTAGTTTCTATGCACCAGTGGTCAGTATCTTGCATGGCTCTGCGTTCCTGGTGCGGAAAGTCGTGTACAGAACTGATGTCAGCGCGCGAGGGCGGCGTCTAAGTAGCTGCCGCGATGTCATCACGGCAACCACGATGCCAACGACGGACGCGGAGCCGCACGACGCCACCTTCCGACGCGCAGGGTACTGCTGACGAAAACTTTCCGGATCCAGTCTGACGCCTGGGGGTAATTCTAAGGTAAGGAATCTATCACTAACTAATGTTTCTTACAGATATATCGTTACCGAAGGTAAGTAACTTGTGCTTTAGGGCATTGAGACGCCCTAGCCAAGAGATAGAGAAGGACATTCAGCATCTCTGAGATTTTCTTTTTTGGTACTCCACCTTCTGAGGACTGGAGATCCTGGTGGCCCCAAGACACTCCTCCACCAACCTCTTCTCAAAATACAGTAAAAAAACCTGGGCATTCATATTGACAACTCTTTATCCATGAAACATCAAATCCAAGTGGTAGTAGGCACCTGTTTTGGGCTACTACGAACTTTGAGTACATTTCTACCTCTTCCGTCTACTGCCACTAGGAAAACAGTGGTCCAGGCCTAAATTACCTCTAGGTTGGATTACGGAAATGTACTACACTTGGGTTTGCCTGAGTATCCTTTAAACTGCCTGCAGGTGGTTCAAAATGTAGCAGCAAGATTAGTCCTTAATCTGAACCCCAGGACTCATGTCCCGCATCTCGGAGCTCTTCACTGGTTGCCAGTGAGAAAAAGGATCAAATTCAAGACTCTGGTCCTGACACAAAAAGCTCTACAAGGCAATGGTGCCAGCTACATCAGGAAGAGAATACTTCACTACACCCCCTCTAGAACTTTGAGGTCTTCATTCAACCATCTGGCTACCATACCTAGCATCCGCCGGGTCAGAACTGGAGGCAGATCCTTCATGTTTCTGGGAGCCCAAACTTGGAACCAACTTCCAGTGGCCCTCAGAGCCACTGTGGAATTGTCTGTTTTCAGGAAGCAATTAAAAACATGGCTGTTCTACAACTAAGTGTGTTCTGTGTGATAGTGGAGAGTTACCTGTCGGCGCCGGGACACTTTCTGAGTAGCCGTGCGCTTTATAAATGCCCGTTCATTTATTGATTCATTCATCTTATTTTCCCTTGTTTGAATGGGTTCTAATAAGCATTTCTTGCCCCCATTGATAGCGTTGGACTAGACCAGTCATCTATTTAGCCTTCCATATCATAATAGTAATCCAGACACAAGTGTACAAGGTTCGAAAGACTTCCCTGTTTACCTCTTTCATGTATTGCCCATGAAACCTTGTTTGTTTTATATTAGCCATGTGGTCCTTCATCCTTTGGTAGCCCAATATCCTAGAAAAAACAAATGGGTATCCCCTGCCTAGATATGACACTTTCCTTATAAACTGTACCCTGTTGATATCAGAGAAATTGAAAAGATTCCTTTTCTTTTGTTAGACCCTCACCCCCTCTAGTAGTGGCTTGCTTCATCATTGGTCCCTAAAAACCAGGATGGGCTCAACCATATTTCAGTGAGCACTTTTGACATTCTTGTTACCAGGGTGCCTAGAAAGATAAAAAAATACCTCAAACCAACCTCGGTTTCCCTTTATTAATGGTTGTTTGGGTTTGCTTAAAAACTCTCAGGCATGGGGAAGGATATTATAGTTCTCTGATTCTAACAAGAGTTGGAGAACCATAATATCCTTGCCCCCTTCTCGCGGCTGAAGAATTGCATTTACTGCTTCACTGGAGTGAAGATTTCAACCGGATGGTGGAACCTATAATAAGAACACTTGTTTAATTCAAATGTTTGTGATTTCGAATGGAAATCGGATACTTTTTGGACTGACCATCTCTGGCTTCCATCCATTACAATTAATTTGTGTATCTGTAGCTGTTTGACGCAGCCCCTGTTTTTACTCAATAATTACCCTACGGAATGACTTACCGTAACTGGATCTGGCTGTCCGCACTTCTGTTTTCAGTCCTGAGGAAGAACCGCTGTGACACTTGTTTAATTGCGCATTCCCCTGGGTCGAAACTTTGACGCTTTTTTGTTTAGTTCATGTCCATTAGTCTCCTCACCCTAATATCAGAAAAAGGAATTTGTTAAGGGTGTTGTGAGAACTTATGAGATAAATTGTAAAGGGACAGACCCACAGTAGTTTATATGATGTACATCTGCTTGTAACCTCTATGTTTTGTATATTTCACTTACAATGCCACCTTTTCACTTCATGCCACTTGACTCACGAAAGTCACACTATTTATGTTTTTGAATTCGTTTCTGTGACAGCCATATACTGAAGGAGTAAATAATACATAGGAACAAATGAATAAGTATCTTTGGTGTGTTCCATTTGGTGCCTACGTAGTATTTTCATATTTTCTTTTCTTTTGTGTTGTATCCGTTATTGAATACTAAGCAATTGGTTTATCCTACAGAACCTATTGTAGACTGTATCTGAAAGAAAAACATAGTGATAGATTCCTTACCTTAGAATATCCCCAGGCGTCAGACTGGATCCGGAAAGTTTTCGTCAGCAGTACCCCTGCGCGTCGGTAGGTGGCGTCGTGCGGCTCCGCGTCCGTCGTTGGCGTCGTAGCCGAGATGACGTTGCGGGCGCTACTTAGAAGCCGCCCACGCGCGCTGACGTCGGTTCTTTCTTTTTCTGCGCCAGCAAGCGCACATCCGGGAAGAGCAGGAACCCCCAGTCAATTTTTGACTGACTTTTTGAGGCTTTTTGTCTCTGTTTTTCATCGAGTCTTCGACTCCTGGTGCAGATAGGATGCCCGGTTTTAAGTCCTGCGGGGACTGTCACCGACATCATGATGTCGGTGACGGACCCGCACTGTGTGTGTCTTTTCTGCCTGGGGGGCGACCACAAGTCGTGCCCCGACTGCCGGGCCATGGTGCCGAAGACTTTGCAGGAGCGGTCCCGAAAGTTGCTGGAAGCCCGGCAGTCGGCTCCGTGCCGTTCGAGGTCCCGGTCCCGTGGGAGGTCGACGGACCGTGCGCGGAGTCATCACCATCGGTCTTCGGGATCCAAGTCTTCGCACTCGGGGTCAGGTAAGGCAAAGCACAAGAAGTCGAAGAAATGCCATCGTTCTCCGACTTCCCCTCGCCGGTCGTGCGATGCGGCTGAGGGTGCGGGTGGTGCCTCCCCCGCGGCTCCGGCGGAGCCTAGGCAGTCGCCGCCGGACTACCCGCCCTTCCTGGGTCCGTCGGCAACTCCGGCCCAAATACAGAAATTCCTGTCGGCCATGGCTCGCCTCTTTGGGCTGTCGGGTCCCGCTGGTGCGCCTTCGGCCCCGTGGTCCAGACTGGGGGTCTTCGCCTTTCCTCGCCGGCGGCTTTGGCCCCGGCGTCTGTCGGCTCCGGCGTCGCTGTCGGCTCCGGCCTCGGTGCCGCAGGACCCCCCTGGATCCCGGTCGACGCCGGTTGACCTTATAACACCTCCACCGACGTCGGCCCCACCGGCACCACTTCTGACGCCGCCCGCTCCTTGGGACGACGTCGACCCCGGTTTCAGCCCCGAAGTGGATGCGGCGTCGAGCCGGCGTCGATCGATGCCGTTCTCAACGTTGCTCAGGGATTTCTATCCCCATGTCCCTGCTCCTTATTTTAGGCCTGTTGAACAGCCTGAGGAGCTAGGGGAGGACTGGGAGGGGTCTGAGGACCCTCTCGCAGCTGCTTGCGAGTCTGAACAGGACTGGGCTGAGGAGTTGGGGGACGCCAGTGGTCTGGATACCTCACCAGACCTTGGCATGCTGTCTCCTTCTACCGTGGCTACGGAGGAGGGTGCTAGTTATGCTGTGGTGTTGCGTAGGGCGGCCGAGGCCCTACACCTCGTGCTCCCTACTGTGGCCGTCAGGACTAACCCCCTGACAGAGGTGCTTCAGCCAGCAGCTACTTCTGCGGAGCCGCTGCTTCCCTTCAATGAAGCCCTTTCTGACGTTCTTTTGGGCACTTGGTCCAGGCCCACCACAGGGGCTCCTGTGGATAGGAACGTGGCCCGACGCCATCGCCTGGTTCCGGGTGACCCCATTTTCCTCTCCCAACATCCCACCCCCGAGAGCTTGGTTGTCCAAGCATCTGCTTCCCCGACCGCCTTCCCTTCCGCACCACCGAATAGGGAATCCAAGAAACTGGATCAGTTCGGGAAGAAGATTTTTTCTTCCGCCAATTCTGCGCTGCGGTCCGTGAACACCGCATGCCTCTTGGGCCGTTATTCCCACTCTCTGTGGGATACGGTGGCGCAAGTGCTGCCCCAGTGTCCGGAGGAGGCCCGGACAGCTCTCTCCCTAGCTGTTGCAGAGGGGAGAGACGCAGCTAAGTTCATGATTCGTTGTGGCCTAGACACCGCCGGCTCACTGGGCAGATCAATTGCAACGACGGTGGCGGTTCGACGCCACGCCTGGTTGAGGACAACTGGATTTTCAGGGGATGTCCAAAACACACTTATGGACATGCCCTTTGATGGCCGTCGCCTCTTCGGCGACAAAGCGGACAGCGCGTTGGAGCGGTTTAAGGACTCACGGGCTACGGCCAAGTCCTTGGGACTCTCTGCAGTCCTCCCTCCTCCGCCTTCTGCTTTTCGCTCCTTTCGTGGCACCGGAAGGGGCGCCCCGCAGTGTTCGCAACAGAGCCACAGGCCTGCGCAGCCATCCCAGCGCGGCCGCTGGTTCCGCCATGGCGGACCAAGGGGCCAGCGGGCGGGTCAGTCCACCTCCACCCCGGCCACCACTGCCTCCAAACCTTCCTAGTCCGAGCTTTCAGGCCCATCAAACGCCAGTGGGTGGCAGGCTTCGCCATCACCTCCCCCACTGGCGCACCATCACTTCGGACAGGTGGGTTTTAGAGATAGTCCGGAGGGGCTACTCCCTCCCCTTCGAGACTACCCCTCCAGCCATGCCACCTCAGTACCACCGCATGTCGGGGGATCACTTGGTGCTTCTTCAGCAGGAAGTTGCGGCTCTCTTGGCCAAGGGGGCCATCGAGCGCGTTCCGACGCCAGAAGTAGGTCGTGGTTGCTATTCCCACTACTTTCTGGTACCCAAGAAGGACAAGGGCCTGCGTCCTATCTTAGATCTCCGGAACGTCAATCACTTCCTCCACAAAGAGAAGTTCAAGATGCTCACTCTGGCTCAGGTCTTGTCTGCTCTCCATCCACAAGACTGGATGGTAGCGCTAGACTTGCAGGATGCCTATTTCCACAGCCCAGTCCTGCAAGCCCACCGGCGTTACCTGCGGTTCACGGTAGGCCACGAGCACTTTCAGTTCACCGTGCTCCCTTTTGGCCTTACCAGCGCCCCTCCGGTGTTCACGAAAGTGATGGCGGTGGTCGCAGCTCATCTGCGCAGATCAGGGGTTTCAGTCTTCCCCTATCTCGACGACTGGTTGTTGAAGGCGGGCTCGCCCCAGGCAGTCGTCTCCCACCTCCAGACTACGGCCGACCTCCTGCACTTGCTGGGGTTCTCCATCAACGTGCCGAAGTCGCACCTGATTCCCTCTCAGAAGCTCCTCTTTATCGGAGCGGTTCTGGACACAGCGCAGTTTTGGGTCTATCCTCCCGAACAGCGTGTCCGGGATATTCGGGCTCTGATTCCGATCTTTCAGCCCTTGTCCCGGGTTTCGGTCAGTGTGACTCTGAGGCTGCTGGGCCTCATGGCCTCCTGCATCCTGCTGATCGATCATGCCAGATGGCATATGCTGGCTCTGCAGTGGGACCTGAAGTTCCAGTGGGCGCAGCATCAGGGGAACCTGGCCGATCACGTCCAGATCTCGGAGGGCACTGCACGACAGTTGCAGTGGTGGCTCACGAACCGGCATTGGGTCGACGGCAGATCCCTCTCCCTTCCCCAACCGGAGTTTACAGTGGTGACGGATGCGTCCCTCCTGGGATGGGGCGGCCACATGGGAGAGGTGGAGATCAGAGGCCTCTGGTCTCCGGCGGAGTCCAAGCTCCATATCAACCTTCTGGAGCTTCGGGCGATACGGCTTGCACTGAAGGCATTCCTTCCCTCTGTGAAGGGGAGAGTAGTGCAGGTGTTCACAGACAACACCACCACCATGTGGTACTGCAACAAGCAAGGCGGGGTGGGGTCGTGGACCCTCCGTCAGGAGGCTCTGCGTCTCTGGACATGGCTGGAACATCAGGGCATGTCCCTGGTGGTTCAACACCTGGCAGGTTCTCTGAACGCCAGGGCGGACGAACTCAGCCGCCGGTGCATGCTGGATCACAAATGGCGTCTTCACTCGGAGGTGTTGCAAGATCTCTTTCAGCGGTGGGGAGAGCGTTGGTTAGATCTATTCACCACCGAAGAGAACGCGCAATGTCATCAGTTCTGCGCGTTGGAATTTCCAAGGCGGCACTCGCTCGGCGACGCTTTTCGTCGCGAGTGGAGTTGCGGTCTGTTGTTCGCCTTTCCGCATATACCACTTCTGCCCAGAGGGCTGAAGAAAATCAGGCGCGACCGGGCACAAGTCATCCTTGTGGCCCCGGACTGGGCTCGAAGAGTATGGTATCCCGAGCTACTCAGTATGAGCATGGATCCTCCGATCAGACTGCCTCTTCGGGAGGATCTTCTGTCGCAGCAGCAGGGGACGGTCCTCCACCGAACCTGTCCAGCCTCCACCTCTTTGCGTGGAGATTGAGCGGCGGCAGTTGATTCCTTTTGACTTGCCTCCTGAGGTTTGTAATGTCATTCTGGCAGCCAGGCGTCCCTCCACTAAGTTGGTATACGCCTGCAGGTGGAACAAATTTGTGGCATGGTGCACAGCAAAGGCTGTGGATCCCCTTTCTGCCCCTCTTTCAGAAGTCCTTTTGTTCCTTCTTTCTTTGGCCCAGCAGGGCTCTGCTCTGGGCACTATCAAGGGCTATCTTTCTGCTATTTCGGCCTTTCTCAGGCTCCCTGATCAGCCCTCTCTTTTCAAGTCCCCTGTTGTAAATAGATTTCTCAAAGGCATTACGCACCTTTTTCCTCCTATTCCTTTTGTGATGCCACAGTGGGACTTGAATCTGGTTCTTACATACTTGATGTGCGCTCCCTTTGAGCCCCTTCACAACTGTCCTCTTCGTCTCTTGACCTTGAAGACTGCTTTCCTGGTGGCCATCACATCCGCTAGGCGAGTGAGTGAGCTCCAGGCTCTTTCTTGTAAGCCTCCTTTCCTATCAGTCCATCCGGACAAGGTTGTGCTCAGGCCCCGTCCTTCCTTTTTGCCAAAAGTTGTTACGGCCTTTCACATTGGGCAAACTATTACCTTGCCCATCTTCTTTCCACCTCCGCATCCTTCCAGAGAGGAAGAGAGGCTCCACCGTCTGGACCCAAAACGTGCGCTCTCATTTTATCTCAACCGCACGCAACAGTTCCGGGTGGATGACCAACTCTTTGTTGGCTACGTTGGCACCAAGAAAGGTCGGGCGGTACACAAAAGGACTATCTCCCGCTGGGTCGTCTTGTGTATCAAAGCCTGTTACTCTTTGGCTAAAAAAGAACCTCCGGTGGGACTGCGTGCTCATTCCACCAGAGCTACTGCAGCCACTACTGCATTGGGACGTGGTGTCCCCCTGCAAGACATCTGTCAGGCAGCCACGTGGGCCTCGCTGCACACGTTTACTAAGCATTATTGCCTGGACAGCCAAGTCCGGAGAGACGGCTTCTGTGGCCGTTCTGTTCTCCGTGACTTTCTGGTGTGATCTTGGTTCGCAGACCCACCACCGGGGTTGGTATTGCTGGGGTATCTATTCTAAGGTAAGGAATCTATCACTATGTGTTTCTTTCAGATGAACAAGTTACTTACCTTCGGTAACGATATATCTGTAAGAAACATTAGTAGTGATAGATTCCTTACCGCCCCACCCATCCTCCCCGTTCTGCGAACTGATTTCTAGGGTTAAGGTCATCCCTTTCAGGGCCCTAGTTTCCATGCACCAGTGGTCAGTATCTTGCATGGCTCTGCGTTCCTGGTGCGAAAAGTCGTGTGCAGAACTGACAGCGCGCGTGGGCGGCGTCTAAGTAGCGCCTGCGACGTCATCTCGGCGACCACGACGCCAACGACGGACGCGGAGCCGCACAACGCCACCTACCGACGCGCAGGGGTACTGCTGACGAAAACTTTCCGGATCAAGTCTGACGCCTGGGGATATTCTAAGGTGAGGAATCTATCACTACTAATGTTTCTTACAGATATATCGTTACCGAAGGTAAGTAACTTGTTCATTACCAATACCCAGGTTCTCAGGGACACAGGGTTACCCCATTATCTTTAATGGCCCTTCTAACAAGGGTCAGAGTACCATAATATCCTTACCCCCTTCTGATTGAAGTAGGGAGAGTGTATCATTTGTCCTGTTAATTCAAGGTCTCTCTTCCCTCACTGAGAGTAAGGCCCTGGTTGGGAACAGACTTCAGTTTTGTTGGTTTAGAAGCGCAATATTCTAGCCAGTAGCGGTCCAATCTTGTTCTTTTATCATAAAAGTATTGTCTGGATTGCTGTACACTCTCAGCTGGCATTGGCCTCTGGCCATTCATTCCTAGGCACCTCTCTGTGCTCACAACAGCTTCTGTTTGTTTGCCACCTTGAGTTCTTTTAATGCGAACTGTTGCTTTAAAAGCGTCCCTGGTTGTGGAATGTGACGTTTCACTTAGTTGGTTATTTTCGAATAATTCTTTGATCTCTTTCGCCGTCAATGCTTTATGGACTGGGTCCCTAAAGTCATTTATTTGGAGCCTCCACTGTCTTTTCCCAGGACACCCTTCTCCATTGCCCCAGGTTATCTCAACATGTACTTGATTCATTATGGATATATTGGATTTGCATGCCTCTGAGAGCAACCTCAGAAGTGAGCGGGACACCAGGACATAGTCAATACAGGATTATGTGGAGTGTGCATGTGAGTGAAATGATAAATCCTTTTTACCTGGATGTAGGTACCTCCAAGCGTACACTATAACCATATCGGTTATCCTATTCTTTATTTGCCTTACATTGCTTCTGTGACATTAAGGGTCTGTTGGGGCCTGTCTAACTCCGGGTCCCACACTAGATTGTAATTCCCTTCACCCCACTACAATGTTGCCATCCACGTCCGAGAGCATGTTCTGTAGTCTAGTTAGTAAGAATAAGTCTTGTGCCATATTTGTTGCATTCAGGTTTAATTAAATATATGCCTTACCTTGCAATGTGGGTCGCACCTTAATAAAATGTCGCACCTTAATAAAATGTCCATCTCGGTCCTTTTTTACCTCTATCTCTCTATGCTATGTTTCTATAGGATAGCCACTCCAGCAGTTTTCGTGGAAGCTTACTCCAACAAATGGATTGGGTATTGTTTGTGTCTTGTGCAAAATTGGTCTCAGTAAGGACATACCTCTTTTTGTATGGTCACCCCCAACATTTTGGACTGATGCTGCTGGTTTTCCGACTCTGAAAGTGCATTGAGGCCTGCTAGCCAGACCTCAGTGCCTGTGCCCTGACCTTTCAGTGTGTCTGTTTGATTGGCTTATACCCAGTTGGTATAAACTGACTGACTTACTACGTAAGTCCCTAGTATATAGTACCCAAAGCCTGTAAGTTAGAAGGTTGCCCCAGGTACAGCAGCACTGGCTGTGCCGACCTGGGTGTGACACAGGTAAGACATGGCTCCTAGTCTGCCACTGCAGTTTGGAAGAGCAGTTTTAATCTGCTAACTCACATTTGCTATTTAAAGTAATGGCAAAGAGAAGACCTCCCTTTTTATTAATATATGTAAATCACCCCGAAGGTAGGCCTAGTGAACCCTAAGGCACGGTGCTGTATATCAAGAAGTCGTTCTGATAGAGACTTCTAGCCGCAGATTCCTTACCTTTGAATTTCCCAGGCATCAGACTGGATCTGCAAGGTTTATCATGAGCAGTACCCATGCGCGCCGGTAGGTGGCGTCTATCGGCTCCACGTGCGTTTTGTGCAGGCAGTGATTGCCACAGCACTTATATCGGTGCCACCTAGGCACACTAACATCAGTTCTTTTCTTTCCGCCCCAGCCAGCACTGATCCGGAGAAGAGTTACCCCAATAGTTATTTTTTGACTGGATTTTTTCGAAGTTTTGTCAAGAGTTTTTTCAGGTTTTTTTCTCCTGGTGAGGTAGAATATGTCAACCAGGAAGACAGGTTTTAAACCCTGTGGAGCCTGTCGCCGGCCGATGTCTGTGACGGACCCGCACCTCATTTGTTTATGGTGTCTCAAGCGTGACCACGACACAAAGTTGTGCCCAGATTGTTGGGCCATGAACCCAAAGGCTTTGAGGGAGCGGTCCCTGAAGCTCATGGTGGCCCGGCATGCGACTCCGTGAAAATCTAGGTCCCGGTCGAGGGGAATGTACTGGGATAGTTTGTGGAGCCCAAAGTCATCAACGTCCCACTCCAAGCCCTCCGGACATTCAGGTAAGAGGCACAAGAAGGAGAGCAAGAAGTCAAAGCGGTCTTCGACTTCTCCTCATCCATCAGCCAACACAAGGGAGCATTGGCATTCGAGGCCTGGTTCCTCAGAGCCTGCGCCTGGGCCGACGCCGAGTCTCCCTGACTTTTCGGGAGCTGGAGCGACCCCCGCCCAACTCAGAGTTTTATGCAGCCATGCGCCTCATCTGTGGACGGCCCGACCCTGTTGATGTGCCTTTGGGCCCCTTGGGATTGTAGGGGGCCCCCATCTGGTTCCACGCTGGGGGCTCCGGTGGGCCCCCCGGAATCCATTCCTGGATCCGAACCGGCGCTGGTCATACCTCGATCTTGCCTGGCTCCTGTCTTGATGCTGGTGCTCCTGGTGCCGCCAACGGTGCCATCCCCATTGTGATCCCCGACTCCGACACAGAGCCAGATGGGTGTCGCCCGATGCCGTCAGGACCTTTGCTTCCTTGATCGGAGCCTGGGCCCTCTTTCCATGGGCTAGCACTCGCAGAGGAATGGGAGGGGGTCACTGGACCCTGAAGAATACCAGCCATATGAAGGCAACCCTAATATGGACTGGGGTGAGGAACTGGGTGAAGGCAGTGGACTGGAAACTTCTCCAGATACTGGAATGTTTACTCCCCCCCTACTGTGGCTACGGAGGAGGGAGACTCATATGCAATGGTAGTGCAAAGGGCGGCTGAGGTCCTTGACCTTCAGTTGCCTTTGGTGGCAGTCAAGAACAACATCTTGTCGGAGGTGCTGCTTCTGGGAGTCTCCTCATCCAAACCCTTACTCCCGTTCAATGATGCCCTCACTCCTGTTCAATGATGCCCTCACTGACATCCTATTGGGGACCTGGTCCAAACCCAACACAGGGGCTCCTGTGAATAGGACGATCACCCGCCGCCATCGCCTCGTGCCAGGGGAACTCCCCCTTCCTCACCCAACTCCCCTACCCCAAAGAGCTTGGTGGTCCAAGCCTCAGCTTCCCAGGCCGCATTCCCTATCGCTCCCCCAGACAGGAAATCCAAAAGTCTGGACTCTTTGGGGAAGAAAATGCACCCCTTGCATCTCCGTGCTTGGAGAATAAATGGAGATAAAGACCTCCTTTGACTTGCACCCTGGGGTCATTGATGTTAATTTGGCGGCGAGGCTTCCCTCCACAAAATCAGTGCATGACAGTTGTTGGGAAAAGATGGTAGATTAGAGCAGCACCTTACAAATTGATGCATTGCTGGCAAAATTGTCTAAAGTTTTATTGTTTGCTCTGACCCTAGCTCAGCAAGGACTTGTTTGGGGCATGAATAAGGGCTCTTTCGGCTTTCTTCCGGTTGTAGGATCAGCCTTCATTATTCAAATCACTTGTTGTGGTGAGGTTTTTGAAAGGTTTGCAACATTTGTTTCCACCAAAACCCTTTGTGATGCCCCTGTGGGACCTGAACTTAGTCCTCACATTCTAGACGTGCACACCTTTTAATTCTTTCCACAGTCGTCCCTTGAGACTTCTGACCTTAAGAACAGTCTTTCTCATCACCATATCGTTGGCTAAACGTGTGAGCATACTTCAGAATCTCTGTGTCAATCCTCCTTACAGCACTTATTTCCCTGATAAGTTTGTTCTGAGGACCAAAGCTTCATTTCTGCAGAAAATAGTCCCTCTTTTTCATGTCGGCCTGGCTGTCACCCTTCCCGCATTCTTTACTCCACTTACCCTCCTCAGGAGAAAGAGAGACTTCATCGTTTAGACCCTAAAATAGCATTACGTTTCTACATCAATTGTACCCTGGAACATCGAGTGGACGATTTTCCAGCGCAAAGAAGGGCAAAGCAGTGCAAAAACTGACCACCTCTCGATGGATTGTTCTCTGCCTAAAGATCTGCTACACACACGAAGAAGAAGCCCCCAGAAGGCCTGCGGCTCATTCCACCAAGGCAAAAACTGCTACAACTGCGTTAGCATGTGGATCGCCTGTCAGGCAGCTATGTGGGTGTCAATACACACATTCCTGAAGCATTTCTGCCTTTACAGTCCGGTCCGTCTAAGAGGCATTTTGCCTGCTACGTTTGCAAGAATTTTGGGTATTAAACAATTCACAGACCCACCACCTTGGGAGGTACTGCTATGGTATATATTTACAAGGTAAGTAATCTGCGGTTAGACTTATCTACCAGAAGAGAACGAGTTCCTTTCCTTTGGTAACATTCTTTTTGGTGGATACTCTAACCAAAGATTCCTCACCTATGCACCCGTCTCCTTGTTCTGTGAACTGTACTCTTTTTCTATCTTATAAGGTCCCAGTCTAGAGATCTGCACACTAGTTAATCCAATTCTGTTGAGCTCTGCAATTGAGGGTGCGGTCAGCCTTGAAAGCAGCTGAGATCAGCACGCGTGGGTGGTGTTTGTAGGTGGCTTCGCTCGTCACTTTCGGAGCGGAACAACACTGGTGTGGAGCCGCACAACACCAACTAGCGGTACAAAGGAGAAGTGCTCCAGAAGTTTCAGAATCCAGCCTGACTTCTGAGGCTTATTCGCAAGGTGAGGAATCTGCGGTTAGATAGAGTAGCCACCAGAAAGATCGTTACCGAAAGTAAGTAACCTGTTCTTTACTGCATCTCAGTTGTTGGTGCTTCATGACTGGTAGGGTCCCTTCCTTCTCTGTCCGCACCACTCACCAGCTCCCGGGCTCACTCATGTGGGCCTCAGTGCAGTCTGGAGTGATCTTCTCAAGATGGTGCTCACAATCCATCAACGCTGCTAGGATCTGCTCCATCAATTCACTTTTTGTGCTCTCCCAAGGTCATAGTGTGCTGTCGGATTTGCTCCTCCTGTTTGTGGCCCGGACCTCTCCTACTCCTGTTGGTTAGTTCATGACTGACTACTTGGGGAGAGCCCGCACCGAAGCACATATAGGACTTCACCGCTTCAGTCACTAGTCGGCTCACTTACATAGGTGTCCACTCTGCCAGCGCTTTTCTTTTGTCACTTTAGATGAGCAGGACACCTCACCCAGATGACTCCATGTTCCCCCACTGCTTTGCACTGTTCCCCCACTGCTTTGCACTAGGGTAGGTTCTTGGTCCCCCTGGTGCTACTCCAAGAGCTTAAAGTAGGTCAGATGGAAGTGGAGGTCGAGGGCTTAACAACCTACTCCCTGCTCAGTTCAAATGGAAGTCGTAGTATGTCATTTTTTAGCACTTCTATTTAAAGCAGTATCCTTGAGAAGGTTCGGGTACATGAGAGGTGGGGTACCTATGAGCAGCAGTTGTTTGTAGATTCTTGGGGCTGTAGAGTTCTCCATAGTGTTCAGCTGTTATAAGTTTAGTTTTGTTTTCTCCCCACCCTCCTTGCCCCCAACAATGATTTTCTGAGTCTTCATAATTGGATCTTTTGTAGACATACAAGTTTCAATCATTCCAAATTGTCTGTTTGGGAATTTCCGGCATAGAGAGCATTAACGTACCTTCAAGCAAATAAGTGCTTATTTAGAAACCAATTCCCTTTACTGAAAACTGCCCAAATGTCAGTCAACAGATGAATGTACACACACTCAACTTCTTCTACAGGCCATCACAGCTCAGATTTGTACCTCATGTTGTGTGTAGTGGAGTCCTTTGCAGAGCTCTGCTATTCAACTACGAGTTAGGTTTTCCATAATTTACTTCAGATTTTCGAAGTGAAGTCAGGTTTCTGCTGTGTTGCTTCAGGAGTTTTGGTCAAGGGAAGTGCCTTTTGAGACCATGGCTAAGAGCTTGAGGTTGAAAGAAATCCCTCTTCAGGCCCCCATGTGACCTAAAAAGATGTGCTTTGAGTCTAACACCCGGGAGTTGTAAGTTTTGGGTATTTTCATTTGCAGACTGTAAGGCAGAAGAGAACCTAAAACACACGGGCCAGTGTCATGGTTTTACTTTAGCATGAATATGTTTTAAAGCATGTTCATGAATGTTATGATGTTTACATGTAGACTGGGGTGTCTGTGAGAATTTATGGGTTGAATTCCCTTGGCTAAGATGGTATTCCTGGATAGGTGCCTTTACATCTTACAGAATACCATGTATCCGATACCTATGCACTCCTTCCGGATATTAGATAGCCTCCTGAATGATTTGGGCTGCCAATAGGAGCAGAGTGAAGCTGGCTGTGCTTAAACTACCCTAGGTAAAGGGTGGCACCGGATTACCAGATCTGTGTATATATTATGTGGCTGCTCAATTGCAGCATGCTGCCCACTGGTTTGGGGAAGGCCCAAATTGGAAAAAATCCCTTTTAGGGCATCATATGGACAATACACTCTGCCCAAGCTATTCTTGAGAGGACATGGAGCCCTGAAGGAACTGCCATATCTGTATGTCACTGAAGTGTGGTACAGAATTGTGGTATGGGTCATAGAAAGCCTCCCATTTACAGTGGACATCCCCTTGGTGGCTTTGTGACAATTTCAGGCAATGCAGAGGGACATGTCCTTTTGGGGTTGGACGGAAGGAGGCTATAATACAGGGGGAGACTTGTACTCCAGTGGTAGGTTTGTGTCCATTAAAAAAGCACAGGAATTGTTTGGGGTAAGCCTGGGCCACGTTTTACAAAATGCTGAGATTACGCATACAGTGAAAGGCATATGGCCCTCGTATCCAGAGGCTCCAGAGGAGCACACTGTTATGCAGCAGATATTGGAACTGAGTGGTTGCAGGAGACTAACTTCCCTGCTGTATACTGCATTGGTTGAGGATAGGGGGTTCAGTACTCCAAGGCCTTACAATAGCTGGGTGGAAGAGTACTCAGAAGCCCTCTCTGAAGGTGCCTGAAAAAAGGCCTGTACACATGCTTGTTTTAAGTTAATACAGTCCCACTTTCTGCATAAGACATACCTTACCCCACAACAATTAGCACAGATATACCTGGATCACCAGGGCTCCTGTGACAGATGTGGACTGGCAGGGGCTGGCTTTTTGCATGTGTCCTGGAGCTGCCTGAAGCTAGACATTTCGGGAGCAAGTTAGGGACACATTGACACAAATCACAGGGGTAGATCTGGATACGTCCATTAGGAAAAGTATAATAGGTGTTTTTCCAGAAAACAAAGGTCGTAATTTGAGATTACAGATGTTAGCGCTGGGAACAGTGTTGGCTAAGATGAGAATAGTACTTCAGTGGATGACCCCAAGACCTCCTGAACATGGTAAATGAAAAAGGGGCTTACAAGGATGGGCTTTAGCAGATGAGCAGCATATGAAAATGACAAGAACGGAGGACTGGCTCACTAAGGATTTGTCTGAATGGTCTGAGATGTTGAATAAGCTGTTGAACCAGCTGAAGGATTAACCACCTTGATTGGTGCATACAGGTGGTTCTCTATGGGGAGTGGTCAGTAAATCTATGGTGTATTGGTGGGGCTCTGTATGTATAATTATTCTACATGAGCAGGAGAAGAATTATGAAACTGTCTACCCAACAATCAGGGAATATTGTATAGTTTGAAGTGGGGATTGGCTGTCTCTCTGGCTGACCCTGTCTAATTACTGTAGTTGCAAAATTCCATCAGATAATTAAAAAAAAAAAAACAGGACTGACCAGGGTCCTTCTGTTTGGCCTAAAGTCCACCCCAAAGCTTCACAGACTACATGGCACGAGTGACGGCCTGTATTATAACAAAGGGTGCATCAATTATTACCCTATCTGGATGATTGGCTCATAGAAGGAAAGTCGAAGCAACTAACCCTGGATAACCACCCTGGTGATCCTAGTTTGGTTAACAATCTGGGCCTGACACTGTATGAAGAAATTTTTTTTTTAACCCCTTACCTATCATCTGCAATTTCTGGAGGCCATTTTCAAAGCATTGCGGGAAGAGGTTTCTCCTTCAAAGAACATATTTCAGAAATACAGTCTACGATCAAACACTTTCAGATAATCTCTACTACTGGAATGTCTGCAAGTACAAATCCTTGCACAGAATCCGGTCTTCTTTCATCCCTATTTGCTCCTTTCATTTCTTTTTACTGCCTATACATGTAGCTGAAACAGATGGAAAGTCACCGGCTCATGGAATGATGTACAATTAACACCGCAGCTGTAACAATTACAGCGGTGGTAAAGATTGAACAGCCTCAGTCTGGGGCTACAGGTGTTCCACCCATGAATCCAGTCCCATCAGTGCTGATAAAGCTCAAACACTCTGGTTTTTGGCCATGACCAATGGTATCAGCCTATCAACAGAGTGCTTGTCGAGTGTTGACAAAGAGTAAGTAGATGTCCTCATCAGATAAGGTAGAAGTTATAAAAGGTGGAAACTACACCTTGATCTACTTATGAAGCATTTTCAATTCGGGCGACCTGAACCTGGATCTATTTTAACGCGAGGTCAACAAGAAATGCAGGTTCTGTGGAAGGGGACACTAGTATCGGGAACTGAGAGAAGATATCTTTTTGATGAATTGGGATGCTTTCCTCTTTTTCTCCTCATCCACCAAGCCATCTGTATAATTAAAAGGGAAACATGCACAATGATCTTAAGATAATTTTAGCATAGTAAAGGTAATATTGGTTCAGAGATCACTGGTTGTTAAAGGCGAACTTCAAGAGAGAATCTATTATCTCAACAGAAAGACACGGTTCTACTTCTAAACCTCTGAATGCTCAGCTCTTAGGGCTAACAGTCTAGAGGAGAACATTTGCTGCTTACCCTTTACCAAAGGATATCATAGAGGCTATTGAAAAAGCCAGAATATCCTCTATTTTTAAATGTACTTAATATTTTTATCTGATAACGACAAAAGCAGTAATTTGTGTCAAACAATGATATCGTTGATAGCTTTATAGTTGGATAAGGATTATTGTCTTTGACATACATTTTTGCCATATATTAATTCTTCTAACATTGCAAATCGGGGGTCATTGCTTCTGATAGCAGAAGATCCTCTATGATAAACGTTTATGCAGTAAAATAGAAAACAATAACATCAGATGTCACAAAATTCCCTTTTAAACAGAAATCAATGTTCTCATGCAATGTGCTTTATCATTTGATCAAGAATAACAATTGGAATGGTCAAGGGATACTTGGCTGGAAGCTCTGCTGTTCTCAGATTGCCACATCATGTATCATATTTTGAGAGTTTCATTGTGTCACAATTATTTACAATCTTAACAAATCTGTACCCACCAATACTGCTTGGAATTTGAACAAGGGTTTGCCCATTTACAGCAGAGTCCCATTTTAGCCTATCCAGTCCCGGCTACTAGCTATGCAAACAATTATACCAATTCTTTAAAAGCCTTGACAATGGCTAGGAGAGTGTCAGAGTTGCAGGTATTGTCAATTAGGCTACCATATGCTATCTATTTGTTCAGGCAAGGTCGTTCTTGGAGTGTGCCTGTAGTTTCTCCATAAAGTCATATTGCCTTTTCACCTGAGCTAAGGAAATCACCACACGGAATCGTTCCTCCTCTGCACCCTTCAGTGTACACAGAAAGGTCACACCCGCTAGAAGCTGCAAGGGTGTTTGGTATTCACAAAGATAGTACAAATGATTTTAGAGTTGATGATCAACTTTTCACTGACTTCATCTCCGCAAAGAATAGAAAAGGTGGTGCAAATTATGGTATTTTAAGCTGGGGTATGATCTTCATCAAAAGTTATTATGCTCTTGCTCATAATCAACCCCCTGAAGGTACTAGACACCACTTCGTTAGAGGAAAGGCAGCTATGTCCGCATTGTCCAGTATTGTTCCAATCATATACCTGTTAGACCGCAACCTGGTCATCACTCCACACACTTACCAAATGTTACTCCCTCAATTCAAACAGGATTCATAAAGCCCATTCTGTGAGGATGGACATTTTCTAGTCTGATATGCACTCTTAAGAATGTTCTGACCCACCTCCTGACATGGGATTGCTATGGGAGTCTTTCAGTGACTAGGAATCTGCAGGAAGAAGTACCCATTAGATGACCATTTTACCTACCTTCATCAATGCTTTTTCTATAGGATACTTTGTCTTCCTTCGAAATCCCCATTACCCTTCCGAATCACAGGTTATGGGGAAGCAATGTATTAATTGTCGATTGTCTTTGTACTTGTAACTTTTATATTGTCTCTGTCATTTATACTTGGTATGGGGCACTTATGGGCAGTTATGCAGAACTGACATCACTGCCATGAGTGTCATCTTTATAGAACTGTTATGTTACTTCCAGGGATCTATGAGTGTTTTCTCTGCATTCAAACCATTATCAGCTAAATACCCAAGCTATTATCCTTTTTCTAGTTGTAACACATGCATAATTGTCTGTGATTTATAAAACGGGCCCAAAGCCAACCAAGTAGTGCCTGAACTTTTGGTTGTGGAGAGGGCTAGTATGGTAGGACAATACTTCTATTTTCTAAGCCATATATGTGAATTTCACTGTTGTTCTTTTAAAAATATGATCATTCTTTGACCCCCTCTTGGGGCATGCTTCCTCTTCTGTCCATTGTCCTGGTCACTCTTTTCATAGTTCTTGTTCTGCT
The DNA here is from genome assembly GCA_963921515.1 of Calotriton arnoldi. Lineage (NCBI taxonomy): Eukaryota > Metazoa > Chordata > Amphibia > Caudata > Salamandridae > Calotriton > Calotriton arnoldi. The sequence goes on from CAWUFW010002160.1 coordinate 612,356, forward strand.
CTTCATTTTGCAGGTGGGGAAACTTATTGAGCTCCTGGCAGGCAAAGCTGGTGTTCTCGATGGCAGATTTCACTATGGAACAGCCTTTGGAGGTAGTAAAGTTAAGGATGTGTGTGAAGACCTCATTCGGTATGGCTACAACTACTTGGGAAAGGACTACGTAACATCTGGCATCACTGGGTAGGGATCTGATTTACAGACTTACTTGTGTTCCATTCATTTGTCTCAAGTCTTTTTATTATTCTTAGTTGGGCAAGTATGTAAAGTTTCAAACATATAGGACCATCTGTTGAATCGCCACCATATGGATATTCATTTTATAGCCATCACTGACTTTCTCCCACTAGTGATTTATACAGCTGATATTTTAAAAAATGCCTTGAAAAATTCAATAAAAACAAGTTTGACAAAAAATGCCTTGAACACTTCAAATAGAAATTATAGACATGGAGGTTTCCAAACATGCTCTGTGAGCTTCTTGGACTGAGGAGATGCCATAGCTCGCTTTATATTCTTCAGTTTGATTAGGCCTCTCATCTTCATCATGGAGCTTCCATCTGTTCCTCCATCCTATGCCCCCTTCCCACATGGATGCTTTTTTGCAAAGCACACAAGTGTTGATTGTGAGCAGTTAAACCATTCTCTCTCAAAGAACTCGATTCAGCTGCAGAAACAGTAAAGGCACCAGGCCTTCTTGTCATCTTGGACTCATGCTTTATGAAGATTTCTATGCAAGGACAAGGTAATAATGGTGTTGTTGATCCAGGTAGCTCATACCCCCTTAACACTAGGATTGGTTAGTCTTGTGTCTATTTCGACATCTGGTTAAGGCACTGCTACAGAGGTGTCCTCAGAATCGAAGGAGCAGGGTGGCACTATTAGTTCACAGTGGTTCCATTGGATTAAACATCAGTGCAAAGGGTTGTTGCCAAAGACAGCTATGGCCACAATTGATCTGCAGTCACATCTTTTCTTACTGCAGCATCAGCGCTTTAAGGCAGATTTGCCTTTTTGGTATTCTGCCAGTGTAAGTAAATGCCTCTCTTTGTATGGTCACCACCAAGTTTTTGGACTGATACTAATGGTTTTTCGTCTCTGAGAGTGCACTGAGGCCTGCTAACCAGACATCAGTGCCTGTGCCATAACCTTAAAGTGTGTTTGTTTGAATCCCTTATACCCAATTGCCTAAGCTAACTTAGCTGTAAGTTCTTAGTATACGGTACTCAGGGCCTGTAAGTTAGAGGGTCACCAGCACTGATTGTGCTACTGTGGGTGTGACAAAGGTAAAACATGGCTCCTAGCCTGCCACTGCAAACTGGAAGGGCAGGTTTTAACTACTAACTCGACTTTGCTATTTAAAGTGATGGCAAAGCCAGGTCCCCCTTTTTAATATATGTAAGTCACCCCTAAGGTAGGCCTAGCTAGCCTTGAGGCAGGGAGCTGTATATTAAGAAGTGGAACATGTAGTTGGTTTACATATTCCAACAGTAAAAACCCGCAATTGTCGTTTTTACTGTGTAAAAGGATAGTAGCCCCACTGGCAAGTACAAAGTTGCAGACTGCCAGAGCAGCCCTGCTGACTTTTGCCTGGAACGACTAACATTGATACTGTAAGATATCAAACGACTCATTACGTTGGGCCCGACTTCATGCCCAAGTCAAAATTAATGTAACCCCTGTTGCAGTGTACAACTTTTACAGAGTTGCCCTAATTCCTGTGTGCCCATCCACGGTTGGACAGGGGTTTGTCCCTGAGACAGCTTCCTGCCCTCCTCAGGAGACGTGCAGACGACTCCCAGGAGAGGAGACAATAGAAGCCTGCACAGGAGAAAGGTGTTACCTTTCCCTTGCAGGAAGGCAAGTTATTGTTCCAATGAAGGATTCTACTGTGACCGTGATACCGGGTGAATGGTAGCCCAGTGGCGACTGTACTTTGGCCAGAACCCAGAGGACTTTGAGGGACATCAACCCCTGTGGTCAGGATCGCCTCATAAAGCCCGGGGACCAAAGAGTAGCAGCAAGAAGACTCTGAACCGCATCACATCGACATCATCCTTGACCATCGTCGGCATCCTGTATCCCTTGCACCAGGACCACTTCTTTAGAAGTCTATGGCAAGGAAATAAAAGTCATATAAACAAAGAGAGAGAAAGGGAGTTGGTTGTGGAGCCACTCTCGGTCCCCTTAAAGTAAATCAATAAACAAAGGAAAAGTGATTCCAAATGGAAAGCATTACCTGAGGAGTCACAGAGTGTGTTTTAAAAAGAACCCTCACTCACCAACCTAGTTGGTGACATGCTTCATCATAGGGTTCCCACCCGAGGGGCCAAGTGCCTCTCTGGTGTGCTACGACGCCTGATTACAGCGAAGCAGGTTAGTTGGATAGTGCAGAGAGTGAAAAATACAGTGGAGTTTAAAATTACCTTTACTTGTTCCTAAAAACTTTTAATAGTGGAGAAGTAAGGTAAGGTTAAAAGGTGGTAAGTATGGATGTTACAACTGGCTTTAATGACCAATAACATCCAAAGTGAATCAATAGTGGCCGGTCTACATGTTTCAGCCTCCTCACGCAATTAGCGAGGCTTTCGTCTGGACCAGGAGAGCCACGGGGGTATGCACACGCTAAGGTGCACCCTCACCTGTGGCCGGCTTTACCGTTAACTTACGGTTTTGGGCCTTCAGTGTTGTCTGAAGGAGAAAGAATCTGAAAGAAAAAGCACACATCAAAGTACTTACGCCATTAGTAACATTGACCATGGTGCTTTAACGGAAAAGATGCGGTGACACACATGCTGTTCTATGTGCTATTCAACTGTGGACTCAACAGGCTGTGGTGCCTCTCGTGACGGTCGTAAAGTGCATAGATTAAAGCACTCTTCATTCATTCAGCCTGGAAAATATGTATTTGTACCAAGTCATGCTTATATTCAGCAGTGTATTTAGTGCACTGTGTTGTTACACACTTCAAAAACCACTCGTAAAGGATGTGGTTTCAGTAATCTCATTGAGATTAAGAGGGATGGTAATTACCAAACCCGAGTCGGTGGGGAAAGACTTGTGGACAATAAAACATGTGGGAGAATACAAGGCAGCAAGGCTTACTTAGTTACAGAAAGAGTGTTGCCCCATGGGTCCAGCCGGGGGGCGGTGGACTATTGTCACACACTGCAATGGAGGGTAAAAAAGTATTTTAGATACTAGTGGAACGAGCGATAAATAAAGAGAATACCTCGGTAGCAGGAGCGTCCAGTTGGGGATACTCACTACGCCAAATCCAAGCGCCCACTCGACACCTGGTTGCAACCCGATCCGGGACCCCTTGGATGTGGGGGGAGTCCCTGACGGGCGTCTTTATGCTGTCAAAACTGTGTTCAGCGGTAAGGCGCATCATCACGCAATGCGTGACCCCATACACGTGATCATGTCAGTGTGTGGGAGCCACGGTTTGCAAAAAAAGGCTGACACGTTAACCCAATTGGCGAGTAGTCAATTGTGAACTTTATTCAGCACATAGTGGTAGACAAAGGCACAGACTACGAGCACAAAGGTGCTGTGTATTAAAATCGTCTATTGTGTGTGAATTCTACAGCAACTAAATGTCAGACAGGGGAGTGGAGCCGCTGATTAGGCTAGGCGGATGTCTGAGATAAAGATTCAGAGAAGTGAAGTAGGTCATGAGTAGGTCTGTGGGGAAATCGCCTCAGTGGAGCGGGGCGTAATCTTTATTATTAAGGTTGTTGCATGTCCTGCCAATCACTCGTTGCCCTCACCATGTAATAGTAACCATACTGCCTGCATGATCAAGGTAAAGCATTGTGAAATATTCAAGATAAGGGCATGATGGGCACTAGGTTCGGGAACATGGCAGTAGTGTCATGCTTCCTATTGGTAAAATCCGCAGTAGATCGTGAAACGGCGGGGCTAGTACCAATGGTGAAGTATCGGAAGGGGGTGACTGGGATACCCCTTATTTCCGCATAGCAGAATTCCATGGGATATTATCATTTAGCCCATGTTTGTGCATAGAAAGCCTGTAAATCCAGCGCTGTTCTTTTTCGAACAAGAGTTTGGAGGTATTGAAGCTGGACTTAACCTGTTTGATTATGGTCCATTTCATATCATTAGTTGTGTGGTTGTTCTGCAAGAAGTGTTCAGTCATTCAAGTCGTGTTTTTCTTACATCGGATGTTGCTCCTATGCTCGCAAATGCGCTGCTTCACTTTCCTACTGGTCATACCCAGGTATCTGAGGCCACAGGGACATGTAATCAAATATACCACATTCATGGAATTACAATTTGTGTGTGATCTCTGCATCCAGGTTTTGTTGGGCTCAAGGTCCAGGTGTTTAGTATGGCATGTCAAGTGACAGACACTACAATTTCCGCACGGAAAATGCCCTGTCACGCTGGGGAGTCCCCACGCATTCAGGACTGAGGGGTTGTGGTCTCGGTCAGTTCTTCTGGGACGGGTGGAGACTAGGGAGTCCTTCAAACTTCTGGCTCTTTTGAATGAAAAAAGAGGTTTCTCCCATTTCCTGTTGTTGGTTTGTAGGATTCTCCAGTGCTTGTTAATCGATTTAGTGACTGAATTGGACGCTGTGCTAAAGGTGGTAACACAGGTCAAAGGGATTTCAGTAGTATTTTTGGGGATATCTTCCAAGAGGGAATCCCGGGGTTGGTTTCTGGCTCGTTTCTGACTTTTGTTCAAGATTTTGTCCGGATATCTGCGGTTCCTCAGTTTAGCAGTTAAGTCCGTGGCTTGGATGCGGTAGTCCTCAAGTTTGCTGCAATTTCTTCGTAAACTGAGGTATTGTCCGTAAGGCAAATTTTCCCTCAGTGCCCTAGGGTGGAAACTGGAAAACTCTAGTAGGTTATTTTTGGCAGTAGGTTTGTAGTATGTTCTGGTCTCGAGTTTCCCGTCTTCCTTTGAGATGGTTACATCCAAGAAGGTCATTTCTTTTTTGTCATAGGAATTGGTAAACTTCAAGTTGGTGTCACAGGTGTTGATCCATTCCAAAAATTCGGTGAGTGTCCGTTCGGGTCCTTGCCAAATAACAAGGATGTCATCAATGTATCTCTTCCAGAAAGAGATATACGTGACAAAGGGGTTGCTGGGGTCTAGGATGTATTTTTGTTCAAAATCATGGACATACAGCCCTGCAACACTAGGGGCGAAGGTGCTGCCCATCGAAGTCCCTGTGGTTTGTAGGAACAGATCACCCTCATACTCAAAAAAGTTCTCCTTAAGTGCCAATGTGGCACACTCAATAACAAACTGTTTTGGGGTGCGAAAATTCCAGCTGGCCTCCGCCAGGACGTTGCTGATTACTTTTATCGTATCATCTTGTGGGATGCTGGTGTACAGACTCTCGATATCTAGGGTGACAAGAATCGTGGAGTCCTCCTCCACTGGCAGCTCTTGTAGCATTTTGAGTAGGCTTTTGGTGTCCTTTAGCTAAGTCGGGGTTTGTTGTATGAGGGGTTTTAGAAAGAAGTCGCAAAAGCGAGACAGGGGTTCCAAGAGTGACCCAATCCCCGAGACAATCGGACGACCAGGGGGAGGGGTCCTGTTTTTGTGTGTTTTGGGCAAAGTGTAAAAGTACGGGGTTTTGTTATCCCCTGCTGTTAGAAAATCTGCCTCGTGTTTAGAGATATGCCCATTAGTTTCTGCGTAGTCAACCAGGTTTTTAATTTTGGTTTTCAATTCTGTGGTGGGGTCAATGGTTAAGAGTGTGTAATTGTTATGGTCATTTAAAAGACGTCTGCATTCTTTTTGGTAATCAGATTTGCCCTGTATGACCACACCTCCCCCTTTATCCGCTGGTTTGATTACGATAGTTGTATTGTCTCGTAAATGTTGTAGGGCCATAGTCTCCTCCTTACTCAGGTTCTTAAAGCTACCCTTGTCTTCAAGTACTTCTATGTCATTGAACACTGCCTGTTCAAATGTGAGAATCTCTACAGGTGTGGTGTGTGGTGGAGGGCAAAAAGTGGATTTCAAACGTAGTCCAGTCTCTCCTGTAGGATTAGTGCCTTCCCTGGCTTCTTGTTTCTCAAAGTAAGCCTTTAGTTTCAATTTTCTGAAGAATTCAGATAACTCACAATGCAAGTTAAACTTATCGAGGCGGGCGGTTGGTACAAAGCCCAAACCTCGATTGAGTACTCTTTCTTCAGTGGGCGTGAGGTTCACAGAGGACAGATTGGTAATCAGACTCTCTGGTTGCTTGTGCCTGCCTGTTGTTCCCGTGATTTGCTGCGGGTGTTGCTCCCTACTGGGTCGTCTTCCTCCCAATGAACTTGGTTCATCCCTCTCCTCCTTCCTCTGCCTCTCCCTAAAAAAGGCGGTCTATATGTGTTCTGGGGAAAAGGAGGTGGTTGTGGGGCATGCAAGAAAGCTGGATTCCAGCCCATCATGGGGTATTGGTGGTGTGGGTGGAACTGATTAGGGAAGCCTCTTCCTCCTGGTGCAGGGTACTGGGGCCACTGCTGTTGTGTGTTGTTGTATCTATTCCTGCCCCTTTGCTTGGATTTGAAGCTGCCTCCACTAGACCCACTGTTGGTAGAGGAATCGTCCTCAGAGATGTCTGAGTTGTAAGTGCTTTTGGTGGGAGGAGCATAGTCTGGTCTGGCATAAGGATACGTTTTGTCAAAGGAAAAGCGTTTCAGATCCTTTTGATACTTCTGAATCTTAGACTGTGTTAGGTTCTCCTTATACTCATTAATTTCTTTGTTCAGCTCATCCACCTTTTTTTTTATACGAAGTGATGGTAGTTTTAAAGTGGGTTTCAGTGAGCTGAATCTCCACCAACATCGTCTCTGAAAGTCTCAATGCTGTTTTGATTATGAGAACTAGCCAGTCGCGTGTGCAATGCCACGCGATCTGGGCCCACTCCTTTCTGAAAGTGGCGTCTTCCAAAAAGATGCGGGTGCATTTGTTACTAATAGGCCTTTTGGTGCCGTGTTGTCCCGGAGGTATTCGGTTAGAATTGTGCCGTGTAGAATGGTTCTAATCCTAGTGCGTTTTTGCTCAGTCAATTTTTCCCATTAGGTTGTCTGGGAAATAGTCTGAGCTATGCTAGGGTCAGCAAAAAGTGAGGGTCCTGCTAGAATAGCATCCACCTCCGCGTCAGTGAAAGTTAAGCCTTGGTTCTCCCCCGTGTTTGTGTTCTAATAGGTCAATGGTTAGGTTCACCTCTAGAAAAAGACTCTCGCAGCTGCGCGCTGCCTTAATCATATAAACAAAGAGAGAGAAAGGGAGTTGGTTGTGGAGCCACTCTCGGTCCCCTTAAAGTAAATCAATAAACAAAGGAAGAGTGATTCCAAATGGAAAGCATTACCTGAGGAGTCACAGAGTGTGTTTTAAAAAGAACCCTCACTCACCAACCTAGTTGGTGACATGCTTCATCATAGGGTTCCCACCCGAGGGGCCGAGTGCCTCTCGGGTGTGCTACGACGCCTGATTACAGTGGAGCAGGTTAGTTGGATAGTGCACATAGTGAAAAATACCGTAAAGTTTAAAATTACCTTTACTTGTTCCTAAAAACTTTTAATAGTGGAGAAGTAAGGTAAGGTTAAAAGGTGGTAAGTATGGATGTTACAACTGGCTTTATTGACCAATAACATCCAAAGTGAATCAATAGTGGCCGGTCTACATGTTTCAGCCTCCTCACGCAATTAGCGAGGCTTTCATCAGGACCAGGAGAGCCACAGGGGGTATGCAAACGTTAAGGTGCACCCTCACCTGTGGCCGGCTTTACCGTTAACTTACGGTTTTGGGCCTTCAGTGTTGTCTGAAGGAGAAAGAATCTGAAAAAAAAAAAAGCACACATCAAAGTACTTACGCCATTAGTAACATTGACCATGGTGCTTTAACGGAAAAGATGCGGTGACACACATGCTGTTCTATGTACTATTCAACTGTGGACTCAACAGGCTGTGGTGCCTCTCGTGATGGTTGTTAAGTGCATAGATTAAAGCACTCTACATTCATTCAGCCTGGAAAATATGTATTTGTACCAAGTCATGCATATATTCAGCAGTGTATTTAGTACACTGTGTTGTTACACACTTCAAAAACCACTCGTAAAGGATGTGGTTTCAGTAATCTCATTGAGATTAAGAGGGATGGTAATTACCAAAGCCGAGTCGGTGGGGAAAGACTCGTGAACAATAAAACATGTGGGAGAAAAAAAAGGCAGCAAGGCTTACTTAGTTACAGAAAGAGTGTTGCCCCATGGGTCCAGCCGGGGGGCGGTGGACTATTGTCACACACTGCAATGGAGGGTAAAAAAGTATTTTAGATACAAGTGGAACGAGCGATAAATAAAGAGAATACCTCGGTAGCAGGAGCGTCCAGTTGGGGATACTCACTACGCCAAATCCAAGCGCCCACTCGACACCTGGTTACAACCCGATCAGGGACCCCGTGGATGTGGGGGGAGTCCCTGACGGGCGTCTTTATGCTGTCAAAACTGTGTTCAGCGGTAAGGCGCGTCATCACGCAATGCGTGACCCCGTGCACGTGATCATGTCAGTGTGTGGGAGCCACGGTTTGCAAAAAAAAGGCTGAAACGTTAACCCAATTGGCGAGTAGTCAATTGTGAACTTTATTCAGCACATAGTTTATTTTTATTTATTTATTTATAAAGTTTTATATAGCGCGAACGTGACCCAAGCGGGTATCAGAGCGCTTTACAGATGTACAGAGGTACAAACAGAGTTGCAGGTAAAACAACAACAACGATCAGCAAGGTAATGTAGACGATAGAGGAGCAGTAAAATATGCAAGAGGAAATAGTGTTGCATATAAGTGAAACAAACAAATAGCGGGGTTGAACATAAACCAGCGGAGTAGTCAGAGTCAATGGAGGTAGGTGCCGTCAAACAAGGGCATTCATCCACAGGGCTTTCACTTTTTTTTTTAAAGACGCCGTAGAGGGAATCAGTTTGATTTGCGGAGGCAAGGAGTTCCAGATTCTTGGGGCATTACCCGAGAACGCCCGGTTATAAGTTTTCTTTTTCTGGAATTTTTTGGGTTTCAGCAGCAGAGTGCTGGAACTCCTAGAAGATCGGCTCCCGCCAGAGAGTTCCAGCTTTTGGGCTAGGTACATCGGGGTGTTAAAGTGAAGGGCCTTGTGCGTCATGCACGCAATCTTGAGGTCAATCTTAGCCTCCAAAGGTAGCCAGTTTAAGGATTTCGGTATCGGCGGTAGACAAAGGCACAGGCTACGAGCACAAAGGTGCTGTGTATTAAAATCGTCTATTGTGCGTGAATTCTACAGCAACTAAATGTCAGACAGGGGAGTGGAGCCGCTGATTAGTGTAGGCGCGATGTCTGAGATAAAGAATCGGAGAAGTATGATTATCCTATTTGTGGAAGTAGGTCATGAGTAGGTCTGTGGGGAAATCGCCACAGTGGAGCGGGGCGTAATCTTTATTATTAGGGTTGTTGCATGTCCTGCCAATCACTCGTTGCCCTCACCATGTAATAGTAACCATACTTAGCAAAACCAAAGGGGATGATGGACGGAGTGTTGAACATTGCAAGCACTCATCCCCAGTCAACTGATCTGGGTTTAATCCATCATCATTCTTTAGCTCACTCCGCCACCCCAGTTCAGACATGGCCATATGCAAATCAGTCTGACCATGTGCCTCATGGGAACAGTCCAGCCCGAACTGCCAAGCCATCTCTTCCCTGGACCAGAAACAAGCATCCTGGGACCGGATTCGGGTTCATAACCCTCATCAGCCAGGCTATCTTGAATCCAGTGGCAAAGTGAGCAAGGGACCCACGTCTGGGCATACCCTGCCAACTTAGGGCGAACATTGCAAAACCAAAGGGGATGATGGACGGAGTGTTGAACATTGCAAGCACTCACCCCCAGTCAACTGATCTGGGTTTAATCCATCATCATTCTTTAGCTCACTCCGCCACCCCAGTTCAGACATGGCCATATGCAAATCAGTCTGACCATGTGCCTCATGGGAACAGTCCAGCCCGAACTGCCAAGCCATCTCTTCCCTGGACCGGAAACAAGCATCCTGGGACCGGTTTCGGGTTCATAACCCTCATCAGCCAGGCTTTCTTGAATCCAGTGGCAAAGTGAGCAAGGGACCCACGTCTGGGCATACCCTGCCAAATTAGGGCGAACTTAGCAAAACCAAAGGGGATGATGGACGGAGTGTTGAACATTGCAAGCACTCACCCCCAGTCAACTGATCTGGGTCCAAACTGGAATGGCATGGTGAGCAAAAAAACGATGGATTTAGGCCCAGATCTCTGTACTGGGGTGAATGTATGACATTGTTCTGCATTCTGTCCATCAATTGTTGTTTTTGCATTTGTCACCCCGAGTGGGACGGGTATGCCCAGACGTGGGTCCCGTGCTCTCCATGCCACTGGATTCAAGCTATCCTGGCTGATGAGGGCTGAAAGCCCGAAACCGGTCCTAGGATGCTTGTTTCCAGTCCAGGGCGGACCTGGCCTGGCAGTTCGGGCTGGACTGTTCCCATTGGGCGCAGGGTCAAGACTGATTTGCATATGGCTGGGTCCAAACTGGAATGGCATGGTGAGCAAAAAAACGATGGATTTAGGCCCAGATCTCTGTACTGGGGTGAATGTATGACATTGTTCTGCATTCTGTCCATCAATTGTTGTTTTTGCAATAGTAACCATACTGCCTGCATGATCAAGGTAAAGCATTGTGAAATATTCAAGATAAGTGCATGATGGGCACTAGGTTCGGGAACATGACAGTAGTGTCATGCTTCCTATTGGTAAAATCCGCAGTAGATCGTGAAACGGCGGGGCTAATACCAATGGGGAAGTATCAGAAGGGGGTGACTGGGATACCCCCTATTTCCGCATAACAGAATTCCATGGGATATTATCATTTAGCCCATGTTTGTGCGTAGAAAGCCTGTAAATCCAGCGCTGTTTTTTTTCGAACAAGAGTTTGGAGGTATTGAAGCTGGACTTAACCTGTTCGATTATGGTCCATTTCATATCATTAGTTGTGTGGTTGTTCTGCAAGAAGTGTTCAGTCATGCGAGTCGTGTTTTTCTTACATCGGATGTTGCTCCTATGCTCGCAAATGCGCTGCTTCACTTTCCTACTGGTCATACTCAGGTATCTGAGGCCACAGGGACATGTAATCAAATATACCACATTCATGGAATTACAATTTGTGTGTGATCTCTGCATCCAGGTTTTGTTGGGCTCAAGGTATGATTAAGGCAGCGCGCAGCTGCGAGAGTCTTTTTCTAGAGGTGAACCTAACCATTGACCTATTAGAACACAAACATGGGGGAGAACCAAGGCTTAACTTTCACTGACGCTGAGGTGGATGCTATTCTAGCAGGACCCTCACTTTTTGCTGATCCTAGCATAGCTCAGACTATTTCCCAGACAACCGAATGGGAAAAACTGACTGAGCAAAAACGCACTAGGATTAGAATCATTCTACACGGCACAATTCTAACCGAATACCTCCGGAACAACACGGCACCAAAAGGCCTATTCGTAACAAATGCACCCCGCATCTTTTTGGAAGACGCCACTTTCAGAAAGGAGTGGGCCCAGATCGCGTGGCATTGCACACGTGACTGGCTAGTTCTCATAATCAAAACAGCATTGAGACTTTCAGAGACGATGTTGGTGGAGATTCAGCTCACTGAAACTCACTTTAAAACTAGCATCACTTCGTATAAAAAAAAAGCTGGATGAGCTGAACAAAGAAATTAATGAGTATAAGGAGAACCTAACACAGTCTAAGATTCAGAAGTATCAAAAGGATCTGAAACGCTTTTCCTTTGACAAAACGTATCCTTATGCCAGTCCAGACTATGCTCCTCCCACCAAAAGCACTTACAACTCAGACATCTCTGAGGACGATTCCTCTACCAACAGTGGGTCTAGTGGAGGCAGCTTCAAATCCAAGCAAAGGGGCAGGAATAGATACAACAACACACAACAGCAGTGGCCCCAGTACCCTGCACCAGGAGGAGGAGGCTTCCCTAATCAGTTCCACCCACACCACCAATACCCCATGATGGGCTGGAATCCAGCTTTCTTGCATGCCCCACAACCACCTCCTTTTCCCCAGAACACATATAGACCGCCTTTTTTAGGGAGAGGCAGGAGAGGCAGAGGAAGGAGGAGAGGGATGAACCAAGTTCATTGGGAGGAAGACGGCCCAGTAGGGAGCAACACCTGCAGTAAATCACGGGAACAACAGGCAGGCACAAGCAACCAGAGAGTCTGATTACCAATCTGTCCTCTGTGACCCTCACGCCCACTGAAGAAAGAGTACTCAATCAAGGTTTGGGCTTTGTACCAACCGCCCGCCTCAATAAGTTCAACTTGCATTGCGAGTTATCCGAATTCTTCAGAAAATTGAAACTAAAGGCTTACTTTGAGAAACAAGAAGCCAGGGAAGGCACTAATCCTACAGGAGAGACTGGACTACGTTTGAAATCCACTTTTTGCCCTCCACCACACACCACACCTTTAGAGATTCTCACATTTGAACAGGCAATGTTCAATGACATAGAAGTACTTGAAGACAAGGGTAGTTTTAAGAACCTGAGTAAGGAGGAGACTATGGCCCTACAACATTTACGAGACAATACGACTATCGTAATCAAACCAGCGGATAAAGGAGGAGGTGTGGTCATGCAGGACAAATCTGATTACCAAAAAGAATGCAGACGTCTTCTAAATGACCATAACAATTACACACCCTTAACCATTGACCCCACCACAGAATTGAAAACCAAGATTAAAAACCTGGTTGACTACGCAGAAACTAATGGGCATATCTCTAAACACGAGGCAGATTTTCTAACAGCAGGGGATAACAAAACCCTGTACATTTACACTTTGCCCAAAACACACAAAAACAGGACCCCTCCCCTTGGTCATCCGATTGTCTCGGGGATCGGGTCACTCTTGGAACCCCTGTCTCGCTTTTGCAACTTCTTTCTAAAACCCCTCATACAACAAACTCCGACTTACCTAAAGGACACCAAAAGCCTACTCAAAATGCTACAAGAGCTGCCAGTGGAGGAGGACTCCACGATTCTTGTCACCCTAGATATCGAGAGTCTGTACACCAGCATCCCACAAGATGATACGATAAAAGTAATCAGCAACGTCCTGGCGGAGGCCAGCTGGGATTTTCGCACCCCAAAACAGTTTGTTATTGAGTGTGCCACATTGGCACTTAAGGAGAACTTTTTTGAGTATGAGGGTGATCTGTTCCTACAAACCACAGGGACTTCGATGGGCAGCACCTTCGCCCCTAGTGTTGCAGGGCTGTATGTCCATGATTTTGAACAAAAATACATCCTAGACCCCAGCAACCCCTTTGTCACGTATATCTCTTTCTGGAAGAGATACATTGATGACATCCTTGTTATTTGGCAGGGACCCGAACAGACACTCACCGAATTTTTGGAATGGATCAACACCCGTGACACCAACTTGAAGTTTACCAATTCCTATGACAAAAAAGAAATGACCTTCTTGGATGTAACCATCTCAAAGGAAGACGGGAAACTCGAGACCAGAACATACTACAAACCTACATCCAAAAATAACCTACTAGAGTTTTCCAGTTTCCACCCTAGGGCACTGAGGGAAAATTTGCCTTACGGACAATACCTCCGTTTACGAAGAAATTGCAGCAAACTTGAGGACTACCGCATCCAAGCCACAGACTTAACTGCTAAACTGAGGAACCGCGGATATCCGGACAAAATCTTGAACAAAAGTCAGAAACGAGCCAGAAACCAACCCCGGGATTCCCTCTTGGAAGATATCCCCAAAAATACTACTGAAATCCCTTTGACCTGTGTTACCACCTTTAGCACAGCGTCCAATTCAGTCACTAAATCGATTAACAAGCACTGGAGAATCCTACAAACCAACAACAGGAAATGGGAGAAACCTCATTTTTCATTAAAAAAGGCCAGAAGTTTGAAGGACTCCCTGGTCTCCACCCGTCCCAGAAGAACTGACCGAGACCACAACCCCTCAGTCCTGAATGTGTGGGGAGTCCCCAGTGTGACAGGGCATTTTCCGTGCGGAAACTGTAGTGTCTGTCACTTGACATGCCCTACTAAACACCTGGACCTTGAGCCCAACAAAACCTGGATGCAGAGATCACACACAAATTGTAATTCCATGAATGTGGTATATTTGATTACATGTCCCTGTGGCCTCAGATACCTGGGTATGACCAGTAGGAAAGTGAAGCAGCGCATTTGCGAGCATAGGAGCAACATCCGATGTAAGAAAACACGACTCGCATGACTGAACACTTCTTGCAGAACAACCACACAACTAATGATATGAAATGGGCCATAATCGAACAGGTTAAGTCCAGCTTCAATACCTCCAAACTCTTGTTCGAGAAAAAAAACAGCGCTGGATTTACAGGCTTTCTACGCACAAACATGGGCTAAATGATAATATCCCATGGAATTTTGTTATGCGGAAATAAGGGGTATCCCAGTCACCCCCTTCCGATACTTCACCATTGGTACTAGCCCCGCCGTTTCACGATCTTCTGCGGATTTTACCAATAGGAAGCATGACACTACTGCCATGTTCCCGAACCTAGTGCCCATCATGCCCTTATCTTCAATATTTCACAATGCTTTACCTTGATCATGCAGGCAGTATGGTTACTATTACATGGTGAGGGCAACGAGTGATTGGCAGGACATGCAACAACCCTAATAATAAAGATTACGCCCCGCTCCACTGTGGCGATTTCCCCACAGACCTACTCATGACCTACTTCCACAAATAGGATAATCATACTTCTCCGATTCTTTATCTCAGACATCGCACCTACACTAATCAGCGGCTCCACTCCCCTGTCTGACATTTAGTTGCTGTAGAATTCACACACAATAGACGATTTTAATACACATCACCTCTGTGCTGGTAGCCTGTGCCTTTGTCTACCACTATGTGCTGAATAAAGTTCACAATTGACTACTCGCCAATTGGGTTAACGTTTCAGCCTTTTTTTGCAAACCGTGGCTCCCACACACTGACATGATCACGTGCACGGGGTCACGCATTGCGTGATAATGCGCCTTACCGCTGAACACAGTTTTGACAGCATAAAGACACCCGTCAGGGACTCCCCCCCCCCCCCACATCCACGGGGTCCCTGATCGGGTTGTAACCAGGTGTCGAGTGGGCGCTTGGATTTGGCGTAGTGAGTATCCCCAACTGGACGCTCCTGCTACCGAGGTATTCTGTTTATTTATCGCTCGTTCCACTTGTATCTAAAATACTTTTTTACCCTCCATTGCAGTGTGTGACAATAGTCCACCGCCCCCCGGCTGGAGCCATGGGGCAACACTCTTTCTGTAACTAAGTAAGCCTTGCTGCCTTGTTTTCTCCCACATGTTTTATTGTTCACGAGTCTTTCCCCACCGACTCAGCTTTGGTAATTACCATCCCTTTTAATCTCAATGAGATTACTGCAACCACATCCTTTACGAGTGGTTTTTGAAGTGTGTAACAACACAGTGTACTAAATACACTGCTGAATATAAGCATGACTTGGTACAAATACATATTTTCCAGGCTGAACTAATGTAGAGTGCTTTAATCTATGCACTTTTACGACCGTCACAAGAGGTACAACAGCCTGTTGAGTCCACAGTTGAATAGCACATAGAACAGCATGTGTGTCAACGCATCTTTTCCGTTAAAGCACCATGGTCAATGTTACTAATGGCGCAAGTACTTTGATGTGTGCTTTTTCTTTCAGATTCTTTCTCCTTCAGACAACCCTGAAGGCCCAAAACCGTAAGTTAACGGTAAAGCCGGCCACAGGTGAGGGTGCACCTTAGCGTGTGCATATCCCCGTGGCTCTCCTGTTCCTGAAGAAAGCCTCGCTAATTGCGTGAGGAGGCTGAAACATGTAGACCGGCCACTATTGATTCACTTTGGATGTTATTGGTCAATAAAGCCAGTTGTAACATCCATACTTACCACCTTTTAACCTTACCTTAATTCTCCACTATTAAAAGTTTTTAGGAACAAGTAAAGGTAATTTTAAACTCCACGGTATTTTTCACTCTCTGCACTATCCAACTAACCTGCTCCGCTTTAATCAGGCGTCGTAGCACACCCGAGAGGCACTCGGCCCCTCGGGTGGGAACCCTATGATGAAGCATGTCACCAACTAGGTTGGTGAGTGAGGGTTCTTTTTAAAACACACTCTGTGACTCCTCCGGTAATGCTTTCTATTTGGAATCACTCTTCCTTTGTCTATTGAAGGAAATAAAAGTGCCAGGAAATCACAGAAGGCTGTTTGTTCCTCTGAGGTAACTGTTTTTGAGTGCCTTGCTGGTCCCTCTGACTGGCTCCTTGCCCAAGTTGGTCACCTTAAAGTAACTGAAAGCAACCGCATTGAAAAAAGTTTCCAAGTGTCCGATTCGGTGACTTTGCCAATGCTTGTTTGCGGTTGAGTAAAAAGTGCATATTTACTATACCTTGTAAATGCTGTATCTCCGGAACCCTCTGGTGCAGCTTTTTTGTTTTGCTGTCTAAAACTACATAAAAATACAGTCTATTTTTATAAATTGGTGTCTTGTGTATTTCTTCTTCAATTGTTTTGGTGCTGCTTAAATGCTTTACATTTGGTCCTTTATGTAAACCTGACTGATCAGAGCCACACCTACCCAGGGTTGAGCTAAGGGTTTAACAAATGAAACTCCTACTGGTTCTAGAGGGTTTGGTAAGTGTATTACCCGGTGAGGTCGCAGAACCACATCATATAATACACCCTATTTCCTCACAGCCAGTCTTCATCTTCTGTAATCTTTTGCACAGGTGAAGTTTCCTCTCATTACAGTGCAAAGTTCCCTGCAAATCACTGTGGTCCTGGAGACAGTAAGCTAGGAGCACAGGAGATGGTGCCAACGTTCCGCCAAGCAGTCTAGGTTAACCAGCCCATAGAGACCCTGCAGGCTACAGTTTTCCTATACTTTCTAAGATTGCTAGCTGCTTACTTTTCTAGTTTTTCAGACTTGCTTTAAAATGTACTTCGTATTTGAGTGTCTGTATTTCTTGGCACCAACCATGGGGCATCGTGCAGAATATGGTATCCTTATTCGTGAACTTTGCATTGCCCTGGAATCTGGAAATATTTTGTTCGGTAGACAACTAGTGGGCAACCCTGAAGTGAGGTGATTGTCATCGCATTTGCCTTCCATTTGAGGTGTGTAGTACACATCTAGAATGTCAGTCAGTGGCCTTTGGAACACAGGAGATATTGCTTTATCAACCATCTTGAGTTACAGACAGTTCAGCTAGCCCTGGTCACCTTCTTTCCCTTAGTGTAAGCCATGAAGTCCATGTCTTGATGGATACAACCACGGGCATACATTATATGCTCAGGTGGGGCGTTTCTGCTTGTTAGAGCAATGCAGCTAATGCCCAACTCTAAGGTCAGGGGTTATGTCCCTTGAGGGTTTTCATCTTGATGACCCATCTGGCTGGTACAGGCTGTTTTCAAGCAGACACTGAAAAGCATGTGGGAGCTGAATAAGGAGTTGGTGGATATTCTTTTGGCTGCTGGAAGACTTGGGAGATAGACCAAATTGCCTCTAATATTAATCCCAAGTGTGCTTAGTTCAGTGGGAAGACGGGGAATGGTTTGCTTTCTAATTGAGACTTTCTCCTCCAATATGTATTTCCCTCCATTCCCATTATTGCTCTAGTGAGCATGAAGTCGAGAGCTCATCTGGCAGACATGATTGCTGTCACTGCCAGTTGCATAAAGAGTATATAATACCAAAATCTCCTGGTGCTGAGCCTTTTCTAAATGACATCCCATTGATTTTCGAATTTCGCGCTTCCCTTTGCTAATGAATTCCAGTAAGTGGGCGCAGTAAAAAAATACTTGGCTTGGAGCTTTGGATTTCTGCCCTCTCCAGAGCCAGGCTTGGAGCTCCTTATTCAACCTGCTTCTGGTAAACCATTTTCGTAGCATGTGTGGCCATAGTTACACTTGCCCTGCATACTCCTGTACTCTGGTGTTGGGCTCAAACATTACAACCTTTTCTTCAAAGAAGTTTTCAGTCATAGTATGCTTTGTGACTCCTTCCTTAGTCCACAATGCTGATTGGCATTGACTCCACTGAAGATTGTTTTTTTTCCCACTATTGGGTTTGGACGTGTCCAACAACGGCTCGGAGACTAATGCGATCCTCACAGCGTTTTCATGCCTACTTACTCCACTTTTGAAGACTGAAGGACCAGTTAACAATCACTACGGGGTCAGCGCCTGCTCTGTAGCGCTCCCAGTCACCAAACCGCTTGACTTTCTCTACTGACCACCACTGTCTCGCTTAGACATCCTGACTCCTCAGCCGAGTTCCCTTCAGTTCCTGCTGAGCTCACCTCGGAGAATTATACAGGATGGAATGCACACTCTTCCAATTCTGTCCAAGGTGCGACGTAAAAGATCCTTAGTTGGACTAGCATGGCATTTGCAACCTGTGCCTCTCCACTGACCACAACAAGATATCTTCCTCATCTTCCATTGCAAAAAAACCCTAAGGTATCGAAGTGAACAGAAATGGGATATTCCAAGATACATCAGCAGTCTTACTCAGAGATGCCAAACATTTTGGGGGAATAGGACATTCTCAGTATCGAAGAGGATGAGGTGGGGCTGGTGGACCAACCGACATCCAAACCCGAGTTGTTGTCATTGAGCATGTCCGAGGGAGAAGAATAAGACAGGGTGTCAGGGAGAAGAGTTGGCCTAACGGCTAGGGCGGTCGACCTTGAAGCTGGGGAACTGGGTTCGAGTCTCGACAACGACGCTGAACATCCTGTGATTCTGGGCGAATCACTTAATCTCCCCGGACCTAACAAAAATGAATGTGTACTCATGTAATGCAACTGGTGCTATGTAAAGCGCTCTGATAACCGATTCAGGTCAAGTTCGCGCTATATAAAACTCTGTAAAAAAAAAAAAAAAAAAAAAGTGGTGTCAGAAATAGCAGTGCCCTGAATAAAGAAGAGTTCAAGGGGCATAAGTATGATTCCAGATCATCAAAGCCAGAAGACAAACCCCCTATTCTGCTATATACCCCCACACCTAGGCTCAGCACTGTTCCTGTGGGAATCAGACATTGAGCCCGAGCAGTAGAGAAAGAACCAACCAGCCACTGGTTCATTAACGCCAGGCACCGGTAAGACTCAAGAAAGCCACCGAAGGGTGTCGAGCTGCGACAGTTGCTGAATCCCCCTGGACGAAAAGGTGCCAAACACCCTTCTTCAGAGCCAAAATAGAAACCAAGAGCGACTCCGAAACCAAGATCAGACAAATCTGAGGCACCCATCCTGCAGAAGCTGGTGGAGGAACTCATTGCACAGAGCCTCTTTGTGTAAACTAAAAGGATCTGTATTCATATATCTGAAAGAAACAAGTTAGTTATAGATTCCTTACCTTAGAATTACCCCCAGGCGTCAGACTGGATCTGGAAAGTTTTCTCATCAGCAGTACCTCTGCGAGTCGGAAGGTGGTGTCGGTCGGCTCCGCGTCCATCGTCGGCGTCGTGGTTGCCGGGATGACGTCGCCTTCGCGCGCTGACGTCAGTTCTTTCTTTTTCCGCGCCAGCCAGCGCAGATCCGGGAAGAGCGGTACCTCAGTCAATTTTTGACTAACTTTTTCTCGACTTTTGTCGACTTCTTTTCGAGTCTTCGACTCCGAAGGTGCGCGAGGGTTGCCCGGTTTCAAGGCCTGCGGTTCCTTTCATCACATGGTGTCGGTGACGGATCCGCACCGCATGTGTCTTTTTTGCCTGGAGCGCGACCACGACCCCAAGTCGTGCTCCGACTGCCGGTCGATGGCGCCGAAGGCTTTGCGGGAGCGGTCCCGAAAGCTGCTTGAGCACCGGCAGTCGGCTCCGCGCCGTTCGAGGTCCCGGTCGAGAGCCATCACCATTCCGGTTCGAAATCTTCAAAGTCTTCGCACTCTGGGTCGGGTAAGTCTAAGCATCGTCGCTCTTCGACTTCTCCTCGTCGGTCGGCCGATCCGACGAGGCACGCGGAGCCCGAAGAGTCGACTCTGCGTTTCCCTACCTTTCCGGGACCCGGAGCGACTCCCGCCCAGCTTCGTACGTTCTACGAGGCGATGCATGCCATCTTTGGGCGGACCGACCCCACTGGCGCGCCTTCGGGCCCCGCGGACACGGTTGGGGGGTCTAGGCCTTCTCTGCCGGCGGCTCCGGCGCCGCAGGCCCCCCTTCGATCCAGGCCTGGATCCGGATCGGCACCGGTTGACCTCGTTACGCCTCCACCGGCGCCGCTTCCGACGGCACCACTACCGCGTCCGACGCCGTTCGGCCCCCCGGCCGGCGTCGACCCCAGCCTCCATCCTGACGTGGACAAGGAGCCAGACCGACGTCGCCCGATGCCGGATCCGGCACCGAGAGGGGTTTTTGTGCCCCTGTTCACTCCTGGGGCCCCTTTTCAACCCGAGTGGCAACCAGAGGATGAGGAGGAGGACTGGGAGGGGTCAGGTGACCCTCTGACTGACCAGTTGGACAGTGAACAGGACTGGAGAGAGGAACTGGGGGATGCCAGTGGTCTTGACACCTCCCATGACCTTGGCATGTTGTCTCCTCCTACCGTGGCTACGGAGGAGGGAGCGTCGTACGCAGTGGTGTTGCGTAGGGCGGCCGAGGCTCTCAACCTCGAGCTTCCTACGGTGGCGGTCAGGACTAACCTCCTGACGGATGTGCTTCAACCGGCTGCGAGCTCTTCGGAGCCCCTGCTGCCGTTCAATGAGGCCCTCACCGACGTCCTTTTGGGCACCTGGTCCAGGCCCAACACGGGGGCTCCCGTGGACAGGATGATTGCCCGACGCCACCGCCCAGCTCCGGGCGACCCCACTTTCCTCTCCCAACACCCCACCCCGGAGAGCTTGGTAGTCCAAGCCTCCACTTCCAAAAGCGCATTCCCTACCGCTCCCCCGGAAAGGGAATCCAAGAAGCTGGACCACCTTGGGAAGAAGATTTTCTCTTCCGCCAGCTTAGGACTGCAGTAGGTAAACACTGCATGTCTCTTGGGCCGTTATTCCCACTCCGTGTGCGATACGGTGGCGCAGGTGCTGCCTCAGTGTCCGGAGGAGGCCCGGGCAGTGCTCTCCCAGGCTGTGGCCGCCGGGAGGGATGCAGCAAAGTTTGCCATACGTTGTGGGCTGAACACCGCCGACTCACTGGGCAGGACCATTTCAACGTCGGTAGCGCTTCGTCGCTACACCTGGATGAGGTCGACTGACTTTTCAGGGGATGTCCAGAACACCTTGATGGACATGCCCTTTGATGGCCATCGCCTTTTTGGCGACAAAGCAGACAACGCCCTAGAGCGTTTCAAGGACTCACGGGCTACGGCCAAGTCCTTGGGCCTCTCCACCCGCCCTGCGTAGTCTGCTTTTCGCCCCTTTCGTGGCTACGGAAGGGGTGCCGTGCTACGTCGCCCCCAGAGCCACAGGCTGCAGCAAGTTACCCAACCTTCGCGCAGCCGGGGACGTGGGAACAACCGTCGTGGTTCCGGGGGCCAGCGGGCAGGCCAGTCCACCAACCCCCCCTCCGCACCAGCCTCCAAACCCTCCTAGTCTGACCTTTCAGGCCCATCAAATGCCAGTGGGCGGCAGGATTCGCCATCACCTCCCCCATTGGTGCACCATCACGTCGGACAGGTGGGTTTTGCAAATAGTCCGAAGGGGCTACTCCCTCCCTTTCGAGACTACCCCTCCATGCCACCAAGATACCACCGCATGTCGGAGGATCATCTGGCCCTTCTCCAGCAGGAAGTTACGGCTCTCTTGGCCAAGGGAGCCATCGAGCGCGTTCCTGTCCCAGAAGTAGGTCGTGGTTGTTACTTCCACTACTTTCTGGTCCCCAAGAAGGACAAGGGTCTGCGTCCTATCTTGGATCTCAGGGACGTCAACCGCTTCCTTCGGAAGGAGAAGTTCAAGATGTTGACGCTTGCTCAGGTCTTGTCTGCCCTCGACTCGCAAGACTGGATGGTAGCGTTGGACTTGCAGGACGCTTATTTTCACATCCCCGTCCTGCCGGCCCTGCGGCGTTACCTACGGTTCACGGTAGGCCACGAGCATTTTCAATTTACTGTGCTCCCCTTTGGGCTTACCAGCACCCCTCGGGTGTTCACGAAAGTGATGGCGGTGGTTCCAGCTCATCTGCGCAGTTCAGGGGTTTCAGTCTTCCCCTATCTCGACGACTGGCTGTTGAAGGCGGGCTCGCCCCAGGCAGTCGTCTCCCCCCTCCAGACTATGGCCGACCTCCTGCATTCCCTGGGGTTCTTCATCAATGTGCCAAAGTCGCACCTGATTCCCTCTCAGAAACTCCTCTTCATTGGAGAGGTTCTGGACACGATGCGGTTTCGGGTCTATCCTCCCGAGCTGCGAGTCCGGGATATTCAGGCTATGATTCCGATCTTTCAGCCTCTATCCCGGGTTTCGGTCAGAGTGACTCTGAGGCTGCTGGGCCTCATGGCCTCCTGCATCCTGCTGGTCGATCATGCCAGGTGGCATATGCGGGCTCTGCAGTGGGACCTGAAGTTCCAGTGGGCGCAGCATCAGGGGAATATGTCCGATTGCGTCCTGATCTCGGAGGGCACTGCACATCAACTGCAGTGGTGGCTCACGAACCAGGATTGGGTCAATGGCAGATCCCTCTCCCTTCCCCAACCAGACCACACTGTGGTGACGGACGCGTCCCTTCTGGGATGGGGCGGCCACATGGGAGAGGCGGAGATCAGAGGCCTCTGGTCTCCGGCGGAGTCCGGGCTCCACGTCAACCTTCTGGAGCTCCGGGCGATTCGTCTTGCACTCAAGGCATTCCTTCCCTCTGTCCGGGGAAGAGTAGTGCAGGTGTTCATGGACAACACCACCGCCATGTGGTACTGCAACAAACGGGGCGGGGCGGGGTGAGGTCGTGGACCCTCTGTCAAGAGGCCCTCCGCCTCTGGATATGGCTGGAACGTCAGGGCATATCCCTGGTGGTTCAACACCTGGCAGGTTCCCTGAACGCCAGGGCGGACGAACTCAGTGGCAGGTGCATGATGGATCACGAATGGCGTCTCCACTCGGAGGTGGTGCAAGGTCTCTTTCAACAATGTGGAGAGCCTTGGTTAGATCTATTCGCCACCGATGAGAACGCGCAATGTCAGCAATTCTGCGCGTTGGAATTTCCAAGGCGGCACTCGCTAGGCGAAGCCTTTCGTCGCAAGTGGAGTTGCGGTCTGTTGTACGCCTTTCCGCCTATACCACTTATGCCCAGAGTGCTGAAGAAGATCAGGCGCGACCGGGCCCAAGTCATTGTTGTGGCTCCTGATTGGGCACGAAGAGTCTGGTATCCCGAGCTGCTCAACATGGCCATCGATCCTCCGATCAGACTGCCTCTTCGGGAGGATCTTCTGTCGCAGCATCAGGGTCCTCCACCCGAACCTGTCCAGTCTCCACCTCCTTGCGTGGAGATTGAGCGGCGGCAGTTGACGTCTTTCGACCTGCCTCTCGAAGTCTGTGACGTAATCTTGGCAGCCAGGCGTCCCTCCACTAAAACGGTATACGCCTGCCGGTGGAACAAATTTGTGGCATGGTGCACAGCAAAGGCTGTGGATCCCCTTTCTGCCCCTCTTTCTAAAGTACTCTTGTTCCTTCTCTCTTTAGCCCAGCAGGGCACTGTCAAGGGCTATCTGTCAGCCATCTCTGCCTTCCTTCGGCTGCCAGATCAGCCTTCTCTTTTCAAGTCCCCGGTAGTTAACCGTTTCTTAAAAGGCTTAACACATCTTTTTCCTCCAATCCTCTTCGTTATGCCTCAGTGGGACTTGAATCTTGTACTAACTTATTTAATGTGTGCTCCCTTTGAGCCGCTTCATAGCTGTCCCTTCCGGCTCTTGACTCTTTTAAGACTGCTTTCCTGGTAGCCATCACTTCTGCTAGAAGGGTGAGTGAGCGCCAGGCTCTTTCTTCAAAACCTCCTTTCCTGTCTGTTCATCCGGACAAGGTGGTTCTCCGAACCGGCCATCCTTCCTTCCTAAGGTGGTTACTGTCTTCCACATTGGGGAGACCATTACTTTGCCCACCTTCTTTCTGCCTCTGCAACCTTCGAAGGAGGAAGAGAGGCTCCACCGTCTGGACCCAAAACGTGCTCTCTCCTTCTATCTGGATCGCACAAAACAGTTCCGGGTGGATGATCAACTTTTTGTTGGCTACGTTGGCGCAAAGAAGGGTCGGGCCGTACACAAACGCACCATTTCTCGATGGGTTGTGTTGTGTATTAAGGCTTGTTACTCTCTGGCTAAAAAGGAGCCTCCAGTCGGGCCACGCGCTCACTCCACCAGGGCGACGGCAGCCACTACTGCCTTGGGAAGAGGAGTTCCTCTGAATGACATCTGTCAGGCGGCCACGTGGGCATCGCTGCACACGTACACCAAACACTAATGCCTGGACAGCCAAGTCCGGAGAGACTGCTTCTTTGGCCGTTCTGTTCTCCAGGATTTTCTGGTGTGATCTTGGTTCGCAGACCCACCACCGGGGTTGGTATTGCTGGGGTATCTATTCTAAGGTAAGGAATCTATAACTACCGTGTTTCTTTCAGATGCACAAGTTACTTACCTTCGGTAACGATATATCTGTAAGAAACATTAGTTTGTTATAGATTCCTTACCGCCCCACCCATCCTCCCCGTTCTGCGAACTGATTTCTAGGGTTAAGGACATCCTTTCAGGGCCCTAGTTTTGTGCACCAGTGGTCAGTGTCTTGCATGGTTCTGCGTTTCTAGCGCGGAAAGTCGTGTACAGAACTGATGTCAGCGCGCGAGGGCGGCGTCTAAGTAGCTGCTGGGACGTCATCCCGGCGACCACCACGACGACGGACGCAGAGCCGACCGACGCGCAGAGGTACTGCTGATGAGAAAACTTTTCGGATCCAGTTTGACGCCTGGGGGTAATTCTAAGGTAGGGAATCTATAACTAACTAATGTTTCTTACAGATATATCGTTACCGAAGGTAAGTAACTTGTGCATCACAGTGAATCAACATTAAATAGACAATAGTGCAGATGGCACAGAGTTCAAAATGGTGAATATGTAAATTCAATAATCTAATCTGCAAGTAGATCCCAGGTTGTCAAACAATAAACAGCAGAAGTCTAGCATGAATTTTCAAATCTCCATTTTGAATAATCAATACACAACTCAAGGTATATTGTCGACGTTTCGACCCAAAGGTATGACTGCGGACCTTATCAGGACTAAGGCCATTTGTCTGTCTACCTCATTCTAGAGTGTAAACTCGTATTCATCAAGTAGAATAAAGCGTATGCATCTGAAAGAGACACGTTAGTGACAGATTCCTTACCTTAGAATATCCCCAGGCGTCAGGCTGGATCCGGAAAGTTTTTTGCGTAGCAGTACCCTTGCGCGTCGGTAGGCGGCGTCGTGCGGCTCCGCGTCCGTCGTCGGCGTCGTGATCGCCGGGATGACGTCGCGGGCAGTACTTAGGTGCCGCCCCTGCGCGCTGACGTCAGTTCTTCTTTTTCCGCGCCAGTAAGCGCAGATCCGGGATGAGCAGTGCCCTAGTCACTTTTTGACTATCTTTTTTGTGAAATTTTTCACTGTTTTCTTCAACGAGTCTTCACGACTCCTAAGGTGTCGTAGGGATGCCCGGCTTTAAGCCCTGCGAGGAATGTGGTCGTATGATGTCCATCACGGACCCCCACCTCGAGTGTCTCTTCTGTCTCGGCCGAGACCACGACACGAAGTCGTGCCCTGACTGCCGGAAACTTCATCCGAAGGCTTTGCGAGAGCGGTCTCGAAAGCTCCTTGAAGTCCGGCAGTCGGCTCCGCGCCGCACCAAGCCCCGGTCCCGGGAGAGGTCGAGGGGCCGGACGCGGAGTCCCCGCCGTTCGTCGGAATCCAAGTCTTCGCGCTCCTCCGGTAAGTCGAAGCACAAGAAGTCTAAGCGGCGTCATCGCTCTAAGACTTCGCCTCGCCGGTCGCGCGACTCGGCTGAGGTCCCTGTCGGCACCGTCCCCGCGGCCCCGGACGTGCCTGTCGAGTTGCCCCCGCATTACCCGTCCTACCCGGGTTCGGGGGCGACTCCGGCCGAAATACAGAAATTCCTGTCGGCCATGGCCCGCCTCTTCGGGCCTCAAGGTCCCTCCGGTGCGCCTTCGGGCCCCGCGGGCCCTGATGGGGTTGCTCCGGCGTCGCCGTCGACTCCGGTCCCGGCGTCGCCTGTCCCACCAGCCTTCGTCCCGGCCTCGGCTCCGGCCCCGGCCTCGACCCCGGTTCCGGTGGTGCCGCAACCCCCATCGACGCCGGTTGACCTAACCACGCCTCCGCCGACGCCGATGTCCCCGGTGCCGTTTCCGACGCCGTCCGGGGCTCCGGGCGGCGTCGTTCCCCGGTTCTCCCCGGGTCCGGACATGGAGCCGGACCGGCGTGCGCCCGACGCCGGTTCCGGCGCCGATGAGACCTTGGGTCCCTTATGTCCCTCCTCCTCCATCTTTTCAACCTGAGGAGGACCAGGAGAGCTGGGAGGGGTCTGACGACCCTCTCACACAACAGTGCGAGTTTGACCCGGACTGGGTTGAGGAACTTGGGGATGCCAGTGGGCTGGATACCTCCCCGACTCTGGCATGCTGTCTCCTCCCGTGGCAACGGAGGAGGGGGCTAATTTTGCAACGGTGTTGCGTAGAGCTGCTGGAGCCTTAAATCTCCAGTTGCCTACAGTGGCCGTCAGGACTAACCTCCTGACTGAAGTGCTTCAGCCGGCGGCCTCCTCTTCGGAGCCTGTGCTGCCGTTCAACGATGCACTCACTGACGTTCTTTTGGGTGCCTGGTCCAAACCCACCACAGGGGCTCCTGTGGATAGGAACGTGGCCCGACGCCATCGCCCGGCTCCGGGCGACCCCTGTTTCTCTCCCAACACCCCACCCCTGAGAGCTTGGTTGTCCAAGCCTCTGCCTCCCAAACAGCCTTCCCTACCGCCCCTCCGGATAGGGAATCCAAGCGCCTGGATCACTTTGGGAAGAAGGCTTTCTCTTCCTCCAGTGCTGGCTTGCGGTCTGTTAATACCGCTTGCCTCTTGGGCCGATACACCCACTCCCTGTGGGATTCGGTGGCTGATGTTTTGCCGCAGTGTTCTGAGGAGGTCCAGACACTGCTTACCCGCACTATTGCGGAAGGGCGTGATGCGGCTAAATATACCATCCGCTGTGGCCTTGATACCGCCGACTCGCTGGGCAGATCGCTTGCAACGACGGTGGCGCTGCGTCGCCACGCCTGGCTGAGAACCACTGGTTTTTCAGGGGATGTCCAGAATACTCTCATGGACATGCCCTTTGATGGAGTCGGTCTTTTTGGTTCGAAGGCAGACCATGCGCTGGAGCGTTTCAAGGACTCACGGGCTACTGCTAAGTCCCTGGGCCTTGCTGTTGTGCGCCCTCCGCAAGCGTCTGCTTTTCGCCCCTTTCGTGGCCACGGAAGGGGCGCCCAGTCACGTCCACAGGCCGGCCAACGGCCCGCGCAGCAAGCGCCTTCGCGTGGCCGAGGACGTGGATACCGCCGTGGCGGTTCGGGCAACCAGCGTGCGGGTCAGGCCACCACCTCCAACCCGTCCGCGGCCTCCAAGCCCTCCTAGTCCCTCCTTTCAGGTGCACAGCACGCCAGTCGGGGGCAGGGTCCGCCATCACCTTCACCACTGGCGTCCCATCACCTCGGACAAGTGGGTCTTGGACATTGTCCGAAGGGGCTACTCCCTCCCCTTCGAGACCACCCCCCAGCCATGCCACCTCCATTCCACCGCATGTCAGGGGATCACTTGGTGCTTCTACAGAAGGAAGTCACGGCCCTCTTGGCCAAGAGGGCCATCGAGCGTGTTCCGACCCCAGAAGTAGGGCGTGGTTGCTACTCCCACTACTTTCTGGTGCCCAAAAGGACAAGGAGGACATGCGTCCTATCTTGGACCTCCGGAACGTCAATCGCTTCCTCCGGAAGGAGAAGTTCAAGATGCTCACCCTAGCTCAGGTCTTGACTGCCCTCGACCCCGGAGACTGGTTGGTAGCGTTGGACTTGCAGGACGCCTGTTTCCACATCCCCGTCCTGCCGGCCCACCGGCGTTACCTTCGGTTCACGGTAGGCCTCGAGCATTTTCAGTTCACCGTGCTCCCCTTTGGCCTTACCAGTGCCCCTCGGGTGTTCACGAAAGTGATGGCGGTGGTCGCAGCTCATCTGCGCCGGGCAGGGGTTTCAGTCTTCCCCTACCTCGACGACTGGCTGCTGAAGGCGGGCTCGTCCCAGGCAGTCGTCTCCCACCTCCAGACTACGGCCGAACTCCTGCACTCGCTGGGGTTCTCCATCAATGTGCCGAAGTCGCATCTGATTCCTTCTCCACAGCTCCTTTTCATCGGAGCAGTTCTGGACACGACGCAGTTTCGGGCCTATCCTCCCGAACGGCGAGTCCGGGATATTCAGGCTATGATTCCGATCTTTCAGCCTTTATCCTGGGTTTCGGTACGGATGACCCTGAGGCTGCTGGGCCTCATGGCCTCCTGCATCCTGCTGGTCACTCATGCCAGATGGCATATGCGGGCTCTGCAGTGGGACCTGAAGTTCCAGTGGGCGCAGCACCAGGGCGACCTGTCCGATCACGTCCAGATCTCGGAGGGGACTGCAAAACAGTTGCAGTGGTGGCTCTCGAACCGGCAATGGGTCATGGGCAGATCCCTCTCCCTTCCCCAGCCAGAGCACACAGTTGTGACGGACGCGTCCCTTCTGGGATGGGGCGGTCACATGGGAGAGGCGGAGATCAGAGGCCTCTGGTCTCCGGCGGAGTCCCGGCTCCATATCAACCTTCTGGAGCTCCGGGCGATCCGACTTGCACTCAAGGCATTCCTTCCCTCTGTCAAAGGGAAGGTAGTGCAGGTGTTCACAGACAACACCACCGCCATGTGGTACTGCAACAAACAAGGCGGGGTGGGGTCGTGGACCCTTTGTCAGGAGGCTCTGCGCCTCTGGACATGGCTGGAACACCAGGGCATGTTCCTGGTGGTTCAACACCTGGCAGGTTCCCTGAACGCCAGGGCGGACGAACTCAGCCGCAGGTGCATGATGGATCACGAATGGCGTCTTCACTCGGAAGTGGCGCAAGGACTCTTTCTACAGTGGGGAGAGCCTTGGTTAGATCTATTCGCCACCGAAGAGAACGCGCAATGTCATCAGTTCTGCGCGTTGGAATTTCCAAGGCGGCACTCGCTCGGCGACGCTTTTCGTCACGAGTGGAGTTGCGGTCTATTGTACGCCTTTCCGCCTATACCACTTCTACCCAGAGTGTTGAAGAAGATTCGGCTCGACCGGGCCCAAGTCATTCTTGTGGCTCCGGACTGGGCTCGAAGAGTTTGGTATCCCGAGCTACTCAATATGAGCGTAGATCCCCGATCCGTCTGCCTCTTCGGGAGGATCTTCTGTCGCAGCAGCAGGGGACGGTCCTCCACCCGAACCTGTCCAGTCTACACCTGCTTGCGTGGAGATTGAGCGGCGGCAGTTGATTCCTTTCGACTTGCCTCCCGAAGTTTGTGATGTGATTCTGGCAGCCAGGCGTCCCTCCACTAAAGTGGTATACGCCTGCAGGTGGAACAAATTTGTGGCATGGTGCACAGCAAAGGCTGTGAATCCCCTTTCTGCCCCTCTTTCTGAGGTCCTTCTGTTCCTTCTCTCTCTGGCCCAACAGGGTTCTGCCCTGGGTACCATCAAGGGTTATCTTTGTGCTATCTCGGCCTTCCTCAGGCTCCCTGATCAGCCCTCCCTTTTCAAGTCCCCTGTTGTTAACAGGTTCTTAAAAGGCATTACTCACCTCTTCCCTCCTGTTCCGTTTGTGATGCCTCAGTGGGACTTAAACTTGGTTCTTACCTTTTTAATGTGCGCTCCCTTTGAGCCTCTACATAACTGTCCTCTTCGTCTTCTGACTCTGAAGACAGCCTTTCTGGTGGCCATCACCTCCGCTCGGCGGGTGAGTGAGCTCCAGGCTCTATCTTGCAAACCTCCCTTTCTGTCTGTTCATCCAGACAAGGTTGTTCTTCGGACGCGTCCGTCCTTCTTGCCTAAGGTGGTTACTGCTTTCCACATTGGGCAGACCATCACTTTGCCCACCTTCTTTCCGCCTCCGCATCCTTCCAGAGAGGAAGAGAGGCTCCACCGTCTGGACCCAAAACGTGCGCTCTCTTTCTATATTGACCGCACAAAACACTTCCGGGTGGATGACCAGCTCTTTGTTGGCTACGTGGGCGCCAAAAAGGTCGGGCGGTGCACAAGAGGACCATCTCCCGCTGGGT
Source organism: Calotriton arnoldi (assembly GCA_963921515.1). Classification (NCBI taxonomy): domain Eukaryota; kingdom Metazoa; phylum Chordata; class Amphibia; order Caudata; family Salamandridae; genus Calotriton; species Calotriton arnoldi. The sequence goes on from CAWUFW010002160.1 coordinate 642,764, forward strand.
TACCTTGTGCATCAAGACCTGCTATTCTTTGGCTAAAAGGAGCCTCCTGTTGGGCTGCGTGCCCATTCCACCAGGGCAACGGCTGCTACCACGGCCTTGGGCCGCGGTGTTCCGCTGCCGGTTATCTGTCAGGCAGCTACGTGGGCCTCGCTGCACACGTTTACAAAGCATTACTGCCTTGACAGTCAGGTCCGGAGGGACGGCTTCTTTGGCCGTTCTGTCCTCCAGGACTTCCTTGTCTGATCTTTGTTCGCAGACCCACCACCGGGGTTGGTATTGCTGGGGTATCTATTCTAAGGTAAGGAATCTGTCACTAACGTGTCTCTTTCAGATGCACAAGTTACTAACTTGTGTAACGATATATCTGTAAGAGACAGTAGTTAGTGACAGATTCCTACCGCCCACCCATCCTCCCCGTTCTGCGAACTGATTTCTAGGGTTAAGGACATCCCTTTCAGGGCCCTAGTATTTTTCAGACACCTATGTCAGCTTCTTGCATGGCTCTGCGTTCCTGGCGCGGAAAGTCGTGTACAGAACTGACGTCAGCGCGCAGGGGCGGCGCCTAAGTACTGCCCGCGACGTCATCCCGGCGATCACGACGCCGACGACGGACGCGGAGCCGCACGACGCCGCCTACCGACGCGCAAGGGTACTGCTACGCAAAAACTTTCCGGATCCAGCCTGACGCCTGGGGATATTCTAAGGTAAGGAATCTGTCACTAACTACTGTCTCTTACAGATATATCGTTACACAAGTTAGTAACTTGTGCTTCCAGAACAGACTGTCGTCATCAATAACGTGTGAAACTAATGGATACAAAGATGGCTTAGTCACATCTCTACAAATCTGAGCCATACGGATCACTGTTGGATGTTCAGAGGGCAGTTCACCGCCATAAGGTTTACATGCATGTCCTGGAGGAGGACAACTATTTCCTAGTGCAGACTCTCTCCAAAACTAAGTTAACTGTTCAGTTTTTACTCAGGCTCAAGGACATGCGTACGTCGGTCCCAGATAACTTCAAAGACTCTGTTAAGGCAAAGGTAGTCACACATGGGTCGAAGAAAAGTTCAAAGCTATATCCATGGCCAGGTCCTGGCACACTCCTTAGTGGTACATACAGCACCGATCACCATGTTGATCAGACACTTAAAACAGTCCCCTTGATGCTACCCACAAGCACATGGCAGTCGCAGCAGCCACCCACTGGCGTATCGCACATTCTGTTGGCTTATTGTTGAGGTATAGCAGGTTTCATTGGGAAGAAATGGAGGCACTGGTGCAGCTTGTGGCCGAGGTGATTATTCTTGTTGCTGAGGTGATTATTTCCCATGCAATTTCCACTGTGCATAGAATGGTTCGGATACTGCTTACTGTAGCATAAACACTAGCATCTTGTTGCGCCACCATACATGACTATGCACCTACTCAACATCCAATTCATTAGGGAACATCTCTTTGGCCCCCAGTAGAAAAATGTTAGAAAAAATGAAGGACACCAAGATAGCGAAGTCCATGTGTACACTATAATCTGCCTCTCCAAGGGGGCCTTTTGCAGGCAACAAGCCAGGGAAAGACCACACCTCCCCAGACATGTACAAACCTACTAGCGCCAGCAGCAGGTCTTTCATGTGTCACTGTCAGGCAGAGGGTATACAAGGGGCAGGTCCTGGGGGAACAACAACAAAAACGGGGGCAAAGGATGCTATGCTAAAGGAGCCTCCTCCTCCTCCACACACTTACTTGCACACGTTCCCCCGTCACACAACACCTGCCAGGGGGATACTAAAGGATTCCCATCCCCACTGGGAGGAAATCACCTCAGATCAATAGATTTTGGCAGTAGTTCAGCAGGGCTATTGCTTAGAATTTACCCTCCGCCATTTCCCTCTGGCCCATTCTACATCTGAGACCACTAAACATGGGGCACTTTCATAAGACGTCGTACCGATACTCCTCCAAGGAATCTTCATGATGGCTTTAGACATGAAGGATGCCTACTTACATTTTACCATCCACGCTGTCCACGACTTGCACCTTTTTTTTTTTTTTTTATAAATTTGTTTATTGAGCAGCTTGCAGCAGCAATACACAAACCCCACTGGGGATCCAACAATACCAGCATTGCATAGTTCAATACAAGCCATTTTTGTTCCAAAAATTGCATCAGTAGTTATAATACAAAACATAGAACAAACAATTCCTGAAAGAGCAAGAGAATCCTCCCCCCCCCCCCACCTTCCCCCCGGCACTTTAGGTGATGTTACATCGTATAGTTGTTGGATTCTAATCACTGTAGACACACATGTGAGATAGCTCGTATAAGTAGTTCCAATTGCATTAATTCCCAATAAGGCACAAAAAAGAATGCATGACCCATTACAAATCAGGATGACTCAATAAATACACTGTCAGCGGGGCCCAGAAGTCTTTGGGCCGTGATGTCTCAGGCAGGTCCTCCGCATAGGCCTCCAGCTGTTCCCTACAATAAGTTAAGTCTCGGATCCATTTCCGGACCGTGGGTGTACTCTTCGCGCCCCAACATTGTGCTACAGCTCGCTTGGCCAGTAGTGTCGAGACAGCAACCAATCGCCGATTGCAAGGTTTCAGACACTTCACGTTACCCAGCAGGCATACCTCTGGTACACATCGCACTCGTTCCAACACAACATCCGTCAGCACGCTCGCAACCCTGGCCCAAAATGCAGCTATCACCGCACACTGCCACGCTAGGTGCAAAAAATCGGCGTCAGTCTGTCCGCACCGCACACAACAAGACGTGTCACGCAGTCCGAATTTCCGCAGTTGCATTGGAGTGTAGTATAACTGGTGTAAAAATTTAAAATGAATTATACGGAGATTGTAGTTTGCCGTGAGGCGCCCAGTTAACGCTCAGCAGAATTTCCAATGATCTGGTGACAAGGTGGACCCCAGCGCTGCATTCCATTTGAGATATGAAGGGTGTTCATCCGGCTCCCTCTCATGTAGTGACGCATCATATAACTTAGTAATCAGACCCTTACGCTCCTCTCCAGCTAGCATCGCCTGCAGTGCTCGCAATGTCTGTGGCTCAGCTGGATAATTAGGGTAGATAGCTCTGACCGCTTGTCGCACCCTCACGTATGTAAACACAGCATCAAGCCATGAGTCCGACCCGCCTGTACGTCTTGCAACGAGCAGAACTGGCCCTGTTTGTACAGGTCACCCATCTGCGTAACCCCGACAGCCTTCAGCGCGCGTAGAGCGGAATGCTCCTGTGCCGCTGAGATGTCTGTTTGCGCCGCTATTGGTAACGTCGGGGCATATAGGTAATCCAGCTGTGCCCTCCGAGCAAGGGCCTGCCAGGCCCAGGCAGTAGACTGCACAGAGTTAATTTCTGTCCTGGGGCCCCCGCCTCCACCTGAAAGGGCAGCCGCCACAAGTGGCAGCGGGAGTATTGCATCGGACTCAATCGCCGTATGGGGCAGAAACCGTTGCGGAAAGAACCAATAATGCGCAAATTGCGCCTGTGCGCACAGATAATATAAACGCATATCGGGTGCCTCGAAGCCACCATGGTCAAATGGCTGTACGAGAATATTCCAACTGCATCGAGGCTTCTTACCCCCCCAAACAAACGACAGTAGGGCTGATTGTAGCGTCTTAAAGAGAGAGATATTCAGACGGATGGGAATATTAACAAACAAATATAGTAATTTGGGTAAGATAGACATTTTTGTCACCGCAATGCGATCAGCAAGCGACAGGGGTAGCTGGGCCCACCGTTCAGCCTTGTCTGTAATCTGTGTGATAGCACGACCATAGTTCATAGAAATTACCTGATCAGGGTCTCTATGCAGCCATATTCCCAGGTATTTCACCGGGTCCCGGGTCCACGTCCGAGGGAAGTCCAGCTCAACCTCACAAGTGCCCGCCGTCAGTGGAAACACCGTCGACTTAGCCCAGTTGATCCCTAGTCCGGAGTAGCCCTCAAATTTAACATATTCGCGGAGCAACTCCGGAAGGTAGGTTGCAGGCTCGCGAACATATAGTAGCATGTCGTCGGCATACAGCGAGACCACGAGCGGTCGCTGCCTGAAGCGCAGTGCAGCTGATGCATGCCGTTGGCGAAGTTTGCAAGCAAGAGGCTCCAATGCCAGTGGAAAAAGCATCGGTGACAGGGGGCAGCCCTGCCGTGTGCCCCTGCCGATAGGGAAGGCCGACGACACCCAGCCATTGACACGATCTCTGGCCACGGGCTCGGTATACAGAACCCTGATCCACTGGAGGAAGAACTGGGGAAGGCCCATTCTTGTGAGTACTATGAACATATAATCCCACTGAAGGGAATCAAATGCTTTTGCTGCATCAAGCAGCACCGCTACTGCCTGAAAATCTGAGTCAAAATAATGTAGGGTAGCGAAAAGCGTGCGCAGATTATGCGTGGTTGACCTGGCAGGCACAAACCCTGATTGGTCAGGGAGCACCAGCAAGGGGACAAGAGGCTGTAGCCTGAGAGCGATCATCTTTGCTAATATCTTAGCATCGATATTAATAATTGAGAGAGGCCTATAGGAATCACAACGATTAGCAGCCTTATCAGTCTTTAAGAGCATAACCAGGAGGGCTTCCTTCAAAGAAGGCGGGAGATGTCCAGTGTCATACGCCTCCGCATAAACCTCCAGAAGTCTGGGGGCCAGATCAGCCACATAGGTCTTATAAAACTCACTAGGGAGCCCGTCCAATCCCGCAGCCTTACATGTGGGGAGGGACATAATAGCAAGCTTTACGTCCTCCACATCAAATGGTTGTGTAAGATATTCCCTATGATCCAAGGACAGCCAGCCAAGCGCGATGTCATCCAGATAGGAGTGTATGTCCTCTGGCTGTACCACGGCCTTGTTTTCGTAGAGTCTGGCGTAGAAATCAAGTATGGTCCCACTAATCGAGGGTGTGGTGTAATGGGCCGCCCCCGCATCATCAAGCATCTCCGTGATATAGTCCTGACTACGTGGAGCAGCTAACTTCTGTGCAAGCGAGTGGCTGGGCCTGCCTCCCTCCCCATAATATCTAGCCTTACTGCGTCTGGACCTATGAACCAACTCTTGATCGACAGTGTCATTATGTTCAGTCACTAACTCCCGGATCGCGGACAATGTCGCTGTAGAAGGGTCTTTCTCATAGGCGCGTTCTAAGGTGGAGATTTCCGCAGCTAATTTATGAATCCTACGTCTCAGATCTCTCAAGACACCTGCCTGCGCCCCCATACAGACACCCCTAATAGTCACCTTAAATGCTTCCCACAGGACACCAGCGCTGTTAACTGAGCCCTCATTCTCTCTAAAAAAAAATTCAAATGGCCTCCCCAACAGTGTGCCTGAAAACTGAGTCAGTCAATGAGGATGGCTGCAATCGCCATGTAAACGGAGGTCTCTCGCATGCGGGTACCTGCAGCTCTAGAAGCACAGGAGAATGATCCGAAAACGTCCGGGCCATATAGCTAACCTTAACCGCCCAAGTACAAGCAGCCTCAGTAACAAGCCAGAAATCCAGGCGGGACCACGTCCCATGTACAGAGGAGACAAAAGTACTCTCACGCACCTCAGGATGCTGCAATCGCCAAACATCATGTAAACTTCCTGCGGCATCAGTCCCAGCAACATCTCAGAAGCCTGCTTAGGCCGTGTCATCCCACTACCCAAACGGTCCACAGCAACATCCAGGCATACATTAAAATCACCACCCCAGAGTATCTCCACAGCGGGAAACCCCGAGATGCGGCGCCAGACATCCTTAAAGAAGGCAGGATCATCGATATTCGGTCCATACACATTCACCAAAAGCACACTCGCTCCACCCAGCTGGCCATGCACAAGTGCCATTGGGCCTAGGTCATCTGTTTCGGCTCGAGTGACCGTAAATGGAACCCCCTGTTTAACCAGGATCATCACTCCCCGTGCATAGCTGGAATAGGAGGACGCTATTCGCACCCCTGCCCACCGACCACCCACATTGCGGTGAGCTCTCTCAATAATAAACATGGTGGAAAGCTGGTCAGCACCAAAAATGTCCTTAATCAAATTTTCCACGAATGTCTCCTTTTTGCCCACATTCGTTGATTCTGGCAGCCCTGTAATTTGAATATTATTACGCCGGGAGCGGGCTTCTAAGTCCTCATTCTTGGCTTGAATAAGGGATAGGACCTTCTCCATATTAAGTGTCTTCCCAGCAACATCGCTCAAACCATCCTCCGCCGCAGACACCCGCTGCTCAACTTCTCCCATGCGGGTGTTTGGCTTCTCGAGCTGCGCAGACATGTGATCTAGGCGGTGATTCACAGCCGCCATCGTACCCTCTATAGATTGGAGGCTATGGCCAATAGTGTTGTCTCGATAGTGGAGGGCCCCCCATCCTGGGCGTCCGCCTCTGAATCAGAGGCTGCCTTTTGTAGAGTTTTGGTGGATTTGCGCGCCTCAAACGTGAGGCGAGGTTGAGACTTATCAGCCCTCCCCATATTATCTGCAGCTGGAGCCAGGCAATCTAATAGGGAGTGGAGATGAAGAGGACACCCCTCAGACATGCACTATCCAGGCCTCGGGATCAGTATGTATAGGGCACTTGCAGCAACCAGCCCAGCGGATCCACTGGCACGCAAATAGAAGAAGAGCCAACCACCTGCACACCACACCAGGAGGACTAGGAGAGTGAGAGCACCACCGCAGTTCGAGGTACCAACTGTAGCCCACCTATGCTAAAGCGGCACGTGGCGCAGGCCCCCTGCAGCAGGGCCTCCAACAGTCACAATAAAGCAAAGGAATAGGGGCCTCCGCAGTTCCAGGAGCGTAGAGCGAAGCGGTGCACTAGGGACCAGCAACAAAAGTAATCCAGCAGATAACTGCGCAGCAAGGCCCAGGCCCGGACAATCCCAACACAGCAGAGCATAGCACAGGTACCAACGCGCCAAAGTATATAAAATGCAGGCCCAACAGTCTCAGGGTGCACGTTATCAGCTTAGTGCCTCGTGTTATATTGTTCGTGGAGTGGTTTGCGTGTACAAAACTAGGCACCAAGCATATAAGTAGAAGGGATCCAACAAGACGCCCAACAGACTGCCAGGTAGCTCCCCGAGACAGCACACATAGGGGAGGGAGCAGCCCAGGCAGCAACAGAGGGCAGTGGTAATCACACCGCGTTCTTGTAGTAGGCAGCAAGCACAATGCAGGCAGAGGCAGAGGTGACCTGGCACTCAGCAGTAGGGCCCACATGCAGTTTCAGGCCCCCAGACGATGAACGGTTGCACCGGGGCAGCAGTGTATTAGGGACAGTCTAAGGCAACCGGCCGCAGTGTGGGACAAAGCCAATGGAGATGGATCGCCACAGGTACACCAGACAGGACATCAGCAGCAGAGGCAGGTATTCCCACGTTGCAGTGCAGCAGCGCCCCAGACAAATGGGGCCCGCGACCCTCCGCGCGCAACGTCACCCAGCGGCGGCTCACAGGCCGCGGCACACACCAGGCCCGCACCCGCCTCCGCAGAAACAGGCCCGAACTGGGCCGCGCCCCACTCACCACCACCGGGCGCACAGGAATCACCGCCGGGCACCTCCACCGCTCACACAGGCCAGTCCGGACCGAAAGGCCCCCTCCACCGCCTCCGGCCGCGGCTCTTCTCCTGACGACAGGGGCTCAGCACTTATCCACCGCTCGACAGCCACAAGGTTCGGGGAAAAACCTGCGAACTCCGGTAGTGCGTCACCCACCGCTTCAGCTCCGCAGGCAGCAGGCGAACTCCCGCGGATTGCAGGGGATGCAAACCTCAGGATTCAAACGCCGACCTCAGGGCCTCGCAGGCGCCGCCATTTTTGCAGGCGCGCGGCCGGGACCTATCACGCTAGAGTTGCGGTAGTTGCAGCGGTCTCAGGCAGTCAAAACCTTCCCCAATGCAGGCAGGATATCTTTACACGCAGGATGCGTTCGTCGTAGCGCCTAGATGTCGTTATTAACAGGCGGATAATGGACGGATCTGTGCTCAGCCGGGCAGAGCCGCACTAGGGTGCGGCCATTTTGCCGTGCGCCCTCTAGCGCCCCCACGACTAGCACCTTGAGTTCATGGTCAGTAAACACTACCAATTCAAAATTCTACCCTTAGCTACAGCTTCCAGGGTATTCACCTTGACGTCAGGCTGATTAAAAGCAAAAGCAGGGGGGGCGTGGCCAAGCCGGCGACCAAGATGGCCGCACGGCATTGAAGCTTCAGCACCTGATGCCCTTCACTTAACGGAAACCACACGTTCCTGTCATCCATTCTTCCAAAAATGTCGCCCAGCGGACATCCAACACTCTAGCAACATCGCTGAGGGCGGCGGGTCCCGGCTCCGTGTCATCGAGCCGACATGGGACCCCGCCAGGGCGTGAGGCGGCCCAGCCTGCCTCGGAGGCCCCGCGACAACAGGCCGGAGCTGCGGTGCTTCGCTGGGCCTTCTCTCCGCCCCAAGCTGCCCTCGGCTGGGAACACTGAGGCCTGAACGCCGGTGCCGGAGTTGGAACGAGCCACAACAGCCAGCATCCGGGACCCTGGTGAGTGACAGAAGCCGCTCCACGGCCTAACGGCATGCGCGGCCCGGCACGGGAGCCGGCGTGGGCCTGACACTGATCCGCTGTCCTCCCCGGGCCCGGCACAGCTCCCAAAGTAAACGGCACCGGCCCCTTTACCCTCCGGAGACGCCGCACGTACACCCACTCTCTCCGGTAGGGGAAAGAGCAGCCGCAAAGTGAGGCCTCACCCAACTAACCGCTCCAACATGGCAGAAACTATTAGCCTAGAGGTAGGCCCAAAGCAAGGCCTCGGCCCATCCCGTATAGCTCTGGACTCCCCTTGAGCTCACCACTGCCACAGGGACAACACACGGGATTATCCCCCCTCCTCCTTATACTGGGGGCCAGACACGGCACCACCAAGCGGGAGGGGCAGAGAGAAAACACTTATTGGGCTACAGCACCGGGACCTTGCTGGGCCCCATCTACTCTCGTGCCTGCAAACCGGAATGCACGGCCAAGCCGTACTCTGCCTCATCACGCAGGGTGCTACCTAGCGGGCCCCATAGCCGGAGCGCAGCCTCGAACCACGCACTCTTAAAAACCCCACCACCCACTTGTTTCTTGGGCCCAGCTCCCTCATGCCCGAAGCAACTCAAGACGCTGGTCGAGGTCCCCTCCAGGGCATAAACACCCTGGTGCTCTTCTCTCCTCCTCGAGGCTGGACACTCCTCTCTCGGAGCTCAACGGACTGGCGGCCCCTCTGTGACATCCCTCCTGTTTTTCACTGCGGCACAACCAACTGGCATAATGGGTCAAGGCGATCCGAAACAGCATAAGCTGACCTTTGACAAGCCTGGCACATCAGAACGCTCTGGTCAGCGGCGAGGTAGAGTCGGACACACAACCCCCCGCACTGGAGGGCACAGCGGCCATCATGGCGGAACTGCGCCCTGAGTTCCGCGCCATCTACTCCAGATTCAACTCACCTCGCGACTCGACAGAATGGGAGAACGCCTTGACAGGCAAAACACCCGGCTTGATGCAGCTGAAGAACGTATCTCCACCCATGAAGACCAAGCCAAAGACACCACGCGCCAGTTAGAAAAGACGGAGTGATTGCTGAAGGCCGTAGCAATAAAGAATGAAGACTTAGAGGCCAGATCCCAGAGAAATAATATACGGGTTCTGGGCCTAGCAGAGTCTACAAACATTGGGCGCCCCGAGGACTTCGTAGAGACATTGCTTACCGAACTTTTCGGAACTGAAAAATTCTCCAAGGTCCTCCTCGTGGAAAGGGCGCACAAGTCACTGGGCACCCGCCCACCCCCGGGCACCCCTCAGCGGGCCATATTCGCACGCTTACTCAACTATAGGGACTGGGACACAACTCTTCGCCTGGCCCGAGAGAATGCACTGTTACATTACCAAGGCTCCATGCTCAACTTCTACCCGGACCACACAGCCTCAGTTCAAGAACCATGTCGCAAATTTACAGATGCAAAAACGCAGCTTAGTCCTAAAATACGCCATGCTCTACCCTGCACGGTTGAGAGTAACCATAGGTGATAAACACCGTTATTTTGATACCCTGGCCGAAGCTCTGACCTTCTGTAAACTACAAAATAATACTAACCGCAGAAGCCCTCCTCACTTCTCTGGACGCCCGTCCCCGGACCGACAGCTGGCAGCATGTGCTGAACTCTTTACCTCAGAATAACGGTTGCCTTGTTCTCCCCCTCTCGCTACCTCCCTTTCCACCGTGATGGCAAGTACTCTCTGCCTTGTGTTTTGACATAAACTGGGGATTGTTCCTCTATTACAGTGCGCTGTGAAGCGACGGCAACCTACATTGGAACTAAGTGATGACTACGATGTTTCAAAACTTTACAAACGTTTCTGTACTCCTCTTCTACAAGTGGTACATTATACAGAACGGGCATTGGGCATCCGAAGCGTTGCCTGCCCCCTACGGATGACACCGACCGGTTTGATTTTGAGATGTTATTTTTTTTATGTTGGGATATTGGCTATTCGCCAGGCCTTTGCGCCATGGTGAGGGTCGGGGGTGGTTTCTTTGGGTATTTGTTCTCTCTTATGCTTTTTTGCCCCCTCTTTCTGTCCTCGTTCCCTCCCCATGTGCTCCCCCCCTCCTCCGCATGCAGTGCACTCCATAATCACATCATATACACATACATCCACCTGTCCCTATGGCATTGACTCCTGATGCAAGTGTTGAGGTGAGGCTGCTTACCTGGAACGTGCGGGGACTTAACAACCCCAGGAAATGTAAGCTTGTACTAGCCTACCTCCGTAGACACCACATTAAGTTAGCATTTCTACAGCAAACACACCTACCCCCACAAACCTCCCCCCCCATTTGCTTCCTCTTGGGGCCCCATCGATTCTTCTCTGCCTACAGCACTTACTCCTGTGGAGTGTGTATCCTAATTCATCGTAGCCTCCCCTTCACCCATCCGCTCACCATCGCCGATGAACACGGGCTATACCTTATTTATGGTGGTCGGGTCACTGCTGGGCAAAACAACCCTACTCCTCAACATCTACGTTTCCAACATAGATGACCCTGCATTCTTTTCTGATCTCCATGCACTGCTCGACAGGCATGATTATGACACACTACTTCTCAGGGGAGATCTGAACCTCTTTGGCTGTGCTCCGGACAAAACATAAAGCTTCAAGCTCTACGAGCATTCCAAGACCTTCTGCACTCCCTAGCTCTGCGTGACGTATGGTGGTCACACCACCCTGATGCACCAGGCTGCACATTTCATTCAGCACCACATTCTACCTGGACACGAATAGATTGTTGGCTTACTAACGCACTTGGCTGCCAATGGATTCGCAACATAGAAACACAATGCCGTAGTTTATCGGACCACGCACCCGTGCTACTTCATCTGGCTATCCCATACACTACTGGGTCGGAATGCAGATGGACCTTCCGGGCTACAGCTTTGTTAGACACCCTCTTCAAATCCGAGCTGCACGACGCAATTCTCGAATACTTCACATCAAACTCTGGCTCGGTGACACAATACGCAATGTTATGGGACGCATTCAAGGCCTATATTCATGGCATTTGCATCTCCACGCAAGCTGGGGTCCTACGCTCAATACGCAATAGCCTTGCCCGACTTGAAGCCGAACTGACGCAATTAGACAACTCGCCCACTTCATCTGACACTTCTCATAAACGCAACCCTCTCATACTCGAATTTAATGAACACGCTGACAGGGAGGCCACACTACTGGGCAAATACCGTGCGGCACGCAGATACGGCGAGAGAGAGCGCGCTGGCAGGACTCTTGCACGCCTGGTGCGACCCCCCCCCCCCCAGAGAACTGGACACATCACTTCACTGCAGCGCCCCGACGACTCCATTGCCACAGACAATACCGACATAATGGCAGAACTAGTTTCGTACTCTCGGTCTCTATATGCGACTAAACTCCCCACTGACTTCACACATCATCTCAACTACTTGGAAGTGGTCGCAATGGTATGGCTGACTACGGGGCCAGCACAATTCCTCAGTGAACCCTTTACCGCGGAAGAGGTCGGCCAGGCCATAGACGATCAAAGGCTCCCGACCTTGATGGACTATCCGAGACCTTTTACAAAACATTTAATCAAACACCTATACCAAATCTACTGTAGGTCTATGCTGAATCACTTGCTAACGGCGCTCTCCCCCCTTCAATGAGAGAAGTAGCAATCTCTCTTCTGCTGAAACCTGGAAAAGACCCCACTACTTGCAATTCATATCGCCCCCTCTCCTTAATAAACTTCGACAAGAAAATACTTGCGAAGATGTTAGCCAATAGACTATCGCTACTATTGGACCAAATTCTCTCACCGGTACAACCCGGTTTCATTCTGCATAGATCGACCGCCCTGAACCTCCGCACTGTATTTTCAGTGATAAATAGGATGTCACTGACTACCCCAGCGGCGGTGGCCCTTCTCAACGCCGAGAAGGCCTTCGACTCCCTTGAATGGCCTTTTCTCTTTGCCACGCTCCATAAGCTTGGCATGCCAGCAAACTTCATCACATTGATTGCACTTCTATACTCATCCCCCACGGCCAGGTTCCGAGTGAACGGCTCCCTTTCAGCTCCCTTCCCGGTGGCACGCGTCAGGGCTGTCCCCTTTCTCCCCTGATCTTTATAGTAGCAATGGATTCCCTAGTCAGGCATCTCCAAGAGAAACATATGCACCGCAGCCTCCGATTCCGCCCAGGACCTCTGCTTTTATCTATGTATGCAGATGATATCCTGCTTTTCATCAGAGACCCTAACACGAATTTGCAACCCCTCATCGCCGAGATCAGCAGCTTTGGAGACATATCCGGCCTGCGTATTAACTGGGGCAAGTCGGAGCTATTCCCTCTCTTAGACTCGACTAACCCGGCAGGTGGCAATCTCCCTCTCCGGTGGGCGGCGGATACCACTAAATACCTAGGAATCACCCTGCACAGAAATAAAGAAAAGGTTATCCGTCTTAACTATGGACCCGCCATGGAGATGCTCACCTTGCAGGTAGAGCGCTGGATCCAGCAACCATTATCCATGGCCGGCCGCATTGCCCTTATTAAAATGAATGTCCTTCCTCGATTCTTATACTTATTTGTCAATATACCTATCCCATTAACTAAGGCATTCTTTTCGCAACTCCGCGGCCTGCTGATCCCCTTGGTTTGGGCTGGGCGGAGGCCGCCTATAGCCTGGGACACTCTAACCCTTCCTTACAAATGAGGAGGATTTGCTGTCCCCGACCTACATTTATATTACCTGGTCACACAGGCCCAGTTCGCTTACCACTGGTTCCACCCTGACACTCGCATACCATACACCAAACCCGAGCGAGACCTGTCCGAACCCACCCCTCTAGGGGCAATATTTCCATTAGGCATGCGACTAGACCCTAAGGATATACAGCCTTTATCTACCACTTTCCGGGCCTGGCGCAAGCTGAGCCTACTTCTAGGCTCAGGCTCTCTATACTCACCCAACCTCCCATTACCTCAGAACCCACTTATACCATCTACAGCCGAGAAAGTAGTTCAACGTACACTCAGTAAGTTGCAATTACACACTATGGGATCCCTATTTCCGGATGGCCACGCGGTGTTCATGGCCGACCTGATTACGCGGGCAGAGATGTCCCACATGGACAAATTAATTGTGACTAGACTACTCGGTGCTCTCCGCTCAACAATCCCCTCCTTTCCCCTCCCACCGTAGGAGTTCGCACCTCTCACACTCCTGATAGCTGACAAGGATGTGTCGCACCTGGTCACTAAGCTATTCCGGGCGTGTATGGTGCTCAAACAAGTAAAATACAGGTGGGCGCGGCGCCACTGGGAAGAGGATCTAGGTCAACCCTTATTTGACAAAGAGTGGACCTGCAGTCATGAACAAATTAAGAGGGTATCCCCCAACCACAGGCATAAACTGCTTCATTTCAAATTAATTCACCGAATATACATCACACCGGTAGAACTGGCCAAATATGACCCCTCCAAATCATCCCAATGCCAATTCCCCAACACCGACTTTGCACATATGACCTGGACCTGTCCACTCATATCTAGATACTGGATCGCAATATTTCAGGTGGTGCTCTCCGATATAACCTCCACACCACTTGCCCCCGCCACCAAACTGGCCCTATTGGGAGTAGTCCAGGACATCACACTTAGTCATCGCAGATTCATAGCTATAGCACTACTGTTAGCTAAAAGGGAAATCACATTGCATTGGGGCACCAGACAATGCCCCACAAAGGAGGTATGGCTCCGCAGTATGACATACTGCGATATGCAAACTGAGATATACTCCTCACTCCAACCACCTGCCTCACGACCTCATGACCTAAGGATATGTGGCATCTATATCGCCTTTACCTACACCCCCTGCAACATGAGTCCCCTGCCCCATCCCCAGCATCTTCAACTGATCATGATAGAACATCACCCACAAACTCGCCACGTCCGCACTGAGAATTGCCCCAACGGGAATGCATGCCTGCTTCATACTTGCCATATTTCTAGTTGCTTATACCATCCCCCCGCGCCCCCCTCCACTATCTCCTCAAAATAGCCGTGGCCTTTCCGGCCCCTAAACCTGTCTATCTTGAGTGTCCATGCGGGTAGACCACCCCCCCCCCCCCGCTTTCTGCACCCTCCCCTCTTTCTCTTCCTTCTTAATCTATCCCCCTTTGGACGCACTAAATTCTTGCTGTGTAAAATGTCTTCTTTTCTGGGACCACCCGCTGCCGAAATGGACTAATATCCTCATGTCCTATTGGTATCATGGACACCTGTGCTTGACACACCATTGCAAGATTTTATGTACTATAACTGTCCCCCTCGGCATTGCTGCCCCATTTTTCCTTTCCCCCGAAGACAAATATCATTGTAGCCTCTCCCTCTTCTCTGTTCCTCTTTTGCTTGTATTTGTATATTAAACAATAAAATCAACAACAACAACAAAAAAACGAAAGCAGACATCCGGGTAATATTTCCTAGCAAAGTTTTGGTTCTCCAACATGAGATCTTAATCGGTTCCTACATTTTTGAAAGTGCCACCATTTCCACCCATGCATTTGTGACCCATGAACCCAGAAAATGTTCTTGGGAGCTAATATTACACTTGAAGAAACTTTGGAAACTGTAGGTGATACGCTGGCCCTTCATCAATGTTCTATACATGCAGCACTGTAGCTGTCATTGCCGAGAGATATTTAATCCCTTTCTGTCCCTCATAAACATAACCCAGGTAATCACCCACTCCCATTGCATCTCTATCAACATTCAGAGCAAACTCATGACAGTGCATATGCCCATTCATTCAGGACCACTAAGTGTGATGCCTAGTAGTACCAATGTAATGCTTTATGCACTCATATGTATTGAGTCCACGTGATGACCTTTGACTACCATTGTTTTAATTGACTCTGTGTGTTTTAACTTACTTTATCTTGAACTTACTTTATCATTTTTTGTGCACTTGCATTTTGACTTATGATTTCATTTCGTGTCTCCTTATAGCTTCAGAGTAGGAGTGTTTCAAAACAGCCTTGCCTGAAACAGAACATGTGGGATGTGCGTTTGAAAGCATGAGAGAGAGAAATATGTGGAATGTGCTTCTCTGCCTCGAAATGTAGTGCTATAGGCAATGGTGCGCAAATGTGCATTATGTTGTACATTGAGAAATGAAGTTTTACCAGTGCGCTTCAACGTGCCCTAACTCCATCTTGAATTCTGACTCTGTCTGGTTTAAGTTCTGCACACACAAGCAGGCCCCCAAGTTACTCACGGTTATTTAGGTTATTCGCGTTCAAGATTGTTTACCTCTTTGAGGGTGTTTTTGTACTCTTTGAGATGTTTTCTACTTTCGCAAGCTTCACTAAGATAAGGGGCTGGAACATGTAGTGTGGGAGCATGAGGAGAATACGTGAGAAACCTTTGCCTTGGAATGCTTGCAGGAGCTTGGCCAGCACCAGTAAGTTTCCTTGATGCAGAGGGTGTCTTTTCCAACCTTCTCGTGCATTGAGAATATTATAAAAACTGGGGTTTCTTTGCTCGAAAACCGGGTTCTCTACTGTGAGATGATCGCATCTGCTCAGTGCTGCATTTCCCCGCTTAAGGAGTCTGTTGACTCCAGGATTGGAATCCCCCAGTCTTGAAGACAGAGTGGTCTCTGAGAGTCCTAGGGTCTCTGGCTCTATACGGAAGTTATTAAATACTAAAAGAGGAACTGTGGGCTGTAGGAAAGTGCCCCTTTTGCATGGTTACCCCCCACTTTGTGTCTAACACATGAAGCACTTTGACTTGGTGTGCCCTGGGTCCCTCCCAATCTGGTTCCAAGGGCCTGTGTTCTTTCCCAAAGCTGTACCTTTGTACCCCCAATCGGCACATCTCTGGCCACAGGTAGGCACCTTGTGAAAAGATACCAGGGGTACCAAGGGCACTTTGACCAGGGAAGGCCTGTAAGGGCTGCAGCACCTATTGTGCCACCCTTAGGGGCCCTGTACCTTAACACCCACACACTGCCATTGCAGGCTGCGTGTTTTGGTGCAGAGAAAAGTGAAGAGTTGACATGGCACACAACCCACTGCCTGAGGCCCAGGAAGGTCCCCCCTCAAGCAGGGTGCACTAGCCCTCGGGTGAGGGTACAGTGGCGTGAGCCCTGTACCCCCACAGTATCTAAGTCCATTCTTAGACATTGTAAGTGTAGTAAAGCCATAAAGAGTATATGATCTGGGAGCTGGTCATTATGACCTCCACAGCTCCATAATAGCTTTACTGAAACCTGGGAAGTTTGGTACCAAACTGCTCAGCACATTAAACCCACACTGATGCCCCTTGAATAACGACCAGCCCTGGTGTAGTTCCTTAATGGCTGCCCGCCATTTGCTACCACTAGACAGGTTTCTGGATCCCTGGGTAGGGAGTCTCTGCTCTCTAGGTCCAGAAACAAAGCCCATCCTGGGTAGAGGTGTCATGCCTCCTCCCCCAGAATGGGCTGGGTCCACGAAGGGGAAGCTTCAAAGGCCTGCCGCCTTTGTAAGCCGGCCTTGCCTTTTGCTGCCCACAGCAACTGGCACCCACTGGTTCTGCCCCCCACTTTGGGCGGGAGAATCGGTAGGAAAACCAAGCTAGGAGAAGAGGTGTGCCCACCTTTGCCAACCCCACCCCTCAGGTGGGGGAGGCGAGGTGAAGCACACATCTCAGTTCTCTCCATCTTGAAGATGAGGGGACCCTGGCAATTAGGGAGAGGCTCATGCCCCCTCCCGCTGTAGGGTGGCATTATAGGGAGTGTACCCACCCCAAGGAAGGGACCCTTTGGTCCCGACCTGCACACCCCTTTAACGCCCTTAAATATAGTATTTAGGGGCAACCCTGAACCTTGCCTCCTCAGATTTGAAGAAGAAAGAAGAAGGACAGAAGAGCCGTGCTGACCCAGGAAGAAGAGGACACCTACTGCTTTGGCACCAGCCCTACCGGCCTGTCCCGCCTTCAACCTGCCTACAGCAAGAACCCCGGCGAGTTCAGCAGCCAGAAACCCCCAGAACCTGGAGGACCTGCCCTGCACTCCTCTAACAGACTCTGTCTCCCGTGAGCACCGGATTTGCTCAAGCCAAGACTCACCCACAGAATCCAGATTCAGCCGGCTCTGTGATTCTGTACCACTCTGTGCCCTACGCCCACGGCCTGAGTGGCCCAACACCACGAGGAGGTCTCCCCAGCCATCCTGACCTGGGATCTGGTGATCCCCGATCTCCCTCAAGCTGACGCCTGCAGCCTCAACCTGAAGGGTCCCCCGACCGCAACCGGAGCTGGTAAGAAGAATCCGATGCCAAAAGATACACCTACATCCAATGCCCCACGACCTTGGGTAGCCCAACCGACGGTGTCCAGGCATCCCCAAAGAATCCAACTTACCTCTCCAGCCAGTGGTTGCTTCCAGGAAGCCTCCCTGCCCGAGCCTGCAGCATCTTGACTGAACCGAAGATCCTCATTGAAAACCATTAGGTCCCCGATGTCTCCTTAGCACACTGCACCCGGCCGCCCCTGTGCTGCTGGTGGTGCAGCTCCTGTGCTGATTGTTGGCCCCTGCAGTGCTGATCTCTACCCCAGGAGGTTTTCTCCCACAGCCAAGTGGCCTGCTCACAAGCAGTCCCTAACCGAAGGCCCCATTTGTCCCATTGGCTAACATTGGGTCCCTGCACTCTGCACCCGGCTAACCCAGTGTCGCTGGTGGTGCAACTTTAGTGCCGGCCTAGACCTTGGGGAACCTTGGTCCTAACCCCCAAAATTCCCATTTGTGAGTCGAGTACTTACCTGTGAAACCGATAACAATTTTTCTTCCATAGGGTCTAATGTTATGTGTTTTTGTCCCTAAAAATGTTCGAAAGTGTTGAACTGATGTTTGTATGGAGAAAAAGTAACTACTCTGAAAATCTTTAAAAATCTTACTTACCATGCATTGTGAGATCCCCTGCGTGGTATCTAGGCATACCACCCCGAGTAATAATGTAATCCAAAAGTATTCAAAAAGTAATCACTGTGTAATTTAAACTGCTTTTTGACCAATACCAACCTGTAACGATTGAAAATTCAACCACGACTGCATTTCCTTGTAAAGTCTTGCATTTGAGAGTATATTTTACTTACCTGTGCCAAGTCCTGCTTAGTTCTAAAAATAAAACGTAAGTATACCTTTTTATACTTATCTAATTGGTCTGGATTCAGTCTCTCAGTGTGTGCCATCAGTCTTGATTGAGTGAATACAGTAAATACTTAACACACTCTCTGGATAAGCCTAACTGCTCGTCCACACTACCACAAAGAAAGCTGTTAGTACTTACCTAATTTAGCCTCTGCTGTACTTTAGGGGATCCACTGCACACTATACCTTACTTTGGTATAGTATATCAGAGCCAGCTTCCTACATCCATGTTTTGCCATCTCCACAGATCCACCATCTTATGGCCTCTGCATTGTCTACCAGCAGAGTCCAAGCCCCTGGTCTCCTCATACCTCCACCAGATAGCCTCCCCTAACTGTTATCCATAACCATGTTCAAGTCCCCATCCTAGATGAGGTGGACCTGAGGCATCTGTGTCATCATGGCATTGATCTGTTTTAAAGCTACGACTTATAGTTATGGTGGAAGGTAAGCTGGTATTAACACAATCAGCTCACCATCCCATGAGCCAAGACCTGCAGCTTGACACCGCGTGGGTCCATCCAGATTTGAAGTACCACACTGGGCAGGGATGTTTTCAATAAGACTGCTGTGCCCTTTGATCTAGTTGAATATCTGGTATGTAAAAAATGTCAGTATCTAGTCCTTCGAATGTGGTGACAAATATTCCCTGCTAGGTGTGTTTCTTAAGTACTTGCTATGTCTGTCTCAGGTCTAATAAGCACTTGAACCACAACCCACCATTTGAGCTTGTTTCCCAAGTCCTTGATGTTCCAGGTCACTATTTTTAGGAAACGTTTACTCATTCCTATGGGGCTATTTATTTCAATATTCCCCTCTCCGAGAGTGATCCCACAAAGTCTACAAACATTACCACTTAAAATGCACTTACTAACGGAAGCGAACAACCTAAAAACACACATTACCCAAACTCCCTCTCCTCACAGAGCTGCGCTATGGGTCTTGAACTACCCACTGCCCCAACATTGTAACCTCTAATGCACAAGTAACACATTTCACTCCCTATGGGGTAATGTGGCAAAGAGAAATGTGAATAATACAGGGTCCTTTGTTTCATCCTATTCTCCCTACATCCCCAATAGGAATTCCCTTCTTCACATTACTCTTCTTCAAGCCCTAGCCACTTTTTATAACATGCATAGATTACCCATATATTATGTAATTTGGGTCTCGCATCATAGTTAGGATGCAAAGGAGCTATATTCGGGTAAGAAAGAATACCCCTTCCAAATGGGGGAGGTAGGGATCCAGTCACATACCACCACATTCATCACGTGGCCTAATCACTACTCTGCCCCTCCTTCTGTGTCCAACTGTGCCTTTGTCTGATCTTCTATCCTCTTCGAGCCATTTGACACTTGTTTCTCACTGTAAGAAATTGCCCTCTTTTTGCATGGTTGCCCCCACTTTTTGCTAAACTGCTGATATACTTTGACTGAGTGTGCCCTGGGCTCCTGCCAAGCAGGTACCCAGGGCCTATGTTCTTTCCCTAAAACTGCATTTAAAACAAAACCCAATTGGCACTCTCTGGCCACAGGTCAGCCCCTTGTAAATGGTACCACGGTACCAAGGGCACTGTGGCCAGGGAAGGCCTCTAAGGGCTGCAGCACTTATTGTACCACCCTTAGAGGCCCTGTACCTTTACACACACACACACTCCCTTTGCAGGCTGCATATTTTGGTGCAGAACAAAGTGAAGAGTCGACATGGCACACATCCCTGTGTGCCATGCCTACAACCCACTGCCCTGGCATAGATCAGCCACCCCTCTAGCTGGTTGCACTATACCAGTGGTGAGGGTACAGGTGCATGAGCCTGTACCCCTACAGTGTCTAAGCCAATTCTTAGACATTGTAAATGCAGTAATGCCATTAAGAGTATATGGTGCTGGGAGTTTGTCATTACGAACGCCACAGTACCATAATGGCTTTACTGAAAACTGGGAAGTTTGGTATCAAACTTCTCAGCACATTAAACCCACACTGATGCCAGTGTGGGATTTAATGAAAAATGCACACAGAGGGCATCTTAGAGATGCCCCCTGAAAAACGACCTAACACTAGTGTCTAGGCTGAGTGGCTGCTCACCGGCTGCCACCACCAGACATGTTTCTAGACCCCTGGGTCGAGTGCCTGCTGCTCTCGAGGGTCTGAAACCATGCACATCCTGGGACGAGGTGCCAAGCCTCCTCCCCCAGGATGGGCAGGGTCCACGAAGGGGAAGCTTCAAAGGCTTGCCACCTTTGTGAGCTTCACCGGGCCTTTTGCTGCTTCCAGCAACTGGCCCCCACCGGTTCTGACCCCCACTTTGGGCGGGAGAATCGGCGGGAAAATCAAGTTAAGAAGGGAGGTGTGCCCATCTTTGCCAACCCCACCCCTCAGGTGGGGGAGGCGAGGTGAAGCACAACTCTCAGTACCCGCCATCTTGCAGATGGGGGGACCCAGCCAACCAGAGTGATGCATATGCCCCCCTTCCACTGGAGGGTGGTATAGTAGGGGTGTACCCACCCCAAGGAAGGGACCCATTGGTCCCAACCTTTACTTACCTGTAATGCCCCTAATTCTAGTATTTAGGGGCACCCCTGAACCTTGCCTCCTCAGACAAGAACCGACCAAGAAGAAAAGAAGAAGAAGGACCAAAAAGCTGTGCTGAAGCTAAGATGAGGAGGACGCCCACTGACTTGGCCCCAGCCCTACCGGCCTGTCCCCACCTCGAACCTGCAGAAGCGAAATCCCGGTGTGTCTTGCAGCCAGCAACCTCGAGAACCCCAAGGACCTGCCCTGCCTGCCACAGAAAAGATTCTGTCTCCCGTGAGCACCGGATTTGCTCACCCACAGTCTCTGGCTCCGGCCAAATCCGCGAGTCTGCACCCGACGTCCACGGCCCGAGTTCGAGTGGCCCAACACCACAAGGAGGTCTCCTCGTCGATCCTGACCTGAGATCTGGTGATCTCTGACCTGCCTCGACCCTCTCCACGACGCCTGCAGTCTCTTTCTGGAGGATCCCCCCACCGCGACCGGAGCTGGTAAGAACACCAGACGCCTAAAGACGCCCCTGCATCCGAAGTCCCACGGCCTTGGGTGGCCCAACCAACGGTGTCCCAGCATCCCCAGGCATCCCAACTTACCTCTCCAACTGGTGGTCACCTCCAGAAGATCTTCGTCCCCGAGCCTGCAGTCTTTGTCAAAACCGGAGAATCCCCATTGAAACCAACAGGGCACCCGACGCCAAAACAGCACCCTGCACCCAGCCGCCCCTGCTCTGCTGCGGTTGTACTTTGGGTGCTAACTCGGGTCCCCCTTTGCCCTGAGCCTAACACCAGGAGCTTTGCTCCCACAACCCTGTGGCCTGCTCGTGAGCAGCCACCAACCGGAGGTCCCCTATCCCCCATTGGATAACATTGGGCCTCAGCACTCTGCACCCGGCCGCCCTAGTGCCGCTGAGGGTGCTTTGAGAGTGCATCCTTGACCCTGGGGGAACCCTTGTTCTAACCCCAGAAACTCAACCCCAAAGACTGAGTACTTACCTGTTAACCGATAACTTCATTTCTCTCCATAGGGATACATTGACTGTTCTTCCTTGAAAAATGTTCTAAGTGTGGAGTTGATTTGTATGAAAACCTGAAAAACTACAACTGTGCAAAACTGATTTTACTTACCTTTTGTCTAGGAAATGTCCCAGTGTGATATCTAGGCATATCACACTGAGTAGAAAAAGTAACTTAAAAAGTAATCTGAAAAGGGGGCGTAGCTTGCTCGCGACCAAGATGGCCGCTTGAGCGTGTAGCTCCGCAAATACCACCTAATTATCCGTCAATATCTGCATTCTGAGGTGTGCAGTCGGCACTATCGCGACGGATACAGCAGCCGGAATTGCTGAGGAGTGTTGCGCTCTTGCTCCGACAGACGGCTGCGCCGGGCGGCAAAGCGGGACACATCTGCCTGTTTAACAAGCGGCTAGGCCTGAATCCCCGGACTCCCGTGGTCAGCGAGGCCGCTCTCCCCGCCCGGTGCAGCGGCAAATTCAAGCGTATCACGCCCGACGGTGAGGATTGGCCCCCCTCCCCCTCCTATCACCGAGCGACGAGTAGAC
This sequence comes from Calotriton arnoldi, assembly GCA_963921515.1. NCBI lineage: Eukaryota > Metazoa > Chordata > Amphibia > Caudata > Salamandridae > Calotriton > Calotriton arnoldi. The sequence continues at coordinate 665,632 of CAWUFW010002160.1, forward strand.
CCTGCGCCCTCTGGTTCCCGTGGTATCCCCTCTTGGCTGGCTGGGCTGCTAAGAGGGCAGGGAGCTTCGGAGGCGAGCGCCAACGGGAGCGCACTGGCCCGGGACGACGCCACTGCCACTGCTGCGGCTCGAGGTGAGGTGACGCGGGAGGCCTTACTGCGGCGGCTGGATGCCGTGAAATCTCCGGAGGTGCTCTTCCTGCGGTGCTGCTGGCTTGAAGCACGAGACACTCGTTTCTGATTTAACTGCCTGCTACGTGGTGCGCCGCCCGCCATTTTAGACTGCCTTCACCCTGCCCCGTCCTCGCTGATTCCTGGATGGAGGGGGTGCGAAAGCGGTGACGACTCTGCTGGGCTGAATGGCGCGGCTGTGGTGAGTGTTGGGGATCCTTATTCTACTGAGAGTGCTATGTTGAAGGCTGCTACTTACCTACCATACTAGCCCACGCCTGAAGTGTGAGCCAGCCCAAGCGGCCCCAACCATAAGGCACACAATCGCCGCTGCCACCGCTTGGGGGCTGCTACTGCTCCACGGCTCGTTTTGCTGGGCGACAACGTGCTCCCTCCTCCTCAAGTTAGCCATTGCCGGTGACGTGCGGGGCTAGCTTTGTGCGCCTGACTTGGGGAGCAGTGCTGTCTTGTGGGGGCAACTACCTGCGTCATTTACGTGGAGGAAAAGCTACATCCACCAGCAGCCTGAGTGTCTGGTTCCCCCCCCCCCTCTCATTTTCTTACCTCTACAGCGGAAACTGCGAGGCTTATTTTACACCCCCCTGGATATCCTGCTGCAGCCCCACGGAGAGGTTCCGAATCCATTACAATATTCCTAATACCTCGTCATCACAGACGCGACCAGTTGGTGTACACGTACAGTCAGTGGCTGACTGGGACCGGCCGCGCTCTTGCCTTGACAAAGCGAGGAAACGGATCGGAGATGGGCAAAGTCGACCGAACACAACCAAAAATCTCCTTCGACCAGAGGAAGTCTAAGGGGCGCAAGGCCGCAGCGGACGATGGTGAGAACACGCAGGACCCGCCTCAGGAGGAACCAGAAGGAGACATTCGTGCTATGCTCGCAGCGATGGAGAAGGGCCTGCAGAGTAGCCTCTCAGTGCTAGGCTCTAAGATGGACTCTCTTTCCTATCGTATGGATAGAATGTCTGAAAGACTAGACAAACAAGCACAGCGTTTGGATATGGCAGAACGCCGTGTCACGGAGGTTGAGGAGGCACAGACGACGCTAGACGTGGGCCACAAGCAGTTGGGGAAAGTTATGCAGGTTCTACAGGACAAGATGGAGGACTTGGAAGCTCGTTCGAGACGTAGCAACCTTAGAATCGCAGGCCTTCCGGAATCCACCCTGACTGGCAACATGGAACAGTTTATTGAAAAATTGCTTGACACGCTCCTTGGGCATGAGACTTTCTCATCCATGTTTGTGGTCGAACGGGCGCACCGCTCCCTGGGTCCGCGTCCGGTGCCGGGAGCTCCTCCGAGGCCGATCATAGCGAAGCTTCTTAACTACCGCGACAGAGACTCAGCACTACGAGCGGCCAGGGACAAGCAACCGCTCCAATTTGAGGGCTCCACTATATCGCTGTTCCCTGACTTTACTCTCAAGGTGCAAGAGGCGTGCCGGCAGTTTGCCCCATTGAAGAAGCAACTTAGAGAGAGCAACATTGACTATGCTATGCTCTACCCTGCCAGACTCCGGATTAATCGCCAAGGACAGTCGCATATCTTCACAGACCCGAAGGCTTTGCAGAGGGCAATGAAGGAATGGGTCAAAGACAAACGTCGCAGCCCTGAGAGATCCCCGCTGGGCGAAGCAGAAGGAAGCGGCCTTGAAGAACAAGACTGATTGTGGGACTCTGTATTATGCAGATAAGATAGTTATCGCTGGGGGGAATGTACGATGTTGAACTGCCTTATGAGGAGTATTTATATCAAGATGCTGGGTTTAGTGCCTTAAGTCTGGTGCTGTAGCTGTAGAGGGAAGGTGCGCGCAGTTATTGGCCGCAGGGGAAAAGGACTACAAGGAATTAACGTATTTGTTGGTCATGATAGTTCAAAATCCAGAAGCCGGGAGGGGGGTTAACTGTATGCTGACAGCCTCAGAAGTTCTAAATCCTTGAGGTGGTATGCGGAGCAGAGGCCAGACGAGGTCTCCTTCAGTTTGTGTAGGGAGCGTGCTACCTCTGCCCGCGAGTGTAATGCACAGTTGGGGTATTGTTTTATGGGGGGTGGAGGGATGGGACCTCTACGCACTCTATTGAAGTATTTGCAATTGCTGTTTTCTTTTGGTGCGGCACAGAAGGTCCGGTTGCCTGTTCTTCGTCTAGGCTTGGTTGGGGTTTGCCTGGCGTGGGTGGGGGGTGGGATGGGATGGGGTTTTGAGAGACGCAGAGTTGATGAAGGACACAACACACTTTGCACAGTTACTATGCAGGTAGCAGATTCTTATGGCTGACACTGACAGGACAAGTTCGACAGAGTACGATACAGCTGGTGGCTCTCCCCGCAGGGTGGTTACACAGGGTAAACTGCGCGCTCTCACATGGAATGTGCGAGGTCTCAACGACCACAGGAAACTACGCAAAGTGCTGGCATACCTGACAAGGCATGACATCGACGTCGCACTCCTACAGGAAACACACCTTCCTCTCTCTAGTCCACTGCTTCGTAGTAGGGGCTTGCAGGGAAACACGCACGCTGCGGGCTTCACCACTCATGCCCGGGGGTACTTACATGGGTTCGCCCTAAATCTGCCTTCACACTTGAACCCTTACACACGGATGTTAATGGTAGATATGTGATCTCTGGCTGTCGGGGTAAGGGACTGGATCTACTTGTAATAAATGTTTATGGGCCCAACTATGACAACCCCGACTTCTATACTGCCTTGTCTGGTAGGGTGTAGACCTTAGGGGTGGGGCAGCAACTGTGGGGCGGGGACTTCAATTTAGTTTTAAATCCGGAACGTGACCGCTCAGGAGGACCGGTCAGACATGTCACTGCCGCGGCTAGAACACTCACAGATTTTATGGTGCAAACAGACCTGTATGATGTGTGGAGGCAGCGGGTCCCTGATAAAGGGGGTTATACACACTACTCGGCATACTATCACTTACACACACATATTGATTACTGGTTGGCCTCTAGGCAACTGTATAGCCATGTGAGGACTTGCGAGGTGCTGCCACATACACTCTCGGACCATTCCCCGGTTCTGGTCGTGATTGATACCCCCTTAAGGACTATCCCCCCCTACACTTGGAGGTTCCCCCCATACTCCCTATTAGACGCGGTGTTTAAGGCGGATCTGGCAGAGGCAATTGCAACGTATTTTGACAAGAATGTGGGCTCGGTAGAGAGCTTCCGGGTGGTGTGGGAGGCGTTTAAAGTGTACATCCGAGGGGTCACGATGTCTAAGCACTCGGGAGTCCTTAAAGCACTACGCAAGAGGTTGGCTGACTTGGAGGCCACATTGGCCAACTTAGAGACATGTCTACAACAAGGTGTTGACGACGAGGTGATGGGAGAATTCAAAGCCCGACTGGAGGAGTTCCAGGACACGGCTGATGCTGAAATTAAACATCTCGGCAAATATGCCACTGCTCGCATTTACGGTGAAGGCGAAAGGCCAGGTAGGGTCCTTGCTCAGTTGTTAAGGAAGCGTCGGGAACGCACGGGGTCACTGAACTGAAGTCAGCAGAGGGGATCATGCTATCTGAAGACTCTGCCATAGCAGAGAGGTTCAGGCAATTCTACTCGACATTATACTCTTCGCGTAGTTCAAGCACAGAGGAGGGAATTTTGGACTACTTAACACATATTAAGTTGCCTTGGCTGACTAATACGCATCGCGAATTCTTGATGCGTCCATTAGAAAAAGAGGAAATACTTCTAGCACTATCTAGTATGAGAGCCGGCAGTGCCCCAGGGATAGATGGCCTGACAGTGGCCTTCTATAAGGCGTTCTTGGACCTACTGTTGCCGCACTTAGCCACTTTATTTGATGACATGTGTGAGTCAGGCACAATGCCGCCCTCAATGAGAGAGGCTGTTATTGTGGCCATTTTGAAGCCGGGAAAACCACCTGAGGAGTGTTCGTCATATCGTCCACTTTCATTGCTTAACGTTGCCACCACAATCTTCGCAAAGATCCTGGCCAATCGTCTGGTACCTCTGGTCCCCACGTTGGTTGCTCCAGAGCAGGCTGGGTTTGTTCCGGGACGTAACATCACCTATAATTTACACACAGTGTTTGGCGCCCTCCAGCATACTATACCGGACACTCACGCAGTTGCGGTGTTTTTAGATATGGAGAAGGCATTCGACTCTGTTGAATGGCCCTTCATGAGACAGGTTCTGTTGCGTATGGGCGTGGGAGAGGTCTTCTTACAACTGCTGGGGATACTCTATAGCTTGCCCACGGCCCGTATTAAAATTGGAGACTTAGTAACGGAACCGATACGTATTACGAGGGGTACAAGGCAGGGTTGTCCGCTCTCTCCGATCCTCTATGCATTAGTTGCCGAACCCTTAGCCTGTGCGCTACGTGAATATCATAGATATAAGGGCATTCGCATCCCAGGTTATGAACTCATAGTTTCGACATATGCAGATGACACGCTTCTCTATGTTCGTGATCAAGAACGGCATCTCTCATCAGTCTTGCGGGAAGTAGTACACTTTGGGGGGGGTCTCGGGTCTGCGAGTCAATTGGTCAAAATCAATTATATTCCTCCTTACGCCATCCATGACTCAATTTGAACTGGAATACCCGTTACAATGGACGACGGAATCAGTAAGATACCTTGGTATCCAAGTACACTCAGACTCGGAAGTGGTTTTTAGGGAAAATTATGGAGTATTAGTTAGTAGACTGGAGGATGAGGTGGATATCTGGATTCGTTTACCGTTGACACTCCTGGGTAGAATCTCAATAATGAAGATGGTGATACTCCCTCGTTTTCTGTTTCTCTTCACAAATATCCCGATGGTCCTCCCTGGTATATTTTTTAAGAAAATCACAACTTTGATGGTCAAACTGGCATGGGCGGGCAAACAACCGAGGGTTAAGTGGCAAATTCTCACGTTACCTTATCACATGGGGGGGCGAGGGGCACCGGATTTGGATCTTTATTATAGAGCAGCGCAGAGTGCCCATGCCCATCTTTGGATACATGGTTCGCCAGATATTCCTCATTTGCGCATCGAACGCGAGGTCGCTACCCCGCACCCGCTGCCCACGTTGCTCTTTATACCTCCAGACCGAAGGACTGGCATTCTGGACTCGATAAATGCGACCACTCACGCCTGGCATCACCTATTAAAGATGCAAGCTGGGGCTATTCTGTATTCACCCTTGGCTCCCCTGGAGTGGTGTCATTGGCTGCCGCCATGTAGGGATGGGGGTGTGGTACGCGCACTTAACTCCATAGTGGTCGACACTATAGGGGATTTATTTGAGGGGGGCGCAGCGAAGGATTGGGATTCCGTGAATGAGGGAGATACTACGCCCTCACTACTCACCAAGTTCCAATACTGCAGGACCCGACATGCACTGCTACAGCTACTGGGGAGTGACCTGGCTGAACCGCCGGAAGTGACTGCTCTCTCCTTAGTCATAAAAACGCAGGCCCCGGCGAGACTAGTTTCTAAAATTTATAAACACGCTATGTCCTATAGGGAGAATCATTTTACGAAAGCCCGCTTGGCCTGGCAAAGCGACCTGAATAAGGAAATTGACGACGATATGTGGTTGTACTGTTGCCTAAATACGAAACGAGTTTCCCTTAATGGTAGACACTGTTTGATACACTTCAAATACCTCAATAGAGTCTACTATACCCCGGAAAGGCTTTGCAGATATGGATTGAGGGAGGACTCGAGATGTGCGCGTTGCAGCGAGCAAGTGGCGGGCTTCATGCATTTAGCATGGTTTTGCCCCGGGGTTGCTAGGTTTTGGGAACGTGTGTTTTCAGAACTGGCAGCGATAATAGGGCAGGTGCTTACACCTGAGCCGGCTTTAGCGCTGTTAGGCTACTCGAAACCTTTACCTAAAGGGATGCGCAGGTTAGTGGACATGGGGCTGTTGATGGCAAACCGCAGGGTGGCAATTTGTTGGTCAAGGGGACCGCTTCCTACGATGGCTCAATGGGCTTCCGACATGTTGTATTGCTCCACCCAAACGGAATGTTATAGTGACCTCCTACCTCCCCGCAATAGGCCTAAGAATGTTTGGGCATTGCACAATGTATATAGAGCCACTAAAGACAGCGAGAATGGGGAGACCATGGGAGGAGACCGGGCGTGAGTGTTCCCACCCCAGTAGTATAATGCCTCTGTTATATTCCTTAGTGAGAAGGACGCTCTATAGAGAAATCAGTGAGAGCGTGGGATAGTGTGGGATGTTGTAGACCTGTAAGTTACCTCAAGATCGGGGATATGCTACTCTCATGTCTTCTGGCCTGTCAGTGGGCGGGACACGTGATTAATATGATGTGTAACACTGCTTGCCTGCTATACTGTATCGCTCAGAATTGGAAAAATGTCAGGAACAATTGTCATTGTGATGTCATAATAACTGGACTGTGTCCTATGTTGATTGTATAATTATAATACAGAGTTTTTCTTGTCCTTGAAATGCACAATAAAGAAATAAAATTTAAAGAAAAAAAGTAATCTGAAAAGTAACTGAAGAGTAATCTGAAAAGTGATTTCGACATTGTGACTTCCCTGTATTTCAATCAACTGCATTTGAACCTGCATTCAATTGTAAAACACTGCATAAGATTTTGCTAAGCATTTATTTCACTTGCCTGTGCCAGGCTTGGTTCTAGAAATAAAGTAACTTAATAATATTTTTATACAAACAAAATTGGTCTGAGTTCAGTCTTTGAGTGTGTGACATCATTTGCTGATTGAGTGTGTACAACAAATGCTTAACACTACCCTCTGATAAAGCCTTACTGCTCGCCCACACTACCCCAGATAGAGAGTAAGGTGCTATCTACTTTTACCTCTGCCTACCTTTGAGGTTCCACTGGACTCTGTGCACACTATACCTCATTTTGGTATAGTATATACAGAGCCAGCTTCCTACACTTGCTCAAAGTCCAAGTCTGGTTCCTCTCCTTCGAAAGACTCGTTACCCTCTCCTCTTGTCCATTCCTCACCTATTTTGTCGGTTAACCTAATACAGGATGTTACTTTCCTATCTTGTAGAAAGCCTGCAACCAGTTCCACACAGCATTAGGTGGGTGAGAGTGCCAGGCTTTCACATCCAACAGAACTTTTAGCCTTACTGGAAAAAAATATGTATTTCACCGCTCTGCTTCTCAATTCTCTGTACAGACTGGGTGAAATCAAGAAAGAGAAGGATTTTTGCAGTTATATGTCCCTGTACTCTGCTTTCCTGTACGATTGCATTCCTCTCTCTATTATTCAACAAGGACGCCCCCGGCGGTGCCCCCTGACTTTGGGAGAGGGACTAGCGCGCAATGTTTCTTACACATAGAAAAACAAGTTCCACATAGAAAAACAATGAGGGCCTTCAGCTTCAAGTGGTTTTCGATATGATCCTCAATAAAGAGTTCGGATTTTGGTCCTTCTTCAGTCTCTGGCACCCCAAAGATGCAGAAACTCATCGCCCCTTCTGCATCTTCTACTTGCGCTTCAAGGAATTTGGGTTCACCATGCAATTTTGCCACAGCTTCTTTAAGATCCCTAATGTCATCTGCATTCTGGGTCCTCCATTCTCCACTGATGATATTCTCTCTGCCAGTTTCTAGACGTCTGCCCTGAGCAAATTTACTGAACTAGTTATGTTAGTCCTCTTTTCCAAGACTGATTTCTGTATCTTGGACCACCTTCAAAACTTCCCTCAATGAGGGTTCCTGTAACTTGGCTCCGGGAGCTTCAGCGTGGGCTCGTCTCTCGTTCCGCAGTGCTTTCGCCTGGAACGCATATTTGTCCTGGTTACTTTGCTGCTATGATCTGGTATGTCTGTTCGCACTTCTCAGGATGTGCAGTCCCTGTGTATATTCTTATTTAGTGTTTCCACTTTTTTGGGATTGTGTCTGTGGGCAACCATCACAGAGGCCTCTGCTCCCTGGGATCTCCTAAAGTCCCAACCCTTCCTTAGACACTGCTGTTCTGCAGAGTTGTCACTCAGGTGCAGGATAATGACTCCATGCAAAAGAGTACTCTACCCTAATTCTTACCTCTGTGTGTGTGCCTCTTTGGCGTTTTCACAGTCCTTAGGCCCACCCCCCCTTGGGTCTGCTTCCCTGCCCAACACCTTCCTCTTTAAAATTGTTCTCAGTTCATCCGCGATCATGTGTCCATCATGAGAGCCTTATTCTCTAGGGCTATCTGGCACCTGTGGCCATCCGCTGATTCCACCCTTCCTTCAGCAGCTTGGCCCGGTCACTCACCACAGCTCAGAAACAAGATGGCGACATGGCACAATGGAGAGTTTGTCCTCTGACTCTATCCCAGCTCTGGCACCTCTACGGCATCCTCACCACCTTCTCCTGCTGCCCGATCCTCCAGGAGTAAGGTGGACCAGCATGTTTGCCAGTCCAAGGATATAGAAAGGTATTGGGAATTAGATCATTACCTCCCTTTAGGCTCCTTTATGCGCCCGCTATTCACATCAGTTTCCTAGTCATGACCCCCCTGCTATACAAGTTCGCCTTTTTGAATCCCCGCCATTGAAGCATCACATCTACATAATGCTTTATTTGGAAACAGTTCATGCTATGACTGTTTCCCAAAGTCCTCTATTATTTTGACCTCTGTATCTAATCTCAAACTGGCAGTTTTGGGAGAAGTTATTCTGTACTCTTGTTACTTAGACTGATGCTTCGCAAATATGCATGTGTGACGTACAAAAATAGAAACACCTGTCTGTCTCTCTCCATTGGTATGTACTTCACCCGCTTTGGCATTTTCTAATTTCTTTGTTTTTAACCATGTTTTATTGTTCAACTTTAATATCGACATGGACTGTCTTTGTAATTTAAAACAGATGGCATTAAAGCAAATTCGTTCTAACATCAAATCGATCTTTGTATCATTAGGCGGAATGTGGAACGAACATTTAGCCAGTTCACCTGAACAGGGTGTACAATTTTGAGTGAGAGAAGGAAAATTTGTGGTAACGGTAAAGAAAAATCAACGCTTTGTGTACCCTGTTCATTATGCAGTACATGAACTATGAGGAAGATACTGGGAGAGGAATGTGTACTTTCACTGCAGGAAATTCTAAAAGGGTGGCTCTCTTTAGTAATTGTGTAATTTAAATAGAATAATCCTGGTTTTGCTTGTATCCACTAGAGAACCTTTGGAAGCCTACATCTATTATGGGCCTGTTTACTATCAGAAGCTGAAACACATGGTGCTAGACAAGATGCATGCAAGAGCTCGGGGACCTAGAGCGGTCCTGACCAGGTACGAAGTATTTTTTAATACTTTATTAAGGTATTGGTACATGCCTAAGTGTATCCATTTTATTTGACTGGTAGAGAAAAGGTGATGGTCATCTCCCATTGTACTGTATCAAATGGTATTGTCCCCAGAAAGAAACTTTTGCCTGCTTTACAGCCAGGTATAATTTATTGATCAGCACAGTTTGATCAGTTCCCAAGGCATAAATATTATTCACTTGGCTGTCAAAAGACCTCCATCAGGCACAGAGGAAGAGTCAGTCTTGTAATGACCTTTCTCATGCAAATCATTCTTTAAAAATAAAAGCTTCTATCTCTCCAGTTCCAGTTTCCACATCTAGCGTGAACTTGATTAAATGATCCAGTGGATCCATGGGGAAACTGTTACATGCATTTAAAAAAGCTATTCTGTGTTGATGACTAAAATGTTTGTCCTTTTGATGCTAGTGTCAAGTTGAGCTTCCCATAGCCATGAGCATGAAACGTTAGGAAATGTTTGCCCTTTTTGTACAGGCACGTCTAGCTAATAATAAAGAGCCCTAGGACAACACTGATTGGGCAATTACAAGGTACGCCACTTTGGCCTTTTAGCTTCACCCATGTCCATGTAGCCCTTTCCTTTTTTGATTCACTGCTGGTCCTTTCGCAGGTGATGATGCATAGTTGAGCATTGGCAACATTTTCCCAGTCCTGGGCTTGCCAAACATCCTCCAGCATTTGGTTGCTTCAGAGTGTGCCTTGACCTTCTGTGCCTTTTATCACTCTTCTGCTCTTTGCCACTAGTTCCTTAAACCCTACACAGAGCTAGCTCAGTAATTCATTTTCATGCAATGACAGCAAGGACTACAACAGGCGTGAAAGGATATACATTTTGGCAGCTGTATTATGGCTAAAACCAGACTATATGCACTTTATAGCTATAGAATTTGTCAGACTTTCTTCCAAACTACCTTGGTTAAGCCTAATCTTTATGGCTCAGTCACAGTAGATGCATACATGTCCAGCATCTCAGCAGCAGGGAATATGCATGATATTAGAATGTTCGTATATTTTAATATTGTTCCTCATACTGTTAAGTAGGTGTTTCACTTTTATTATTGGAAAGCTGACCAGTTTCAGTCTGGCACATAACAAAAGGGTTCATATAAGAAATCTGCATGTGGCAGACCTTCTGAGTCCCAAAGTGATCGCCACTTCTTGAATCTCTGAGCTGCTTTATTTTCCAGCCTTGCAAAGGTGACAGATCGCAAAGATGCTTCCTGCTCATCTCCGATGGTAGGCGGATGCGGTGGCCCATTAGGAGATCACTCCTTGACATTCCAGGACACTAATGAAACTGAGTAATATGGGGCCAAGATTGCAGTGTATGATGAGGAGAGTAGGGGTGGCCAGTGTACCCTGGCATAGGTAGTGTCATTAGGTGGAGGGGAACTCCGGTAACAGTAATGTGAGGGGTGCCTGACCTGATAGTTCTGGTAGAGTTTATGGGGCAAATGAAAGGTCAGTACTCCTTTGCCGATTAAAAACACAGCCCACTCTAAACCCTTAAGCCAGAGGTAAAACCCTTAGTATTGCTAGAACTCAGCATGATTTCCATCCCATTTGTAGACTTGTTGAAAGATTGTGAGTTAATCTATGCTCTCATATTGCAGTACATAAGTCGGTGTCTAAAGCTAGATTTATCCCCCATGATAAAGAATCTGAAATTAAAAAACGGCTATTTACTAAAGAATGCCCAATAGATACATAAGAAAGGGGACACCTCATCTAAAAAAGATTGAGATCTGTGTTTACTTATCAACAATTATGTATTTTTAAAATTATGTTTAAAAGGTTTGCCTGCAGCTACTAAATGGAGTGTTGTACGGGTCCTACTAATTAAGTAAGACTGTGCGTTTGGACAACATATGCGTCCAAATATGGGACTGAGCCCACTATATTCAGTATGTTGGCCCAACTCCTAACTAGCTCACAGTGCACCATCTGGACCCCTAAACCTGACAGGGTACCGGATGGTGTCTGCAACCTCAGAACATGAACACTTTCATTTCCCCAAGGAAATAGTGGAAACAGATATACCTTTTCCTTGTTACCTCAGGCATACCCAAAGGGAGACATAAGAAATACACAAATTTGGCATTTCAAACATTTATTGAAGCAATTGGATTCTTGTGTAAAATACATGAGCTGCAGTTATTAGTAGAAGGAGACACAGCATTGTTACCAGTATTACAAGAATGGCGAATAAGATGAATAATTCAACCATTATAATTATTGCAGTGATTATATGAATATATGAACATATATCATAATGGTACTCCCACCTAGTACTACCTATAATCTAGAGAGCATAGTATCAATGCATTATGCTAGATCAGTTGGAGCAGCCTAACTCTCCATTTACCTGTATGTGATGTATCAGGAAGCTAGTCTTGTGTAGAACAAGCCCCCGTCCTTTGCAGGATAGATATGAGAGTCCGCAACGCTGGAAATGAGTAACAAGTAAATGTCCAGGATAATCCATGGAAGTGCTCCTCTGGCGAGCTAAAGCTCAGAAGCAGTTTATATAATAGAAATTGGTTCCATTTGCACTCTGTCTGAGGTCCACTCACACAAGATGGCCGACCAGTGAGGAGCTCCGGCTGAGGGCTCCCAGCCAGGCATCGGCTTTCTGGCTTAAATCCCCAGACTTCTACCACCCTCCGCGGATCAACCTACTCACCCGAGGTCCTGTTCCTTTCTGCGGTCCTTGGTGCTCCAATCTTTCGCTTGTGAGCCCGAGATTTCTCGAAAGAAACGCGTTTGAGGCTTTCTCCTGTGGAGTCTAGAGCAAGCATGGCCGATGCCCGGTGGAGCCGCCCAGTCAGCTATAGGGGAGTCTGGCCCGGCATCTCGCCGCGGCCGACACCTACCCAGCCAGGCATCGGGCACAGCTCCCCTCTCAGCTCCACTGCTCGTCTTCCTCCTCCCCCGCCTTCTCTCTGAAGTCCCTGGTGACCAACGTTCGGCGGAACCCTTTACAATGTTGCCGATGCCTCTCTGATCTCTCTGGATGGCTGCAGAGGAGCCGGGCGGAGGTTCTCCCCTCCTGACTCTCCCCCTGCCTCCGGGCTCGATTGCCGCTGCCTTCCCCTACAGTTACCTCGCCTACTGCGCCTCCCGCAAGTCAACTGGGACGATTTGGGATTTAGCGGAGGTAAGAACTTTCGGCACTGCTCTACATGGCTTTTTGAGCCTGTCACTCTCCCGTCCGTGCCGGAGAGGCGCCCATGCTGGTTCCAACTTTGCTGCCTCCTGTTCTCTTGGTCTGCTGCCCTGGCGCCCGTAACAGTTCCTCCCGTGACCTATCGACAACGGATCGGACACCGCTGCCCAGAACATTTGCACGTGGACGGCACCGCTGTGACTCGATAATAGATTGCCCCCCCATGACTATCTGGCTCTTTTCCCCATCTAGTGCCTCTCCATGAAATCAGCTCTTATTTCTCTTTTTTTCTCTGGACTTAGCCCCCCTGGCTTCTGGACTTGAACCCTTATGCTCCCCGCCATTTTGGGACTATTGCTAAGATGGCGGATCGAGGGTAGGAGAGGCAATTCGTACCCTCGATCCGCCATCTTAGCAATCCCTGTCCATCCTCCGTCCCCGCTGGTCTCCTGCTGGGCGACTTCGCGATTGTCTCTCGTTCGCCACTGACCTGCTCCTCGTTTTTCTGATTTTGTTGATATTTTGGTGCCTTTTCCGTTTTGTTTCCCTCTCACTTTCCTGTCCTTATCTGCTTTCCTTACCCTTTCCTTTCTGTGCTCCCCCTTTTTCTTCCACTGCCCCTTAGGCTGTTTCTTGCCTCCGCTTAACTTCCGCTTTTACTGTTATACCTCTTGTTGTTTGTTGCCTCATCATGCATCTTCTCATTGCCATCCTCGAGTATTCTCATATCCTTAACTCGTGTTTTTTTTTTTTTCTACTGTGTAACATTGTGTAATTGTTTTGTAACCTTGTGTAACTTGCTTCGTGCTGATACTCTGTTAAGCGCTCTGATACCTCCGGGTCTAGCCAGAGCTATATAAAACTCATCAAATAAATAAAATAAATAGTTAGTGTCATTGTTTGTTTTTCTGATTCAGAGCTGTCTCCTAACAGACAACAATATGCAAGGGCAGGGTGCTCAGTGTGCTTTATCCTTGAACAAAGTGTACAGTGTTGTGGTTACGAAGAAATGTGCTTGCAAGCAGAACACTTTCTGAGTATGTTATCATATACATGCAAAGCATGGGAAAAGTGACCGTCTGAAACGTTGTAAAATTTATAAGTGAACTTGTAAAATTGAAGCTTTTGTGCACAGGCCCTGATGAACCTCAATACAGGAGGGTAGCTGGGGTAGCGAGGCTGTGGCACCGGGCTCAAACTCTGATAGCCAGTTTTATTTTGTACTAAAGTCACAATGTTTTCCTCTCCAGTGGTGGCACTAACCCATAATCCTGACTTTATGCTAGGCATTGAAGACACAGGGTTTAGTAAGAGGAACTCACATGATCATCTTCGACTGAGAGATCTGTTTCAGATGGTTGAATTTCTCAACAGGCAACATGTATGGAGAAGTTTGACGTCACATTAACAGACAAATCCCGCTTGACTCATCTATTGCACTGGGAGAGAAGAACAAGATCAATAAATGAAACAGTAGGTAGAGACAAACTCAAAATAGAGTGAGTGTTTTTCAATAGACAATTAAAAAAGGTATCTCTGGCTTCTATAGCCACGTAAATAACGTGACCAAACCAAAACATAGCTACATGTCCAACTAGGAAAGGGAATTAGCTCTGGAAGTTCCAGAGGTGGTCTGGACCACCATACGTAGTGGGTGGTGAAATCGTAGTTGAACTCCACATAAAGAAAACTCTTAGAAAATACTATCTGAAAGAGACAGTTAGTTATAGATTCCTTACCTTAGAATTTCCCCCATGCGTCAGACTGGATCCGGAGAATTTGTTCTCAGCAGTACCCCTGCGCATCGGTAGGTGGAGTCGGTTGACTCTGCGTCTGTCGTCGTGGTCGCCGGGATGACGTTGCGGTGCCTACTTAGACGCCGCCCCTGCACGATGACGTCAGTTCTTTCTTTTTCCGCGCCAGCTTAGCGATGATCCGAAGAGAGCTACCCCTTTAGTCACTTTTTGACTAAGCTTTTTTTTTTTACATTTTGTCGACTTCTTTTTGAGTCTTCGACTCCTGGTGCGCGAGGGATGTCCCACCGTCGGACCGGCTTCAAACCCTGCGAGGCCTGTCACAAACTGATGTCTGTGACAGACCCGCCCCTCGTGTGCCTTTGGTGTCTGGAGCGCGACCACGACCCGAAGTCGTGCGCCGACTGCGGGGCCATGAATCCAAAGTCTTTGCGGGAGCGGTCCCGAAAGCTCTTGGAGGCCCGGCAGTCGGCTCTGCGTCGCTCCCGGTTCGGTTCAAGGGGAAGGTTTCCAGACCCCTCGCGGAGCCACCACACCTCGTCCCATTCAAAGTCTTCGAAGTCTTCGGGTAAGTCGAAGCACAAGAAGAAGGCAAAGAAGCATCGGCGCTCTTCGCCTTCTCCCCATCAGTCGGCTGATGCGACGTGGGATCCGGAGTGATGTCGCTCTAAGGCTCCATCTTCGGTGCCTCCTTCATGGACGACTCCACGCCTCCCTCCGTTTCCGGGAGCCGGGGCGTCCCCTGCCCAACTTCGTGCATTTTACAAAGCCCTCCATAGTATCTTTGGGCAGCCCGACTCTGCCGGCGCGCCTTCGGGCCCCACGGAGCCGGTCGGGGGTCCTGGGCCTTCGATGCCAGCGGCTCCGGCCCTGGCGCCGGAGGGCCACCGCGGATCCAGGCCTGGATCGACGCCGGTCGACCTTACTCGACCTTCCCCGGCGCCGATCCCGGCCATGACGCCCCCAGCGTCAGATGTGCCCCCGGCCGACGCCGTCCCCACCCTCACCCCCGAGATAGACCCGGAGCCAAACTGACGCCGGAGGGTACTTTTGTTTCCTTGTTCATCCCTGGTGTTCCCTA
The DNA here is from genome assembly GCA_963921515.1 of Calotriton arnoldi. NCBI lineage: Eukaryota > Metazoa > Chordata > Amphibia > Caudata > Salamandridae > Calotriton > Calotriton arnoldi. Next base: position 681,129 of record CAWUFW010002160.1, read on the forward strand.
TCGCCCAGAAGGTGGTGATGAGGATTGGGAGGGGTCACTAGGCCCTTTGGCAGACCAGCTTGAAGATCCGGACTGGAGAGAGGTCCTGGGTGACGCCAGTGGTCTGGACACTTCCCGAGACCTTGGCATGCTTTCTCCCCCTACAGTGGCTATGGAGGAGGGAGCGTCTTACGCTGTGGTGGTGAGAAGGTCAGTCGAGGCCTTGGGCCTGGATCTCCCTTCAGTGGCAGTCAGGACTAATCTCCTGACAGACGTGCTTCAGCCTGCGGCAACCTCCTCTACACCCCTTTTGCCCTTCAACGAAGCGCTCACTGACTCCTTCTGGGCACCTGGTCAAAGCCCAGAACAGGGGCTCCTGTGGAAAGGACGATTGCCCGCCACCACTGCCCGGCTCCGGGCGACCCAGTTTTTCTCACCCAATACCCTTCCCCCGAGAGCTTGGTGGCCCAAGCTTTTTCTTCCAAGGGTGCATTCCCTTCAGCTCCCCCAGACAGGGAATCCAAGAAGCTGGATCATCTTGGGAAGCTTCTTCCAGCTTGGCACTGCGGTCCGTGAATACTGCGTGCCTCTTGGGCCGATACTCCCATACTATCTGGGATACGGTCGCGCAAGTGCTGCCTCAGTGCCCGGAGGAGGCCCGGGTCGTTCTCTCCCAAGCAGTGGCAGATGGGAGATACGCAGCTAAATTCACGATTAAATGTGGATGGGATACCACGACGCACTGGGCAGAACAATTGCCACGTCCGTAGCCCTTAGGCGCTACACCTAGTTGTGGACCTCCTGGTTTTTGAGGGGATGTCCAGTCAACCTTGCTGGACATGTCCTTCGATGGCCGTTGCCTTTTTGGCGACAATGCAGACTCGGCGCTGGAGCGCTTTAAGGATTCTCGTGTTATGGCCAGATCCTTGGGCCTCGCTGCGTCTTCCCGTCCACTCCAGTCTGCTTATCGCCCTTTCGTGGCTACGGAAGGGGCACCCCGCCAGTTCCGGCCCAGTCTAGCCACTGGTCCATGCACGCTGCCCAGCCTCTGCGTGGCCGCGAACGTGGGACCCAGCATCCTCGCAGGTCTGGGAGCCAGCGAGCAGGCTAGTCGACCCTTTCCCCCACCTGCAGCAGCCTCCAAGCCTTCCTAGTCCGACCTTTCAGGGCCACCAACGGCCGGTGGGCAGGAGGATTCGCCATCACCTCCCCCACTGGCAAACCATTACGTCGGACAGGTGGGTTTTACAAATAGTCCGAAGGGGCTACTCCCTCCCCTAGGAGACTAGCCCTCCCTCCATGCCACCGTCTTTCGATTGCATGTCGGAGGATCATTTGACGCTTCTCCGCCAGGAAGTTTCAGCTCTCTTGGCCAAGGGAGCTATTGAGAGGGTTCCTGCGCGAGAAGTAAGTTGTGGTTGCTATTCCCGCTATTTTCTGGTGCCGAAGAAGGACAAAGGCCTGCGTCCTATTCTAGACCTCAGGGCCCTCAATCGCTTCCTCCGGAAGGAGAAGTTGAAAATGCTAACATTAGCTCAGGTCCTGTCTGTCCTCGACCCTGGATGGTGGCGCTGGACTTGCAGTACGCCTATTTCTACATCCCCATCCTGCCAGCCCACAGATGCTACCTACAGTTCACGGTAGGCCACAAGCATTTTCAGTTCACCGTGCTCCCCTTTGGCCTTACTAGTGCCCCTCAGGTGTTCACGAAAGTGATGGCGGTGGTCACAGCTCATCTGCGCAGATCAGGGGTTCCAGTCTTCCCCTATCTCGACGACTGGCTGTTGAAGGCAGGCTCGCCCCAGGCTGTCGTCTCCCTCCTCCAGACTACGGCGGACCTCCTGCATTCGCTGGGTTTCACAATCAACGTACCGAAGTCACACCTGACTCCCTCTCAGACGCTCCCTTTCATCGGGCGGTTCTGGACACAGTGCAGTTTCAGGCCTACCCTCCCAAGCAGCGAGTCCTGGATATTCAGACTGTGATACCGATGTTTCAGCCTCTATCCCGGATTTCGGTGAGAATGACCCTGAGGCTGTAGGGCCTCATAGCCTCCTGCATCCTGCTGGTGGATCATGCCAGATGGCATATGCGGGCTCTGCAGTGGGACCTGAAGTTCCAGTGGGCACAGCATCAGGGGAATCTTTCAGACTACATCCAGATCTCGGAGGGAACTGCACAACAGCTGCAGTGGTGGTTAATGAACCAAGCTTGGGTCAGAGGCAGATCCCTCTCCCTTCCCCAACCAGACCTCACTGTAGTGACAGATGCGTCACTCCTGGGATGGGGCGGTCATTTGGGGGAGGCAAAGATCAGAGCCGTCTGGTCTCCGGGGGAGTCCGGGATCCATATCAAATGGCTGGAGCAGTGAAAGCATTTCTTCCCTCTCTCAAAGGAAAGGTGATGCAGGTGTTCACAGACAACACCATCGCCATGTGGTACTGTAACAAACAGGGCAGGTGGGGTCGTGGACCCTATGTCAGGAGGCTCTTCACCTCTGGACATCAGGGCATGACCCTGGTTCAATACCTGGTAGGTTACCTGAACGCCAGGGCGGACGAACTCAGCCGTCGGTGCCTGGTAGGTCACGAATGGCATCTTCACTCGGAGGTGGTGCAAGGTCTCTTTCAGCGGTGGGGGAAGCCTTGGTTAGATCTGTTCACCACCGAAGAGAAAGCGCAATGTCGGCAATTCTGCGCGTTGGAGTTTCCAAGGGGCCTCTCGCTCGGCGACACTTTTCGTCGTGAGTGCAACTGCAGCCTCCTGTACACCTTTCTGCCTGTACCACCTCTGCCCAGAGTGCTGAAGAAGATCAAGCGTGGCCGGGCCCAAGTTATTCTTGTGGCTCCGGACTGGGCATGAAGAGTCTGGTACCCCGAGCTCGGCCATCGATCCTCCACTCAGACTGCCTCTTCAGGAGGATCTTCTGTCACAGCAGCAGGGGACGGTTCTTCACCTGAACCTGTTCATCCTCCACCTCCTTGCGTGGAGATTGAGCGGCGACAGTTGACAGCTTTCACCTTCTGCCCGAAGTCTGTAATGTCATCTTGGCAGTCTGGCGTCCCTCCATTAAATCGGTATTCGCCTGTAGATGGAACAAATTTGTGGCATGGTGCACAGCAAAAGCTGTGGATCCCCTTTCTGCCCCTCTTTCAGAGGTACTTTTGCATATACTTTCTTTGACCCAGCAGGGCTCTGCTCTGGGCACTCTTAAAGGCTATCTTGCGGCTATCTTCCTTCTTTCGGCTGCCCGATCAGCCTTTCTTGTTCAAGTCCCCTATTGTAAATAGATTCTTTAAGGGCATTACTCATCTCTTTCCTCCATCTCTTTTCATAATGCCCCAGTGGGACTTGAATCTTGTTCTTACTTATCTCATGTGTGCTCCCTTCGAGCCCTTCATAACTGTCCTCTCAGGCTCCTCACTTTGAAAACTGCCTTCCTTGTTGCCATCACTTCTGCTTGCAGGGTGAGTGAGCTTCAGACTTTCTTCCAAGCCCCCTTTCTTCGCCGTGCATCCGGACAAAGTGGTGCTTCAAACGAGTCCCTCGTTCCTTCCAAAGGTGGTTACATCTTTTCACATTGGACAAACTATTACTTTGCCCACCTTTTTCCCACCTCCACACCCTTCCAAGGAGGAGGAGAGGCTCCACCGTCTGGACCCTAAACGTGCGCTGTTTTCTACCTTGACTGCACAAAAGATTTCCGGGTGGATGATCAACTCTTCGTTGGCTATGTAGGTGCCAAGAAAGGTTCAAAAGCATATCATTTCTAGATGGGTTGTCCTTTGTGTCAAAATCTGTTACGCTTTGGTGAAAAAGGAACCTCCAGTGGGGCTGCGGGCTCACTCCACTAGAGCTACGGCAGCCACCACTGCACTGGCACATGGAGTCCAACTTCTTGACATCTGTCAAGCAGCCACGTGGGTATCCTTGCACACGTTTGCCAGATATTACTGCCTGGACAGCCAAGTCCAGAGGGACGGCTATTTTGCCCTTTCGGTCCTCCAGGACTTCAAGGGGTTGGTTCGCAGACCCTCCTTCGGGAATGGTATTGCAGGGGTATCCATTCTAAGGTAAGGAATCTATAACTAACTGTCTCTTTCAGATGAACAAGTTACTTATCTTCGGTAACGATGTATCTGTAAGAGACATAAGTTAGTTATAGATTCCTTACCGCCTCACCCATCCTCCCCGCTCTGCGAACTGACTTCTAGGGATAGGGACTCCCTTACAGGGCCCTAGTTGTGGTGCACCAGTGGTCAGAGTCTTGCATGGTTCTGCGCTTCGGACGTGGAAAGTCGTGTCAGAACTGACATCAGCGCGCAAGGGCGGCATCTAAGTAGGCACTGCGACGTCATCCCGGTGACGCCGACGGCAGATGCGGAGTCGACCGACGCCACCTACCGACGTGCAGGGGTACTGCTGAGAAAAAATTCTCCGGATCCAGTCTGACGCCTAGGGGAAATTCTAAGATAAGGAATCTATAACTAACCTATGTCTCTTACAGATACATCGTTACCGACGGTAAGTAACTTGTTCAACAGGATGTTATTTTACACCATCAAGACTGAGGGCGACGTTCATCAATGCCAGCACACACAACAGCAAGGAACTCTTTGCCGAGGACAAAGAATTCTCCAAACCCAGCACAGAGACGGAAGACATTCCCCCCTCTCAAGACCTCTGCGACAACCTCGCCACTTTCTTCCTCCACAAGATCAAGGAGCTCTACGACAGTTTTGAAACCCAAGACCACACCTGCAATCACTGCACTCAAAGGCTCCAGACCCCAGCCGACCTTGCCCAACTGGACCACCCTCAGGATCATGAAGAGCATCCACTCCGGAGCTCCCTCGGATCCTTGCCTTCACCACATCTTCAACAGAGCCGGCACCTCCATCTCACCCGAACTCTGCTGCACCATCAACTGCTCCATCGAATCCGCCACATTCCCGTAAGACTGGAAGCACGTAGAATCAACCCCCTACTGAAGAAACCCTCTGCCAACCTGACGGACCTCAAGAACTACAGACCCATCTCTCTACTCCCCTTCTCAGACAAAGTAATCGAGAAAGCTATCAACGCCCAACTCTCCAAGTTCATCGAGACGAACCACATCCTGGACCTCTCCCAATCGGGCTTCAGAAGCAACCACAGCACCGAGACAGCTCTCCTCGCCCCTACAGACGACATCGTCGGAAGCCACAGACTCAACATAGTCTCCTATGCCGACGACACCCAGCTGATTCTCTCCCTCACAGACGAACCCACTGCCGCCAAGAGCAACTTCCACAACAGGATGAAAGCAGTTGCTACCTGGATGAAGGACAGCTGCCTCAAGCTTAACTCAGAGAAGACTGAAGTCCTCATCCTGGGCTCCACCCCCTCTGTCTGGCACAACACCTGTTGGCCCGCAGCACTCGGAACCCCCATCGCCCACCCAAAGACCACACACGAAACCTCGACATCGTCCTGGACTCCTCGCTCCAATGAACTGCCAAATCAATGCAGTTTCGTCGTCCTGCTTCCACACGCTCCGCCTGCTTAATAAGATCTTCAAGTGGATCCCCACCGAGTCCAAGAAAACGGTCACCCATGCGTTCATCAGCAGCAGACTCAACTACGGCAACGCACTCTACGCCAGCACCACCCAGAAACTCCCAAAGAAACTGCAGAACGCCTCCTCCAGATTCATCCTGAACATCCCACGCTGCAGCCACATCACCGGCCACCTGAGAGACCTTCACTGGCTACCCATCAACAAAAGAATTACCTTCAAGCGCCTTACACACGCATACAAAGCCCTCCACAACGCCAGACCTGCATACCTCAACCACCGCCTCTCCTTCAAAACTCCCACCAGACATCTCTGCTCTGCCCAACTGGCCCTGGCCACCATCCCACGGATCCGCAAGACCACGACTGGAGGAAGATCCTTCTCCCACCTTGCTGCGAAGATCTGGAACTCCCTGCCTCTGCACCTCAGGCAATCACCATTGCTGCAGCAATTCAGGAATGACCTCAAGACCTGGTTCTTCAAATGAAACGTTGATCCTCCCCTCATGGGCGAGTAGTTGCGTTCTATAAGAAACTTGATTGATTGCTTATTTTATGCAGGATCAGAATAAGACTAGACTCCCAATGTGCTTTACTGAGCCATGTATGTAAATATGTGTACCACCTATGTTGGTTTCTCAATCAATCAGGGGTTTATAAAGCGCGCTACTAACCCGTGAGGGTCTCAAGGCGCTGGGGAGGGGGAGGTGCAGCTCCGGATCAGTTGAAGAGCCAGGTCTTGAGGCTCTTCCTGAAGGTGTGCAGAGTGGTGGAGCGTCTGATGTTGACTGGGAGCTCATTCCAGGTCCTTGCTGCGACGTAGGAGAAGGCTCTTCCACCCGTTCTGGCTCTGCGGATGCGTGGGGTTTCTGCCAAGGCGAGGTCGACTGAGCGCAGGTTCCTTTTGGGTACGTGGAAGGAAACTCTTTCGTTGAGGTATTTGGGTCCGATGTTGTGGAGGGATTTGTAGGCGTGGATGAGTAGCTTGAAGGTTACTCTCTTTACGATGGGGAGCCAGTGGAGGTCTCGTAGGTGCTGAGTCATGTGTTCGTGTCGTGGGGTTCCGAGGACGAGTCTGGCCGCAGTGTTTTGGATGGTTTGGAGCTTGTGTAGCAGGGTTTTGTTGATTCCGGCGTAGAGGGCGTTGCCGTAGTCCAGTCTGCTGGTTATTAGTGCGTGGGTGACGGTCTTTCGGCATTCGGGGGGGATCCACTTGAAGGTCTTGCGGAGGATACGGAGGGTGTTGAAGCAGGTGGAGGCGACGGCGTTGATCTGGCAGGTCAAGGTGAGAGCGGAGTCTAGAATGATGCCGAGGTTCCGGGCGTGGTCCGTTTGGGTGGGTGGGTTTCCGAGGGCAGGGGGCCACCAGGAGTTGTCCGACGCAGTGGGGGAGGGTCCAAGGACGAGGACCTCTGTCTTCTCCGAGTTCAGCTTGAGGCAGCTTTTGCTCATCCAGGCTGCGACGTCCTTCATTCCTTCTTGGAAGCTGAGTCTGGTGTCTTCGGGGTTCTTGGTGAGGAGAGGATGAGCTGGGTGTTGTCGGCGTAGGATACTATGCTGAGTCCGTGCTGTCTGATGATGGCGGCGAGGGGGGCCATGTAAATGTTGAAGAGCGTAGGGCTGAGCGAGGATCCCGGGGTACTCCGCAGTTGATCTGTGTAGGTTCGGATAGGAAGGGTGGGAGTCGGGTCCTTTGGGTTCTGCCGGCGAGAAAGGAGCGGATCCAGCTGAGGGCAGTACCCCTTATACCGGCGTCGTGGAGTCTGGCTGAAAGGGTGCGGTGTGAGACGGTGTCGAAGGCTGCAGAGAGATCTAGAAGGATTAGGGCCGCAGTGTGGCCCTGGTCGAGTAGCATGCGGATGTCGTCGGTGGCGGCTAGGAGGGCTGTCTCAGTGCTGTGGTTGCTGCGGAATCCGGACTGGGATGGTTCGAGTATGGTGTTCTCTTCAATGAAGGTGGTCAGCTGGGCGTTGATGAATCTTTCGGTGACCTTGGCTGTGAAGGGAAGGAGGGAGATGGGCTGGTAGTTTTTCAGGTCTGTCGGGTCGGCCGAAGGTTTCTTGAGGAGGGGCATGACCTCTGCCCGCTTCCAGTCGTCGGGGAAGGTGCCGGATTCGAGGGAGGCGTTGATGGTCCGGCTGAGTTCGGGTTCTATGGCGGCGGCGGCTCTGTGGTAGATGTGCGGTGGGCAGGGGTCCGTGGGGGCTCCTGAGTGGGTGTTTTTCATGGTCGTGGTGGTCTCTTCCGTGGTGGCAGGTTTCCAGGTGGTGATTGTCGGCTGGTTGTCGGTTGTGGAGAGGTTGAGGGTGTCTGGAGTCTGTTCGCTGAAGTTGTCGTAGAGGGCCTTGATTTTCAGGTGGAAGTAGGAGCGGAGCTTGTTGCAGAGGTCCTGAGATGGAGTGACGTCTGTGGTTTCGCTGGGGGGGTTTGGTGAACTGCTGTATGACGTTGAAGAGTTCTTTTGCGTTACTTGCGTTGGTGTGGATTTTGTCCTTGATGAAGGTCCGCTTGGTGGCTCTTATGCGCTGATGGTATTCGTTCATGGCGTTCCTGTAGTTGTTCTGGTCTTCGGAGGTTTTCCTGTTCCGCCAGAGTTTCTCGAGGCGTCTGCAGGTGCGCCTGGCTTCTTGGAGGTCGGTGGAGAACCAGGCGGCCTTCAGGGGGCGTTGTTTGCCGGGGTGGCGGAGGGGTGCAAGCTTGTCCGCGCAGCCGGCGATCCAGCGGTGTAATTCTTTGGCTGCGGAGTTGGCGTCAGTCGTGGCGGTGCGGGGGTCGTGGAAGAGGGTGGTGTTGAGGTGTTCCTCTGTGATCTTGCTCCAGTTCCTTCGTGGCAGGCACGGGGCGGCTTTGTGTGCGATGCTGGTGTTGAAGGTGAAGTGAACGCAGTGGTGGTCTGTCCAGAGGGGCTGCGTGGTGTGGCTGAAGTGGATGTTTGTCCCTCCTGCGAAGATGGGGTCGAGGATGTGTCCGGCTCTGTGGGTGGGGGTGGTAACGAGTTGCTTCAGACCGAGGTTGGCGAGGTTGTCAAGGAGGGTGGTGGAGTCGGGGTCGCTATGGTTGTCGAGGTGGAAGTTCAGGTCTCCGATGAGAATGTAGTCCGTGGAGGTGATGGTGTGGGGTGCGGCGAGGTCAGCGATGGTGGTGGCGGAGGAGGCGCGAGGTCCAGGGGGTCTGTAGATGAGGGTTCCGCGCAGCGTGGTCTTGGGGTTGGTTTGGATCTGGAAGTGGAGGTGCTCTGTGTTGGAGAGGGGGTCGCTCGTGCTGGAGGTGGAGAGGTGGAGAGTCGGAGGGAGCTTTTGTGTGCGATGGCGAGTCCTCCTCCTGGGCGGTGGGGGCGGTCCTTCCTCTGGATCTTGTATCCGTCGGGGGTGGCGATGTCGGGGGCGGAGGTGGCGTTGGTCCAGGTTTCTGTGAAGAAAGCGACATCGGGCGATAGTGTGTCGAGCAGCTCCCAGATCTCTACGACGTGTCTGTGTAGGGAGCGGACGTTGAGGAGGATGCACATCAGGGCTTCGGTGGTGCTGGCTTTCGACGGTCGTGGGGGCGCCGTCGACGGTGAAGGATTGTCGGCAGGAGAACTGGCCGTGGGTGGTGTTTGGTGTGGCGCTTTGACAATCGATAGTCCTTCCGGGGTTGAGTGCGTGGAGAGCAGCGGAGCTGTATTGGTGAAAGGTCGTAGGTCCAGGGTTCCTGGCGCTGGCCGCAGTCGGGTCGCGGACGGGCGCAGACGGGCTTGCCTTAGGCTTGCCTTAGGCTTGCCTTAGGCTCGCCTTAGGCTCGCCTTCGGCGCGCCAGCGGCGCGCCCGCTGCGCACGTCCACCATTAAGTAGGGGAGGGGGAGGGACGTGCAGGTGGGAGGCGGGAGCGAGGGAGGGATCAAGGGGGCAGAGGTGTCGGCGGGAACGGGGGGGAAAAGCCAGCAATACTCAGCAAACAAAGCGGAAGGGCACCGGACAAATATCAAGTCAACAGAATGTGCACAGGACACTATTGAACACTATTGAACAATGGGCACAAGCACAGGGGAGAGAGATAGAACAGAACAGCAATGGGCACAGTCAAGGATGGTACAAGGGAGAAAGTAAAGTACAGCGGCGAACAATGGCTCAAGCAAAGAGGGCACAGGGAGGAAAATAAAACAGATCAACAATGGGCACAAGTACAGGGGAGAAGAACGAACAAAACCGCAATGGCACAGTCAAGGATGGTACGAGGGAGAAAAGTAAAGTAAAGAGGAGAAAAGAGGGCAAGCGCTGCAGCGGGTCTCGAACCCTACCTGGGATGGTTTCTGAAGGTTTTATGTACAGCAGCAAACAACGTCCTGTTAGGAGCAGGCAGAAATTATGTTTTTTATCCAGCATTTCAGTGATTGGTCTGTCTGGGTTCAGACACCCATCTGAGCCAACGTGCGGAGACCGTTTACCCCAATTGGCACTTATGGTGTATTATCAGTCATTGCTGATTAAGAGAGGGCACAAAGGTTTGGGTTCAAAACCGAGCTATACTGTTAGTCCAGGGCTGGTCATGGAGAGAGAGAAATGTATTTTAACAGTCTTAGTATGCTATATACAGGCAAGTCATTGGAGTCTTACGGCCCAATTATGGGTTGGTCGATACTGAGGGTAAGCAAGCTCCACACCTGTAAACACCAATGCCATGCAGAAACACACTGCCTCTACTTTGCAATTGCAAATTGATTCCCTCAGAATAGGAAAAAACAATGCAAACATATTACACATAGAATTCCCCATTCTATGGGGATTAATGCTCTTCTTTAGCACCTGCTTCATTAAGTATTAACGTCTGCATCATCTTAAGAAGAAAAAAAAATAAGGTGGAAGATTGATGCTACGGACAGGTTTAAAAAAAAGCACAAATGAAACACACTTATGGACTTGGATTTTACATTACCTTCTGGCTGTGGAACGTTTTTCTAGAATATTTACCCGCAATTCTATCTTTGTGCGGTATTAAAGCTGTCTCAATGCAAGATCTAACTTCCCAAAAATCATATTTAGTCCGGTCCAAATCAGCTAGTAAACACTACAGAAACATGACCACAGCTAAAACGAGCTTTTTTTCTTTGTTCTAAAGGCAGCCCACTGAAGGTCGTTCCCGGGACGGAGGTTTGCGACTTGGAGAAATGGAGCGGGACTGCTTGATAGGCTATGGAGCCAGCATGCTTCTGCTGGAGAGGTTGATGATTTCCAGCGATGCATTCGAAGTTGATGTCTGCGGCCAGTGTGGCCTTCTGGGCTACTCCGGATGGTAAGCATGAACATGTACATCGATGCTTTTCCCAAAACCTTTTGCTGTTATTAGACATCCTTTCAATATTGTAAGTGGTGGAAAATTTACGTCCCCCAAAATTCTGTATTCCATGCTGCCCTTGCATAGCCCTTTATCAGTGGGTTTTACTCCTAAGTCATAGCTGGGCCTGTAAATTCTCATTTGAAAATGTCGGTTTTAATGAGGGCAAGCTCTTACAGTTGGTTGTGGTTGAGAGAGTGAATAATATATTTTCCAGTGCAAGCTAATAGATCAGTAGCTAACCCCACCATTGACGACAGCTGCATACGGAGAATCCAAGAGGGGATTACCTATCCCCCTTCCAGGTCCTCCCCAATTAGTCGTTGGGTGCTGTAGTAAAAGGGCTTGAACGGAGGGCCTTTGGTTCATGTCACATCCACCTTAGGATCTTCAGCAATGTTTCCAGCTTGGGAGACACTGCCTCCTCCATCCACATTAACAAAGCTGAGGATTGGGAAATGGGATGGTCACTGCTGACAACCTCTGACTTTACTATTCCCACCTCGTGATCTACTGCTGTTTGCGCTGAGAAAGGGGAATGTGGGATGAAGGGCCTAGAAAGCCCCTCTAATCCTTCTCTTATCATCCCTCTATTGCATCAATAAAGAAGAAGATTGAACAATCACCTGGAAGGAGAGGCACTAGGAGTGGTTGCTCTTACCAACTTGCTTCCATGCCAACTACTCACCTGATGCTGGGTGAGCAGGGACCATGGGGAGAGGTGGCAAGTAGGATAATGAAACTGAGAGACACATTTTAGGGAAGAGGCAGAGAAAAGAAACTATAACAGGCACCTTTCAAAAGGTCACAGCTGAGGGAGATTAAAGCCACAGAGAGAAAATAGAGGCAAAAACCATGAAAACAGAAGAGTGGACCACCTACAAAGCACACAAGGGAGTGAGATTGAGGTAAAAACCATAGAGGTGAGAGAGAGATGGGCACTAAGGGGTACGAGAAAAAGAACAAGCTTGAATTGGCAGAGGAACAGATGATATAGAGAGACGCACAGATGTGTGTGATGAAGCTCAAAGGCACAACAGAGGGAAACTATACATAGAGACTGGTAGGGATATTTGTTAGAGAGGAAAAGAGTTACAGACAGTGAGAGGTATGGGATAATGTAACCCCTGCCAAACATTATAAGGGTATTGCAAGTTACCGAGTAGTTCCTTGACTACATAAAGAAACGAGGTTGTATCACATAATGAACATCCCAGTAGTTGTACCCCTTTTTATGGGCTGCATCACATTTTGGTATGAATAAGTTACTTCTCATTTCAATAAGAAAACATTGTGCTAGAAGTGTTAATTTGGTTCTTTATGTAATTTTTGGGGTCTGAGTCTGTGCTTCACACGGTACCTCCCTGAGATACTTTGGACTGCCTCTTTGCTACCCAGACATCTAGTAAGGTAGATGTATACTTGGCCCAGTTTGCACTGTCATAGTAGGATGGGTATCGGGACATTAGTGGTGTTAGACCAGTCAGCCTTAGGGTGGTCTTACCCCAAACTTTTTGCCTTCCTCCTCCATTTCTTGCTGATCTTGTTTTTGATGCCCTTAGGACTTTGCACAGTTTACCACTGCTTACCAGTGCTAAAGTGCTTGTGCTCTCTCCTTAAAACATCACAACATTGGCTTTTCTAAAATTGGCATATTTAATTTACTTCTAAGTCCCTAGTAAAGTAAAACTACTTGTACCCAGGGCTTGTAAATTAAATACTACTAGTGGGCCTACAGCACAGATTGTGCCACCCATTTACATAGCCCTTTAAACATGTCTCAGGACTGCCATTGCAGCCAGTGTGTGCAGTTTTAAACTGCCATTTCGACCTGGCAAAATAAACCTTTTAACACTAGCTGGTGCCCAGACAGAGCACCAGACCCAAGGTGCGCAACCGACAAGCCCATACTCGATATTAGTCCGATTTAATCAATTTCTTTCCAGCTTAGTCCAATTTTTTCAATCTTCCATACTTTCTTAGAAATATGGTGATCCCAATGTTACACGTTCATGCAAAATGCCATTGCATGGCCTGCCTGTTGTGCACCTTGGGTCTGGCACTCCGCCTGAGCACCAGCTAGTGTTAACAATTATGCATGTTTTGGGAAGAGCACGCACCAGGGTTGCACACCAAAACTTCGCTTTTGAAAATCTAAAAAAGTTTATTGATGATTTCATGTTTACTATCGGTGTGCATGTTATCATTAATATTATTTAAAAAAAACTTTTGCAAGGCCCAAACCTTCCTTTTTAATTCATATGTCACCCCTAGGGTAGGCCCTGGACAGCCCAGTGGGCAGGGTGCAGTGTATTTAAAACGTAGGACATGTAATTTTAAGTGTTATATGTCCTGGTAGTGGACAACTCTTAAATTCATCTTTCATTACTGCAAGGCCTACCTCTCCCATAGGATAACATTGGAGTTACCGTATTACATTTAATAAGCTGTAATTTCCAAATGGGAACAGGTAACCAGGTCATGTTTGGTGTCTTTGGAATTGTAATGAAAAATCCTCTCTTATGGTAAAGTCGGATTTTAGATTACAATTTTGAAAATGCCTCTTTTAGAAAGTTGGTATTTTCCTGAATTAGCCATTTAGTGCCTGTAGCCTGTCGCTGGGTCACATGGCTGGGTGTAGCTGACAGTTGGGCTTTGTGTATCTGAAAGAGACACGTTAGTGACAGATTCCTTACCTTAGAATATCCCCAGGCGTCAGGCTGGATCCGGAAAGTTTTTTGCGTAGCAGTACCCTTGCGCGTCGGTAGGCGGCGTCGTGCGGCTCCGCGTCCGTCGTCGGCGTTGTGGTCGCCGGGATGACGTCGCGGGCAGTACTTAGACGCCGCCCCTGCGCGCTGACGTCAGTTCTTCTTTTTCCGCGCCAGTAAGCGCAGATCCGGGAAGAGCAGTGCCCTAGTCAATTTTTTGACTATCCTTTTTGTGATTTTTTCACTATTTCTCCAAACGAGTCTTCACGACTCCTAAGGTGTCGTAGGGATGCCCGGCTTTAAGCCCTGCGAGGCCTGTGCTCGCATGATGTCGATCACGGACCCGCATCTCGAGTGTCTCTTCTGTCTCGGCCGAGACCACGACACGAAGTCGTGCCCTGACTGCCGGAAACTTCATCCAAAGGCTTTGCGAGAGCGGTCTCGAAAGCTGCTCGAGGTCCGGCAGTCGGCTCTGCGCCGCACCAAGCCCCGGTCCCGGGAGAGGTCGAGGGGCCGGACGCGGAGTCCCCACCGTTCGTCGGAATCCAAGTCTTCGCGCTCCTCCGGTAAGTCGAAGCACAAGAAGTCTAAGCGGCGTCATCGCTCTAAGACTTCGCCTCGCCGGTCTCGCGACTCGGCTGAGGCCCCAATCGGCACCGTCCCCGCCACCCCGGACATGCCTGTAGAGCCGCCCCCGAATTACCCGTTCTTTCCGGGGTCGGGGGCGACTCCGGCCGAAATACAGGAATTCCTGTCGGCCATGGCCCGCCTCTTCGGGCCTTCAGGTCCCTCCGGTGCGCCTTCGGGCCCCGCGGGCCCTGATGGGGTTGCCCCGGCGCCGCCGTCGACTCCGGTCCCGGCGCCGCTTGTCCCACCAGCCTTCATCCCGGCCTCGGCTCCGGCCCCGGCCTCGATCCCGGCTCCGGTGGTGCCGCAACCCACATCGGCGCCGGTCGACCTAACCACGCCTCTGCCGACGCCGATGTCCCCGGTGCCGTTCCTGAAGCCGTCCAGGGCTCCGGACGACGTCGTTCCCCGGTTCTCTCCGGCTCCGGACATGGAGCCGGACCGACGTCGCCCGACGCCGGTTCCGGCGCCGATGAGACCTTGGGTCCCAAATGTCCCTCCTCCTCCATATTTTGAACCAGAGGAGGACCAGGAGAGCTGGGAGGGGTCTGAGGACCCTCTCACGCAACAGTGTGAGTTTGACCCGGACTGGGTTGAGGAACTTGGGGATGCCAGTGGTCTAGACACCTCCCCTGACACTGGCATGCTGTCTCCTCCCGTGGCTACGGAGGAGGGGGCTAATTTTGCAACGGTGTTGCGTAGAGCTGCTGGAGCCTTACATCTCCAGTTGCCTACTGTGGCCGTCAGGACTAACCTCCTGACAGAAGTGCTTCAGCCGGCGGCTTCCTCTTCGGAGACTGTGCTGCCGTTTAATGATGCACTCACTGACGTTCTTTTGGGTACCTGGTCCAAACCCACCACAGGGGCTCCTGTGGATAGGAACGTGGCCCGACGCCATCGCCCTGCTCCGGGCGACCCCCTGTTTCTCTCCCAAAATCCCACCCCGGAGAGCTTGGTTGTCCAAGCCTCTGCCTCCCAAACCGCCTTCCCTACCGCCCCTCCGGATAGGGAATCCAAACGCCTGGACCAATTTGGGAAGAAGGCTTTTTCTTCCTCCAGTGCTGGCTTGCGGTCCGTCAACACCGCTTGCCTTTTGGGCCGATATACCCACTCCCTGTGGGATTCGGTGGCGGCTGTTTTGCCGCAGTGTTCTGAGGAGGCCCAGACACTGCTTACCCGCGCCATTGCGGAAGGGCGAGATGCGGCTAAATACACCATCCGTTGTGGCCTTGATACCGCCGACTCGCTGGGCAGATCGCTTGCTACGACGGTGGCGCTCCGTCGCCACGCCTGGCTGAGGACAACTGGTTTCTCGGGTGATGTCCAGAATACACTCATGGACATGCCCTTTGATGGAGTCGGTCTTTTTGGTTCAAAGGCAGACCATGCGCCGGAGCGGTTTAAGGACTCACGGGCTACGGCCAAGTCCCTGGGCCTTTCTGTTGTACGCCCTCCACTCAGCTCTGCTTTTCGCCCCTTTCGTGGCCACGGAAGGGGCACCCAGTCACGTCAGATGCCCAGCCACCGGCCCGCACAGCAAGCGTCTACGCGTGGCCGAGGACGTGGATACCGCCGTGGCGGTTCGGGCAACCAGCGTGCGGGTCAGGCCACCACCTCCAACCCGTCCGCGGCCTCCAAGCCCTCCTAGTCCCTCCTTTCCGGTGCACGGCACGCCAGTAGGGGGCAGGGTCCGCCATCACCTTCACCACTGGCGTCCCATCACCTCGGACAGGTGGGTCTTGGACATTGTCCGAAGGGGCTACTCCCTCCCTTCGAGACCACCCCCCCTGCCATGCCACCTCAATTCCACCGCATGTCAGGGGATCACTTGGTACTTCTACAGAAGGAAGTCACGGCCCTCTTGGCCAAGAGGGCCATCGAGCATGTTCCGACCCAGAAGTAGGTCGTGGTTGCTACTCCCACTACTTCCTGGTGCCCAAAAGGACAAGGAGGACATGCGTCCTATCTTGGACCTCCGGAACGTCAATCGCTTCCTCCGGAAGGAGAAGTTCAAGATGCTCACCCTAGCTCAGGTCTTGACTGCCCTCGACCCTGGAGACTGGTTGGTAGCGTTGGACTTGCAGGATGCTTATTTTCACATCCCCGTCCTGCCGGCCCACCGGCGTTACCTGCGGTTCACGGTAGGCCTCGAGCATTTTCAGTTCACCGTGCTCCCCTTTGGCCTTACAAGTGCCCCTCGGGTGTTCACGAAAGTGATGGCGGTGGTCGCAGCTCATCTGCGCCGGGCAGGGGTTCCAGTCTTCCCCTACCTCGACGACTGGCTGCTGAAGGCGGGCTCGTCCCAGGCAGTCGTCTCCCACCTCCAGACTACGGCCGAACTCCTGCACTCGCTGGGGTTCTCCATCAATGTGCCAAAGTCGCATCTGATTCCTTCTCCACAGCTCCTTTTCATCGGAGCAGTTCTGGACACGACGCAGTTTCGGGCCTATCCTCCCGAACGGCGAGTCCGGGATATTCAGGCTATGATTCCGATCTTTCAGCCTTTATCCTGGGTTTCGGTACGGATGACCCTGAGGCTGCTGGGCCTCATGGCCTCCTGCATCCTGCTCGTCACTCATGCCAGATGGCATATGCGGGCTCTGCAGTGGGACCTGAAGTTCCAGTGGGCGCAGCACCAGGGCAACCTGTCCGATCACGTCCAGATCTCGGAGGGGACTGCAAAACAATTGCAGTGGTGGCTCTCGAACCGGCAGTGGGTCATGGGCAGATCCCTCTCCCTTCCCCAGCCAGAGCACACAGTTGTGACGGACGCGTCCCTTCTGGGATGGGGCGGTCACATGGGAGAGGCGGAGATCAGAGGCCTCTGGTCTCCGGCGGAGTCCCGGCTCCATATCAACCTTCTGGAGCTCCGGGCGATCCGACTTGCACTCAAGGCATTCCTTCCCTCTGTGAAAGGGAAGGTAGTGCAGGTGTTCACAGACAACACCACCGCCATGTGGTACTGCAACAAACAAGGCGGGGTGGGGTCCTGGACCCTTTGTCAGGAGGCTCTGCGCCTCTGGACATGGCTGGAACATCAGGGCATGTTCCTGATGGTTCAACACCTGGCAGGTTCCCTGAACGCCAGGGCGGACGAACTCAGCCGCAGGTGCATGATGGATCACGAATGGCGTCTTCACTCGGAAGTGGCGCAAGGACTCTTTCTACAGTGGGGAGAGCCTTGGTTAGATCTATTCGCCACCGAAGAGAACGCGCAATGTCATCAGTTCTGCGCGTTGGAATTTCCAAGGTGGCACTCGCTCGGCGGCAGCTTTTCGTCACGAGTGGAGTTGCGGTCTATTGTACGCCTTTCCGCCTATACCACTTCTACCCAGAGTGTTGAAGAAGATTCGGCACGACCGGGCCCAAGTCATTCTTGTGGCTCCGGACTGGGCTCGAAGAGTTTGGTATCCCGAGCTACTCAGTATGAGCGTAGATCCCCGATCCGTCTGCCTCTTTGGGAGGATCTTCTGTCGCAGCAGCAGGGGACGGTCCTCCACCCGAACCTGTCCAGCCTCCACCTGCTTGCGTGGAGATTGAGCGGCGGCAGTTGATTCCTTTCGACTTGTCTCCCGAAGTTTGTGATGTGATTCTGGCAGCCAGGCGTCCCTCCACTAAGGTGGTATACGCCTGCAGGTGGAACAAGTTTGTGGCATGGTGCACAGCAAAGGCTGTGAATCCCCTTTCTGCCCCTCTCTCTGAGGTTCTCCTGTTCCTTCTTTCCCTGGCCCAACAGGGTTCTGCCCTGGGTACCATCAAGGGCTATCTTTGTGCCATTTCGGCCTTCCTCAGGCTTCCTGATCAGCCCTCCCTTTTCAAGTCCCCTGTTAACAGGTTTCTAAAAGGCATTACACACCTCTTCCCTCCTGTTCCGTTTGTGATGCCTCAGTGGGACTTGAACTTGGTTCTTACCTTTCTTATGTGCGCTCCCTTTGAGCCTCTACATAACTGTCCTCTTCGTCTTCTGACTCTGAAGACTGCCTTTCTGGTGGCCATCACCTCCGCTAGGCGGGTGAGTGAGCTCCAGGCTCTATCATGTAAACCTCCCTTTCTGTTTGTCCATCCAGACAAGGTTGTTCTTAGGACGCGTCCGTCCTTCTTGCCAAAGGTGGTTACTGCCTTCCACATTGGGCAGACCATCACTTTGCCCACCTTCTTTCCGCCTCCGCATCCTTCCAGAGAGGAAGAGAGGCTCCACCGTCTGGACCCAAAACGTGCGCTTTCCTTTTACATCGACCGCACACGCCATTTCCGGGTGGATGACCAGCTCTTTGTTGGCTACGTGGGCGCCAAAAAAGGTCGGGCGGTGCACAAGAGAACCATCTCCCGCTGGGTAACCTTCTGTATCAAAGCCTGCTATTCTTTGGCTAAGAAGGAGCCTCCTGTTGGGCTGCGTGCCCATTCCACCAGGGCAACGGCTGCTACCACGGCTTTGGGCCGCGGTGTTCCGCTGCAGGATATCTGTCAGGCAGCTACGTGGGCCTCGCTGCACATGTTTACAAAGCATTACTGCCTTGACAGTCAGGTCCGGAGGGACGGCTTCTTTGGCCGTTCTGTCCTCCAGGACTTCCTTGTCTGATCTTTGTTCGCAAGACCCACCACCGGGGTTGGTATTGCAGGGGTATCTATTCTAAGGTAAGGAATCTGTCACTAACGTGTCTCTTTCAGATGCACAAGTTACTAACTTGTGTAACGATATATCTGTAAGAGAGAGTAGTTAGTGACAGATTCCTACCGCCCACCCATCCTCCCCGTTCTGCGAACTGATTTCTAGGGTTAAGGACATCCCTTTCAGGGCCCTAGTGTTTTTCAGACACCTATGTCAGCTTCTTGCATGGCTCTGCGTTCCTGGCGCGGAAAGTCGTGTACAGAACTGACGTCAGCGCGCAGGGGCGGCGTCTAAGTACTGCCCGCGACGTCATCCCGGCGACCACGACGCCGACGACGGACGCGGAGTTGCACGACGCCGCCTACCGACGCGCAAGGGTACTGCTACGCAAAAAACTTTCCGGATCCAGCCTGACGCCTGGGGATATTCTAAGGTAAGGAATCTGTCACTAACTACTGTCTCTTACAGATATATCGTTACACAAGTTAGTAACTTGTGCATTACTCCTAGACAGCCACACACAATAGAGAGCTTAATGTGTGCCTGGATGAGCCATCACTGGCAGGATGGGAGGGCAGAGCTGGGCACAGCCCTGCATATACTTGAATAGGCTGTCCTGCCCCCACACAAAGGGCTCCATACCCCCTGTAGATAGTCTGGAGCCAGGACGAGGAAGGCAGGCTGCCTGGGAACTTCAAAGGAAAACGTCTAGAAGCTTCTCCCACCTTCCAGAGGATGGGCGCCAGGTATAAATATTGGACCTCAGACATCACCTCTTCAGTACACTTCTGGACCTGTGGATACTCTGCCAGGAAGGGCTGTTGTGCTCCTGAAAGGACTGCCACTCTGCTGGACTGCTGCTCAGAAGGAACTGCTGCCCTGCTATGCTGCCCTGCTGCCTGCTGTACTCTAGCCTGGGTGAGATGGACTGGAGCTGCAACTGTTGAATCCCTACGACCCCAAAGTGACTCCAAGGGCTAGTTGGCTAGCCTCTTGACTAGAGCCTCAGGAACAGAAGGCTCCAACAACCTTGAACCCAGCACCTGGACTCTGCCACCTGTGAGTCCTACCCTGCCAAATGGTGCCACCCCAGTCCTGAACCCTTCTAAATGGGCCTGAAGGTGCTCTGCCAGCCCATCTGTGGAACTAGCAGGGTTGACCCATCTCCTCTTCTCCGCGGAACAACCCCGAGCAGAACCGATGCATCGCCTCTGCTGCAAGGGTATTCCTTGACGCAAAGGACTCCGCATCGACCCCGCAGCCGCATCGGAACCGCCGCCTGTGCGAAGCTTTCCCGACACAGGTCTCCGCATTTGTCGTCGACGGCAGCCTCGACTACGTTGCAGGTTCTCGCATCGCAGACTCACAGCTCCTTGGAACAGATGTATCGCCTCAACTGCGTGACACATCCTTGACGCTGGACTTCACATGGCAAGCCCTCAACGGCATCCTCCACCACGAGGCAGGATCTCACATCGCAGCTCAACAGCACCTCCGAACTGCTGTATCGCCTCAGCTGCGTGACACATCCTCGGGGCAAATCCTCTCAATGTTCCGCCACCAGGACCTAAGGTACTTTGTTCAGTGGGCTTAACTGTGTTCCTGTAGCCGGCCCGCGCTCCATCATGGTTGGCCTGAACTTCTGACTTTGTCCCAGTCCGGCGTGACCAGATATTCACAGTTAGCACTTTGTGCTTTTTGGTGCTATTTTTGTTTTGGTCTTGTACAATTTATTAAAACATACTTTTTTTTTCAAATCTGATGTAGGACCCTTTTGTGGTGTGTGTTCACTGTGTTACTGTTTGAAGTGTTACATTAATACTTTACACATTGCCTCTGAGTTAAGCCTGGTTGATCTATGCCAAGCTACCCAAAGGCTGAGCACCGGTTATTTTAGGGTTAGCTTGTGCCTTCACCCTGACAAGGATTGTGGTTCTTGCATGAGTAAGGTTTCATCCCCTTCAACCAGTAACCCAATTTCTTACATGTAAAAAATGACGCTCAACCTCAAAGGTTTGTTGCCCAGTAACCCGTGAGTGCTCTGTAGGCACCTAAACTCAGGTTATTGTTCAGAAAACATCATATCCGTTTTTACTGAATTGTACAATTGTTTTACCATTGTTATTGGATTTCAAGACAATCGGGGTCCGGAGCCAGAGCCTTGATAAATCCCTGTTGATGTGGAATATCACAGCTGTCCTTCATTTAATCCATTGAATGCAATATATCTGATCGAGACTTCTAGCCGTGATTCCTTACCTTAGAATTATCCCCAGGCGTCAGACTAGATCTGACAGTAGCACTGCGCATCGGTAGGTGGCATTGTTTGGCTCCACATGGCATCATTGCCGTCGTCCGCACCGAAAATGGCGTTCGCGATGCCTATATAGGTGCCCCTCAGGCACGCCGATGTCAGTTCTTTTCTTTCCGCACCAGGCAGCGCTGATCCGGGAAGAGCTACCCCTTAGTCATTTTTTTACTAGGTTTTTTTTTAATGTTTTGTAGACTCTATTTTTGAGGATATCCTCCCGGTGTGCAGGAATATGTCATCTAGGAAGGCCTGCTTTAAGCCATGCGGCAATGTCACCGGCAGATGTCGGTGATGGGCCCGCACCTTATTTGCCTTTGATGCCTCAAGCAGGACCACGCCCCGACGACCTGTCCTGACTGCCGCGCCATACACCCAAAGGGTGTGGGAGCGATCCATCAAGCTTCTGGCAGCTCGACGTGCAACCCCCACAATGATAGGGGAGCCGGTTGAGAGGAAGGGTCATGGAGCCCGAGGTAGTCGTCGCACTCCAAGTCGTCGAGCCACTTGAATAAGTCCAAAACGTAAGAAGTAGTCAAAGCATGCTTCAACTTCTACTCATCTGTCGGCCGATGAGAAAAGGGAGTGTTGCCACTCAAGGCCTGGCTCCACAGTTGAGTCCATGCCTGGGTCGGCTCCATGCCTCCCCGAGGTTCCGGGAGCCAGAGAGACCCCGCCCAGCTGTGAGAATTTTATACATCCATGCACCTCATATTTGGGCGGCCCTTTCCCGCCAGTGCCACTTCGGGCCCTGCATCTATGGAAGGGGACCTGTGGTAAATGAAGATGTAGGGTAGCCTGTAGTATTGGTGATAACAGGATGCTTTATTCTTAAGAATGAGAGTCTCAGGTTACAGGTAGAAGATGGTAAGAAGGTATCAGGAAAGCCCCACCGGGAGCAGCATCCTAGCTGCTCTGCCCATGTACTCCAACTGACATTCCTTAAACCAGGCACACATCAACATTCTAATTCCAACACACTGGCTGAGCAGCAGGGGATATAAACTGAGGACAGAATACATGGCATAGGAATGAAGATACCACAGGTCCCTTCTGGATCCACGCCGGTGGCTCCAGCCCTGGGGCCAATTCAGGCCCCAAGGATTCACTGATGGATCCGGACCGGCACCGATCGTACCACCTCGACCTTCACCGGCGCCAGTCCCAAGGCTGACCCTCCAGGCGCCGCCATCCGAATCCCTGGCATGAAGCCGGAGGGGCGTTGTCTGACACAAACTGGCGCCATGCCATCCAGGCCAGAGCCTGAGCCCTATTCTGATGGGCTGGGACTCGGGGAGGAATGGGAGGGGTTGCTTGACCCTGAAGAATGCCAGCCTTATGAAGACCCTATGGACTGGTGTGAGAATCTGGATGAAGCCAGTGGACTGGACACCTCTCCAGATTCTGGTATGCTTTCTCCCCCTACCGTGGCTATGGAGGAGGGAGCTTAATTTCCAATGGTGGTGCAGAGGCCCTTCGGTGGCAGTTGAGACTAACGTATTGACGGAAGTGCTTTAGCCAGGAGTGACCCCATCAGAACCACTTCTCCCCTTTAACGAAGCACTTACAGGCGTCCTGCTTGGGACTTGGCCCAAGCCGAGCACAGGGGCTCCTCTGAACAAGACTATTGCCTGCCGCCACAGCTCAGCTCAAGGATACCCAAACTTCCTCACCCACCACCCCATCCCGGCGAGCTTGGTGCTCCAAGCCTCTACCTCACAATTAAACCCTGGTGCATTCCCTAAGGCCCGCCGGACCGGGAATCCAAAAAGTTGGATAATTTTGGCAAGAAAATGTTTTCTTCCGCCATCTTGGCATTTGAGTTGGTGAACACTGCATGTCTTTTGGGCCACTACTGCCATGCTCTGTGGGACACGGTTGCGCAGGTGCTGCCATCTGTTCCAGAGGAAGCCCGAGCCGTGCTCTCCCAGTCTGTTGCCAACGGGAGAGAAGCAGCGAAGTTTGCCATTCGCTGTGGACTAGATACCACCGACTCCCTAGCCAGAACGGTTTTGTGGACGGTGGCTCTGCGACGCCACGCCTGGTTAAGGACTTCTGGTTTTTCTGGGGATGTCTAGTCATCACTCATAGACATGCCCTTTAATGGCTCCCGTCTCTTCAGAGACCAGGCAAATTCGGCGCTGGAGCGCTTTAAGGACAGCAGGGCTAAACCATGTCCTTGGGCCTTTCCATGTCCCCTTGTCACACTCAATCGGCCTTTCGCTCCTTTCGTGGCAACGGAAGGGACATACAGCCACGTCCTTACCCATCTAACCAGCGCGGCGTGCAAGCTTACCAGCCTCTGTATGGCCGCGGATACGGCTCCTACCAGCCCCGTGGTTCGGTTGGCCAGCGATTGGGTCAGTCCACCAACCCTCCTTCAGCCGCAGCTTACAAATCCTCCTAATCTGCCCGCTTACCATCATGGGCTCCCAGTGGGCGGCAGGATTCACCATCACCTCTGCCACTGACAGGCCATAACATCAGACAGGTGGGTTTTGCAGATTGTCCGAAGGGGCTACTTCCTCCCCTTCAAGACTACCCCTCATCTATACCACCTAGTTATGACAGGCTGACGGAGGATTACCTATTTCTTCACCAGCAAGAAGTGATGGTTCTTTTGGTCAAAGGAGCCATAAGGATGCCGACGTCAGAAGTGGGTCATGGATGTTATTCCCGCTGCTTTCTGGTGCCCAAGAAGGACAGAGGCCTTCGTCCTATCTTTGACCTGTGCTCTCTCAACTTCTATCTCAAAAAGGAGAAGTTCAAAATGCTCACGCTTGCTCAAGTCCTGTCTGCCCTGGACCCCAGGGACTGGATGATCGTGTTGGACTTGCAGGACGCTTACTTCCACATCTCCGTCCTGCCTGCCCACAGATGTTACCTGCAGTTCACAGTAGGCCGCGAGCACTTTCAGTTCACTGTACTCCCCTGTGGTCTTACCAGCACCCTCAGGTGTTCACCAAGGTGATGGTGGTGGTTGCAGCTCATCTGCGAGGATCAGATGTGCCAGTCTACCCCTATCTCTATGACTGGCTGTTCAAGGCAAGCTCGCCCCACGCAGTCGACTCCCATCTCCAGACTACGGCGGACCTCCTGCATTTCCTGGGGTTCACTATCAAAGTACTGAAGTCACACCTGACTCCCTCTCAGACGCTTGGAGCTCTTCTGAATACAGTGCAGCTTCGGACCTATTCTCCCAAATGGCGAGTCCAGGGTATTCAGGCTGTGATACAGATATTTCAGCCTCTATCCTGGATTTTGGTGAGACTGACTCTGAGGCTGCTGGGCCACATGGGCTCCCGCATCCTGCTTGTGACACATGCCCGCTGGCATATGTGGGCTCTGCAGTGGGACCTGAAGTTCCAGTGGCCACAAAATATGGGGAATCTCGCCTACATGGGCCAAATCTCGGAGGGCACTGAAAAAGAGCTGCAGTGATGGTTAACAAACCACGATTGGATCAAAAGGAGGCCCCTCTCCCTACCCCACCAAATCTGACTGTAGTCACAGATGCGTCACTCCTGAGCTGGGGCAGCCATCTGGGAGAGGTGGAAATCAAACAACTCTGGTCTCTGGCGGAATTCGGACTCCACACCAACCTCTGAGAGATCCGAATGGCATTGAAAGACTTTCTACTCTCCATTAAGGGAAGGCTGTCGCAGGTGTTCACGGACAACAACACCGCCATGTGGTACTGCAACAAACAGGGCGGGGTGGGGTCGTCGATCCTCTGTCAAGAGGCCCTGCGTTTCTGGACCTGGCTGGAACGTCAGGACATTTCCGTAGTGGTTCAACACTTGGCGGAATCTCTGAACGCCAGAGCGGACAAACTCAGCCGAAGATGCCTAGTGGATCACGAATGGTGCCTTCATCCAGAGGTGGTGTAAGGTCTCTTTTAGTAGTGGGGAGATCCTTGGTTAGATCTGTTTGCCACCCCCGAGAACACGCAATGTCAGCTCTTCTGCGCGCTGAAGTTTTCAAGGCATCTTTTTTGCTCAGCAACGTCCTGCTTGTAGCCCGAGCTCAGTTTTTTTTAATCTCAAATTAGTTTCTGTTTTTATTCTGTTTTTCTCTTACTTCAGCTTGGGTAGAATTAAAATTTTTATTGATCAATTAATTAAAATCATTACAGAATGATGCTTATACGAATTAGGAGTTAAAAAGTGTTGTATCGACAAACTAACATGGCAATACATGCATTCATTTACCCAACTCACAGTATTAATAAAATGCATAATAATAATATTAATGTATCCCTCAGTAACCATGTAAAACATTCATGAATCAGTAAGGGCCAAAGTGCTCCATGGGAAAAAAGTGCATCATGGTCTATTGTTCCAACCAACTGCTCCACGTGCTTTAGCAATTGGCCAGTCTAGATCATTTTCATCGTGCCCCCTGGGTCATCATTGGTATTTATCATTAATCCATGCTGGTCCATCATATCTAATCCAAATGGGCCAATAACGCTTTGTTGAGAATAAAAAGTGCTTTGTGTTCCATTGTGAGTGCAAATCTGCTCCAATTACCTTACGGTCATAATGGATTTTTTGAATAGCGGTTGCTTATTTCATAAACTTTAAAAACCGGCCTCTTAACTGGCTGGAATCACCTTTTAGGCAATTTAGTACAGCTGTCCTGGAAGTTCTCACATTTAGGGTCCAAAACATTGGGCAGAGCCATCTGCACCTTAGAGATTTTAAGCCTTCACATAAGCAGAGCATGTGCATTTATTCCTACCACCCAGCATTTCCCTCGGTCTCCCGAGTAAAATGATACCTCACTTGTGTGGGTGGGCCAAGTGCCTGCGACAGGGAAGGGCCAAAAATGTGTAGAGATTATGGGGATATTACAGTGTGTTGACAAGCGCGCTTTTTTTATACATTTTTAGGCTGACTCTGCTTTGGGCACCCACACAAGTGAGGTATAATTTTTATCGGGAGACCGAGGAGAACACTGGGTGGTAGGAAATTTGTGCCAGTGCAGTGATCCCCCCTACAGAAATGTGAGGAAAATTTGATTATTTTTTTTTAGCTAAATGTGAGATTTGCAGGGGAATCTGGGAAAGAAACCATTGGGGATCCACGCAAGCCACACCTCCCTGGACTCTTACAGGTGTCTAGTTTCCAAAAATGTCTGGGTTTGGTAGGTTTCCCTTAATGGCCATCGAGCCCGGGACCAAAAACGCAGGTGACTCCCTATCAAAACCAAGTTGTTTTGAGATAGATGATTTTTATGTCTCCACAATATGTTTTGGGCCCTTCCCTGTCACAGGCACTTGGCCCACCCACATAAGTGAGGCACCATTTTGATCGGGAGACCTAGGGGAAAGCTCAGTGGTAGGAAATTTGTGTCAGGCCAGTGATCCCACAACTTTCCCACACAGAAATGTGAGGAAATGTGATTTTTTTTTCTAGCTAAATTTAAGGTTTGCAGAGGATTCTGGGTAAGAAAATGTTAGGGGATCGACGCAAGCCTCACCTCCCTGGACTCCCCCGGGTGTCTAATTTTCAGAAATGTCTGGGTCTGGTAGGTTTCTCTAGATGGCCGCCAAGCCCGGGATCAAAAGCGCAGGTTAATCCCTTGCAAAACTAGGTCGTTTTGTGATAAATAATTTTGATGTCTCCACAGTACATTTTGGGCCGTTTTCTGTCCCGGGCACTAGACCAACCCACACAAGTGAGGTACCATTTTTACCGGGAGACTTGGGGGAATGCTGCATGGGTGGAAATTTGTGGCTTCCCACACATTCCAGAACCTTCCATCACAGAAATGTGAGGGAAAATGTGTTGTTTTTTTTAAGACTAATTTTGAGGTTTGCAAAGGATTCTGGGTAACAGAACCTGGTGAGAGCCGCACAAGTCACCCCATCCTGGATTCCCCTGAGTGTCTAGTTTACAAAAATGTACAGGTTTGTTAGGGTTCCTAGGTGCTGGCTGAGCTAGGGCCTAAAATCTGCAGCTAGGCACATTGCAAAAAAAGGGTCAGTTTTCAGTGAAAAAATGTGATGTGTCCACGTTGCGTTTTGGGCTGTTTCCGGTCACGGGCACTAGGCCTATCCACACAAGTGAGATACCATTTTTATCGGGAGACTTGGGGGATTGCTGGGTGGGTGGAAATTTGTGGCTCCCCGCAGTATCCAGAACTTTCCATCACAGTAATTTGAGGAAAATGTGTTTTTCTTTTTACAAAGTTTGAGGTTTGCACGGGATTCTGGGTACCAGAACTTGGTGAGAGCCACACAAGGCACCTCATCTTGGCTTCCGCAGGGTGTCTAGTTTTTAAAAATGTACAGGTTCCCTGGGTTTCCCAGGGACCCAAGGGCCCAAAAACCATAGCGAGGCACATCGCAAAAAAAGCGAAGGGGTTCAAATATACTGTCTATTTAATAAGTCCCATCTTCCTCTTCAGGCATTCTCCAGCTGTAATGTTATACTTTTTATGCCTTTGCATGAGACCTTTATTACACTCAGGTTGTTACTCTCCAACGGGGCTTTAAGGGGCTCAATGGAACAATACATAACTTGTAGATAGGAGTATGGGCATGGACAGCACAGTGGGAATGAGAACATCTGATCTCCTTTGGGAGACGTGGGCAAGAGGAATGAGGAACCAGAGTTAATACCAGTGCTTAATTTGAGCCGTGGTTTCCGGTGCTCGGCAGTGGCACTTAATCGTTAACACCAGCGCTTATGACAGCTTATGGCTAATTTAGACATGACCACAATTATCATTGGCGACAAAAGCAAAAGGAACGAATTATGGACGGAATGCTGAACAATGCAAACATTCACCCCCAGTCACAAAGATCTGGGTTTAATCCATCGTTCTTTTGCTCACCACGCCACCCCAGTTTTGACCCAGCCATATGCATATCAGTCTTGACCCTGTACCTCATGGGAACAGTCCAGCCCAAACTGCCAAGCCAGGTCCTCCCTGGACCAGAAACAAGCATCCTGAGACCGGTTTCGGGCATCACCCCTCATCAGCCAGGCTAGCTTGAATCCAGTGACGCAGTGAGCACGGGACCCATGTCTAGGCATACACTTCCCACTTAGGGCGACAAAAAGAACAATGATGGACGGAATGCTGAACAATGCAATTCGGGCTGGACTGTTCCAATAGGGAGCAGGGTCAAGACTGATTTGCATATGGCTGGGTTCAAACTGGAATGGCATGGGGAGCAAAAAAACGATTGATTTAGACCCAGATCTCTGTACTGGGGTGAATGTATGACATTGTTCTGCATTCTGTTCATCAATTGTTCTTTTTGCATTTACTATGATTGGCAGCATGCAGGGGCAATGTGTGGTCCTAGTTTCAGTGGCCTCCTTAGGAGTGCCTTGGCACTTCATTTTTTTACAAATGAATTACTGGTAATATAGATAAGATGCCCATGCAATCTGTTTACACTAAGAGGGTATGAACACGCAGACGTGGAATGTGGTGGAGTAGGCATGAGACCAGGCTCCCTCAGCAGGACAGTCTACCAGTAGGCGCCTCGAGACACTGAACAGTGCCAGGAGTCCGAGGAAGCAGGTTCTGGAGCGTTATATTAATAAAAGCCTGTATAATAAATAATATTGTATTGAGTAAGTAAGCAAATATACTGGGGTGATAAACTGTATGGAGGGCACGTTGAACACTAGTTTGACCGTGCCTATCTACAAGCACTGAGAACACCATTGCCCTCATTACAGTAGTCCCTAGATTCCTCATGGAGATTTATTGCATTGGAAATCCTAATACATTTGGATGTGGCAATTTCCAGGTAGAGAATTAGTGCACCATTACATCGTTGAATAATCGCAGGAATCGGGGTTCCTGCACGTTTTTCTTCAAGTCTGTGCCTTTTGCCCCAGGATTTATTTCCTGGTGAATCATGCAGGGAAAATGCCTTTGCAAGCCTTGTAAGCCAGATTCCCGTAACAAGGGTCCCTGTGCAGGTCCTATTTGCCCAATACCTAGTTCTGTAAAGTCAAGTAAAATGGACAGGTTGCTACAAACTGATAAGCTTGTATCCACCTTGTGGGGAAGCTGTCGAGTTTCTTGTGAGATGTTCTATACTTTTACTATAGCATACCTAGTGCCTCTCCCCGGACACTTGGCGGTATCTTAGTCCTGCACAGCGAGCTGAGATCCCTTCTGTACATAGTGCAACTGCTTATTACATTCAGATATTCAAGTACCTATGCAGGGTACTAGCCTACAGTTTACATTAAAATACCTGCAGTGCTGAACTGGAATCAAAAAGTGAGCCACTGTAGTGACCTGATCTAGTGACTGTAATGGACGTCCTGATTTCATTTTTCCGAATTGACTATACGGAAACACCAATGTGTAGCCTAGTAAATGGAGTAGATAAATCACATCAGTAACTGTATAAACTGTAAGGTGTTACTTACTCTGTTCTGTAAGAACACAGTGGAGTTAAACGTGAAATTAAAGCAGAAATAAAATTATGGTTAAGAATTTTACAAAAACCATGGCAGTGGTATAGAACTATAGTCTGCCGTCGCTTGATGTTCGCCAAGATTATGCTTACTAATGAGGTGGGTGTGTTTTTTTGTTATTGTTTCAGGTGTCATTACTGCAAGTCTTCCTGCCACGTCTCTTCCCTGCGCATACCCTATGCTTGTAAACTTCTGTTCCAAGAGCTTCAGTCCATGAACATCATACCTCGACTGAAGCTGTCTAGGTACAACGAATGATGACAACCTTCCAGTGGCGCGGGCACTGCTGCCGGCATGTGCAGCCGTCATGAAACGCTCCAGGATTGTGGAGTGAAGAATTGGCGGGAGACCTGACTGAATTCGTATTTGGTTTATACTTGACAGCATTTCTCCTCATGGGAGCAATTCGTGAAAATGCCTCTGAGTTGTGACAACCTCCAGCAATTGTGGAAATAATACCACACATCCAGACTTTTAAAGGACATATTTGAGTTTCGAAGCCACATTTAAAAAAATTTTTTTAAAGGATTTAGAATACATGATCCTTTCCCCTTTCTGACATTTGTTTATTAAATGTATATTGTAGAAAATATACGCATATTATATGTGTACAGAACGAGAGCCTGGAATCTAAAAATAAATGTGCTGGTTCCTATGTTCGTAGTCCTACGTAAGTATCATGGGTGCAAGCAACTTTCATATTTCACAAAAACACGTTTGTAACTTTTGACATTTTGTGAAATGAAGGAAAGTACCTGCTTTTCTTTTGAAAGAGACAAGTTTGGTGCTTATAACTGTATATAACTTTTGATGTGGAGTAAATCTTGTGAAATAACTTATTTGTTGGAGTGTGGCTCAAATTATAGTGCTGTATACAATGTCTTTCACCGCTTTGTCGCATTTCAGACATATGATCCTTACTTCGTGGTCTTTAAGTCTTCTTCCTACTACCCCACTTCGTCATCTTAATCTTCTTTAGGAAGGCTTCCCCTCTTTCTGAATCCCAGAAGATGTAATCTTTCTTGTTATGGGCCAGTCTAGGTTTTGCCACTTGCAGCTGCTCTGCATTTACCCTTTGACCCAGGATTTTTTTCTTCACCACAATCAGGTGCTCCCTCTTTTTTTTTAATTGTTTTTGGCGCAAGGTCCAGGACGAGGTCTAGGAACATAGGATTCTTTGACCTTCATATTGAAGTGAATTTTCGCGCCTGCCAAGATATGTTCTTTATCTTTGAATGTTGTTAATCATAAGACCAAGGTACGGCCTTCTCCCTACTCTCACAGTGCCTCTACATATGCTACGACACTTATCACATATAGGATCTTAAACCGTGTCCACAATTAGTGTTTCCATGAGTCCATGTTCAACAAATAGTCCGGGGCGCTCCCCTATGACCCCAAGCAAGTGTCCCAGCACCTGATCTGATTCAAGTTTTTTAGGATTCCAAGCCTGTATGTTAAGGCTTTAATATCCTTTAAGATCCCGGATATTTGGTCACTAATGTGAACAATTAACTGGGATCTTCTATGTGCCTAGGGGGTTGGCCACAGGGCCTGATGTTCGGCAGTCTCCTTCCCCCAAACTGCTACTGGCAGCCCACTCCTGCCTTTGGCTAACCAAGCAGGAGCTGGCCACTTTTTTGTTTAATAAAAAAAAAAAAAAAAAAAACTATAGTGTAATTTTTAAGGGTTTGTGGACATTGCAAACTCTTGCATATTCTTAGACCCTCGTTGGACCTGTTCATGGTTCACAAACCCAGTACAAGTTCTGCAAACCTCATGGGAGGCCCAACTAGGCCCCAAGACCCTTGATGCCTTCTTGTGGACCCTTCACCAGGGTTTGCAAACCTACGGGGCTTCATTGGGGTCCACAAACATTGCGCTAGGGTCGTAAACTATGCAGCAAAACCTAAAGTTTTTAAAATTTTAACAGCTAGCATCCTTTTAGGGGGCCCCCACCTGAGCCATGGAGTCAGAAGATGCTGATTAATTTTTTTCGGTGCACTGGGACCAAGCCCTTTGTCCTGTGATGGCATTTGTATCAACATTTTGTGTGTTTGGGTGAGCCAATCCTAAGCCTCTGGTCTGCGGACACACCTCTATGTCCACATACCCTAAATGGATGATAGGAAAAAAGCTCCCTCATCCAATTAGTTTCGATTAATTTTTTTAATTTAGCCCACAGATGGTCGGCAAACTCAGGTTCAGAGACTGTAAATGGATTCGTGGCCCAGATCTCTCTAAAATTATTACACTTCAAGCCCACCCCAAAATTCAAATTTCTCAGAAACTACTGAGTGGATTAAAACGTAATCAAGCAAGTGCACTTCCAACTTTGGTGTAATTCTGTTTCGATGTTTTTTCTGTTGAGATCAAATAATTCTATGGGAGTTGAAAAAAGCCCTAGTCACTTTTTTGACCATTCACTCTCCCCTTCCCTTGATGGATCTGCACGGAACGTGCCATGCTGAACACAAATCAGAGGAACTTTTTTTTTTTTTTTAATTGTGCAGATATAACAAACTGTGTTTTTAAGTTACAAAGAAAACAAAAAAATGCCTTTTCAATGGAAACTCAGACCTAATAATAACTACAGATTCTGATAGAAACTTCTAGCCACAGATTCCTCACCTTTTGAATATTCCCCAGGCATTAGACTGGATCTGGAAACTTTTCAGCAGTACCTCTGCGTGTCTGTAGGTGGCGCCATGCGGCTCCACAATGGCACTGTTCCGCTCCAGAAATAATGTGTGAAGCCTCTATAGGCACCACTCCTGCCTGCTGACTTCAGTTCTTTTCTTTCCAGAACAGCAGACACGGATCCAGGCCACCTCTCATCTCTTTGAGACCCTTACCTAGATCAAAAGATTGTTTTTCTATGTGCAAGGTACATGTCCCCTCTGCAAACGATCAGCCCTATAAGTACTGTCGCAAACAAATGTCTGTGATAGATCCTCACCAAATTTGCCTGTGGTGCCTGGGGTCGAGCCACGATTCTAGGGTGTGCAGTGTCTGCGTGCTGATGAACCCTAAGGTCACACGAGATCATGAGGTGAAATTCCACTTCGCCAAGCACCAGAAGACTCTGCAGCAAAACCAGTCCAAATTGAAAGTTTTTTTCAGTTCGAGATCTAGAAGTCACCTGAGTTGTTCCAGGGGTCGGTTTTCTTCTTGATCCAAATCTTCGGGTAAGTCGAAGAAAAAACACGCTTGACTCCACCTCTAGCGCCACGGTCCACACAGTTTCCTGGCACATAGATTCTGACTCCGTTGAC
Source organism: Calotriton arnoldi (assembly GCA_963921515.1). Classification (NCBI taxonomy): domain Eukaryota; kingdom Metazoa; phylum Chordata; class Amphibia; order Caudata; family Salamandridae; genus Calotriton; species Calotriton arnoldi. The sequence continues at coordinate 713,957 of CAWUFW010002160.1, forward strand.
TCCGGACAATGAGACCCCAATTGTCCTCTCTGATGGTGAGTCTGCGCCGGTTGGAACTCGACCCAGGTCGTGCCCAGCCACCGTTGAGGCTCCATTTCCAGCACTTGCTCTGCCTGCACAATGACAAGTGCACACCCTGTGTTCCCTGTTCAGCACAGGTTCACAACTATGATGTGGGTGATGAGATTAGCCACTCTTATCACAAGGAGAATCGGTATGATGACCACCAGTAGGCTAGTGGCCTTGATACCTCCCCTGAGTCTGGACACCTTACTCCCTCTCAGACAATCCCTTTCATCTAAGCTGTTCTGGATACAGTGCAGTTTCAGGCCTATCCTCTAGAACGGCAAATACAGGTTATTCAGGCTATGAGTCCAATGTTTCAGCCTCTGTCTTAGATTTCGGTGACACTGACTCTGAGGCTGCTGGGCCTCATGGCCTACTGCATCCTGCTGGTAGCACAGGCCCGCTGGCATATGCGCGGCTTTGCAGTGGGACCTGAAGTCCCACTGGGCGCAGCATCAGGGGAATCACTCCTGACCTGGTCCAGAGATTCGACGGGAACTGTAAAAGACTTGCAGTGGTGCTGACGGACTGCGATTGTGTCAGCAGCAGACCCTTCTCCCTTTACCAACCAGGCCTCACTGTATTGACAGCTGCGTCACTCCTGGGCTGGAGCAGCCAACTGGGGGAGGTGGAGATCTGAGGACTGCACCGCAGTCTCCGCTCCACATCAACTTGCTGGAGAGCTATCCGACTGGCATTGAAAGCCTTTCTTCCTTCCATCAAGGGGAGGCTAGTTCAGGTGTTCACAGATACCACCGCCAGGTGGTATTGCAGCAAGTGGGGTTGGGGTGGGGTCATTGACCCTTTGTCAAGTAGCCCTGTGACTCTGGACATGGCTGGATCGTCACAGCATTTCCCAGATGGTTCAACATCTGGTGGGCTCTCTGAGCACCAGAACGGACGAACTCAGCTGCCTAGCGGATCATGAATGGCAGCTCCATCCGGAAGTTATGCAAGGTCTCTTCAGAGATTGGGGGAGATCCTTGGTTAGGTCTTTATGCTTTCTTAGCGGTGGTGAAATGTCAGCACCTATGCGCTCTGGAGTTTCCAAGGTGACTCAAGCTCAGGCCTTCAGTATGCCTTTCCACCGATACCACTTCTGCACAGACGTTTCAAGAAGATCAGGAACGACTGGGTCCAAGTTATTCTTGTGGCTCCAGATTGGGCACGAAGAGTATATTATCCAGATCTCCTGAGCATTAGCTTCAGTCCTCTAATCGGGTTGATCTTTCGGGAGGATCTACTGTTGCAGCAACAGGGCAGGGTCCTGCACCCGAACCAACGCACGATCCGCTTTCATGCCCAGAGATTGAGCAGCAACAGTTGACAATTTTTGACCTCCCTCCTGAAGTTTGTGATGTCATTCCGGCAGCCAGGCGTCCCTAAACCAAGACGGTATGTGCCTGCATTGGGATACATTTGTGGCTTGGTGTTCATCCAAACAGGTTGATCCCTTTTCTGGTCTCTTATCGCAAGTTTTGTGGTTTGTTCTTTCATTGGCCTGGCAAGGCTTTGCTCTGGGCACTTTTAAAGGGCACCTTTCAGCCATATTCACATGCTTGCGGTTGCCGGATCAGCTTTCCTTGTTCAAGTCACCAGTTGTGACTCGTTTTCTCAAGGGTCCACAGCATATGTTCCCTCCAAAACCTTCATCATACCCCAGTGAACCAAGTTTTTACCTTATGTGTGCGACCTTCGAGCCCTTGCACAATTGCCCTCTTTGCTGATTAACCCTAAAAACTGCCTTTCTAGTGGCCAATATGTCAGCCACGAGGGTTAGTGAGCTACAAGCACTTTCTGTGCACCCTCCTTACACATCTTACTTCCTAGATAAACTGGTGCTGAGAACACATGCCTCTTTCCTCCCAGAAGTGGTGATACCTTTTTATGTGGGCCAGACCATCTCCATGCCTACTTTCTTTGCTCTGTCTAACCTTTCCACAGGAGAGACTCCACTAACTGGACCCAAAAAGAGCATTGTTGTGCTATACTGATCGTACCAGATGGCAGAGACGTAGCAATGTTCGCCATTTGTGGCGACTGGATATGACTGACTCGCTAAGCAGAGCGATTACATAGTCAGTGACACTCAGACGCTAACTTCACATTAGGTTCGTTGGGGCGAAGAAAGGGAAGGCCATGCAGAAACAAACCATCTTACCATGGAAAGTGCTTTGCACTAAGATCTGCCACGCATTTGCCAAGAAGCAACCCCCTCAGGGCTTGCGTGCTCATTTCACCAGAGCCAAGGCTGCAAACACTGTGTTAGCTTGCAGAGTCCATCTCCTGGACATCTGACAGTCTGCAATGTGGACATCTCTGTACATGTTAACCAAACACTATTGCCTTGACAGTCAGGTTCGTCGTGACGGGCACTTTACTTGTTCCGTCCTCCAGGACTTTCTGGTCTAAATCTGTCCGCAGAACCACCTCTGGAGAGGTATTGCTTGGGTATCTATTCTAAGGTAAGGAATCTGTGGCTAGAATTCTCTATTGGATAAATAAGTTACTTACCGTCAGTAATACCTTATCTGGTAGTGAGACTATCTAGCTGCAGTTTCCTTACTGACCCTCACATCCTCCCTAGTCTGTGAACGGATTTCTCCATATAGGCTAACCCTTATGAGGTCCATAGTATCTGCACATTGATACATAAGCAACATTCATGGCTCCGCCCTTCTGCCGTGGAAAGGTCACAAAAAGTAACTGATGTCAGCACGCTGGGGTGGCACCTATATAGGCACCATGCACATCACTTCTGGCACGGATGCAGAGCTGAACTATGCCACTCACCGGCGTGCAGAGGTACTGCTCGAAAGGTTTTCAGATCCAGTCTGATGCCTGGCGATAATTTTAAGGTTAGGAATCTGCTGCTACATAGTCTCTACAAGATAAGACATTACTGAAGGAAGGTAAAAGACAAGTTACTTACCTGTACACTGTGGTTCTCCAGTATTGATATCTTTTATAGATTCACATGCTTGAATCTTCCCCGTCGTCATGGTGGGAGTCCCACGGTAACAGTAAAATAGCAGCATTAAAACTTAACATTGAAATGCCCATAAGAATTCACTAGCTTTAGCAACCTATTATCATTGTTATAAAACATCCAAACTCTAACCAATCAGAGCGTAGACCATAGAATCTCCTTCCCCTGCAGGGCCACCATACCTCAGATTTCAAGCATGAGTGCCCCAGGTAATGAAGAGGTATGGAAGGTGAACCTGAAAAGGGGAAGAGGGAGGGTCGCATGTGAATCTATAAAAGATAATACTGGAGAACAACATTGTACAGGTAATTAACTTGTTTTTTCTCCAGTATTGTATCTTTTATAGATTCACATGCTTGAATCAGAATAGTAAGCAGTACCAGAAGGCCAGAGGCGGCGGGAAGGTGAACCATCCCACCATGCAACCCAAAAACTAACCACTTATGGTAATTAAAAAGAGCATCTAACATGAACTCACAATAATGCATATGAATGCTAAAATATATATAATGGAAAATATTCGAGAACATATAAAATATCATCATAACAGTATACTTATATAGTAGAGAAGAGACTTAGAACATCATACCTTATGCGAATAAACGTCGAAAAGCAGCTTGACCAACTGCCACATCCGCCTTCTGCCAGGCATCCAGGCAGTAATGCTTTGTGAAGGTATGGACATTCGCCCACGTCGCGGCCCTGCAGATATCAGGCAAGGACACTCCAGCGAACAGGGCGGAGGAAGCTGCCACCTTACGTGTTGAGTGCGCTGTGGCTTTGGCAACCAGAGGGCGGCCAGCCCTATCATGACAAAAGAGAATATTCAATGAGACCCAGCGAGCGATAGACGCCCGTGTCAAAGCCTGACCCTTCCTAGGGGCAGAAAAGGCAACAAGTAACTGAGTAGATTTTCTGAAAGGTTGAGTCCTTTGCAAGTAGAATTTTAGACATTGTTTAATGTCCAGAGAATGGAGTGTCCTCTCAGCTGGCGAAGAAGGAGCTGCAAAGGATGAGGGCAAAACCACTGGCTCATTTAGATGAAATGCAGAAGGCACCTTGGGAATGAAAGATGGGTTTGTCTGAAGAATGACTTTGTCTGGAAAGAATTGCAGGTAAGGCTCCGTTATTGTGAAGGCTTGAATCTCACTAATGCGTCTTGCTGACGTGATGGCTAACAGGAAAGCCACCTTCCACGAGAGGTACTTTAAGTCGCACTTGTGAATAGGTTCAAACGGTGATTTCATAAGTTGCGACAGGACAGTATTTAATTGCCACAACACTGGAGGAGGTCTTACTGGAGGATAGACCCTGAAAAGTCCTCTCATGAACTCTTTTATCAGTCTATTAGACCACAGGGACAAAGCACCAGAACGTCGTCTGTACCTGGAGATTGCCGCTAAGTGCACTTTGATGGACGGATGCGCCAGACCAGCCTTGGCAAGAGATAAGAGATAAGGCAAAACATCCTCAGGTGGCGAAGAAAGGGGATCAAAAGAGTTCGCGGCACATCATATACAGAATCTTTTCACTTTGCCGAGTAACATTTGATCGTAGAAGGAGCTCGAGCATTCTGCAGTATTGTCTAGCATTCCTCAGAAATCTCTAATTGTCCGAACTCTGTGTGATGAGGAGCCCAGCCGACAAGTTGAGCGTGCGAACCTGAGGATGAACTACTAGACCCTGGCTCATAGAAAGGAGATTTTCTTTTGGTTGAAAGAGAATTGGAGAAAACCTTGATAGGCGAAACAGCTCTGTGAAACAGTACTGTCGTGCCCGCGCCGGGGCTATTAGGATGATACGGCAAGGTTCCCATTTGATCTTTTGCAGAACTTTTGGAATGAGAGGAAACGGAGGGAATGCGTAGGCGAACGCTCCCTCCCAAGAGAAGTGGAAGGCATTTCCCAGAGAGCCTGGCTGAGGGAAAATGCTGGGGAAGAATCTGCATTTTTTGTTGAGTGATGTAGCGAACAGATCTAGGGTTGGAAACCCCCAGCAGTGAAAAACCCTTTGCAACTGTTCGTTGTTTAGTTCCCACTCGTGACACTGCCTTGTGTCCCTGCTGAGGGAATCGGCCCAATCGTTCTCGACTCCTGGCACATGCTGAACCTGTATCGATAGGTCGTTGGCTATCAACCATTCCCAGATTTTCTGAGCCAGGATTGAGAGAGCCTGAGACCTTGTCCCACCTTGCTTCAGCAGTTAGAACATGGTGGTGGTGTTGTCTGTACGAATCAGGATCAGTGACCTTCTGATTCTTGGCAGAAATGCTTGGAGACCTAGAAAGACCGCCTTGAGTTCCAAGAGATTTATGTGACACTGTGCTTCCTGAGCCGACCATCTTCCGTGGACCTGCAATCCTTGCAGATGAGCCCCCCATCCGTCCATGGAAGCATTCAATGTCATGACCAACTTTGGTTTTGTCGTGAGGAAAGAGAGGCCTTGGGAAAGATTGTCTCTGACTATCCACCAGGACATTGCTGAGACCATCCTCTGAGTGATTGATATGACGTCCTCGAATGAGCCTTGAGATTGCTTCCATTGAGCGTTGGGCTCCTCCTAGAGAGGCCTCATCCTTAAGCGGCAGTTTGGAATCAGCGAGATACAGGATGACATCATCCCTAGCATTGACTTGTAGGTCCTTACTGAAACGTATTTTTTTGCGGACAGACCCTTCACTGTCCTTTGCAGTCGTAAGATTCTTTCTTTTGTGGGGAAAGCTTTCGAGAGCTGTAGAAAGGCCGCCACTGGAGCCAAGCACTTGGTGAAGACTCTTGGAGCTGACTTCAACCCGACTAGTAGTACTCTGAATTGATAATGGCACCCTGCCACCTCGAACCTCCGAAAACGACGATGTTTTGGGAGAAAACAACAATGTTTTGGGTGAATGGGAATGTGAAAATATGCGTCCAGAAGATCCAGTGAAGACATATAGTCCCCGGTATCCATTAGAAGCAGAATTTCCTGGAGCGACAACATTCTGAAAGGTTGGGATTTGATGGACTTGTTCAATGACCTTAAATCCATTATCTGCCTCCATTTTCCCGTCTTCTTCTTTATCAAGAAGAAGTGGGAATAGAACCCCAGATTGTGTTGATTGGGCGGCACTTCTTTGATTGCCTGCTTGGTTAAGAGCAAGTGGATCTCCTTCTTGAGAATACGGAGATGACGATGAGAAGTCCTTTGTGGAGGCATATTCGGAGGATGTTGAACAAATTCCAGGGTGTGACCGTGGCGAAATACATCTAACACCCACTTGTCGGAAGATATAAGCTTCCATTGATTGAAGAATTCGGAGAAAACTAGGCTGAATTGAAGTGAGACTACGGTAGCAGGGGCCTGTGGATCCTCATTGTCTCTTGCTAGAGTCGTGAGCCCTACCTCCTGATGGGGGGCGTCGACGTGCTGATGGTCTAGAATAGGCTGGAGTTGAGGTTTGCCGAAAGGGCTGACAAGAGTACTGTGCATGAAAGCCCTGTTGATGATAGGGCTGGAAACGCTGTTAAAGCTGGGGGCGAGAGAGATATTGACCTCTGCCCCGGAAGGAAGAAAATCTTTTTTGTTGTAGGTTAGCTAAAGATTTAGCTGTCTCCGTATCTGCTTTTAATGACTGCAACGCTTCATCTACATGTTTCCCAAAGAGAAATTCGCCGTCGAATGGCATGTCCAAAATTTTTGCCTGAACTTCCGGTCGAAAGGTCGTAGCCTTTAGCCACCCTTGCCATCTCAATACTACTGCTCCCCCCATCTGTCTGAAGGCCGTTGACGAAACGTCCATGGCAACGTCAATCATTTCGGAAGAGGCCTTTTCTCCTTCCGACAGCACCTCCTGTGCCTCTTTCTTTTTATCCTCTGGAAGGAATATCAGCAAAGCCGAGATGTCGGACCACATCTGGCAGTCATAACTTCCAAGAATAGCCAAGGCATTGGAGGCTCTAATGGCAGTGGCTGACAAAGCAGAGAACCTTTTGCCGATGTTATCCAATCAGCGCCCTTCCTTGTCAGGCGGAGCCGTACACAGAGAGGAAGGGTTCTTCGACCTCCTTTGAGCTGCCTGCATAATGACTGAATCAGGCTGGGGATGCCCAATCAGACACGCGGGAGAGTTCTCAGGCGCCTTGTATTTTTTTTTCTAACTTTGGTACCACAGCAGGAATAGAAGCTGGCGTTTTCAACAATTTCAGGCCTTCTTGCCATAAGAAGTCTACAATGGGAATGTAACGAGGGGAGCGTTGCGTAGTAGGCTTGAAATCGTATAAAAAAACACTCCGTCTGCTTGACAGGCATGGGAAGGTCAAAGCGACTGGAAGCCCGCTTTAGCAGATCGTGAAACCCGCCTATATCTGCAGGCAGAGAGTCGACTGGAGGCGGGGTAGGAAAAGGTGGAGTCGGAACCAAATAGTCGTCCCACTCGTCATTGACATCCTGGTGCAACCGTAATTCCCCTTCTTCCAACTGCTGGTCGTCATCATTCTGACTTTGCACAGGAGGAGCTACAGTCCTGCTCTTCTGAAACGGAGGTACTACCCGCAATGCAGGAGTGGCGACTTCCTGAACGGGAGGTGAAGGTGGAGCAGAATTTGCTTCAGGAAATCTCCTATAATAGTCATTCAGCATTAGCCGAAGATCAGACACCAATGACACCGGGATATTTATGGAGGGTTCTTGAGTTTGCTCTTCCTGCTTCTCATAAGGATAGTGTTCTTGGAAAGCGTCCAAACGTTGAGAAGTAGGACATCCCCTATCTGAAAAAAAATAGTCCCGCTCCAGAAAAGTGGATGGATCATCCATCATCTCTTCCTCCTCTGAGTCCTGGCACTTAATTCGGAGTTGCGAAGGACTGTAAGCAGGACCGAAAGGCCCATCATCTTCAGACTCCTGAAAATCTAGAATGCAAGTAGCAGCTAGAGGAGAAACCTTTGAATAATCCTGCATAAGGGAAGGCGTCGGTTTTAGAAGCAGACCAATCTTTTCCCTCGTCGACGGGATCGCCGACAGGATCGTCAACGGTATCGTCGACGGAGTCGTCGACGGGACAACAGACTGCGGCGGTAGAATAGTCGTCGACGGTGAACGAACTTGCTGAACCATCGACGGTGAAGCTCTCGCCGAAAAAGTTGGCCTAACCGCGGCCGACGACGGTGATACTACCACTGCTGTCATCGACGCTGCCGCCGTCGTCTTGACAGTCGTCGTAGTGGGTGTCGCTGACGAAACCGTCGACGGAGCGCCTGCTGAAGCGGAGCCGAAGGTCGTAGACGGTGATTTCTTCATCGACGGGCCCGTTGATGAGCGTTTTCTGTCACCTGAAGAATCCCTGGAAGGAGAGAGAGGCGTCAACGGAGGGGCAGAACCCGACCTCTGGCGGGACGATGAGGAGGGACTGGGCTGGTCTTTTTTTTTTTAAACTCTTTTCTCCTCAACCCTCTCCTTACTTTGAGACCTGGACTTTTTAGGGTCTTTAAGCAATGAAGAAGATCCTTCTTTTGTATTCTTGGAGGAGGTATGGGGCTTCTCCTCAGAGTCAGAGTCCTTTGCTGCTTTTTTCCTTTGCAGCCAGAGAAGCAGCCTACCCTCACGGTCCTTGAGGGTTTTTGAAGAAAAAGTACGACAGTACTTGCATTCTCTGGGCTTGTGCTCTGGATATATACAGTAGAGACACTCTTTATGTGGGTCCTCAGAATAAAGTCTGGACTTTGCACAAGTCTTACAGGGCCTAGACAACCCTTTTTTAGACTCTGACATTATGAAGACAAATAGGTACTCACACTCCTGACTAGTACTTCAGAGGAAATATGAAGTGCAGTGATGAACAGCTAGCTGGAGTTCAAAAGGGCAACAGTAGAAACACTGTGACTGAGCAGAGCTCAGGGAGACTCCCTAACACACGACGTGCGGTAAGAAATCTGAGGTATGGTGGCCCTGCAGGGGAAGGAGATTCTATGGTCTACGCTCTGATTGGCTAGAGTTTGGATGTTTTATAACAATGATAATAGGTTGCTAAAGCTAGTGAATTCTTATGGGCATTTCAATGTTAAGTTTTAATACTGCTATTTTACTGTTACCGTGGGACTCCCACCATGACGGCGGTGAAGATTCAAGCATGTGAATCTATAAAAGATACAATACTAGAGAACTTGTTCGTCGATATTTAGTGAATATTGTTTCTGTAGGAGCCATTAAAGCAAATGTCCACTTTTAGTCCTCTAATGGACCCTTGTTAGTGTCCCATGCCACTCTCCGTTTTTTTAAAGTGCCAAAGCCATTTATAATTAGTGATCTATACAGCTCTATGAGATCCTTTAGGGGCAGCTGGGACAAGGCGAGTTTGGAAAAAGAATGACTCTCGAATACAACAGCATAAGGGGGAATCCTACGGATTGTTTTTTGTTGCCCTCGCACACCCCTAAGGATGTCATGCTTCATCATTGGGCATTGCTCCTCGCCGACACTGCAATGCCCTACGGACCCCACAAAGGGTCACTTTCGCTTCGACTAGACAATATTTCTAGAACTGATACTTTGTTCTTTCTCTTGGTTTCCCTATATTACATATGCCCTCTGTGGGTATTTATACACACATGGCCCTGGTTCATTTACCCACCATGCCATCTATATGGTCCTTTTTCCATATAAGCTGATATTTCCAGTCACAGCAGTCACCATCGTATACTCAAAGATGGCTACCTATAGTGATAAGGCGCTGAATGATCTTCCATCCAGACCGGTTACAAATTGACACAATGACTAGCCCCCAGCATGACCTAATGTACGATTATGGATTGTTTCCTGTGTTTGCTTGCCTCTTATGTGCTTATTCTGCCCCAATATCATTTATACACTAACTAGCTTGCCACTCGAATACCAGTTCCAAGATGGCCGCCACGATTCCTGTACCTTGGGACAGGACTCTGTCTATTGCCGCCACAAGGCTATGGCCTGCCCATGCTGCCCTAGCCGCACACGTTACCGCCTCCCGCAGCCGGCACCTGATCCATATTCCGGATCACATGACACACCTATGAGTGCTTGCCCAGCCATCTACCTTTAAAAACCAGAACGCCGCCTCTGCTCAGTCTCAATCCTGACTAGCAGAGGAGGGTAGGTCTTGGGTCCTCCATGCACTGGTGTTATGTGAGTACGGCTCCCCGAGGCTCCGATTGTTTCTCTTGTTACTTTTCGCCCAGCTTGGCTCCCTAACAGGAATTCTGATGCTTATGTTAGCCTGACCTCATTTCTATTTTAGTCAGCAGCAGTGCGCTGAACTCTGCATCAGCCAGAGGGGATATTTTGATTGTTACACAGGGTAAGAGCCCTTTATGAGCTACATAGGAGTCACACGACGTCCCACAGTGTGATACAAGCATGTGTGTTTTCTCTCTGTGTGTTGTGTTTTTCTCTGTCTCACTTAAGTGCTGTATAAGAGATAACAGTTTTTACTGTTCACATCTTGCGGGCAACTTTTGAGTGCCATCCACACAACATGTGCATGTCTACATGTGGAGAAATTTTTACTGGCCCTTCAGGAATCCAATGACATATCATATGAGATATGCTGCCTTCTAATTTTCCTTGTTTGCTAATTATTCCATTTTCTAGGTGGACGATCATAACTTATCTACTTCTACACCAGGTACTTTACCATTATGTAATACCTACATAATATAGCACATCATAGGTGTGGGGTAGGCTCACCACCCACCTTTTATAGGTCCTGACGAGGTGCCGTGGATCTGTTAGGGACCATTAGGAGCAAAACATGTTGACCTGATTACACTACTTCTCACACACAGCTACTTTGGTACTTTACGCCCGCTAGTAGCTTTAACCAGTTTTTTTGGTCCTCTTAATATTGCCAGGAGAACCTATACATTGAAATGGTTACTTGGTATCTCCTAGACAGTTTAATTCTTTATTCCCTTACTTTTTTACCACCCCACACACCCATTACTCCCTTGTACACACACCTTTCATCATACGGTCAAAACAAAAGATCTTTCGTGGGGCCCATAGGGCAGTGCAGCACCGGCCCGTCGAGGCACAATGCCCAATGATGAAGCATGACATCCTTAGGGGTGTGTGAGGTCAACGAGAAACAATCCGCAGGATTCCCCCTTATGCTCTTGTATTCTTGAGAGTCGTCCTTTTTCTTTAATCTCCTCTTTATAGGAACAGTACCTGTGAGGTAGGCATTATGATTGCCTTTGGAGCCTGGGTACCGGACCTTTATTGGCACCTAGCCCCCCTCCCCTTCTCTTTGATGTGTGTACAAGGTGAGTTTGACCTCAGGAGTTCTTATCTTATTGAGCAATTTATCTGAAAGAGACACGTTAGTGATAGATTCCTTACCTTAGAATATCCCCAGGCGTCAGACTGGATCCGGAAAGTTTTCGTCAGCAGTACCCCTGCGCGTCGGTAGGCGTCGTAGCCGCCGAGATGACGTCGTCAGAGCTACTTAGACGCGCCCACGCGCGCTGACGTCAGTTCTTTCTTTTTCCGCGCCAGCAAGCGCAGATCCGAGAGAGAGCGGTACTCCTAGTTAATATTTTAACTTGGTTTCTGAGAACTTGTTTCTCTTGTTCTGTTGAGTACTCGACTCCTGGTGCAGTAGGGCGCATGACGTGTGTCTCTTCTGCTTGGGGCACGCCCATGACCCCGAGGCGTGCCCCGATTGTCGGGCCATGGCGCCGAAGGCTTTGCGGGAGCGTTCCCGAAAGTTGTTGGAGGCCCGGCAATCGGTTCCACGCCGCTCGAGGTCCCGCTCCCGTGGGAGGTCGAGGGACAGGTCGCGGGGCCGACACCATCGTTCGTCGGAATCGGGGACAGGTAAGTCACAATGCCATAAGAAGTCGAAGAACCGACGTCGCTCTTCGTCTACCCCTCACCGTTCGCGGGACGCGGTGCAGGGGGCGGGTGGTCACTCCCCCGCGGCTCCGATGCAACCTCCGTTGTTGCCTGCGGCCTACCCGCCTTTCCCGGGCCCGCACGCGACTCCGGAAGAAATACAGGTATTCCTGTCGGCCATGGGCCATTTATTTGCCCCATCGGGTCCCTCCGGAGCGCCTTCGGGCCCCGTGGACACGTTGGGTGGTTCTGCCCCCGCCTTTGGCCCCGGCTACGCCGACAAGATACCCTGCGGCGCCGTCGGCTCCGGCCTCGGCGCCGCCTCTGGCGCCCGGCCCGACGCCGTTGCCTACGGGGCCGGACTACGTCGAGCCTGGATTGGTCTCTTATCCTCTGATTCCAATTCCAGGTGGGGAGTTTTTTCCCTATCCTCGGGCACCTCGTCCTTACCAGCCTCTTAAACAGCCGGTGGACGAAGGGGAGTACTGGGAAGGGTCTCAGGACCCTCTCGCAGCTCAATGCGAGGATGACCCGGAGTGGGAGGGTGATATGGAAGGTCCAGGCGATCTGGATTTCTCTCCACACCCTGGTACACTGTCCCCTGCTTCCGTGGCTACGGAGGAGGTTGGGACTTTTTCTGTGGTGTTGCGAAGGGCGGCTGAGGCTCTTAACCTCGAGCTCCCATCTGTGCCTATCAGGACCAATCTCCTGACTGAGGTGCTGCAGCCAGCGACCTCCTCTGCGGAGCCGCTACTGCCCTTTAACGACGCGCTTACAGACATTCTGTTAAGCACCTGGACCAAGCCTAACACGGGTTCCTGTGGATAAGAGGGTGGCACGATGCCATCGCCCGCCCCGGGCGACCCCCGTTTTCTCACGCAACACCCAACGCCTGAGAGTCTGGTGGTCCAGGCCTCTGCCTCTGCGAGCGCATTCCCTTCCGCACCTCCGGACAAAGAATCTAAAAAACTGGAGCAGTTTGGGAAAAAGATTTTCACCTCTGCCAGTTCCGGGTTGCGGGCGGTGAATACTGCGTGCCTGTTGGGCCGCTATTCCCATTCTGTGTGGGACACTGTAGCACAGGTGCTGCCTCAGTGTCCAGTGGAAGCTCGGGCGGTGCTCTCCCAAGCCATTACCGAGAGGAGAGATGCTGCTATCAATCAATCAATCACAGAATTTGTAGAGCGCACTACTTACCCGCGAGGGTCTCAAGGCGCTGGGGAGAAAAAAGGGGGGGGTGCTGCTACTGGTCGAACAACCAGGTCTTGAGTAGCCTCCTGAAGGTCAGCAGGTCTTGGGTCTGTCGTAGGCTTAGTGGAAGGGTGTTCCAGGTCTTGGCGGCGAGGTGGGAGAAGGATCTGCCGCCGGTGGTAGTTCTTCGAATGCGAGGGACGGTGTCGAGGGAGAGGTCAGCGGAGCGGAGCTGGCGGTTGGGGACGTAGAAGAGGAGTCGTCTGTTGAGGTAGGCTGGGCCAGTCTTGTGGAGTGCCTTGTGTGCGTGGATGAGGAGTTTGAAGGAGATTCTCCTGTCGACGGGGAGCCAGTGCAGGTTCCTCAGGTGGGGGGTGATGTGGCTGTGGCGTGGTACATCGAGGATCAGGCGTGCGGAGGCGTTTTGTATGCGTTGCAGTCGCTTGATGAGCTTGGCCGGGGCTCCCGCGTAGAGGGCGTTCCCATAGTCAAGTCTGCTACTGACGAGGGCCTGGGTGACTGTTCTTCTTGTATCTGTTGGGATCCACCTGTAGATCTTGAGAAGCATGCGGAGGGTGTTGAAGCAGGAGGAGGAGACTGCGTTGACTTGCTTGGCCATGGAGAGCGTTGAGTCGAGGATGACTCCCAGGTTGCGTGCGTGGTCGGTGGGTGTCGGGGCTGCTCCTAGTGTCGTTGGCCACCAGGAGTCGTCCCAGGCTGAGGGGTTGGAGCCGAGGATGAGGACCTCTGTCTTGTCCGTGTTCAGTTTTAGTCGGCTGATCTTCATCCAATCGGCGACGGCCTTCATTCCTTCATGGAGGTTGGATTTGGCGGCGAGGGGGTCCTTGGTGAGGGAGAGGATCAGTTAAGTGTCGTCGGCGTAGGAGATTATGTTGAGGTCGTGCTGTCTGGCGATGCGTGCGAGCGGGGCCATGTAGATGTTGAACAGTGTTGGGCTGAGGGATGATCCCTGCTAAATTCACTATCCGTTGTGGACTTGACACAGCCGACTCTCTCGGCAGGGCACTTTCCACAACAGTGGCGCTAGGCCGTTACGCTTGGCTCAGAACTACTGGCTTCTCCGGGGATGTCCAGAACACTTTGTTGGACATGCCTTTTGATGGCACACGCCTCTTTGGTGACAAGGCGGATAGCACTTTGGAGCGCTTTAAAGACTCCCGGGCTACGGCCCAGTCCTTGGGTCTTGCCACCACACGCACTCCCATAGGGTCTGCTTTTCGCTCCTTTCGAGGTCCGGGTCGAGGCGCCCAAACGTGTTCCTTTCGGAGCCGCCGGCCTGCGCAGACGCAGTCTCAGCGCAGCCGAGGTCGGGGGGCCCGCCGAGGTGGGTCACGGGGCCAGAGGACAGGTCAGTCCACCACCGCCCCTGCCACCACTGCCTCCAAACCGTCCTAGTCCGGTGTTTCAGGCCCACCAAACGCCAGTGGGCGGGAGGATTCGCCATCACCTCCCCCACTGGCGTACCATCACTTCGGACAGGTGGGTTCTGCAGATAGTCCGACGGGGCTACTCCCTCCCCTTCCAGTCTACCCCTCCAGCCATTATGGCCAGGTACTACCTACACCCCCTCCTCCCATAACTGGACCCCGATTAAATGACATGAGAAGGGTTTGGATGTGGGGGTCGTAAACCCCCGGCCGTATTTATTAACAAAACGAAAACATTATTAATATATACAAGATTTACCAATTACGCAGAAAATTATGCATTACACTGATTACAATTGATAAGTACATATGTCGGTTGGCTAACCTTAACATGACTCTAATACAAAGGTTTTCCTATCCGAATCTAACATATCTTTAATAATCATCACAGCATTTTACTTTTCTGCGTATCCTATTTGGGCCTACGGCAAGGTCACTAACTGGTGTCAGATCCTTATCAACTTTTTAACCACGCCCTCCAGCCGGAGTGCGCATGCGCAGAGGGCCCGTTTACCGTGAGGGTACCCCCCCCCCCGGTTACCCCCGTACGCTCTGTATCTTATCTCCATAAAGGGGCACTTGCAGTTCTGCGCCGTTTACTGGCGACCTTGTGCACGTGCGGGGTGGCCAACCAGCCTAGGGAAAGCGTGACTCCCCCTCCCCGCACCCATCCAGCCAACCGGCTGTAAACTGCCCCTGGAGTTCTAGGAGAGACCACTTGTCCCTCCCACTTGGGCGACCCCATTCAAGAATGGCGCCGCCCTCTAAGGACCTTAAATTTACTGCTCACCAATCATGACCTTACCGCCTGACCTAGGAATAGCAACTAAAATACGACGATTGAAGACCTGTAAACTGAAAACGTTGGTGGGAAAACACAAGTTTGATACACATACCACGAAATACTTATACCCGCTTGTTGTCACTACCTTCGCTTTAGGGGACGGTGGGTGGGCAAATTACAGTTACAGCCTCCTAGCGAGGCTGGTGTGGTGGGCTGGGGAGCGGGGAGCAAAGAGACCTACTCCCGCGCTCGCCAGCCTTTTAAAGCTTTCTATGCCAGGCCGGTTCCCACCGGCCTGGCGCTATCCTCTCGCGTGACCCGGAAGTGATACCAATCACTTCCGGGGCACGCCCCCCGACACGGGACCAATGAGTAGCGAGGCTCGCCCGTCGCGTCACCAACGTGCGCGACAGGCTTGCCTCTGTGGTCTCCGGAGGGGGCCGGCACGACCGCCATACTTTTGGCGTGGCCGATGCCGGCCCCGCCGTTCCCTATGGCCAGGTACTACCTACACCCCCTCCTCCCATAACTGGACCCCGATTAAATGACATGAGAAGGGTTTGGATGTGGGGGTCGTAAACCCCCGGCCGTATTTATTAACAAAACGAAAACATTATTAATATATACAAGATTTACCAATTACGCAGAAAATTATGCATTACACTGATTACAATTGATAAGTACATATGTCGGTTGGCTAACCTTAACATGACTCTAATACAAAGGTTTTCCTATCCGAATCTAACATATCTTTAATAATCATCACAGCATTTTACTTTTCTGCGTATCCTATTTGGGCCTACGGCAAGGTCACTAACTGGTGTCAGATCCTTATCAACTTTTTAACCACGCCCTCCAGCCGGAGTGCGCATGCGCAGAGGGCCCGTTTACCGTGAGGGTACTCCCCCCCGGTTACCCCCGTACGCTCTGTATCTTATCTCCATAAAGGGGCCCTTGCAGTTCTGCGCCGTTTACTGGCGACCTTGTGCACGTGCGGGGTGGCCAACCAGCCTAGGGAAAGCGTGACTCCCCCTCCCCGCACCCATCCAGCCAACCGGCTGTAAACTGCCCCTGGAGTTCTAGGAGAGACCACTTGTCCCTCCCACTTGGGCGACCCCATTCAAGAATGGCGCCGCCCTCTAAGGACCTTAAATTTACTGCTCACCAATCATGACCTTACCGCCACAGGCCAGCATAGTTGACCGACTATCTGGCCCCCCTGCGCTCACTAGGAGGTCATACCCTGCCCCCGGAGATCGAACCATGCCAGTAGATTTTCTAGGAAAGCCTCATTGCCTACTCTTGACAGATGGACCCCGTCCTTTACAAAGCAAGACTCACCCCTGATACACCCGTGGGCGATTGTCTGTAGACGAGGAGCCCTGAAAAGCCTCTCTATTTTGTTATTTATTCTCCTTACAGAGTGATTCAGTGCTCTTACCGACTCCCCCCCCCTCCATTGGAATCTTGGAATCATTTGTGACCATACAATGGTACACCCCGGGAATGTCTTTGCTAACCAACTCACTTCTGATATTATTGCTTCCACTAGCCCCCTTCTACCGAGGCTTGCCAAATCATTTCCCCCCAGGTGTAAGATAATAATACTGGGACGGGGACCACCCTTCTCTAATAGCCCCAATGTGAAACCCCTAAACTGGCTCAAGCATAGGCCCCCTTTCCCATGAAATGATACCGTAAAACCTGCTCGCTCTACCCTAGTCTTGTAGCTCCCTGTAAGGAAAAAATTAGACAGACGTTTTACATACGAGTGACCAATGATCCATGCGACCTGTGATCCCTGATTTGTTGATGACGTTCCTTGTGTTGCTTGTTGCTGTTGCGGCGTTCGCAGTTTCCCCCTGCGTGACAGGTTTGAGAAACTGTAGATGAAACAGAGAAGACATATGCATCAGCTCCTGGTAATTATCCTGCTCATAACATATGTAACCGCACATAGCGCTTGTAACAACTGGAGGACCACCTCCCAATCCTTTGGACGCTGTTGCTAGGTAAACCCCTAGCTGCTGCTTCCGTGGCCGCCCCTATCCTAAAAGAGTGCGTCCCAAAACAGCTTGGGTTAAGCCCCGCCCTCTGTATTGCCATATCCAGGACCCTCTTAAACTGAAACCGTGTAAGTGGAATACCATCAGCATGCACCAGGAGGGGCCCCCTTTGCTAACAGGTCTAGATTGTAGGAAAGCCTCCACCTGTGACAGGGGGCAACACGGATTGTCCTGTGCCCGATGGAGCACTACCCCATCCCCTCGTGCCTCCTGGTCCGTCTTGGACTTCCTGATTGATATTGTTAGAATGTCCCCCCGCACCTTCACGTCATCAAACTGCAATCCGCCCTGCACATCTGTTTTGTTTTGGGCCACCAATTCCCCAATTCTAAAAGCACCATAAAAGGCCAATGAGAAAGCGGCGGTGAACAACAGAACTTCCTCTGATGTGGTGCAAATCAGGGGGAGGGTCCTTAGTAAAGACGTTAGCAGCTCCACCCCGATTGGCCGTCTTGTATCTGGGGTAGACCCTTGGAGGCGCTGCCAACCCTTCAGTGCTTTCCTGACTATAAAGCTGCTGGTAGGATTGCCTTTGTCCCTAGTTTGGGCAAAAAAGGAGATTGCCGCCACATGCCGTTTAGCCGCTGCCGCTGAGCGCCCCTCCCCCTTCAAATAACCTAAGTAATGAAGCAGTGCCCCTGCGTTGTACCAGTTTTCAGCCCACTCCCTTCCTAAAAAGGAACAATATGCCCCAAACGCCCCTTCATATGCTTTCCTGGTCCTGGGTGCTAGGCTAGCTGCCACGAGGTCCGGTAGTTGGGGGCACCAATTTGCCAAAGTAGTTCTGGGAAAGGGGTGGCATACTCCGCCGCCGCCGGGAGGTGAGCCCTGAAAACCTGCATTTTAAAGCGAGAAAGTGCATCAGCCGCATGATTTAATACCCCTGGCACATGTTTAGCTCTAAATTGCATATTTAGCTTCATGCATAATAGTACAATCTCCTTCAGCAGCCGGAGAATCATCCGACACCGTGCTGCTTGTTGGTTGATGCATTCGACCACTGTCATGTTATCTGACCAGAACACCACTGATTGATTACGCAGTTGTTCTGGCCATACTGTTAATGCCACCCAGATGGGGAACAATTCTAGAAAACCTATGTTGGCCGTCAAACCTGTCTCTGCCCACCATGCTGGCCACCGTTGCGCCACCCACTCGGTACCGAGTATGGCGCCAAATCCCTCACTCCCCGTGGCGTCCGTCATTAAACCTAACTCCGCGGAAGTAGTGGGCGGACCGGGCCACACTACCCTGCCATTGAAGTCCTGCAGGAATGCCAACCAAATGCGCATGTCCTGCCTGACCTCGGCTGACAGCCTGGTGTGGTGGTGTCTTTCCCTGAGCCCCGCCATCGCCTGTGAGATGGATCGGGAAAATGGCCTTGCCATAGGAATGATCCTTAGTGCAAAATTCAACTGCCCTACTGTCTGTTGTAACTGGTGCAATGTTACCCTCTCCCTAACCAGGCACTGCTGCAGTGTGGACCTGAACTTGCTGATCTTGTCCGCGGGCAACCTGAAACACCCCTGTATGGAATCTAACTCAATACCTAGGAACTCTATTGTTGTATTTGGTCCCACTGTCTTTCCTAAGGCCAAGGGGACCCCAAAAGCATGCATGAGCGCACAAAATTCCTGCAGCGCCCACGCACACTCCCGCGATCCCGGTGACCCCAAGATAAGAAAGTCATCCAGGTAATGCATTACCCACTGGTGCCCTGTCACCTGCCTAAAAACCCACTCCAGAAATGAACTGAATTTTTCAAAATATGCGCAGGAGACAGAGCAACCCATGGGCATACACATGTCCATGTAGAACTTCCCTGAAAATTGAAAACCAAGTAGATGAAAATCAGACGGGTGGACTGGTAATAGACGAAAAGCGGACTCTATGTCTGATTTGGCCAAAAGGGCTCCAGGGCCCAAGCCCCTGAGCATCTCCACCGCTTCATCAAAAGAAGCATATCTCACACTGCAAAACGCCTCATCAATCGCTTCATTCAATGAACTTCCCCTGGGTGCTGATAGGTTGTGTATGAGTCTGAATTCCCCCCTTTCTTTCTTGGGGACCACGCCCAAAGGAGAGCAAACAAAATTCTCTACCGGGATAGAATCGTATGGGCCAGCTACCCTGCCCAGTCGCAGCTCTTTTTCAATTTTCATTGCCGCCACGCTAGGTTTGGCCCGCACTGAGAGTTGATTTTTGCATTCTGATGCCCCCACATAGTCAGGTGCCGGTATCCTAAAACCGTACCTGAAACCATCTAGCAGCATTTTTGCGGTGATGTGACAAGGATATTTGTTTAGCCAGGGTGTCAATGCCGTTACATCAATAGGTGACCGTGCCTTTAGTTGTCCATGCGCCTCATTCCTGCTTCTTCCCTCCCTTATCCTTTGGTTTCTTGAAGCACTTGGACTCGGGGTGAGACGGGTTCGCGCAGATGGAACACGCATGCTTAAACCTGCACGTGCCTTGCGGCCTAGTGCAAGTCCGTCTATTGAAATCCCAGCATGTCCCTTTGCGCCCTCCCCCGGTGTTTGTATGGCTGGGGGGACCTGTGTTTGGCTGTGACCGAAAGGACTGAAAGGACTGGTTCCTGGACCTGTCCTGGAACCAACCGCCCATTTGGTCTAACCATGCAATTGTGTCTAGACGGTCCCATGATAGGGATGTGTCAGACGCTTTAGTTCTCCTGAAGCTCTTATCATATTCCTTCCATCCCTCACCCCCGTATTTATCATGCGCAAGCACAATCCTGTTTTGGTAACATGCCATCTCAGCCTGTAAATTAGGGAAACGCTCAGCCATGACTGCCATGAAAATGGAAAAACCTCTAATCCAATTCAACAAGTTTTCTTCGACCCTGTACTTCATGAGTTCGTTTGCCCATTCCCTCGGGAGCATCCAGTCTTTGTTCTTCCTGGCCTCTTCCCTCTCTTTTTCACAAATAAGTAAAGAGAACATGTTTATGTACGAACCCGACCAAATCCTATCCTTTACATCCTGTGTTACATGCCTCCCCAAATTCTCCCGATCCGTGCGGGACTCACCCACATTCAACATTGGCAGTGTCATCAGCTTACCTCCTCCTGCGGACCCGGCTGACCCTGACGGTTTCTCTTTCGTCAAGCTGCTCCCCGGAACTTCCCCGCTGTGTCCAAGTGGCTTTGCCCCCCAGCTGGAATGAGAGGGGACAGCGCACCCTGACCCCCGCCTGTTTTGTCTGCTGGTGTCCCATGAAACTGGGCCACTATTCGCCTCGCCTCTACCAGCGGATCACCGCCCTTATCCCCCACCGTTGAAGACAGGATCCCCACTTGTCCCAACCACGGAAGTATTGCCGCTAAGTGTGACACCACATCCTGCGGAGTGCCTTCTCCCCCCGTACCGGGCAACACTGGCAATTGTGGGCTATCCCCTGATGGTCCAGGCCCTCCACTGGGCAGGGGGACTGGGACCGGAGTAACGGGGGGCTGGTGAGCTGGCCCTGGCACAGGCGCTGGGACAGGCGCTGGGACAGGCGCTGGGACAGGTACCTCCTCTGTAGGCAAAACAGGGGCCGGTGACGATGGTTCCCTCCGCCCCCCCTTGTTAGGCCTAACCCTTTTGGGGAGGGGAGGAAAAGCCGACCTCGGGGGCACCATGCTGCGCCTGGCTCTTTCTTCTCTCTCCTCCGCCCCCCCTTGTGCGTCTACTCGTTCGGTGAGATTCGCAAGGCCCTGCCCCAACTCTTCTACCTTCTTGAGCATTGCCTCCATAAAGTTCTCCATGCGGGAGGGCTTGCCCCCTCTTCGCCTTCCCGGCCATATAAACAGTCAAGTATATGACCCCTTATCAATCACTGTGATCGTGCTGACCGCGGCTGGAAGTTAATGCCCAAAGCCCTCTATACCACAAGGCCCAATGACAAAACCCCCTTTGTTCTAAGGACCTTGTAATTACCCAAGCGCCTGTATTGGCAACACCCTCCTGTTACCAACAGCTTTTATATTAGGCCAGTGAAAACAGACTAGAACACCAGCTGCACCCCCTAAGCCCTTGCACGAGCTTACCAAAACCCTCAATACAGCGAAATGGGGCAGCATACAGCCCTGGGCACCTGCACGCGTTATACACAGACCCCCAGCAAAGCCACAGCTGTCGATGCCTTCCTAAACAGGCCCACAGTCACAGATTTACAAAACCGGAAGGGTGCGCGCCCTCACTGGTTGAGCGCCACCACTACCGGGTACCTGCCGTCCTATGCCGCCGATATCACCGCGTTTCCGGGCACACGATCGTTTTCTGCCCCCACCGCGGCGCTCTGCGCCCTCGCACGCCTCTGTTGCTGCCGCTCGGTGCAGGGAAAAGACCAACGTTGCTCCGCGATGAGTTCCGGCTCGCCGCTCGGAGCAGGGGGAAAGTCCGACGTCGCTCTGTGTTCCGGCGCCGAGGTGATTCTCCTGTAGAGGGGAAAAAACAAATTACAGTTACAGCCTCCTAGCGAGGCTGGTGTGGTGGGCTGGGGAGCGGGGAGCAAAGAGACCTACTCCCGCGCTCGCCAGCCTTTTAAAGATTTCTATGCCAGGCCGGTTCCCACCGGCCTGGCGCTATCCTCTCGCGTGACCCGGAAGTGATACCAATCACTTCCGGGGCACGCCCCCCGACACGGGACCAATGAGTAGCGAGGCTCGCCCGTCGCGTCACCAACGTGCGCGACAGGCTTGCCTCTGTGGTCTCCGGAGGGGGCCGGCACGACCGCCATACTTTTGGCGTGGCCGATGCCGGCCCCGCCGTTCCCGTCGCCTCAGTACCACCGCATGTCGGGGGATCACTTGGCACTTCTCCAGCAGGAAGTTGCAGCCCTCTTGGCCAAGGGGGCCATCGAGCACGTTCCAACGCCAGAAGTAGGTCGTGGCTGTTACTCCCACTACTTCCTGGTTCCAAAGAAGGACAAGGGTCTGCGTCCTATCTTAGACCTCCGGAACGTCAATCGCTTCCTCCGGAAGGAGAAGTTCAAGATGCTCACGCTTGCTCAAGTCTTGTCTGCCCTAGACCCGCAAGACTGGATGGTAGCGTTGGACTTGCAGGATGCTTATTTTCATATCCCCATCCTGCCGGCCCACCGGCGTTACCTACGGTTCACGGTAGGCCACCAGCACTTTCAGTTCACCGTGCTCCCTTTCGGCCTTACCAGCGCCCCTCGGGTGTTCACAAAAGTGATGGCGGTGGTCGCAGCTCATCTGCGCAGATCAGGGGTTTCAGTCTTCCCCTATCTCGACGACTGGCTGTTGAAGGCGGGCTCGCCCCAGGCAGTCGTCTCCCACCTCCAGACCATGGCCGACCTCCTGCATTCGCTGGGGTTTTCCATCAACGTGCCGAAGTCGCATCTGATTCCCTCTCAGAAGCTCCTCTTCATCGGAGCGGTTCTGGACACGGCGCACTTTCGGGTTTATCCTCCCAAACAGCGAGTCCGGGACATTCGGGCTATGATTCCGATCTTTCAGCCCTGGTCCTGGGTTTCGGTCAGGAAGACCCTGAGGCTGCTGGGCCTCATGGCCTCCTGCATCCTGCTGGTCAATCATGCCAGATGGCATATGCGGGCTCTGCAGTGGGACCTGAAGTTCCAGTGGACACCGCATCGGGGAAACCTGTCCGACTACGTCCAGATCTCGGAGGGCACTGCACAGGACTTGCAGTGGTGGCTCACGGACCAGCGTTGGGTCAGCGGCAGATCCCTCTCCCTTCCCCAACTGGAGCACACAGTGGTGACGGATGCGTCTCTCCTGGGATGGGGCGGCCACATGGGAGAGGCGGAGATCAGAGGCCTCTGGTCTCCGGCGGAGTCCAAGCTCCATATCAACCTTTTGGAGCTCAGGGCGATCCTACTTGCACTGAAAGCATTCCTTCCCTCTGTCAAGGGGAGAGTAGTGCAGGTGTTCACAGACAACACCACCGCCATGTGGTACTGCAACAAGCAAGGCGGGGTAGGGTCATGGACCCTATGTCAGGAGGCTCTGCGTCTCTGGACGTGGCTGGAACGTCAAGGCATTTCCTTGGTGGTTCAACACCTGGCAGGTTCCCTGAACGCCAGGGCGGACGAACTCAGCCGCACGTGCATGTTGGATCACGAATGGCGTCTTCACTCGGAGGTGGCACAAGGTCTTTTTCAACAGTGGGGAGAACTTTGGTTAGATCTATTCGCCACCGAAGAGAATGCGCAATGTCAGCAGTTCTGCGCGTTGGAGTTTCCAAGGCGGCACTCGCTCGGCGACGCTATTTGCCGCGAGTGGAGTTCCAGTCTGTTGTACGCCTTTCCGCCTATACCACTTCTGCTCAGAGTGCTGAAGAAGATCAGGCGCGACCGGGCCCAAGTTATTCTTGTGGCACCGGACTGGGCTCGAAGAGTTTGGTATCCCGAGCTACTCAGTATGAGCGTGGATCCCCCAATCCGGCTGCCTCTTCGGGAGGATCTTCTGTCGCAGCAACAGGGGACGGTCCTCCACCCAAACCTGTCCAGCGGCGACAGTTGATTCCATTTGACTTGCCTCCTGAAGTCTGTAATGTGATTCTGGCAGCCAGGCGTCCCTCAACTAAAACTGTATACGCCTGCCGGTGGAACAAATTTGTGGCATGGTGCACAGCGAAAGCTGTAGATCCCCTTTCTGCCCCTCTTTCTGAGGTCCTCTTGTTCCTTCTCTTGTTGGCCCAGCAGGGCTCTGCTCTGGACACTATCAAGGGCTACCTTTCTGCTCTTTCAGCCTTTCTTAGGCTGCCTGATCAGCCCTCTCTTTTCAAGTCCGCTGTTGTCAATAGATTTCTCAAAGGCATTACTCACCTTTTCCCTCCTATTCCTTTTGTGATGCCTCAGTGGGACTTGAACCTGGTTCTCACATACTTAATGTGCGCTCCCTTTGAGCCTCTTCATAACTGTCCTTTGCGGTTATTGACTTTAAAAACTGTCTTCCTGGTGGCCATCACCTCCGCTATCCGTGTGAGTGAGCTCCAGGCTCTTTCGTGTAAACCTCCTTTCATGGCAATTCATCCGGACAAGGTTGTGCTTTGGCCACGTCCCTCCTTTCTGCCTAAAGTAGTCTCTGCCTTTCATCTCGGGCAAACTGTCACTCTGCCCACTTTCTTTCCGCCTCCGCACCCTTCCAGGGAGGAAGAGAGGCTCCACCGTCTGGACCCAAAACGTGCGCTTTCATTCTATCTCAACCGCACACAACAGTTCCGGGTGGATGACCAGCTCTTTGTTGGCTACGTGGGCGCCAAGAAAGGCCGTGCTGTGCACAAGCGAACTATCTCCCGATGGGTTGTCTTGTGTATTAAAGCCTGTTACTCTCTGGCTAAAAAGGAACCTCCGGTAGGGCTGCGCGCCCATTCTACCAGGGCGACAGCTGCTACTACAGCATTGGGACGCGTGTCCCCCTGCAAGATATCTGTCGGGCAGCTACGTGGGCCTCGCTGCATACTTTCACTAAGCACTATTGCCTTGACAGTCAAGTCCAGAGAGACGGCTTCTTTGGCCGGTCGGTTCTCCGTGACTTTCTGGTGTGATTTCACTTCGCAGACCCACCACCGGGGATGGTATTGCTTGGGTATGTATTCTAAGGTAAGGAATCTATCACTAACGTGTCTCTTTCAGATGCACAAGTTACTTACTTGTGTAACGATATATCTGTAAGAGACATTAGTTAGTGATAGATTCCTACGCCCGCCCATCCTCCCCGTTCTGCGAACTGTTCTCTAGGGTACAGGTCATCCCTTTCAGGGCCCTAGTTCTATTGCACCAGTAGTCGGTCTCTGGCATGGCTCTGCGTTCCTGGCGCGGAAAAGTTGTGTACAGAACTGACGTCAGAGCGCATGGGCGCGTCTAAGTAGCTCCGACGACGTCATCTCGGCGGCTACGACGCCAGCGACGTACGCGGAGCCGCACGACGACGCCTACCTACGCGCAGGGGTATTGCTCATGAAAACTTTCCGGATCCAGTCTGACGCCTGGGGATATTCTAAGGTAAGGAATCTATCACTAACTAATGTCTCTTACAGATATATCGTTACACAAGTAAGTAACTTGTGCAATAAGCATGATGTCATTATATATCGCAATTGTAAATATCAGAAAAACTGGGATTTCTCTAAACTCCTCCAATAGTTCTTCAAAGGTTGTAATCATGTTAAAAGTAACAAAATCTCCCAGGGTCGAAATTCCAAGATAATCCCATCCCATAAAATGCTTCAAAGTGGCTACCTGAGGGATTAGGCCCAAAGCAATAGCGGAGTTTCACAAGTTTTCTTATTATCCCATAGTATTTGCATGAGTGATGCTAGATTGGATCGCAGTCTGGGTTGTAGGTCGGTCTATTGGGGGAGTTTAACTCCATGGACGTAGTGTAAGGTGAGGTTTTGCCCATGGCCCATAATTCTACTCTGTATGATGGGTCTGTTGCCAGTATATATATCCAGTCATTAACTACTACCAGATGTGCTGCTCTATTGTAGGGTACAGGATCTATCATGCCCAGCCCACCACATATTATGTCATGTTGATTGATTTGGGATGAAGCCAATCCGGTCTGTTTGGACCAGACATGCGATCACATGGAAAAAGCTGTTGACCAGATCTTTGGCCAATATTTTAGCTTCACTGTTGATGGGAGACTGGCCTGTATGATGTACGCATATCTGCAGGTCAGTCTGATTTTACGATTACATTCATGTGCGACTCTTCCAGGTCTCTCAGTAAGTTAGCAGTCTCTTATGCATTTAGAAATAAGTTGTGTAGCAGTTAGATTGGTGTGTTTGACATGCCTTTAAAGAATTCAACCGAAGGCCCATTGAGTCCTAGTGCTTTATTAGATGCTAGGCGGGTGATGGCGTCTGAGATCTCATTTGGTGTCAGAGTTTCGACTAAGACACATCTGTTTTACACAAAGAGTTGGGGAAGATGTAGAACAGATTGAGTATAGTCATATATCTTACTACAGGAGTGTGAAAGTGTTAGCAATTTATTTGGGAAAGGTGAAACATCAGCCTCTCTTGTCTGCTAAATGGCTTATGTCTGGCTGCTTCCTCTCTTTGGGTCAGCTCAGTAACCATTTTACTAATCCAAACTCTGTTTAAATAAATTTAATTCATTTTCATATTATTTTAGCGTCCCTAACACCGTCTTACTTTTAGGTGTATGTAATCATTGTTTATTTAATAGGATTATTTATCATGGTTTCAATTATTTGTTTTATTTTAGTTCATTACTAATCCCTTTACTTGGCCCTAAAACTTAGCCTAACCATTGATTACTCAATATATTTTTGTAATTACATTAAATATAATATTTTTGATCTATCAGTGCACACTGTGTTGTCTTTATCATATTGGCAATCCCATCATTGACCCTTAACTTTTTTAATTATAAATAATTGCATTGATTAAACTTTAACGTATATGTAATTCGGTTAAGCAAAATTGCTTGAATCAATCAATCAGGGAATCGTAAAGCGTGCTACTCACCCGCGAGGGTCTCAAGCCGCTGGGGCGGGGGGGGGGGAGGAGGTAAGCAGCTCCGGTCAGTCGAAGAGCCAGGTCTTGAGGGTCTTCCTGAAGATGTGCAGAGAAGGGGCACGTCTGATGTTGATCGGGAGCTCGTTCCAGGTCTTGGCCGCGATGTAGGAGAAGGCTCTTCCACCCGTTCTGGCTTTGTGGATGCGCAGGGTTTCGGCGAGGTCGGCGGATCGGAAGTTTCTCTTGGGTACGTGGAAGGAGTTTCTTTCGTTGAGGTATTGGGGTCCGGTGTTGTGGAGGTATTTGTAGGCGTGGGTGAGTATTTTGAAGGTTGCTCTCTTCTCGACGGGGAGCCAGAGGAGGTCTTGCAGGTGTTGAGAGATGTGTTCTTGTTGAGGGTTGCCGAGGACGAGTCTGGCTGCGGTGTTCTGTATGGTCTGAAGTTTGCGGAGCTAAGACTTGTTGATTCCGGCGTAGAGGGCGTTTCCGTAGTCCAGTCTGCTGGTTATGAGTGCGTGGGTGACGGTCTTTCTTGATTCGGGGGGGATCCATTTGAAGGACTTGCGAAGGATGTGGTGGGTGTTGAAGCAGGTGGAGGCGACAGCGTTGACCTATCGGGTCATGGAGAGGGAGCACTCGAGTACGATACCTAGTTTCCGGACGTGGTCCGTGGGGGTGGGCGAGCTGCCAAGGGCGGTGGGCCACCAGGTGTTGTCCCATGCGGTGGGAGAGGGTCCGAGGAGGAGGACCTCTGTCTTCTCCAAGTTGAGCTTCAGGCAGCTGCTGCTCATCCAGGAGGCGACGTCCTTCATTCCTTCCTGGAAGCTGAGTCTGTTGGTGACGGGGTCCTTGGTGAGGGAGAGGTTGAGCTGGGTGTCGTCGGCATAGGATACTATGCTGAGACCGTGCTGTCTGCCGATGAAGGCGAGTAGGGCCATGTAGATGTTGAAGAGCGTAGGGCTGAGTGATGATTCTTGGGGTACTCCGCAGGTGATCTCTGTGGGTTCGGAGAGGAAGGGCGGTAGTCTGATTCTTTGGGCAGTGTGGAAGGAGCGGAGCCAATCGAGGGCGGTTCCCTGTTTGCCGGCGTCGTGGAGTCTGGCGGTGAGTGTGCGGTGTGAGACGGTGTCGAAGGCTGCGGAGAGGTCGAGTAGGATCAGGACCATGGAGTGGCCTTGGTCGAGGAGGGTGCGGATGTCATCTATGGCGGCGAGTAGGGCGGTCTCGGTGCTGTGGTTGCTGCGGAATTCAGATTGGGAGGGGTCGAGGACCCCTTTTTTCCAAAAGTTTTAATGAGGAAACATTATCTCCCACCCTTTTTTTGTTACATGTATTGAAATTGCCTGAATAACTGCATTCCTTCACAAATATTTCCACAAATCTGATCAACAGCTCATAACCTAAGGCATTACCCTTAGCTGTAAAGGCCTCACCCCTTCCCACACATTGCTAAGCTCTTTCTCTTTTGCTGTTTGAGGCACTTTGTGCTTAAGCCTTTGGTTACTGGTTTCCCATAAAATGTAACAATGCCCAATTTGCGCCCTTTTCCCCATGTGTTGGGGATTCTAAAGATACCCAGGGTTTGTGGATTCCCCTAGAAGGAACTGAGAAAATAGCCAAAATATAGCACAGGTTTGGTTTTAAAACAAATGGTAAAAGGTGCTGTACAGCAAAGTGTATGTATATTTTAAAAACTGCATCAACAAAAGTGTTACTCTGTTAACACCACCATCTTTCCAGCTTTCAGGAGCAAGCATCATATTTTGGCCATAATTTTTGCATTTTTCTAAAGTGTAGTCTATTTTTTCTATTTTTTGTAGATTTTACTTACTAGCAGCTTCTCCTTACTTGCAGTTTGTGGTTGGAACAGGTGTGAAACTCGGGGGTAATACAGAAAGTTATACATTTCCGAAAAGTAGTCAAAATTCCAATTTCAGCAAGAGGTAATTTGTGAAGATCTCTCATGGTGTTCACAAAGAAACGAATAGTTGAAATCACAAATAAGATAAAAATAAATGACAAACTGAATTTTATGGGTGGGCCTGTTGGCCTTGACAAGTAAGACACAACAACTCAACATTGATGGATCAAGTTTTTGCCTTGTAAATTTATTGGAAAAAGTGTGGAAACGCTGGGTGGTAGAAATTTTGTAGATTTCAGCAGATTGTAGAAGTTTGCCTAACAGAAATATGGGGGCAGTCCATGATTTTAGCCAAAGTTTGACATAAGCAGGGCATTCTGGTTAGGATTCAGATGGGGGTAAATCCTTCAGTCTTCCCCTGGTGGCAGGCAGACTGACGACTGGGCTTTATGGGTAGGTGGCCTAGCCTGATGCAGATAGGGCCTTACCCTATTCTTAAAATAAATAATACATTTGTGGGTGTAGCGGACTTCAGCCCTCTTGGTGGGGGATGGGGGATAAACCCCCAGTCTGCATTCCAAGGGGGCAGAAACACTGTTGGGTGGGCAGAAAGACTGTTGGGACAGTTACAGGGAAAGGTCACGGTCCGATGCCTGGGTGCCCCACCCCTTCTTTTTTTTTTTTTTAAAGTAATTTTCTTTGGTGTCTACTGGACTTTCTGCCCCCCCCCCCTCCCCCATCTGCTCCTCAGGAACTGAAGAAAGACTGCTGAGGCCATTATTGGGTGGGGTGTAGCACAATGCCAGAGTGGGCTGCCCAAACTCTTTATTTCCTTTAATATATTCTCTGGCATCCAGTTGACTTTCTGCCCCTGAGGGGAGACGGGAGTAGGGAGAAAAGCAATTGGTGTAAACCTACCGATCTTCCCCATCAGAGGTGGGAGGCAGAAACACTGTTTTCTCTACAAGTAAGAGGGGCACTTGCCTATGCCTGGGGGGGCGTTCTCCCCCTCCCTGGTGTCTAGTGGGTGGATCCCTGCTTGAGGAATCGCCCTCCTGCAAGCAGTGATCCACTAGGGAGAGGTACCACTGGAAAGAGGATGTTGTCCTCTTGCCAGTGGTACCTCTTACACATTGATCGGTGGTTGGGAGGCTGAGATATGTCCCCCCACGCTCTGTTTAAGTTTGTATGATAGCAAGAATGGTTTTACCACGCAGCCCAACCAAGAATGAGTCCTAACCACGCACTCCTTTACCACGAAATTTCGTGGTATAGGCATGAATGGTAAAGGGGTATGTGTGGCTAAGGTCGCCACTACCCCGCCTCCCCCCGACCACCCCAGCCCCCCTCTGTGCTTTCCCTTAAACTACCCCAACCCCTTCCACTGCCCTAAAACCTACCCTGACCCCCCATCACTAAAAACTACCCCAACTACCCATTCCCCTCCCGCTGCCCTAAGGCTTAAAACCCTACACTACCCTGCCCCCGCGCCGTCCCTTAAACTACCCCTTCCACTGCCTAAAACCTACCCCAACCCCCCCGACCTAAAAACTAACCCAACTACCCATTCCCCTCCCACTACCCTAAGTCCTAAAACCCAGGACCCTAACTTACACTACCCCGACCCCCTTGCCCCCCTGCACTGTCCCTTAAACTACCCCAACCACTTCCACTGCCCTAAAACCTACCCGACCCCCTCCCAGCCCTAAATACTACCCATTCGCCTACCACTACCCTAAGGCCTAAAACCCTACTCTACCCCAGCCTCGCGTCATCCCTTAAACTACCCCAACCCCTTCCATTGCCCTAAAACCTACCCCGACCCCCCGCCCTAAAAACTAACCCAACTACCCATTCCCCTCCTACTGCCCTAAGGCCTAAAACCCTGCACCCTAACTTACACTACCCCACCCCCTGCACTGTCCCTTAAACTACCCCAACCCCTTCCACTGCCTACAGCCTACCCTGACCCCCCCAGCGCCACTCACCTCACCACGTCTTCCTACTTCCTTCCGTCTTCACTGTCTTCCGTACCTGCAGCAGCTAGACCCCGCACTGCCTTAACCACGTATATGCGTGGTTACGATGCGTGGTTAAGGCAAGCGTGGTAGAGCTTGTGTAGTCGGAACAAGCGTGGTTCAGACTGCGGTATTTCGACTGTTTCCCCTGATTAAAGAGAAATCAGTCTGTGAGACTGGTCTCACTTACAATCAGTGTGACGGCAGTGCGCGCTGCTAGTCACGCTGACTGAAACAAATCATCTTCAGACACAAGGGAATCTTCTCCATCGTGTCGCGATTGTTTTTTGTTCGTAAATCCTGCTGGTGCTCGTGCCAGAAGGATTTCATTACTAGTGTGTTGGATGAACCATCCATGTCCTCCACACTGCGAATGTAGTTTGTGCTGTCCTCCTTCTGCCTTTGGCCATCCGTCCTTCTGCTTCTCGGTTCCTCCTTCCCGGGCTGGTCCTCTCAGCGCCCAGCTCTGCAAGTCCTTAGGCTGTGTCTAACAGGCTTTTGCTGCAGAGCCTGGTTTGTAGAAAGTCCCTGGCCTGTGCAGCGTCTATGGCCATGAGCAGCTAGCTCTGTGCACAGGGACTGAACTACGGCCAGGCCATGCACCAGTCCCAGGTTCTCCAGATGCCCAGGAGACCCTCAGTCTGCCCCCGCCCCCCCTCAGCTGAATCAATGACAAGTTTCAGAAGTTATGTTTATTGTGGGTACACACTGGCCATATTTATTACACATCATAAACATAATGCAAAATATAAAACGTTTTTGCCTAGAAAGCATTATTTCAAAATATCACCACTACACTCCCTTTTCCCAACCCCGCACACCTGTCTAACACGTCAGCTGTCTAAGGATAAAAAAAAACATGCAGTATGTGCAATTATATGTTACGATTTTTGCTCTCTGCAAGATGTCATAGCACTCAGGTTGAAATCCCCTTCATTCTACACAGACCACACGGGTGAAACCACTTGCATCTCTGAGGGGCGAATCTATTTCTCTGAACCACTGGGTACCTGCCAGGGTGGCCGTTCCCAACACCAGACCATGAGAAGGGGGCTACAAGATGCTGTGATGCTTTGAAGTGTGGCACCAGAGTCCGCTACCACCACTGTGATGGTCACCGAAGGAGGGGGTTGGGTGGGGGGGGAGTAGAGCAAGGTGACTGCTGGAGTGGACATGACCCCCACACTTACTGGCCAGACTTCCAGTCACCCATCCCTCAAGAAGTATGGCGAGGCAGGTACCTGAAAATCTGCTTGCCTTGGAGCACCCCCAGCAGACTACCCTGCCCCTCCCTGAGAGTTGCGAGAGCAAGGGAGGGGCTAGCAACACACACCACTTATGGAGTTGTGCTTCTGCTCAAAGCCAGTGCACACAGGGCCTCCTTTTTGTGATAAGAGTATGCTGGTACAATGATCAGCCACACTGGCCGAGGGGTTTATCTAGTATTCATCCCTTCCTGGCAGACACAAATGTGTATCCTAGATCCATTCTGTTTTGGCCTATGTTTTGGCATGTGTTGATGTGTTTCATAAAGGCTGTCCCAGCCATAGTCTTTTGATCTGCAGAATCAACAATAACAGAGTGGGATTGGGAATGCCCTACCAGGGCATGTAAAAACAGACACAAATGAGTACAAAGCATTCTCCCCCAATCACCACATACAAATATCTGCAGTACCACCCCTGAGACATGGGAAACATTAAAATGTTAGAGCTATCTTTGCACTTTAAAGGAAGATCATCCTACAAATACAAGGAACTTGGCACATTTGAAAGAGGAGACTGTGGAATGTTCAAGGACCTTCCTTTGATCGACAAAGAACCTGAGTGCTATCAACTCCAGCATCCATTTTGTCAGCCATCCACACAGAGTTCAAAATGGATTCCTATCCCCCTCACACAGAAAG
Organism: Calotriton arnoldi; assembly: GCA_963921515.1. Taxonomy (NCBI): domain Eukaryota; kingdom Metazoa; phylum Chordata; class Amphibia; order Caudata; family Salamandridae; genus Calotriton; species Calotriton arnoldi. The sequence continues at coordinate 746,613 of CAWUFW010002160.1, forward strand.
CACAACACAAATTACATGCCAACCCTACCCCCTACATGGACAGAAAATATCACTCACGACCCATGTCTCGTGTGAGTAGAGCCAAGAACCCAGCTGAGGAAGACGAGGCAGACCTTTTAACAGGAGAGGCTAAAATGCATCTCTCCGGCAAAAAGAACGCGTCCCTTTCCAAAATTAAGCTGCCACCACTACCTGTTCCTCTCACTCTTCTGGTGTCTTCTTGTTTGGTTTTGGGGCGGTAATACAAGTTTGCACTCAGAGTTAACCATATTTGCATTGCATATTAGGAAATGTTAGCTCTACTGTGAATCCCTGTGAAATGTGTTAGTTCCTTAGGGAATGACTCTGGGCAATGTCCAGAAACTGATATCTGATTATTATATAAAGGAGTCGGGAGACAAACAATCCTCCCCCACCCCGCAACACTGATCTTTTCAGGTTCTCGTAAAAAAGAAGAAAACAACAACCTGGAGAGATGTCGTAATTGTCTCGCTTTGCAACGTTAATGGCCAGTTCGCTGCAGGAGCCTACAGCAATTTCACCAGATGGACAACCATTTCTGAGTTAAGAACTCTATTAACTGGAATCCTCAATCGCACTTTACTTACCTCCGACCACAAAGACTATAAAACGGCACCAGCACTTTATCCTATTTCTCTGCATCTCAAAGAAAGTTTACAATATGGTCTAGTACTACCGAGTCCCCCTCCCTCCTTACTTCAAACCATGCTTGGGGTGGGGGCCCTTCCCTCCTCCCGCGTAGCTCGCTGCCCATCTTCCCCCAAGGCATTCAATTCAAACACCACAGTTGCTTGGATTAGGGGTTGTAAACCCCGGCCGTATTTTATTACATAAAATTAAACAAAAACATTAAAATTGCATATCATCTTTATATACACAATACGCAGAAAGTCCATTACATTGATAGGTACAGTATGTCAATTGGCTAACCTTAACATGCTTCTAATACATAGCCATTCCTATCGTAAGCTAAGCGATGAGCAACAGTCTTACTTTCTGCGTATCCCTGTTAGAGCCTACGGCAAGGTCAATGACTGGCCCCAGATCCAGATCAAGCTAGGTCCCAACCTCCTACCGGAGTGACCTTGCGCAGGGGGCCCAGTTTGCCGGACGGATACCTTCCCCCGGGCACCTCCTACGCCCTCAACATTATCTCCATAAGGGGCCAGTGCAGTTATGCGTCCTTGCGCCCTTGAGCGCGAGCGCATGCGGGGGTTGGCCAACCAGCCCAGTGGAAGCGAGACTTCCCTTCCCCCGCACCCTTCCAGCCTACCGGCTGTAACTGCCCCTGGAGTTCCATGAGAGACCATCTGTCCCCCCCCCTCGGGCGTCCCCATTTGACAATGGTGATGCCTGCTAAGGACCGTAAACTATGCTCACCAATCATGACCTTACCGCCTGCCCAAGGGAAACATATAAAATACGACAAATTACATTTCCTGAAAATTGAAAGTTCTGGTTTAAGAAAAACATTTTTATTCACATCACTGAGAAAAACATCACACAACAGACCATTTATTACATTAACTCATCCTAAAATGGAAAAAGAGAACCATACAAATTATCGAGAATTTCTGCCTTAGGGGATGGTGGGCGGGGGGAAAAGATCCGTTGGGGCCTCCGAGTGAGGCCCTGACGCCCGATGGTATGCAGCTGGGGAGCGGTGGAAACAAGAGACTGCTCCCGCCGCTCCCCAGCCTTTTAAAGGCATTTCTTGCGGGCAAGCCGGTTCCGACCGGCTAGCCCGACGTTTTGGGAACGCGTGAACCGGAAGCGATTGTTAGCGCTTCCGGTTCACGCTGCCAGCCAATCGGGGATGGAGGAGGAATCTGGGCGCGCCCCGTCACTGCTGTGTGCGTCGCCACCCAGCGTCACATCGGATGCGGGGGGCCGGTGCGACCGCCATATTGGCGGCGTGCCCGAGTCCGCGCCCACCTTGGAAATTGCCTTTTTCATTGAACACTCGCACACCAGCTTCAGATTTTAGGATTGCACAAAGCACATGCACTTTAGCAGAGAGAAAGGACTGTGGGCTAACCACTCGCTGCTAAAGGGACAGGGATAAGCAATTGAGATCTGATGGGACACCAACTGGTGTTATGCTCACTGGTAATTAATCGATCTACAACGGGCATCCCCCTACATTAAACTCATGTAGCACCTCTACTTATAAGCAAACTTGGAATGCTAGGACCGATTGTATTGCTGGAAACAAAATCTTTAATAGGATGACAGAGTAACTGCCCTTTAAATGTAACTGTGGATTTAAGTAACTGTTCCTGCTTGGTTTTATGGTTTTATTGGCATGCCATGGGAAGCAGCGCAGCACCATCCGCAAAGGACAATGACATACATTTACAAAACATCACAAGCAATGTTCAGAAACCTTGCCTGACCCCCCCCTGGAGCAAATCACGGGGGGAAAACAAACCGATAAGAGCCCCAACATCGAACGAAGGCCGGACTTTTTCGTTAACAACAATAAGCTGGACTTTACCCCCCATTACGTCTCGAGGGGAACTCATGACATCCTCAACAGAAGTGTATTACTAAAACTATTCAAAGCACTTCCTTCCTTGAGCCATATTGACACCCGTAATTTAGAAAGCATAGAATTCAGACTCAATCCTGACTCAACCGGCCATGAAATTACCACAGCAGCCTTTTCCGACAACTCCATCACCGAGCAGATCTGGCAACAGCAGGATTCATTTGCCAAATGGGGCATAGAGATAAAAAAGCTCGCTCCCCCCCGTTATCCATCCCCGTTACAACAACCAAACCCACCGGAGGGCATGCTGAGAGGTGCGAAAGGCCCGGATCATTATAGCCCACTCAAGGGCACAATCCAAACCGGAAGGAAAATCACCATTACCATCGCCCACCCCGAAGCAGCAAAGCCCCCAGCTCATAGGCAGAAGAACACATCCGGAACCAGCCACGGAATGGCATGAACAACTCCATTCAAAGCATCAAAACCAGACAACGGTTGCAACATCTGCTCCTGGAACGTGAATGGCCTAAGCACAAAACTAGAAGATCCCGACTTTATGGAATTTATCACTCAGTACGACCTACTTCTTTTTCAAGAGACATGGCAGATAAATCCTTCATCAATTGTAGGATACAAAGAACATCTCAATCCGGCCAAGAGAGATTCCAAATACGGAAGAGCAAAAGGAGGCCTCTCCATTTTTGTCTCGACCGACCTCGCATGGCAAGTCTCCGAAGTAGATCTTGACTCGACTTGGATGTTATGCATCAAACTAGTGGCCTCGCCCTCTTTTAGCTTGATAATATTGAACGTCTATATCCATCCTTCATCTAAACAAAAGAGGTCAAGTATCGAGAACTTAACAGAAACATTAGCCACTCTTAAACTCGCTCATCCACATGCTAACATCATTCTGTCAGGAGACTTCAATATGAACCTACTAAATGGCAGGAAAGAAAAACCATTAGGCCACACCCAACCAAGCAAACGACGTGATACACACGGTAACAGATGTGCATCCTTGCTGGAAGAACTCTCAATGTGCGCGTTAAATGGACGAGTTCCGCCTGAGAGCCTCCCAGCATACACTAGGGTTACGCAAAAAACGGGCTCAATTATTGATTACACATTTACAGACCAGGACATTCTTCCATACATCTCGAACTTCCTAATTAAAGAAAGGGCAGAAAGCGATCACCATCCTCAAACCTTCACTTGCTTACAAGTATGGCAAATCCTATAACAGATAATGCGATGTCACTAACAACGCAACGCTATAACTTAAAACGACTTACTTGGAAAAAGGAAAAAATTGGTGACATCATGGCCACATGCACTGCTCTCCTTGAGCGTTTCAAAACCGAATCATCTTGCATAAAGGTCTGGGTATCTTTTACTCACGATCTAAACAACGAATTCTCAAGACAAGGCAACGGCCATAAAGAAGGAAGATCAGCAGGGGCAGAGTGGTTCACCAATAGCCTAAGGAAACAAAAAAATCAATTGAATAAATATCTAAGACAACTTCGAACTCGAGGCTCAGAACCCTCTCAGGATATTCTCTCCTCAATATCAAAAACAAGAAAAGACCTAAAAAGGGACATCAAGGTGGCCAAGAAAGACTTTAATGAACTTCTTTGGGCGAAACTCCTCCACGCCAGTAAACAGAGAGACTCCAAGCTCTTCTGGGAAGTCATTAACCAGCTATCACATGGCAAGAACCGGCATTTCAACTCGGAAATAATGGAGGACACCTGGAGAGCCCCTATCGAACATACATATAACGCCACTCCATTCTTAGGTGATACAAACCAGGGAGCCCCTACTGCAGGAATAGCCCACGATACACTCAAGCCAGAACCTCCAGAATTCTCGCCACAGATTACACAAGATCAGGTCCTCAAAATCATAAAAAATTTAAGACCTGAGGGAGCACCAAGGCCCAACGGCTTGCCAAATGCACTATTCCGGCATGACCCTTCATTCTGGTCCGGTATTCTCACCCCGCTGTTCATCGACCTTAAAGCGGCGTTTGTCAAAGTAGCGAGAGAGAAGTTATGGGCCAAAATACAAAGTTGGGGGGCACCAACTAAACTTTTGGAGGCAATAATCAACCTTTACTCAGATACGTGGGTGCAAATAAGGAAAGGAGACGGCCGCACCATAACAAACAAGATTCCAACCAAAAACGGGCTAAAACAGGGGTGCATGCTGGCCCCCTGTCTATTTAATATCCACACCGCCGACCTTGAGAAGCATCTCCAACAAGCTCAAACTGACCCCCCAAAACTAGGCAAAACACCAATCACCAGCCTCCAATATGCGGATGACATTGTTCTTCTAGCACAAACACCGATAGGTCTGCAACGATCGATGACCCAACTAGGAGCTTATATCACCTCTGCTCAACTAACAATAAACCTTAAGAAAACCAACGTGTTATGCTTCTCTAAACATCACAAAACTGGGCCAAAAGGCAAATTCACCTGGAAATTAGAAGACAAACCGATATCCCAGGTGGATTCGTACAAATACCTAGGGTTCCAACTCGACCACAACCTTAACTTTAAGCAACACCTGGACCAAGGGAAAAAGAAAGCAAAACAACTCCTTTACGCTTTCAAAATCAGACAGAAGAAGCTAAAAGGCTGCCCAACTGGTCAGCTGCTCAAGGTAATTGCAGCAAAATTTATACCAACTATATCGTATGGGTCGGAAATCATGAACACAAAAGACGCCGCAGCTTTAAACCTAGCCCAATCGACTTTCTTCAAGAGCCTGTTTTCAATCCCTCGGCACATTTCTCAGGCACAAATTCGACTGGAATATGGGCTTAAAAAACAGAAACCGGCCAGACAAGGGGCGATGGTTAAATATTACTGGCGGATGAGGCAAGCAGAAGACAACACTTTAGCCCACTTTTGCTGGGAAGAAATTGAAAAGCAAGCGAGGCTAAACAATTCCATTGTTACAGTTTTAAAAGAATCACTTATGGACCTACACCTTGAAGAGGCCTGGCACACAACAACCTCTTACTCTGGGTTCAAAAATACGGTGAATAGCGCAACTAAACGAATCTCGTTGTTAATGGACAAAACTGCCTTCTCCAAGAAAAATCATGCATGGGCAGTGATTCAATCCGATCAGTTGCTGAAACCCCAACCGTATTTGTCTGAACAGTTCTCTCACTACAAAAAGCACTATTTGACGCTGTTGAGGCTAGGATCATTCCCCACGAAAGATCTGACCCCGAAATGGAAGTTTACATGGCCGACAAAAGAATGCCGCCTGTGCGAACAAGGAGAAGAGTTGCTACTACACCTTCTATGCATCTGCCCCTCGCTATTAGAACCTCGAAAAACAGTCCTCCGCGAGATCTTCAGGAAAAACCAGCTAAGGTCATGCAGAGCCGCAGTCATACAATGCCTCGGAGGCCTGTCAATCCAATTGTCCTGTTGAGCCATCACTTTCTGGAAAATGGCAGCCAAAGAATTGGACAAAAAAAATGAATCAACTGGTGTGGCTTTGATATGAATGCCCGGATACTTTTTAACTGCACTGACACTATTAACTGACTTTTTCGTTTGAACCGACATGCATCTTTTATAAATTGTACCAACTATAACTTTAATATTCTTATTTTAACCATTGATGACGATTGAGTGTATGACCGCACTATGTTTTATTCTTTTGTACCTTACAGACCCCCATTTTTAATCATCTTGTACTACGTGCTTTATCCATTCTTTTATGATTTTTAACGAAATCAAATAAAAGTAACATTGACTTGGCATGCCATGGTTTTAATTAACTTATGCAAATAAATAAACTTACAATACAATACTCTGGGCAATGGATCTAAGTTCCATTGGAATGGAAAGGGCTCTTGGCTATAGAATCTAAGTTCTGTGGTGGCCCAAGGCTGTCCCCTGAAAAGATTGGTGTCTTGATGGTAGGGATGACATTTTCATATTTAATTATTCAGAACATATGAAGCTTGGCTAATTAGTCATTGTTTTGTCTGATAAGCAGTGATGTCCTATTATGTTGCTGATCTGGAGCATTAACCCTATACTTAATTAATAATAATTTTCTGTATTCATTTTTATATTTGATTTACTACGTTTGATTTTTTAAAGTATCGGCCCAAAATGTTTTGTTTGACTGTGATGGTTTGTGCTGAAGCTAGGGTTGCCACCTCACTCCAAGTCATTACGGACACTGTTCTGAGCGTTTCACCTACCAATTACTGAGTTCATGTGTTAGTGTAATTAATTCAGTTGAAGTAAAACAAGACTACTACACCCAGAATTCATTAAGCTAACACACAAAAGCCCAGCACTGTAAACGTTGTAATGTTTTGTAGGGGAGGTTGTCATCCTACCTGAACCTTCCTGTCATTGTAACGTCCTTATATAATATTTTAAACATTCCATATGGTTTATGCAGAGACTTAGCAAGGTGGATATATGCAAAAACACCAGTATCATTTTATTCCGGGCTCAACTTTTCAAAGACAAATCAATAGGATTGTTTTAAGTTCTATGATAGTGTTTGCTCTGGTTTCAATATCTGGTGTTTGCTCTTGTTTCAATCACTCGTAAGTGACCTGTTAAAATCATCAATACCAATCATAGTATGCCTCCCACAAAATGTAAAGTGGGTAATAGTGCCGCTTGTAATTTATAGAGCTTAGTGCCGACCGAAGTACACTTCAACATCCTGTGATTCTGGGCAAATCACTTAATCTCCCCGCGCCTACCAAATAATGAATGTGTCCTTGTGTAAAGTAACTGGTGCTCATGTAAAGCGCTCCAATACCTTCGGGTCGAGTTCGCGCTATATAAATCTGCACACACAAAAAATAGATAAATTACAAGCGGCACTATTACCCACTTTAACTGTACCTTATTTTGCAACATTGCTAGCTCAGACTTGAATGGCGTAGCCTGCAGCCCACAGCAGTTTAAGCAGCCAGCGTTAACCTTAAGTATAAAACACCATGTAACATATGCCATATAGTTTATTTCGGCGCTTAGCGCTGACGTGACTGCGGTATACTTAAAAGCCCTGCGTAGCAGCGCGCACACTAGCAGCACTCGCTGCTGACACCTGCCCGAGGGACCGTAACCCGTTTGATGTACCTCTTCTAATAAGATCCTAATGGGATGAGGCCGCGCTTCAACAACAGGTCATTAGCAGGAAAGTGAAGAGGAGACGGCACAGGGAGGCGCCACAGTGCGCAATCCACAAACCGCCGAGCGACTGCCCTGCGGCCTAGGGTCTGAAGAGGGGAGGGGCCGGTGCGTACAGGACGGGCGGCAACCTGCGGCCTAGAGACTGAAGAGGGGAGGGGCCGGTGCGTACAGGACGGGCGGCAACCTGCGGCCTAGGGTCTGAAGAGGGGAGGGGCCGGTGCGTACAGGACGGGCGGCAACCTGCGGCCTAGAGACTGAAGAGGGGAGGGGCCGGTGCGTACAGGACGGGCGGCAACCTGCGGCCTAGGGTCTGAAGAGGGGAGGGGCCGGTGCGTACAGGACGGGCGGTAACCTGCGGCCTAGGGACTGAAGAGGGGAGGGGCCGGTGCGTACAGGACGGGCGGCAACCTGCGGCCTAGGGTCTGAAGAGGGGAGGGGCCGGTGCGTACAGGACGGGGGTCAAAAACACGCCAGAGGCGTGACAGCATTTTGTAAAACAATAAAGATCCCCAGTAAGGTACTGAAGTTGAATATATAAGTATATGGGGTGGAAATTACGTCAAAAATATTAATATTTAAAAAAAAAACGAATAAGAAACGCGAAAATGACCGCGTGCCAGTATGTCTGTTGTAATACCAACAACAACAAGGGTCCAGGGGACAAACGGGAAACAGTTTCAAAGGCGTTGCTGTGGAAAACAACTGCACGTACTGTTTGCAACTTGGACATAGTGTCATTCTACAGCCGAATCCTGGTGTTTTGTTCAGGGACTTGTGGGCTTCTGCACGAATATTTCGATTTTTACAAAAGAGCGCAACAGTCTAAGCATTTTTTTTCCATATCAGCGTTTTATAGGCCCGCTCACACCCAGTAAAGTTCTAGTGCGTTTGTGACGCTCGTTTCATCCGGTGACAGGAAAGCTGAGCAAAAACCAACGACCAGCCTCTTATTTACAGTCTACGACAGCAAATGTTATCGCGATAAAGAAACGGCAAGTTGAAATAAGTCTTTGTTAGTGATAATATCAATTGCACTGTTCAGTTTTATTTAAAAAAATGCATTTCTATAACGATGTCTTTTGTTAAAACTGATTTATCGAGGGTGTCAGAAAATATTATTTGACGAGTTAAGTTCCATAGAAGCTGCATCTTGTCATAGCCTTTTGAGGTATACTAATAAATTGTACTCTGCGCAGCTGCGCATGTATTGTTTATATTATGCCATTGAAAATAAATATCCCTTCATAAAACGCGTTATGCTTAATACTAATAAACATACAGTTGCACGTTTGTTACTACACTGTAAGGTCGAATTCCATTGTAACACGGGGCAATTTAGTTTCAGAACTCTCCTTACTGCCTCACAGATAACAAGTAACAATCAATTCACAAACGAAAACAACTGAGCCCATTCTCAAAAGATCTATAGAATAACAGTTTACCTCACTGCTCTGCCCTTGTGCTCTAATTAAAACATATGTATTTATAACTTCTTCACATGATTAAACCGCGTGGAATAAGCCTATACCCAGCTGATGGGACTAGTATGGTATTTATTACCATTGTAGAGACTGGAACGTGGCAGCATGACCCACTGGGGGCTTCCATTCATTGTCATCTTCTGGATTGAGCCCTCCAACAGTCAAAAAATATGCAAAATAACTTACTATACTCTACACATCTACGGATACGTTATATGTGTGTGTATATAAAGATGTATATGTATATATATATACACACACATACATATATATACCTACATAAATATATCACGAGAACATATTTTATGGCACAAAATTCAGTATTATTCTTAACTCCCTCTTCATGTGTCTTATCTTTCGTCTACAGGCAACAAAACCGTATCATCCAATAGTTCACCTATTGTTTTCAATAAACATTTCCCCATTTGGAGGGAAAAAAAACACTCTTTCAAGCTAACTGTCCCAAAATGAACATAAAATAAACAATAGATAACGATGAACCTGGTTTATATTTTACTTGACATAGTTTGATTAAAATGCAACACAGATTTCATTTGTTATAAGTTTTTCTGTAACTTTCCATGTCCGCACACAGAAGGCACGTGTGATATGTGGACAGCAGACTGTCTTTTAAGCATTGCTTAAGCATTAGTACTTTTCTTGCTAGAGAATGTGCAGAACTAGAACAAACCACTCCATCCGGCCATCAGTCTGTCTCCATCCTGAGGAGGGTAGGAGCATGAAAGTCTGGCACGGCAGTGCCAGGGAGCGTCATGAAGGGCTGGGCCAGGCAGTGCCACGCAGGGTCGCCTTCATGAGGGGCTGGGCTATGCAGTGCCATGAAGGGTCGCCTTCATGAGGGGCTGGGCCAGGCAGTGCCACGCAGGGTCACCTTCATGAGAGGCTGGGCCAGGCAGTGCCACGAAGGGTCGCCTTCATGAGGGGCTGGGCTATGCAGTGCCACGGAGGGTCACCTTCATGAGGGGCTGGGCCATGCAGTGCCACGGAGGGTCACGGCATGAGGGGCTGGGCCATGCAGTGCCACGGAGGGTCACATTCATGAGGGGCTGTGCCATGCAGTGCCACGGAGGGTCACCTTCATGAGGGGCTGGGCCATGCAGTGCCACGGAGGGTCACGGCATGAGGGGCTGGGCCAGGCAGTGCCACGGAGGGTCACCTTCATGAGGGGCTGGGGCATGCAGTGCCACAGAGGGTCACGGCATGAGGGGCTGGGCCATGCAGTGCCAGGGAGGGTCACCTTCATGAGGGGCTGGGTCAGGCAGTGCCACGGAGGGTCACCTTCATGAGGGGCTGGACAAGGCAGTGCCACGGAGGGGCTGGGCCATGCAGTGCCACGGAGGGTCACCTTCATGAGGGGCTGTGCCATGGAGGGTCACGGCATGAGGGACTGTGCCAGGCAGTGCCACGTAGGGTCACCTTCATGAGGGGCTGGGCCATGCAGTGCCACGGAGGGTCATAGCATGAGGGGCTGGAACAAGCAGTGCCACGGAGGGTCACGGCAAGAGGGGATGGGTCTGCAGTACCACGGAGGTTCACCTTCATGAGGGGCTGAGCCATGCAGTGCCACGGAGGGTCACAGCAAGAGGGGCTGGGTCCGCAGTACCACGGAGGGTCACCTTCATGAGGGGCTGGGCCATGCAGTGCCACGGAGGGTCACGGCATGAGGGGCTGGGCCAGGCAGTGCCACGGAGGGTCACCTTCATGAGGGGCTGGGTCAGGCAGTGCCACGCAGGGTCACGGCATGAGGGGCTGGGTCAGGCAGTGCCACGCAGGGTCGCCTTCATGAGGGGCTGGTCCATGCAGTGCCACGGAGGGTCACGGCATGAGGGGCTGGGTCAGGCAGTGCCACGGTGGGTCGTGTTCATGAGGGGCTGGGTCAGGCAGTGCCACGGAGGGTCACCTTCATGAGGGGCTGGACAAGGCAGTGCCACAGAGGGTCACGGCATGAGGGGCTGGGCCAGGCAGTGCCACGGAGGGTCACCTTCATGAGGGGCTGGGTCAGGCGGTACCACGGAGGGTCACGGCATGAGGGACTGGGTCAGGCAGTGCCACGGTGGGTCGCCTTCATGAGGGGCTGGGCCATGCAGTGCCACGGAGGGTCACGGCATGAGGGGCTGGGTCAGGCAGTACCACGGTGGGTCACCTTCATGAGGGACTGGGCCATGCAGTGCCACGGAGGGTCACAGCATGAGGGGCTGGTCCAGGCAGTGCCACGGTGGGTCGCAGTATAAGAGGCTGGTCCGGGCAGTGCCAGGAAGTGTTCACAGCGTGAGATGCTGGCAGGACTGTCACAAGAGTGGGGTTGAAGCCGGGGCGGAATGCCCTAAGCCCGCTCTAGGTACAGACCTGCACTGCAAATGACAATATATGTAATTAATGTGTTACAACAAAAGAGAGAGCAGGAGATATTATATGTAATGCTTCCTCTACTTGTTTCTAAGCACACTTTGTTGGTGTGTGCAATTCATGTAGGCTAATGGGTTAACAATTCTGTTCTACAGGTATTTGTGCAACTCGTAGATCACAGATTTGAATCCTGGCAGATCCACTCAGCTTTTCATCCTCCCAAGGTCGACAAGAATTCCTGGGTTCACGCCGCACCAAAACATTTTACCCCGGGCCCTACATGAGCTTGTGAAAGCACTGGAGGCTGGTCCTTGCTGTGCCAGGAAGAATCACGCACTGGGAGGCTGGTCCTTGCAGTGCCAGGAAGGGTCACCCCATAAGAAGCTGGTTCAGGCAGTGCCAGGAAGGGTCCCCTCATGAGAAGCTGGTTCAGGCAGTGCCAGGAAGGGTCACCCCATGAGAAGCCGGTTCAGGCAGTGTCAGGAAGGGTCATCTCATGAGAAGCTGGTTCAGGCAGTGCCAGGAAGGGTCACCTCACAAGAAGGTGGTTCAGGCAGTGCCAGGAAGGGTCACCTCATGAGAAGCTGGTTCAGGCAGTGCCAGGAAGGGTCACTTCATGAGAAGCTTGTTCAGGCAGTGCCAAGAAGGGTCACCTCATGAGAAGCTGGTTCAGGCAGTGCCAGGAAGGGTCACCTCATGAGAAGCTAGTTCCGGCAGTGCCAAAAAGGGTCACCTGACAAGAAGCTGGTTCAGGCAGTGCCAGGAAGGGTCACCCCATGAGAAGGTGGTTCAGGCAGTGCCAGGAAGGGTCACCTCATGAGGAGCTGGTTCAGGCAGTGCCAGGAAGGGTCACCTCGCGAGAAGCTGGTTCCGGCAGTGCCAAGAAGGGTCACCTCACAAGAAGCTGGTTCCGGCAGTGCCAAGAAAGGTCACCTCACAAGAAGCTGGTTCCGGCAGTGCCAAGAAGGGTCACCTCATGAGAAGCTGGTTCAGGCAGTGCCAGGAAGGGTCACCTCCCGAGAAGCTGGTTCAGGCACTGGAAGGTGGAATCAACACGCTGAGGGGCTGGTCCTTGCAGTGCCAGGAAGAATCTCATGCTGAGAGGCTGGTCCAGGCAGTGACACAGAGGGGCACAACATGAGAGGACGGTCCCGCGATGGCTGGGACCCCGAGAATGAGGGTCAGCTGACAGCATCTCAGTTGACAGGTCATGTTCTGAGGGTATCATCGTCTCATCGGACATGTCACCTGCCCACAACTGTCACTCGCCTCTTTGTGGAGCCTTCGTGATAGAACGCGATGTCAAGCCGAGTGTTGCCGGCTTAACCCAAGAGCCACACTTCTCTTTAAAGTCAGTCTAGAAAATATGAAGGGCTTTCAAACGCCCGAGGCCCTGTTGTGATGCAGTGGTTAATTTTTTGCTGCTTTGGAGGAGGGTGAGAAAACAACTGCCAGTGCCAGCGGTCAAAGCAATTCAGATGTAATCCGCCATTCTCCCCCTCTCCCGGACCCCATTCATATTCTAATCACAGTTTTCCCTTTCCCTAAAAAAGCCAACTACTTTATCAGCCGGCCCACATTCCCCTCCCCACCACCCAACACCCTGCTCTGCAGGTTGCAAGTCTGTGTTTGTTTCCAGGATTTTTATATACGCATATCTATCTATCTGTCTGTCTGTCTGTCTGTCTGTCTGTCTGTCTGTCTGTCTGTCTACACACACTACAACATTGCTTTCTTAATAAATCATTGTCACTGGATCTTATTTATTAAATATAAATGTATTCACTGCTCTATCTCACACACTCAGCAGCAGTCACACTCGGTCCCCGCGTTCCCTCCCACGCACTCGCCAATCTCTCACACAAACATGTCTTTCTCTCCCACGCACATGCATTTCACCCTCGCGCACTCTCGCACACACTCACGCTGATTCTCTTCTATATCTCCATCACACACATGCCTGCTCTCCCCGGTTGCCCTTCTTCTCTACCTCGCACATTCGCCACTCTCTCCTACACACTTACAGGCACATCTCACTCACACCCACCCCTCTCGCTCCCTCACTCCCGCATACAAACACGCACTCTCCGTCACACATACATATAGTATTCTACAAGCAGGGCAAGTAACTTTGAAACGTGGACTACCTTGCACTTTTTCCGGTCCATTATTTCTCCTTTACGAATTTTAATACTCACCTCCCCAGATCTCTGTACAAAAGAAGTTTAATTAAACCACCTCAGCTGCGAGTGTTGATGGCACGCGCTCCCTGCAAAAAAGTGCCCACAAAACGTACACAACGTGCGACGTGCCAGCGGGCCTAGTGGCACAATTTTTACCTCCAGTCTCGGCAAGCCTGCGGGGTGAAGGGGGTGGGAAGAGGGGTGGCAGCCACAACACACTTGTCCCTTCTCTTCAGCTAATGTCAAATCTGCATTGAGTGGCCACACAAAACCTGCATTTTCTGCAAGGCTGTCCCTGAAAACAGAGCCTCTGGACCCGAAACCTGCTGCCCCATACACGCCATTACCGGCAGATTGTCTTGAGACCCTAAGCCAATTTCGATGTAAGGCCGTAATGAGGGACAGGCGAAGGGCCCTGGAACTTTAAATAGGAAAAAAAAACCTCCTTTAGTGCGAGAAAGGGGACGGCGAAGTGCTGGGATGGCGCAGATCTAAGCCCCCCTTTCTGGAAGAAAACCTTTTCTTATTCAAAGCAGCCCCACAATGGGCTTCACATGAGCCTCCTTCGCCACATCCCATCTGACTAGCAGCCATTCATCAGCCTGCCCGGCCTATCAATGACATGGCTCCATCGGGGCTCCTATAAAGTCCGTTTTTTTCCCAGGAAACATCCGCAAACACTTTTGACGGGTCCTGCTGGATTGCTACAGTCTCTATTTTTCCACCGGCCTCGCCAACATCCTGTTTTTTAGAAATCTTTTTGCTTTCTTTTGTGAGATCCGGCAGATTTTTGGGGTTCGAGCCCTGGTCCATGGGAAGAACATGCATTGTGGATTGCTGGAGGAACCTGACATGGACTCCACAGGTTAGTTTAATGGAAAGCGGTGGTGGGTCGATGGGGGTAGGTAGCCCGCAGCCACCTGTTCCTTGGATAGAGGGGCAATAATGCACTCTGCGGGGGGCGCACTTTAAAGCAGAGGCGAGCCTTACCCGAAACATCTTTGTGCCTTTGGAGGGATGTGGGCAAGAGTTGTGAGCAAAACGAAATATTTCAATAATGTAGAATGAGTTAACACTTGTTTGTGACACCAAAAACAATGAAAGATGTTTGTAAGCTCCACTAGTACATTTTTTGACGTTTTAGGGTGTGCGAGTGCTCTTAAAGGAGGTGTGAGAAGTATTGCATTTTGTTTATTGGTAGGGAACAGACCCGCTTGAAAAGCAGTAAAGCAGTGAAAGTTTTCAGAGTATTTGGAATATAACACATGGGAGACTGGGGGTTTCACTGGCAAACGAGGCAAGGGTTAAAAGGATTATGGCCTCAATTCGTCTGGGCAGGGGGGTGGGGGTAGCGATATAATTATGGCACCGGGTGGATTAGGCGGGGCGCACTAGGCATCTCTGGGGAAACACAACTCGGAACTCTGTTGGTACAACTCGCAGTGTGCCCATCTGCTGAGAGCGGAGCAGCGCCACAATCCCGAGCCTGCAGCGCTACTAGCGGTGTTTGCAGAGCCCATAAAGTAGTTGTGCCCTGGCCGCCCCTCTGCTAGCAGCCTAGCCCCCCAGTCACATTTCTGCAAATGACCCGCCGTTCACCCTCTGATGACAGCAATATTTATTTGTTGGTCGTGATGCGCCATTCCCTAAACATGGCACCCGGGGGCGGCCGGTGCAGCTCAGTCAGTCAGCACGCGCACTAAGAAGGCCCCGTGCACGCGGTTCTTTCCTTTTTGCTTTTTTGTGCGTCTGGATGCACTGCGTGTTGGCTATGCGTCAGCCCCAGCGCGGTGCATTACTGATATACGCACAACATCTAACACCTGGTGATGCTGTGTACTGCTCTGGGGGCGACGCCAAAGCCCCCGTAGTTACTTTCTAATGTCCGAGTATAGGCCGCACACAAATGACCTGGGGCTGCGGTTCCCACTCACAGAACCTTTTTGCACAACTAAATGTTGCCTCTGTTTTCGCCCACAGGTTCCTTGGTGTGGGTAAACAGCGTGCCTTGCCCTTCTTGGCAGCACGGTAAAGAAAACAAACCTTGCGCGCGATAGAGCGCATTTCTACACAAATAACCCCGACAAGTTACCGCTGCCGTGCACTATCTGCACGATTTGTCTCTTCTGCAGCCCCCAAGCGGTCCTCTGGTGGGAAATGCGGCCCTGGAGATGTGTGCAGGCTCCCACTGACGCATCACAGCCTACATAGAGCGCTTTATGCACATTGATTTAAGTTCATCCCTTGGCCACGATATTAAAAAACGGATTTTAGGGGGGTTGGGGGTGGATTGGGTTGACAGAAACAGTCGTGACTTCTCTCCCGCTGAATCTTGCAGCTGTGCTCCTGATCCGATTAACAGAGGACGGCTCCGTTAGGGGTCTCATCATTTTGACTGAAAAGTAGCACAGATTCGAACCTCTTGGAAATATCAATTTCCTATACAGTGAAGTGCTTACTGTGTTTCCAAACTGGCATAGCCAAGAACGCCGTCTCCTTCCACTTGACAGGGCCTCTAAATACCGGGCAATGCTGTTTACTCTGTGTCGGACTTTAGGGCGATCTTTAAGCGCCTTATATTTCTAGGAGATATTTGATGCATTATGTATTCCTTGGCATCCGTGGGTTTGGATTTTTTGATGCCCTGGACGGACTCTTATCAGTTGTCTGTCCTGACTGTTTGAAACGCCGCGTGTTCTTTGAAAGTTGCTGGTTGGACTTTAAGACATCGTGTGCTCTTTACCAGTCGTTGGCTGGACTTGATCTATTGTATGAGATGCTGTCCGTCCCATTGCCGGTTGTTGGATGCTCTTTACCATTTGTTAGCTGGTTTTGTTGAGGAACTACTGTGCACAGGCTTCTGGATGCTGGATGGATTGATTGAGGTGCAGTCTGTTCTTTGCCTTTTGTGGACTGGATTGTTTGAGACCCTGGACATCCTCTGCTAGTTATTGGCTGGATTGTTGGGGGCCCTATGTACTCTTTAACAGCTGTTTGGAGGGTCCACGTATCTTTGCCAATTTATATTTGGATTGTTTCAGGTGTTGTGTGCTCTTTACCGTGTTGGTTGGGGATGAATGAATGCTGGTGATGTGTGTTCAAATTCCAGATGGCTGAGGCTGTTTGAGGAAATGTGGGGTTTCTTTTCAGTTGTTGGCTGGGGTTATTTGCTGATGATGTACGTTCTATTTGGAGTTGCTGGTTGGGGTTGTTGAAGGTGCAAAGTGCTCTTTGGTATTTGATGGATTTGTTGATGTTCTGTGTGCTCTTGCCAATAGCCAGTTTGGATTATTTAATGTGGTTTGTGCTCCTGGGACTAGTTTTGGGGGATGTTTTAACTGCTGTTTACCACTGGTTGGTTTTGGTTCTTTGACGTGGTGTGCTCATTTGCATTTGTTGGTTATGGTTGTCCAAGGAACTCTGAGGACTTTGTCAGCTGGAGATGCTTACACACTGCCAGTGCTCTTTGTCACTAGTAGTTTGTGGCTGCTTCCTGTTTTCCATGTGTTTGTTGCGGTCTTAAGGTACTTTGTGCTCTCTATCAGTTATTGGTTGGGATGCTTAAAGCGCAGTGTGCTCTTTGCCTCCCGGGCTGGGATCCGTAACAGGTGCTCAGAGCTCTGCGGCTCTGAAAGGCTCTGCTCAGAGTGGGGGATTAGCCTCAGAGGGCGCAAAGCTTTGATGATGTGTGGCACTTCTTTGTGCTCGGAGAATCTGTTAGAAAAGTGCCTCTCTCGGTAGTTTCCTTCAGTGGGTATTTGAGCAGCAGCGCGTGGAACACACGTCCCATCATTCCTAGAATTCCCTGAAGCCGGATCGGAGAGTGAGGAGCACATGTCAGAGAATGATCGCCTGGCTCAGTTTCACACACTTGGTCTGCATGCTTTGTTCACCAGACGCAGCCCTGCATGTACTTGTATGTTCTCGTAATCACACATGCCTTTATTTATTTCTGACTGTGCCTCCCAGCTCCGTGCAGTTTGTCGTGCTTCAGCAGAGCTACGACCATGCCACCTTGCCGCCTACGTCAGCTGGGATCTTATCTTTCTGTCTGTCCGTCCGTCTAAATACATGTATCTATCTATGTATCCTTCTGCATTTACCTTTTGCTATCTACCTACCTCTATATTTGCTATATTTGTGTCCACCCATATGGCAGTCAGCACTTTTGTCTGTTTCTGTTTGCCTGTAGCAGTCCGTTTCAGGGCTTCCATGCTGTCTCCACATGTAATACAGCAATCGAGGCGAGACTGCGGCATGGCAGTGCCCATGTGGCCAGCGGCACCCTCGAAGTGCCCTTTCTGGAGGGGTGGGTGTGAGCTCCTCAATGAAGCCTTGTACAACTACACGCTATAAGGCACTATATTTTAAGTTGTTCATTAAACAACGATTAGTAGCAGCACTTCCCGCTCACTCGCTCCTAAACCGGGGTGTAACTACCCTCTGGCGATATAAACTAGAAGCAGACAGTAATATGTCGTCTGTTGAGGGTCACTCTGGTACCTGATCGAGGCCTGGGAGAGCCCTGAAGAGCTCTGGTAACACAGACACTAGGATTGATTCACTTGAGAATCCTCAGGGGAGCGGGCACCTGTACCCGGAAGTAGATAGGGAACGTGCTCGCATCCTTAACCACATGGACATGGGGTCCGTTCACTGCGCCCAGTTAAGTCTCAGTCTGTGGCCTCTGCCGCACACTTGCGGGTGTATGTAATAACAGTATTATCAGTCCAGCAGACTCTGTGCTTCCTTGGGACAGATCTAAGGATTTCCACAGCACGGCGGCAGAATACGACCACACCTGCACCCATCGTCTCCCGTCTGACCCCCTCCCTCTAACCGTGGCTTAACGGCTAGAGCGGCCGACTTTGACGCTGCTCAAACATCCTGTGATTCTGGGCAAATCCATAATCTCCCCGTGCCTTTAAATGAATGTGTCCATCTGTAATGCAACTGGTGCTCCTGTAAAGCGCTCTGGTACCTCAGGGTCGAGCTCGCGCTATACAAAACTGCAAAAAGAATCTCCCTCTTATAGCTCTAGAAATCTATATATTCACATATGAACGGGACGCGTATCTGCCTACTATGTCACTGTTCTTGGTCTTTCTTTCATTTTACAGCCTCAGTCTGATCTCCGTTACTTCTCTACAAATGTATACGCTCTGTATTGCTGTCTATTTATATCACTTATCCCGCTCTCTTTCTATATATCTTTCTCTCGTGTGCCAACCTGTGTGGTCTCCCTTGCATCACTAAAAATCAATACTTTGCTTTTATGACAGTCGCCGTATCTTCGTACTTGCGTCACACCTGCTCGCCTCTCTCTCTCTGCTCTAAACTTGCAACACGTAGGCAATGCCCTCTTTTGAATTTAAGTATTTGCTGATCGCCAACATGCACAGTAAAACGAGATGTCCGGCGGAGTTTAATATAAAGTAAAAGGCCACGAGTAAAAACATTTACAAACACTCCGAACTCTTTTCACACCGGCTGCCGTTTTTATTAACGCTTTTCTGGCGGCAGATTAATTAATGTTAATTGTTTTTAGTTTGGTTTAACAGCCTCCTCCATAACTTTGCAGAGTCACTTTGGCTGCAAGGCTTTGAATTCACTTGGCAAAAGTGGCTTACAGCCCCCGGATTGCTTAGCACGTATTTTGTTAGAAAGAGAATAAAATCATTTAGTGAATTCATATATGAATGCCACAGCTATTTTTGAAGCCGCAAATGTTTCAGTTGTAGACCTTCCTTCCAAACACCTTTGGTTTCCCTTCCCACCAATAAAAGTCCATAGACTAGAGTGTGGCGATGCTTCTCTCTTTAAAAGCTGAATCCGAACGTTGCGGCAGAAGTTCAAGCCGACATCGAATGCGCCGAAGCAAGTACATTTTCTTTTGTGGCAAAAGCATTCTGGGATATTTCATGTGCTACCAAATATGTAGAAGAGGTTATTATGTGATCCGGTGCAGTTTCCCGCCCCATGCGCACGTACCTGTTTCGTGATTGTTGCTAAAATATTTTAGAACTTTATTTTATAACGAATCGGCAACTGCAAGCTGAACGAACACCCATTTGAAGTAATTACGTTTTACATTAATTTTGTGCTGTGCTACATTACACAGCTTAAAATAGATTTTGATTTAAAAAAAATAACACCTCCACTGTGCATCTCTCACATTTGCAATGTTCAAACTCTACAGCAATATAAAATAGTAAATCGTTGTCCATTTGACAGTGTCACACTATTTAACACTTAGAAGTCTCAGATTTCTTCGAAATGGTTCGGGAGCTGAGCTAACACCTTCTGAAAGTTTGTTAGGAGAGACACTTTAAATTCGAACAGCGCCAAGCCTTAATAGTCATTCACATTTCTTGAAATGAATGTTTCAAAGGCTCACAGCAGATAGTAGTGTAACGGGCTGGGGCGGCGAGGGGTTTAAATACACCTTAAAACAGCCTCAGGAATGTCCCAAGTATACTTGAAAAATATGAAATCGGATTAAAGCGATCATCCAGGCAGGGCAGACAAATCAATAGACATGTCACTGACAAATAATTAGCATCCTTTGACGCTTGAAAAATGAGGCTCTTCAGAGTTCTGGAATAGTCGGTGAGAACGTCTGATAGCCTCGCGACAGGGCCTTAGAATATATGTCTTAAACATTCAATATTAGGGGCCATAGCCCCACTCCCATTTTTCGGAATAGCCAATGTCAGCCACGTATCTATCGTTCGAGGTATATTTATCTCACTGTTAGAATATATTAGTGATAGGCACTTAGTGTGGTTTATGATTTTGGGTTCAGGTCACTTTATATCGAGCTGGTCTTCACTGCTCTCAATATGTGGCGAGCTATTGTAGTTCAATGTGCTAGTTCCAGTCGGACTACAAAAGCTGCGGCAATAGAGTATGCTCTATCAAATAACTAGTTAACAATGACAAAGTGACCTGAAAGTTGGAATTTGTATTTTTTTAATTTTTACTAAACTGAATACTGTTAACGTGGGCAGTAGTAACGTTTGTTATTTACAGCAAAAGAGCGATAAAGCACCATATAACACTTAATGACCGATTTACAAAGGTATGTTTAGTCATAAATGTTCTTGTACGACTCAATTTACCTTACTTGCGCCTGCCAGGAATTCACAATAGGATTCCTGGCAGGCGAAAGCACATTTATGCATGTGCAGATCTCCACACCCCTATATCTTACTTAGAAGGGGGGGGGAGTGTGTGTTCCAAGCTGTGGTTAGCGTTGGAAGTTTGTGGATGCTCGCAAACATGTCTGTCCGCATTCACAGACTCCGCACTTCCACCCTGGAAAAGGTCGGAGATTTACGCTTGCCAAGGGCCTGCTTAACTTCCTTTCCAGAATGGGAAGTGGCACAGGTCACCCTCAGATTTGCTTCCCATGGAGAGAAAAAAGAGCAAAAAAAATTGCGTTTTTGCACAGGGTGTAGAGTTATATTGTATGGAGGACTCCGCACAGCAGGAATAGGATGCCGCTGGAATATCACATGATCTTCACAGGAATAAGCATGGAAACCTTTGCCTGGCCCAGCTTTACATGGATATGCCTGGGAATGTTTGGGCCCTATTTACAAATAAAGTTGACTGCACTCAAAGATTTAGACGTATATGGAAGTGTAGTTTATGACCTTCTGAAATTCACAAATATTCGCAAGAATATGCACGGACACCAGGGCCAGGCACACGTTTCCATGTTTATTTCTGGGAATGTCATGTGACATTCCAAGCAGCATTCTATTCCTGCTGTACAGAATTCTTCCTAGCGAAGAACTCTGCAGAGGCGGAATAGAATCCCTTGTACAAACATACTTAATCTGGGACTGCTCCATTCTCCTTCCCACCCTGAAAGGGGAGTTACGCCAGCCCTTGGCTGGGGTACATCTCTGAACCTTTCTAAAAGAGGGATTTGTGAACGCTGACACATAGCCATGTTTGTGTGAATTAATACTGAATTTACCTTTAGGAACAGGCCCCAAAGCGAATTCCAGAAAAACCTAAATTTACACTCGCATTTCGGTGTAAAACTGCACGGGGAAATTTACGACTTACGTAAATTGGGCTCCAATTCTTTACTAATATTAAATAAAAAGTGGAACAAGGCACTCTAAAGCGACCTGTACTGACCACAAGGTGCATGCTGTGCAGCACACAGCAGTATTATTTTGCCTGGTGCTACACGTTTGCTATGCATGCTGTGCAGCACACAGCAGTATTATTTTGCCTGGTGCTACACGTTTGCAATGTACAACAGTACAATTACTTAGGGCCTGGACAGACCTCTATCAAGCCTTGCCCCCATCATCTACAACCCCGTCGGCACACTAGGTGCCAGACGGCCATTTAGCGGGAGGCGCAGCTGATCCCCCTCACTGATGGCCAAGGCGTTCCCCAACACGCCAGCGTTGTCTCTTCCTGAATGTGAAGTTTTGTCCGTGGTCCTGTCAAATAGCAAAACATGGCCGCAAGTTTGCTTTAGTTGGTAACCAGGGACAGGGTTCCCATGGTGACGACCTTCCTCGGCAACAAGAGAACCATGGCGACCGCCGGAGAGGAAACGGGGAAGACAAATATTATGAGAGCACGGTGCTGTGCGGCCTGCGGGGAGCGACAATGGATATAAATGACGGACGTCAACGCAAAGCCCCTGAAGGATGCACGTAAATTCAGCGGCCATGTTGAAGTGTGGATTTTAAGAGATGATCGGTATGATAGTACAGAAAGCATTTAAAGGTACGGTAGTAGAACGAGACTAGATTTTAGCTGTGCAATGCCTAAATCCAATACAATTTAATAAAAGTATGCCTGATTGTAAATGTATTAATAACCATTGTTAGTAATTAGTTTTTATTTATTTAAAACATTGTAAAACAAGTTCTTCAGAACTCTATATTATTTCTAGTTTCGCAAAGTTCAAAGATTGCTGCTATGCATATGCTGGATGCGCAATAAGATGTATTTCATATCCACCGTCCACGCTCACCAGCAGGCCCTTCCAATTCTATTACATGAATTGTGTTGGGAGTTTATTTACAAACCCAGACTATAGCCAGTGCATGTGGAAGGCGGATTTAGGTTAGCCAGTCACACCCAGAAGCATTCCAATCAGACATCTCTCAGGAGAATGATGCTATACTTTTCAATAATTTCTCTTAATTAAAAAAGGACCAGTTATCTGGTAACATGTGAACTCACAAGACACTTAGATGTACACTAAAGAAAGGGAGGTATATTGCATCCAAATGACTTGTCTTGATGTCCTAAGCATTTTACTAGGTAAAATAGAGGATAGTGTAACTTGTGGTTTAAAACGACGGGGGTGATCACTGTTATAGCAGAGCATGTTCTTGCTCACCACTCAATATTTGGAAAGATGCTTTCCTTTCCCAAATTAGCGGAGTCAAAAATTATATGTAAGCCTATTATCTGCCATTGTGTTGTCACTTGTCGGCTACATGTCTATTTTTGGTGTAACATGTTAAGGCACTAACTGGGGAGTGTGCACAGGCCTGAGAATTTTACATGCTCCTGGTGTATCTATGTCAGGTAATCAAAATAATGTATTTTTATATTCATTAATACACCAAATGTAAGACATTCGTTTTCTTGAAGCCTCTACGTTGAGCAGTATGAAACGCTTTTTAAAAAATGTTCTCTCCACTGCTAACAGAATCCAAACATAACAAAAAGGAAAGAGTGATTATGCATAAAACTAATATAATAAGAATGACATAAGGAGTATTCCTTGAGCAAATGCAATAGGAGCAGAATCAACACATGCACAGTTCTCATTGGCTAGAGTGCAGTGTATTAATGTTAGTATCCAACAATGGGCCATAAGAGGGTTCACATTCCTAGCAGAGCCCCTCATATTTTTAGGCACATGAGATAATTGTAGGGATACATAAACACAACCTTATACTCAGAAAATGACTGCATCTGCTGGGTAGAGTAGAGCCCCCACACCAGGCATGTCCCTAGCACCATGGAGTGTTTTAACTCTTGTGCCTGTCTACCCTTTCCTTCATCCATGGCCATTTTTTATTGCATTACCCCCGTACATCTCCTCAAGGGCTTCAGACCTCACTCTCAGCCACTGCTTCCTGCCACGTTCCCTGCTCTACTGTGCTCTGTGATGCTGCATATCAGCTGAAGGATATCATGTCCTTCAAGGGCGTGATGTGCAGCTGATGGAAGATAATCCTGTAGTGGGGGCCTTGGGCATATAAAGTTTCTTCTGAAAAGTAGAGCGAAGTCTAAAAATATACCTGGGCTACACATTGTCGAAGGTTACAAATTTGCCCAGTTTCACAGATGAAAGATTTACCATGGCCCCACCACTTATAAAGCTCATGATTGTGGCACGAAACATTGGGTATTTAAACAGATAAAACTTCTCGTTGAGAGTTCGCTATTTATATTCTGAGAGCAAGAGGAGTGGCAAAATTTGTGAATGAAATTTAAAGGTCTAGCATGGCTGTTTCTTTCAGACATGGCTCCTCGTCTTTGTGTAAGAAATAGGATGATGAAGGGGGGTGGTAATACAACGGAGTAAAAACTATCCATTTCTTTCACTCAAATTCTTGTTCTTTCTTGATCCTAAATGTGCAATGAATCCGGTGCAATTTATTCTTAGTTGCTTTGCTTGAAATCCTGCTCTTCTGTAATGTCATACATAGCTGATAAGACATCTCAGTGGGTTAAGTGCTCAATGCTGATAAAGCAAACACAAGGAGATGATGGACGGAGCGCTGAAACTTTTCAGACACTCACCCCCAGTCACAGATCTGGGATGAATTCATCATCGTTCTTTAGCTCACTTCGCCACCCCAGTTCAGACCCAGTCATATGCAAATCAGTCTTGACCCTGTTCCTCATGGGAACAGTCCAGCCCGAACTGCCAAGCCAGGTCTTCCCTGGCCCAGAAACAAGCATCCTGGGACAGGTTTTGGGGTAACACCCCTCACCAGCGAGGCTAGCTTGAATCCAGTGGCAAAGTGAGCAAGGGACCCACGTCTGGGCAAACCCTGCCAACTTGGGGCGAACAAAGCAAACACAAGGCGGGGTGTTTGATCTCGAGGGAAAATCTTACTAACGCTTTTCCGCTTTTCATTCTTACAGGCAGTGGTTGAAGTGGGTGGAATCTATTGGGAATGATGTTCCCAATCTTTTTTTAAACATTTTTTATAGTAACAGTTCCCATACCTTTTTTTTAAAAACGACCATTCCATAACTGTTAATGGTGAACTTCAGCATTGCACCCCAGGACACAGTTCCCATACTTTATTGTATGCATTTCATCCTCTGCTTACATGTCATAACACAAGCACCGATTTTGAGTGGGTAATAATAATTGTAATCATAATGTTTAGGATAAAAACCTTCAATATGATTATCTTTTGGGGAACTGCATGTATAATATTTATTGTGGTGCATTTACAGTGCATATTATTACTTCTTCAGTGTCTAGGTGCTCATCGAAGTTTAGAACTTATCTCCTCTCAGTTACCAATTGAAACTTCATATTCAGCTTCTAATTAATCAGTGGTTATAGAAGAAACTGCCTGATAAAAAGCTGTTGAAGTTAGAGAGAGGCTTAAAAAAATGATGTAGGTTGAAAAGATTGTTTGTTTGTTTCTGCCTTTTTGTGAAAGGTTGAAGGTGTCATGTTCAACTTTATCAATCAGGTGGAAGCAGAGATATATTGAAAAGTCCTCGAAATGTCCCACACTATACCAAGGAAGCCGACTATTGTTTCATGTTGTCAAAGATGATACAAAAATGACAAAGTGCTTTGCTCACGAAATAGAAGCATACTGGCGGGTTTCCATCCTCTTAAAAATAAAGGAGAACATGCCGGTTTTCCAGACTGTTACATGTACTGTAATTGTAAAAGGGTGTTCTGAAGATATCTGAACGATTCCTTTAGGTAAAAGCAGGAGGTTCTGCCCTGGAGTCCAGTTCGGACAAGGAAGCATATTAAGGAGATGTAAACATATAATAACCCCGGAGAAAAATTGGCTGGAAAAACTGGGCAGTAGGTTTACTGATGGCACAAAAGTAGTCTTGAGAGCCCCTAATCCTAAATAGGTAGGATCCTTTTAATCTGCAAAAAAGGAGGGTGAAAGTTTTACATGCAGTAACCTGCCGCATACTCGCAGTGCGGAAGTAATTGAAGTTTGTGGGCCGTACACGGACCCAGTTTTTCATATTGCAGAACAGTAAAGCACAGCACAATGACTATGGGTGAACTTTCTAAATAGTGGTTTTAGTCGGATCTTCTAATATTGGAACCTAACGTTTCCACCATTCAGCTTATCCTCGATTGAATAGGGTGGACTTGAGATTTGTGGTAATTAAGGAACAAACACCTGCCGGAGACTATATTTTTTTTATAAAACACTGCTAAGTATATTTGGATTTGCATGTGCCTTAGGGGTGTATATATAAGGATAATTTTAATGGCCAAATTGCCCCACAACTGAAAGCACCAGAACTACAAATGCTGCCAAAAGTGACAACTGCTGAACTAGGAGGCAGCAGTCTCTTAACTGAGAGATTACAAGTTGGGAGATAATTAGACAAGCTCATATAATAACGAACCCTGGTACATGCATACTATTTGTCCCAACTAGTTTTTTCGGTCTTGTGAACTTCAAAGAACCTGGCATTGTTGTTTTTTTTTTTAGATTCATCTACTCATTTTGATCCTCATTTGTGATTTTAGTGAGGCCAAGAGCAAAACTATGTTTCAGTAGCCTACTTGTGTCATTGGTCTTCTTATCCAGCTTCCTGTTGCTCTCCCAGTCTTCCTTATCCAGCTAAGATCATGGTCCTTCCTTTTCTATTTCTTGAGCTTTGCTTGTATATCTGGTCTTCCCACCACTACAAGTCCTTCTTTATTTTAATTGCAAATTTGAATGATTACACTAAACATGACATTTGTAAGGCTGTTGGTAGATATGTGGCTTGAAAAAAATCAAAAAATCAAAAGTGCAGCACAGCTACGAGAGAGGGAGAAAGAAGAGGAAATTGCAAGACAGGTATAGGTATCATATTCAATCCAACCATTGAATATTTTTTAATACTGTAAGACATTGGGTTATTGGTTGAGGGAGGTAAAACCCTACTCAAGCAACAACCACAATCCTTGTCTGGATGAAGTACAAAAGCCACTAAATTAACCTCTGCTTAACCCTCTGGTAGCTTGACACAAAAGCAGTCACGCTTAACTTAATTATTATAGACAACAGTGGTCCCTAGGGAAGAGTAAGGGTGAACAGAAATAATAAATACAGACCCAATCAGTGCTGTATTGGTTAAACATGTCCAGCCGGACAGAGGTTCAATATTTAATTTATGAGCAATTCTTTGAAATATGTACAACACAATATACTGAGAGTGGGACACAAGCCTGCATCCTACTACAGAAACATACAAACATGCGGTCTGGGAAACAATCAAGGAAGGCTCAGGCAACGCTCACGGTTTGTTCTCAAGAAAAGAAATTCACAATTTTAAGTCAACAAATCGCAAGGAACGCCTCTACATGGTAAATGGTAACATCACAGTGTATGTATGAGGCGTTTTTAGGGTGTCAACGGCGTTTCGATCCAAGAAAAAGTTGCGTGGATCATCTTCAGGACATTAGATAAGCATGCCTGAGATATGGGTGCCTTAAATTACTGTATATACATAACACAATCGAAGAAGGGAAAGAAGGGTTTAGGGGGAGAAAAAACAAGAAGAAGGAATTATAAGGATGTATATGAAAAACGTAACCCCGTTTAGTTTGTATGTCAATTAGCAATTAATGACATTTCATTGGGCGCTGCCGGAATGGGTAGGTATGGTGACCCCGTAACTCCCAATGAGGACCTCGCTCAATTTTGACTTACCGATCTATTCTCACGGTAAGCTCCCCTGAATTCACTTAGCATGCCACTGACCAGCCTCAGGTTCTCTTAATTTCATGCACCAGGATCACCCTTAGCACTCTGCTACCCCGGCTACAATTTCTTATCACCACCGCATCTTGGCTGACCTTGTATATGTTCATTTCCAAGGTACACTATGTTCATCGCAGGCGCTACTTTCTTATAAACGTGCCTTTGTTAATAATATCCTGACCATAAAGTCACTGCGTCTTTTTCTTAAAGTGCATAGCCAGTACTACTTGCCAAGTCACTGAGTTTTCTTAAAGTGCGGAGCCAGTACCATTTTCACTAAGTCAATGCGCCGTAATTTTATAATGCACAACGTGTCACCATACCTACCCATTCCGGCAGCGCCCAATGAAATGTCTTTTTGTCACTCTCTTGCGCCGCTTTTCAATGTTGAACACCATGTCACCTGGCCTAACTGTGAAGGTTGCTCCAATTGAATGTCATAATATCACTCTGGTAAACTCTCTAGTGGTGCAATCATTAATTGCTAATTGACATACAAACTAAACGGGGTTACGTTTTTCATATATATCCTTATAATTCCTTCTTCTTGTTTTTTCTCCCCCTAAACCCTTCTTTCCCTTCTTCGATTGTGTTATGTATATACAGTAATTTAAGGCACCCATATCTCAGGCATGCTTATCTAATGTCCTGAAGATGATTCACGCAACTTTTTCTTGGATCGAAACGCCGTCGACACCCTAAAAACGCCTCATACATACACTGTGATGTTACCATTTACCATGTAGAGGCGTTCCTTGCGATTTGTTGACTTAAAATTGTGAATTTCTTTTCTTGAGAACAAACCGTGAGCGTTGCCTGAGCCTTCCTTGATTGTTTCCCAGACCGCATGTTTGTATGTTTCTATGTTTCTGTAGTAGGATGCAGGCTTGTGTCCCACTCTCAGTATATTGTGTTGTACATATTTCAAAGAATTGCTCATAAATTAAATATTGAACCTCTGTCCGGCTGGACATGTTTAACCAATACAGCACTGATTGGGTCTGTATTTATTATTTCTGTTCACCCTTTCTCTTCCCTAGGGACCACTGTTGTCTATAATAATTGATTCCCAAGGTCCCTGGCCGACTTTATTTGGGTCCCCCTTGTTGTTTAAAAAGACGCTTAACTTAATGGCAACGTGTAAAGTATTGATTCAGCGCACAAACAGTAGTAAAGTGAAAAACACAACACAAGAAAAATCCCAAACCGATTGGGAAAAATATGAGTACATTTAAATAAATAAAATGATACCAGAATGACAAAAATTCAATTAGTAGAACCAGAGATATGCAATTTCATACATTTAAGATAAGTATGGCGCTTAAGAGCACAAAGCGTCACTTGTGATTATCCGGTATTGTAAAACCAGAGGAAAGTCACAAGTTCAGGCCGACCATGATGGAGCGTGGGCTGGTCGCTGTAGCACGAAAAGTTGAGTTCACCAGTGCTTCCCATTGGCGGTTGTCACAGGCGATGAGATCTTGGCAGGAATAGGCCCGTTCACGGTTGCAAAGAGCCCAAAACTTTAGGATTTCCCCTTTGTTGTCAGAGGAAGGCACTCTGATGCCAAAAAACGACCCAGGACGTGGGGAGATACCTCTTGGGGATAGGTGACTGACTCTTTCAGAGGCAAGCAGGACTCAGGCAGGTCCTCTTGCAGGTCCAGGGCGTTCCAGTTGCAGCAAGTCAGCTGGGCAGTTGCAAGGAGGCCTCTGGAGCTTGTCATGTCCCTGTAGGTATGAACAGAAGGTCAGTCAGCTGACCTATGTAGTCACTTCATGTAGGCTGGGATGAAGGGAGCAGGTCCAGTCTTCTTTCTCAGAGAGCAGGGCAGGCCTCAAGCAATTGGGCAGTCTTCTGACTGCAGTGCAGTCCTTTTTATGTAGTATCCACAGGTCGAGGAGCATACTGAAAAGTGGGTCTGATGGTCCAATATTTATACCTGGTGCCAGCTTTGAAATGAGAGAAACTTCTATAATTCCCCCACATCTGGCTCTGAAATTGTCTTCCTTCCCCAGCCCTGGTCCCAGTATGTCTAGAGTCACAAAAGGATAGTGTGAACTTCTTTGTGTGTGTGCTGAGGCAGCTCATTTGAGTGTAAGTGTGGTAGGTGACAGATCTGCCCCTCCCATCAGGTCAGGATGGCTATGTCTGCCAACAGCCAGTCTAGTCCCCTTTTCTCATACTGTCTGGGAGGAATACACAAAGGCCAACTACACCTAGTCATGTGACCCAGGATACAGGCTGCAGGCACCAAATTGTTAGGACAAGAGTGACTTAAGACCCGACTTTACCATTAAAGAGGATTTTAAATTACAATTCTTTGGAAACCAAACATGACATTTCTACCTATTCCCAAACAAAATGTATCACTTATTAAATGTAATAAGGAAACCCAATGTTACCATGCGGGTGATGTAGGCCTTGCAGTAGTAAAAAACAAATGTAAGAATTTTTCAATACCAGGACATGTAAAAAGTAATAGTATATGCCTAACTGCCTAATCATGTGCACACGCCCTGATATCTAAAACCATCAATATCTATGGTGCTTGTCTGTACAGCTGGGTATATGGCAACAACAAAAGACGCACTTTTGTTGTTGCCATATACCCAGCTGTACAGACAAGCACCATAGATATTGATGGTTTTAGATATCAGGGCGTGTGCACATGATTATAATTCTGAGGTGTGGCCACCAAAGACAAAGATAACTGTCTGGGTTATCTCTCGTGTTTTTTCTTTTTGGGTTTAATGATTTTAATTGTGATTTATGTGATTAATTGTTTTTAAATTTGGAATCAACTGTGTGTGATTATTGTTTAATATAAATGTTTTTTAATTAAGTTTTTTCCTGTTTTTAAATACTAACTGTAATAAATGAACTTAGTAAATTGCAAACACTATTGACCTTGTATGAATATCTGTGCCAATTTACTGTAGCCACCAGGTTGGCGGTGTCCTTTATGAATAATTGTGGTGTGTATGCAGTTGGATTGGCTATGTGTGATTAGGTGTGCACATAAGTTTTTAAACAAATCCCAGAGGACGTCTTCTTTGTTATTTCAGTTTTACCCTAGTCCTTTGGGCGATCAAGGGTTCCTCTCTTTTTCTGAAATAATAGATACAAGAGTTACAACCCTACAATTTTTCCAGGGTAAATTTCTGCAGGTCAAACTTCCCACAATTTACTGGGACAAATTCCCAGTAAATACAGAGATATATGGATTCTGGAGCACGTTATGCCCATTTTGGGGGCAAAACTCAAAATAAATTACAAGCACCTCAGTGTCTGATTTTTTCCAGGTCCAATAAATATCGCATCCGGCAGTGGGACACTCATTATGAAGGCCTTAAACTTTAATCTACAATTGCAATATGACATGGGATATATATCAACACATCCACAATATTACACTTGCCAAAAAATAAATCTTGACTGTGAATTTGAAAATTCTATTCCAGTCGAAGTGTACTAGTTTTGCACTTTAAATTTTGTGGCATGATAAAGACATGTCTGATGCAGTTTGGAGTACTTAATTGATAGAGTATGCCATAACTCACATACAAGTATCTATTCACAAAATAGCTACTGAATTACAGCTCATACAAAATAGCTCCCAAATTGAATAGTTATTCCTCAGAATACTTTAAATATATATAATCCTACATAGAAACCCCCCTGTGCCCCTTGTTCTCCACTTCCCTTACTCTTCTGTCAAAAAATAGCCATTCCTTGTATCTGTGGTTAACGTTGCCAATCCATAAAATTACAAATTCTTTAAATATATCATGGTTGTTAAAAAGTGCCAAGAGACAATATACGGTGTGGTGTGCAAACTGAAAGCAGTCATTGTAATTACTACGGTGTCGCCTAATGTCTTCTTAGAGACAAAAGTGCAGAAAAGAGTACAAGGTATGGGGTCAAAAAATACAGGAGGGTGATCACAATATGAAGTTAGTGGTTCTCATCCGTGCTTGAAATACAGATGATATACTTTGGAATCAGAAAACCAGACGACAATACAATATGCATACAGAGAAAAGCACATTTGGACCC
Organism: Calotriton arnoldi; assembly: GCA_963921515.1. NCBI lineage: Eukaryota > Metazoa > Chordata > Amphibia > Caudata > Salamandridae > Calotriton > Calotriton arnoldi. The sequence goes on from CAWUFW010002160.1 coordinate 778,392, forward strand.
AGATTTACAAAGGTGTCCACAACAAAGCGCAGCAACCAAAGTTGCTGCGTTGCATGAGAGGAAGAGAGCAGAAAACCAATACTAAAAATCTAGCAAGATATGGCCCTATCCTGGTCTCGTCCCAACTCTGGTGCACAATCAGGTTGACTAGCACCACGCACACACCTTTGCACAATAGTGCAATGGTGTCTGCGTCATGTCTAGCATAGGCTTTGTACTTAACGGGTACCCTTCCAGTGGAACATACTATGCTTACACTAACTTTAAAACTTTTCCCACTTCGGATGTGTGCTGTACAGCACATATGCAAAGTGGGAAACGTTAGGAGAAATAAAAGCCATTTCTCCTTTTTAACACCTGCTTCAAAGGGGCATTATTTTTTGGTCTATAACCCAGTCTACTATTGTTAGTAGATGGGGTTTTGCATCACAAATCATGGGTAGTTGCATGGGAACACCTGTGTACCACTCATGCAACGCCCTCTTGACACAGAGTAACACAAAGCAGCTGCTTTGCATTACTTTGAGACAACATGCCAGCGCAAAATAAGTGTTGTGTTAGAAAGTAAATTTAAAAAATATTGCCCTGGTTTGTATCACTTTTGGGATGCAAACCCACCGCAAAATGTTTGTTAGCCTGAGTCTTGGTCTGAAATTGGAAGGAAGAATGTTAAAATGAGTAACAGTACCCGTAATGATTATTCAAAGCAGCCTGGCTCCTAATCACTGATTGACATCTTGACCATCATTTGGTCCAAGGCTTGCTGTACGAAGACTGAATCCTAAGTGGCAGTGTGATACCAGCTGATCTGGCTTTTTTTCTCATTAGGTGTAAATTTCTTCCAACCCATCCTTCCATCCATTCATCCACCCATCGATCGATTCATCCATAAGCAAATCAACCCTCTCTCCCTCTCGTCCTCCCTCCATCTCCCCCTCCCTCCATCTCCCCCTCCCTCCTTCCCTCTCCCTCCCTCCCTCCCTCTCCCTCCCTCTTCATCCTATATGAGATGCTGGATAGAAGAGCAATGCTTTGATTGTTCCAGGATCCTATATATATATAGAGTGTGAAGCACACTGGAGATTTTACAAATAGTAGCATATAGCTGATTTTTCAGTGATGCTATACGTTCAATTTTGCGTGATACACACATCTGCCACCACTCTGTCCCATCGTTCTGATGCACGATGTTTCAAAGTTTAACTCTAGTTGACGTCTGTAATTCAAGAAGGATCAATATTATACTCCATATTTGGAACTGTTTCCAAGGCTCTCAATTTGTTTGCTAAACGTAGTGGATTTTTTTTATAAAAGGTATGCATCATGAGTGATGCAGGCAAACTTGGACAATGTTCCGGCCTCCGGTGGGCGACAATGTTTGCACGCTCGATTTAGCGCTTGTCTTTCTATGCTGTCCAACAGTCCATGCTAGATAAATAGGATGCCAGCAGGCTGATTTTAATCTAAGGCACAGCTGGAGAAGGGCGAGAAATAACCTTCGCAGGCAGCAATTTTATGGTTATATCACTTGTAAATACAATGGCATTTCCGGTCCCTCTGATGGAATAATAAAAAAGCATGTTAATATTCGCATGAAAACGCCATGAATGTATAATTTTTACAATAAAAAGACCTCCACTAAAAACTCTGCTGTAGTATGGTGTGGTAATACCGGGCCCATTCTTACCGAGATCACTGGTATGGTTATTCAAGGAGGTGTCTTTTCCAGGAGGTTAGACTAAGCCCTCTAGGATCTCTATGGAATGAGGACTAACAAACAAACAGGCGTTACTGCACTAATTTCTGCTTCTTCATGAAATTTCCAAGTTCTGCAGTTTTTGGCATGGTCACCTTTCCACCAGCTTTGATCTGGTGTATTTTTCCACAGAGTTGTCTAAGGTATTATCACATGTAGTGCGACTGGTATGTGATAATACAGCTGATTGTGTAATACAGTGTTGTGGGCAAATTGCTATTTCTGCCAAAATTAGTATTATGAGGCTACTCGTAATTTCTATTTGGACTTTATGAAGTGCAACGTCCACCCACCTAGGGGATCTTGGCGCTGATAAACCCAAGAAGAAACACCGCCAGAGGGCCATAGTTAGCTATCACCATGCTCAGGGTACTGTTCTGCAGCGCCTGCTACACACCTAGGAATGCATTTCATCCTTATTCAAGTTTGAGACTTCCTTAGGGCATAACAGTAAATAAGCCATGCACACAGTAGACATCTATTAAACTTTTATGCAGATTATTAATGCAGGTGACAAGATTTCATTGTATATTAGAGCGTCCTACATCAGAAAGTTTCTTTTGAGACACCTGTACAACAATGTATTTTTTACTGGCGTTTTCATATCATTAGATGGTTCACCTACATCTAAGGTAGCCCTGATAAGCCACAGTGGTTGGTACACCAAGCCCGTAGTTTATGTTGTCCAAACAATGCGCAGATCCTATGGATTAGTAGGATCTACACAACACATCCACATGCGTACCGTGCAACACATGTAGAAACCGACTACAGGATACCAAGTCTTTTTACTATGTGCATAACTTATTTACTCTTGTGCTCTGAAGCATTCTCATATTGAATGAGGAAAACACACTTTAGCTGTTTCAAAATAATTTTCATTGTTCTGAAAACCTTTCTTCTACTACATCTGTAATGTAGAGAAACTACCCAAAGCATATGTGCAGAAAAGAGATTGCCCTGCTGCAGGGTGTCCTGCCATGGGGCATCCCTTGCAAGACGAATTCACCTCTACTGTCATTCCAGGCACTGAACACTTCGCCAAGAGTGAATGCTGAACGTCCCTACTTCACCTGACTACACAGAGAAAGTGAATATTTTGGTTAGTTCTAGTTGTTTCTACAGTTTACCTAAAAACAAAACTGTTTAATGGGTGATATACGTAGGTTGAGACAGAACACACTGAGCAGTGCTTATATTTACCACAGAGTGATTAATTTATGAAGTGGGATCAACAAAAAAAATAATTTCAGTCACTCGTATTTAGACTTTTATCTTACTTGTAACAGTCAATCATAGTTACTATTCCTCAGTGTCTAGAGGCTTTCAAATCAACCCTTGAAGCAGACGTGCTCATCCAGCCAGGGCATGTTTAGCCACAATAGTGCATAATATACCCTGTCGATTGATATACTTACAACCAGGCGCAGCAGGCACAGGTAAGAACTGTGGGGTGGGACGGGGGATGGGGGGGTGGGGAGTCGACAGGATAGGTAAAATTAAAAAAAAAAAACCACTTACCTTGCGCTCGCTGCATCGAGCGCAAGGTAAGTGGTTTTATTTATTTTTTTATTTACTTTTACCTATTCCGTTGTCTGTTGACTTTTCCCCCACCCCGCCCTGCCCCGCCCCGCCGCTCTTACCTGTGCCGGCCGCGCCTGCTTTTTGTCCAAATATGGACCCAATTTTCTTGCCCAAATTTTGGTAATGCAGTCTGAACAGTGATGACAACATTCAAGACATGTATACCCGGAATTTTTTACAACTGTACTGATTCTGTTTCCTATATACATTCCTCAGTTTTTTTTATTTCATAAAAACATATAATTTCATTACGTATTAAAAACAAAGATAACAATATTACAGCTAGATAAACTCAATGAACAGAATATTAGACATGAGGAGGGGCCTCATTCACAAAGCCATTTGTGCAAGTAGGTTTGACATATGCACAAAAATGGCTTGCTTGATGGTTGCTAATAAACTCTTGTAATTCACAAATGCTGGTTTCACGCTTGTAATTAGATTTACTCGAACGAATATTGGTATAATCTGTGTGAGCAAATCTAAAACCCATTAGTAGGCATTCCGAAGTGGGAAAGCCCTGGAAGTTTGCGACTATATATACATCTACTTGTTTATGGGTGTTCACAAACTCCTCTCTGACCTCCACCCATCCTAGATACCGTCAGAGATTTATTCCTGACAGTAGCAGGAGAAAATCCCTATTCAGGCCAGTGGTGAGGTGTCAGGGATGGGTTTTCTCCTCTTAAAAACATTTTTTTAGGTGGGCAAAAAAAAAAAAAAGTAAAATGTGCCTTTCCGCTTATTTTATTTCTTAAATGCTAAATTATACACTTATACTTTCACTCATGAATAAGGAATTAAAAAACGTTTTCAAGATTTTGCTGGGAAAACAATGATTGGCACAGGTTTCCTTGGATAACCAGGAAAAGATTTGTATTGTATTGCATCAGTATTTATATAGCGCTTTTGCACTTCTTGCGAGGCCTAAGTACCATTTAGATGGTTCAGTAAGAGGTAACCCAGTTTGTTTTGCATAGTTCATAGAGTGTGTGTGACTCTTTTTAATAAGAGGTTTGTGGGAAAAAAAATTAATATTTGTTTCTTAGGCTCAGAGATTATACTGTAATCAAGCTGCAGCCAACTAGTAGCTGTGCTGGGGCATGGCATGCAACAAAGCTGTGAGGGGAACAGATGCATATTCTTAACATAACTAACTTACCAAGTATACTCTCTTCAGGGAATGAGTAATTTAATATCAGGTAGGACTAGGTGATTTTCAAAGAACATTAAATCTGCACTCATGCGAGTTTGGAATTTTGCAGGTGCAGATTTACAACTGTTTTTAACAATCTGGCCAATCCCACATATCATGGGAATATTTCTAAAATCAACAGCTATTGGCCTTCCATTTGGGAAACCATGCATACAGCTAGCAGTTTTAGTTTCTTCCTCACTAACAAATTAGCGATTTTACATTACGTTTTTGACATACTGGGTATCACTGCCCATTAGAAGAGATGGATGTCTCTCTACCTCGTTAACTGTAACCAAGACATGTCTGATCTGCCCCTGGAGCTCAACTGAAATACCGACCCATGAGGTTATCCAAAATGTACTGTATAATTGAAAACTATAGAACTTGGGCATGTTATACAACAAACTGATATGCATTGTAAAACGACCCTACTTTCATTGACGTTAGATTGAACAATGGCACTAACGTAAGGATACATATATATTAGGAACCCTCTGGCCGTGGAAATCAGATAATAGGACTTGCTTAGACAGAATTTAGTTATCCAAGACCCTTATGTTAGACTTGTACGCTTAATGAAGATCATGCTAAAACTGTAGTGTCTTTTTTGTTTCAACCCCAATAAAAATTGTTATAAAAAACCCAAAATGTTCTGCACAACAATATCTGAGAAAGTCATACATAGACTAAACAACCAAATGGATGTTTATCTCAGTACTCGGTCCTCCTTCCTAGGAGCGAACAATACACCCTCAGCCTGATGGTTACTGTAATGACCAATCTTTCATTCATAACCCAAACTCATCATCAGTCCTCTCTATCCACCCTCAATCCTAAAAACCCCTTCAGTGTTCCACTTGGGATAAACCACTCAATATGCTTTGTATGATCTACTCACCATTGCCACATTTGTGATGCTCATGCCACAGGGAATTGAGACCACCTGCCTTTTATTTAATCTTCTATCCATTCATCCCACTCTCTCCGGGACTGTCTCTGAACCATGGAACTCTTGATGGCAGACTTGTTCTACAAATAATAACATTAATATGTAGCTGACAACAGGGACCTGTTTGTTATTTCATCTTTTTACCTATACCCTAATCAGATAACTCAACATTTAAATCACAGCATAAGATAGAACTTGAACAATGTTTGTTTTCACCACAGTATTTTTGTAATGGATCCACTTAGTATATATGCCTTTAATATGTTTTCCTGGCCTCTCAAAGGATAGCAGTTGCATTTTTACGCTTACAGAAAATGTAAAAGCATAAGTCTTAACATACTTTGGTTATCAGTACAGCATCGTAAACTATGTTTGATTATCTACTGTAACAGAGTTAAAGAGTAGTAGGACTTTGTTATACTGTTTCAGTTTTACAATCATGGGTTAGCTATATCATTGTAGAAAGCTTTATTTGCTTTCTGTATCATTATGACACATAGGTTTGAATATTAACATAAACAAGTAAAATAGCAGTAGTCCCGTTTTTATTTTTCATTTCAATATTTCTTGTGCTTAATATCAACAGCTATCATTGTTGTGGCCTTAGGACGTATTTCAAATCTACTTCTGGGTGGGAGATTGCCGTCTTGAAAGGAAACTGATCTTAGACTGGGACAAGATATGTGGCATGAGTAATGCATTCATATACTTGCTTATAACCAGACTTTTCAGTTGTTTTTTGAGGATGAGCAAGGGGAGTATTCTTGATGTGACCCCTGATACCATTCTAATCTGACACTGAGAAACATCCTTCTTTATGTAACAACGGTGGAATACAAATGCAATTTAAATGTATGTCATGTTGCTCATTGTATTTGAGGCTTTTCTTCATTGCATACATGTATGAGGTTCACTAGTTTTGCTAATGCCTGAGCAACGTTATGATTTGCTATCTGTTGGCAATCGAAGGTTGAATTCTGTCATCTGTAGTGTGCAGTGAGGCTGAGACTTCACACCCACGGCACAGTGTTGTTGCAGATATGCCATTCTCCGTTATCCCTCATTTATGTTGCCTGCTATGCTGTGTGTCTCTCCCAATTCGCACAATGTATGCTTTTATCCCCTGAAAATCTCTACAGTTGGAATTCTAAATGTTTTCTCCATTCAGTGGCCAAAAGAAACACATTTAAGTCTTCCCATTTCTCACTTAACTGTGGAATGAGCTTTCTGCAAAGAGGTAATCAAAAGACAACTTTATGACTTTCAGAAAATAACAAATAAAAGAGAACTCATTTATTTTAAGCGCTACTCAGCCTTTCACATGGCCTTCAACTGTTGAGGTAATCTCTTACTATCACAAGAATTTCTGTCTGTTCACTGCTTGCAGATAGTTTTTGCTCAATGAATTTTGGCCATACATCCAGTTCACTGATTCAAATAAGTTAAACAACTCCAACACTTTCCCACTGAGCACAAAATGGTGCTGTCACCGTAAACCTACATTTTTATTGAAAACCTACAGCTGAAACGTTTTTTTTATGGACGAAGCCATTCTTGCACTTGGTCTCATCAATCTGCTTACTAAATTAATCATTAAATGCAAACTGATTTATTTTAGATCCAGTTGAATGATGCAGCATCTCTCAGCCTAGATATTATCCCACGGTCATGGTCCCACCTTTATTAAAAGATCCCTTACACCATCAGCTGGATTGGGGGCAATTATTATGCTATTGTGACCATTCTAGTCCTAGTGAGGTTAAAATATAGAGTTTCAACCTTTCATAGAAGGAAAGGCACTTCTGCATTATTTCTGGACCAGCTTTAGGCCAACAGGGGCAAAGACTCAGCTCTTAAATGTATGCTCGATCATCTCTGTAGGGCTGGGTTCTGATCCTGATCCACCAGTGACCTTCAACCATACCATCCTCAGTTCCAGACTACGGGAAGTTGGCATTATAGCAATGCTTCAACATTGGGCGAAATTATTCTGGCATGATTGGGTGTAGTGTATCACACTAGCTCAATTTACTTGCAGCGACCCAAAGGGCCTGCTCTGACCGTCTCTTTTTTATAACGTAGCTCCATCCCCTGATTCCTCCTATCTGCTCTGGGGTTGGTAAACAAATTATTTTACGAATCAAGGATTTAGAGAGATCCCACCAGAACATTTTCTTTGACTACGGTCCACTGGAACTTGATCGATGAATGAGTCAGATTTTTTTAAAGTTGGGTTTGTCTAAAATGGAAATATTGGTGGTGGGCTGATCTTCAACTTCTTTAAATGATATCTAGATTTTAACTCTGGCAGCTGGCGTTCTATGTCAGCCGGCTCTGTTGCTATCACATTATTGTGATGACAGGAGCTTTCCATCTCGTCCTTGAAAAAGATCGCTCCTGTTTTAGAAGGACCAGACAGGACTCAGACAGTAACGTCCGAGGCGCTGTACAAATTGGACCAAATTACTACAATGTTGTTTACTTGGATATTTATGATTACAAAATGAATGCACCTGTGATGGCACTGGTAAAAAAATCACATGGTATGAGCACATTTGCCTTGTTCTGAGGCAAGTGTACGTGCGACCAACACATTTCTTTTTCATGTGTGGTCTGCTGGGCACTGTGTAACAAAGGCTTGATGTTTATGCATGACAATGTAACCACAAGTACCAAGCTCTACCATACAATTCAACCAAATTTACAAAGTCTCCAGGTCTCCGGATTCCACAAAACTAGGATAGGCACACACTCCTTTTCACTCCTGGCACCCAACCATATTATGGAGCAATCCTCGTAATAAGTTAACACTTGTTAGAAATAGCTTGTACTGTATTTAACCTTTAGTTTTTGTCGGGGTTGACTTTCGCAGCATAGCACTTTAAAGCCAATGGTTTGTCATTAATAGCACATTATTACAGAGGAAACGCATCTATTTTGCCGCACAATACAGTGGATGCTATCCCAGTTTTTTAACACTGTATCTAGTTGAGGTTAATTTATGAGACATCTGGGAAGCATAATTATTTCAAAGCAGAAGTATCACACGATGAGCCCGAAACAGAAAGAATTGCATCTGTGATGGTTGAACATCTTTGAGAGCTGTTTGTCTTCCCCGATAAAGTCATGCTTAAAGTGATATTATGAACTCTTACTTGAAATCCCCGAGGTTAAAAGGTGGCATTCCCCCTGTAAAATGTGCATACCCACAGCTTCTACTTGTACCTTGATATCTGAAAGGAAATATTTGATAAAAGAGCACGGTGGTGCTGCGTTTCGTGTATATGGTTCTGGAAATGTGTATTTTCTCCTGCATGGAGCGAGTTCAAGATAGTGTAAATGTTTTAGAGACATATTGGATGGAAAATGAGCATCAAAGAAATAGTCAAACAATTGGGGATACTCGTTTGCTTTCTCGTGTGTTTGCAACAGAGAAAAGTCTTAGTCTTTGGCTCTTCTGATTAAATGCCTGAAACTACTGAATTTTGTACTACAGGAGTTTTGGGATATTGTACAAAATAATGTGTTCAAGGCAGTGCATGATGTAGCAGTGCTTATTGCTGTAAGCCTGGGGTGCTGATGGAGCTTGGTGTCATGTAGTTGACTAAAGTCGACTAGAGTGCCTAGGAGCATGGATGGAAATGTGTTAGTACCATGACCATTTATTCCAACACCAGTAGAAGGAAATGAGAAGAAAACAACAAATGTGGAAGAGCTCTTGACATTGAGCGAGAACTAGCAGTTGCCTGAACCATACAATTCAGAGAAGTTATGAGGCACCATTGTTTCCTACTGCTGTTACTTTTCCTTCCCTGGAACTACCTAGTTTGATTCCTATTGGAATTCTGCGTCGTTGTAGAGTGAATCTGGCCTTGATAGTTCTGCCTCCCTGTCAGTCACAGGCTCTATTGAGCCGTTTTCCAAAACTTCTAGTGTTCCCTTGTTCGCGATCTTGTTTTTATAGGCTCTTTTTGTAAAGGAAACTGGTAAATTGTTTTCTAGTGATTACATGGCCGGAGTTTTGTCTCATTAATCCTATGCCTATCTCCCAGATGCATCTATACTCAGCAGCCTTACCCTGAATCTATACCACTACAACAAACCTTACGACTATATCACCAACTACACCTATCCACCACCTACTCCACACCAGGCAGACTTCCAACCCTCCTCCTGGACCACTCTACACCAACTAGACCTTCCACTACCACTTTTATCAAATACTTCCACTCTCCAATCTCTCATACTATCCGCCACCTACACAACACTAGACCACCTCCTCAGCTCTGCCAAATGTCACTCATCATGGCTTACACTAACGCAAATCACTCTCCAAACATATCCACAGATAGTGGTTATGAGGCACAATTTCAATGTCCTGCACTCTGCCACAATCGTGTTCTCCGAGATTTATGAATTTGGCAGCACTGAGCAATGGGGCTCTGTTTACAGCCTGCTGCTTAGTGCTGTTGAAGTTCTTCATGGGCCGGTGTGGATGGGAGGTGGCTATCATGGTGATACAGAATGGGGTGCACTGTGTTGTGTTATGTTTGGCACGGTACAACCCAGGAGAGTTCTAGCACCTTGCTTTGGTGAAGGAGAACTGGCCAGGCTGAGCCTCCCTCACTCGTCCGTCTATGAACCTTGATGTCAACAGCCCGTGAGTCCCACATGGCCAAACACAGACGAGGCACCGTTCGGTCAGCATGGGGGACAAGTTCAGGGAGGCCTGCTCAGTATGTGGCAAGTCTGTCCACTTGTTTCCTACATTGTTATCTGCGAAAACACAAAGGGTAGGCACACATTTTTAATTTTATTTAGTGTACGTGCTTCTGCGTCCAATCCCCAGTGATACAAGCTCAACTGTCTGTGCCAACCAAGTTTAAAACTTTTCCCTGTTTACCTCGTTAACGTGGAGGTTTTGCAACTAGACCTTTGAAAATATATTGCAGTACAATATGTTTATTTTTCTACCTTACGGTGCTAACCCATTATAAATTTCATCAAAAAACTGACATTTCAAAAATATGAGCTCAAGAAAAGTATTGTTACTCAAACATTTATATACTGTTTTATGCTACTAATAATGAGATGCACACTGATGTCATTGAGGAATTGTTGTCAGCCCTGAAAGTTTATTTAACATCATTATGCAATCTGGAAGTTGTAGTTTGATGTACTTCAATAGCCCTATCAAACTTTTCATATTTACACGGTTTTGCTGATCAGTAAATATTTGCATGGCATATATTTTGGGAAAACATACTACAGATAACAATTTACAAGATTGAAATTCCGTGTATGTGTGTGTCTCCCTCTCTCTCTCTTTCTGTAGGGGGAGTTATAGAGGACTGACGAGCCAATGACATAACTGCCAAGTAGCCTTGTGCCTTGTAAGAATAACACCTTTGGTCAGTGTTGGCCTTTTAGCCAATATCACTTTGCATTCTGGGCCGTTTTATGGCCATTCCAAATTTGTTACATTGCAGAAAAGTGGGTAATGTCTATTCTTTATCTTATTTAATGGTGATAGCTGCTTTATTCCACTCATGATGAAGTGTCACTCATAATGTCACCCATAAGCTACCAAAACATGGAAATGTCACTCGAAGGCAAGCTCAACACTTGGAAGCTATGCCACTTACTAGCTAGACTACAGATGCTCTGCACCACCTGCTTCCTATGTCTACACTATCACTTTTATCTTACAAGTATGCTCTACATGCTGCACCTTCACCCCTGCATTCCGAGGTAGTTAATCACTACATAACCTGTATCCTATAACATCTATGCCCTGCATCACCTACACTGTACACCAGTACATCACTGACAGCCTGCACCCAACAATCTATGGTGTCTATACTCTACTTCAGCTTCACTCAACACCCCACCTACCTCTAGACCCCAACTTGACATTACCACCTATGCCTTACCCAACAGATACACATGATAAACATACAGCTAAGAAAACACAGGGCACCACATACGTATATAGGTAGCAGCACATTCAAATATATCTACACATACAACTACACCACAGTCACAATATCAGTTAAAATGGCCAGCCCCTTCACTGCGTTAATGATGCATGTTTGTATCCGTGTTTATATAAAAGTATGCTGCAGAAGACGGTTCCCAATACACTTTTATGATTCTCATATACGTTGCATCCAGGTACCTCAAATATGCTGGTAAATATTTCTGATATGTTTGTACAATTTGAGAGAAAACTATGGAAAAAATTTTTGCCGTTGGGATGTGCCATTATCTACAGCTATGAAGGGATTAATGGAACAAGGTGTTTCGCGTTTATGTTTTTTAATGACCTGCAAACAATGTAAAGATAAACCAGGGATTTACAAAAGCTTCTTAAATGTTTTCTGTGTGTTCCATTCAAAAAGCGTTCCAAGACAGATGTACAGATTAGTAGCCAAGGCAGAAAGGGCCTGATTTAGAGTTAGGTGGACTGGCAACTACGTCACAAAAATGGCGGGTAGCCCGTCTGCCTTATTACAAGTGCATTATATCCTATGGCATTTGTAATAAGGCAGATTAGATACCCACCACATTTGTGACAGAGTAACCCATTCGCCAAACTCTAAATCAGACCCTTAAAGTCCACTTGGATGAGACAGTAGCCCCCTAAGTGACATTCTTCGGGCACTGCCATGAGATAACCAGTGTTTCAGATGATTGACTGGAAAATTATTTCTTAAATTGTAGGAAATTTGGTTTTACCCTTAAGTGTAGATCAGGGCTTTTTAGAGTTTGGGGTTCTGTACACTCTGACTGACCACCATGCTTTGGTCGTTTGAAGGGAAGTAGGTGGTGTAGATGTAAGGTGGATGATAACTGATTTCTGGACGTTTAGAGAGGATACTAACGTTTGTAGGTAATACAGGGTTTCTCCCTGAGGCGTCATTCGTGATGAAGAGTGTGTAAATCTTTATTGTATGATTACCTAAAATCATTTACAAAGAACAATCTATATTGCGACGTAAAAGCAGGAATCAAATATAAAACTAGGTAGTTAAAACCTATAGGAAAGTCATTTCATAAAATCTTATTAAAACTATATTAAAACCATGATTTTTATGGCCCAAACGAAACTGGCAGCCTATGTGTATGCAACATAAAACAGAGATCAAGATTATACAATCAATTGTAGAAAAATATAAAAAGCACAACATTTGAAGCCCAAACAAGATTAGCAGCATTAGAGTGTGCGAGGGCCAACAGATAGTTCAAAAATTGTGTTATGATGAAGGGAGTTTTAAATGTGAACCTTGAGACTGCCAGTGACAAGTAAAGAGCTTTCAAAGCAAGTTAAGCATTTAAGACTTTGGTGGCTTGGATTTACAGTCTCTGTAGTTTGTGAGTCTTTTGGGTAAAACGGGTATATCACAAGATTTCTCATCAACTTTGGTGAAAGTTTTACAGAATAGGAGGGATTCTCTGAAGCATTGATAACTGCATGTTGATATCTAATACCATAGTGTTTACTTTAGGATCAAATGATAGGTCTGTATCATAGATAACTCCTGAGTGTCCAAGTTCCTGAAATGTAGCTGGCACCAGTCCCAGGATGGAATGCTATTTTTGAATAGTTCGTTATTCTTACTAATAGAATCTCATATTGGCCTTTTGTTCCTCCTGTAATTAACTTGACTAACGAGGTGAAGTTTGCCTGGTTGCCCTTATCCTTTTCCAGTCCTTTTTTCGGATTTTGTGAAATAGAAAAGTGCATAAGCCAGCCTCAGTAGTAAGAGTGGCTAATCTACCTACGCCTACACTGCAGTATACGCATGAATTGTGTATACACAGCCCACCATCTACAGGGTGAATCTAGTTCAGAATAAAATAAATAGGCTGTGTGGCTTGGAAACAACTACGCACAGCAAAGAAGACTATTTTAGTTATCTTCCATTTTCAGTCAGCGATCGATTCTTCACTGCAGAGGCAAATGCTGTCCTGCTACGTAACTGAACTTGAACACACCAACCACTGATACCATTCTAAGGTTGGCTAAGTCTCCTGTCTACTTCAGATTCTGCAGTTAGACCACTGCTAATTGCATCCTTTCCTATCACCCCGGCAGGCTCTAGCTCTTATTGTAAAAACGTATTGTATTTAAAAAAAAAATAGAAAACGAACTAGATATTTCAGTTGATCATTAGGATTCCCTGGGATACAAAATTTAAAAGTATAGACAAAGAATGTGTTTCAGCTATTGCAACTCCTGAAAGAAAATAGGAGTAAATAAAAGTCAAACAGGTCTAGTCAATTTCCAGGTTCGAAAAATGTACAGTGCTGGAATGAGGGTTTTGAGTCCAACTGAAGGAAGAATGACATGGCTTCAATGCATCTCCTTGTGTTTTATATATATATATATATATATATATATATATATATATATATATATATATATATTTTTTTTTTCAAAACTCCTTCTCCTTTTTGTCTTGCCAAGGAAAAACGGAATGGACACCACTTCCTTTGTGCAGCGTTATTTTATTTTTCGTGCGTTGGCCGCCATGACGCGTTTCGGGCTTCACAGAGCCCTTGATCACATGACATGCCACATAGTTTCTCCCCTATTTAAAGTGACAGTGTGCTTAATTGTTATAATAAACATAAAAAACATACTTGCGACATCACGTACTGCAAAGCTTATAAATTATGTTGCAACATGTATTGTTTCATTAATTTAATACTTTGAGTAAAATAAATCAATAAATCAATTTATAAGCTAAAAAAAATTGCTGATAATAGAAAAAGGGCTTTTTTGGCTGTTATATCTGTAAAATACAATGATTAAGACACAGTAAAAATATATGATAAAACAATTCTCATCCAATGATATCTAAAATACTCATAACGTATTTTCACCAGTATATTACAAGTGTACCCTATTTTATATATATAAAAATATATAAAAATATAAATAAGGGTGTCTAGGAAACCGATGCATTGTGCAAATATGCAAAATAAATAACTGTATAAATACCAATTAAAAAACATGTCATGATCATATTAAAAGACATTCGTTATATTACATGTATATATATACTAGCTGGTTTCCTTAGTATAGATGTCGGTTGTTGAGTTACCACTGATTTACCTTTTACCGTGTCAGTAGATAGTAGAATATTTAGCCTAACCCTGATTATTTAGTTATGTTTACTAATCATTATATCCTTCTATACAGTACAATGATGAAGTGCAAATTGGTGCAGATAAAGTGAAAAGTGTTATTGTGCAGACCAGCATAAGAGTTACAATATATAAAGTGTCACCGTGCGTATGTGCAATGTCATTATGTCATGAGCCCATGAACATTAATGACAGAGAAACTAATATGAGAGGGAGGAGGTATGAATTAAAAACCATGAATAAATGAATCTTTTATATATAAAATCCAATGATATGTTGTTAAATCTTAAAAACCTATGTCTCTGCCTGGCTTACAGCCATGTATATAAATCTTCGGTAGTATTTAATCCGTGCGGATTTTTGCTGTCCAATTCTAAAATCAATTTAGTTTCTAATCGTCTGAGTATGGCTTCTCTGTTCCCTCCTCAGCGTAGAGGGGAACATGGTCAATTACGTAGTACTTCAACTCTGTCAGATTTTTGTTATGTATGTCGTTGAAGTGACGGGCTACCGGATATGAACTATCATTATTGGATATAGCCCTTAGATGTTGTAAAATCCTCTTGTGTACTGGGAGACGGGTACTTCCCACATATTTAAGTCCACAAGTACACTCTAATACGTATACTACATACTCTGATTTGCATGTTAGAAACTTATCGATTCTAGTGGGTTTGTCTTTAAAGCCTGTATTATAAGTTGTTTTGTTCTCCCCATATTTACAGGCTTTGCACGTAGTGCATCTGACAAAACCCTTACGATTATTAAGCCAACTAGTATTTTTGGACAGCTCAGGACTACTGTTAACTAAGTAGTCACTTGTACTACATGCTTTTCTAAAAGTGACAATAGGTGATGAAGGCATTTTATCCCCAATTATGGGGTCATTTTGACCAGTTCTTTTTGATGATTTGTCTTATATTATCTCTTTGTTTGCTGTATGTGAGGATTAGCCTGGGACTGCTAAACTTATCTTCAGTCCTGGCGGCTAGTTTTAATTTACTCTTGGATGGTTTAAAAAGTAAATCCTCACGTGATTTGGCCTTTGTACGTTCTATGGCTTGATCTATGCTATGTGCCGAATAGCCTCTGGCAAGAAATCGCTGTTTACAGCTTTGTTGTGCTTGGTACAGATCACTATCAGTGCTGCAGATTCTACGTATTCTTAAGAGTTCTCCATAAGGGATACTGCTTATGGTATGTTTCAGATGAAAGCTGCTGGAATGTAATATAGTATTGCCAGATGTGGGTTTTCGATGGAGACGTGTCTGTATGGAATTATCTTGAATATATGTCTCTACATCCAAAAAACAAATACTATTTGCACTTATTTCATGTGTAAAATGCAAATTTAAATCATTCACATTTAATCTACTTATTAGATTTTCAGCACTTTGTTTATCCCCCCTCCACACAATAAACAAGTCATCAATATATCTAATCCATTTGACGATATTCTTGGACCATTCATTTTTATACACTATTTTTACAATGTTCTCTTCCCACCATCCCATATGGAGACAGGCGTAGCTGGGCGAAAAACTCGCGCCCATAGCTACGCCTCTCTCCTGGTGGTACACTTGTTGTTGGAACATAAAATAATTATTGTATAAACAAAACTTAGTCAGGTCCACAAGCATCCTGTTATGTGTATGGAATTCTGTAGATCTTGTATTCAGATAGTATTCCAGTGCTCTCATTCCATCTCTATGATGGATGGATGTATATAGATTTGAGACATCCAAAGATATTAATAGGTAGTCCTCTTGCCAATCAATTTCTTGTATTTTCCTTAGGAAATCTGTGGTATCCTGTATATATGATGGAAGTGTTCGTACAAGATGTTGAAGAAAAAAATCTATATAAATTGATACATTTTCCAACAAGCTCTGGTTGGCCGCAATGATTGGTCTTCCCGGAGGTGTAAGTCTGTCTTTGTGAATCTTAGGGATGAAATAAATGACAGGAATTATAGGATGATCGTTTTTCATAAATTTAAATTCATCTTGATTGATCAAACCGAGACTTTTCCATGCCACTAATTTTTTGCAGAGCTCTTCCTGAGTGTTTTTGATAATCCCTCTGGAACTTATCTTGTAACAATCCCTATCACCCAATTGTCGTTGCGCCTCCTCCAGATATTGGCTCTTAGGCCAAATGACAACATTTCCACCTTTATCAGAATTACGGATTACGATAGAATCATTGTCCTGTAGTTTTTTCATGAGTAGATGATATTTTTGCAATCTGGAATTATGTCTGTATTTTTGTTTGTTTATTTTGACATTCAGTTTTCTTATTTCAGTGGTTATAGTCTCATTGAAAGTATCGATTGAGTCACGAGTCATTATAGGTACAAACTTAGATTTTGGCTTGAAATTGGTGACTGGGGCAGCGTTAGTGCTGATGGCTAATCTTCCCATTAGTTGTTGGGTGGAAGTTCCCTGGACATTTTCAAACTGTTCGTTTTCATTCTGTAAAGCGTTTAAATCAGATAATAGATTCAAGTCTCCAGCCGTTAGTGCTGACTCTCCGCTTAAACCCGCTGTTGTTGTTGTAAGTGCTTGTTTTTTATGTGTATTTATTAGATGGAACTTTTGAAGTTTGATTTTTCTGATATATTTATAAATATCAGCCCGTGTTTGCGGGTAGTTGAAATTGCTTTCCGCACAATATGTCAATCCTAAGGACAAGAGCTGTTTCTCCGCTAGGTCAAGATTTATATTCGCCAGATTAACAATTGAGTTCTCATTTGGCATAACACTACTTATTTGTTGTTGCGCCAACCCTTCTTGTTCGATTTCTTGTTGTTTTTGTTTCTTGGAGTATTCCCGCCGCTTTTTTCTTCTGTCGCCGCGCTTGGCATTTCTCCTTTGTTTTGATAGGAGTTTTGCGTCCTGGGACGAAGAGTTTGGCGCCGCTCCTCTCTTAAAAAATTAAGCTCTTCTACCAGAGTGTGCTTCTTTTTTATACATTGTGTGCCTCCTGATGCCGAAGGAATTGTTTCTGATTCAGACTCTGTTTCCACTTCTGAGCTTAAATCCGATATTGACGATGCAGATTGAATTTCTTTACTTGTTCCCGTTGCTACAATGGTGTCACTGCGATATTTACTCAATTTATTCGCCGCTTTAGCTGCATCATATTTTCTTGAAAACGTGAATATTTGTCCTTGCTCATAATCGTTTTTGTCGCGCTGAAACTTAAACGCCTTTTGTTGTTTAATGACGTCTTCCTCCTTCTTCAAGCGCGACAACATTTTCTCTCTCATTTTATGCCCTGCATCTTGTCCTTCAAGTATTCCGATTTGTGACTCAATTGTATCTATTTCATTCTGTATTTCGACTCTGTCGACTTCCGCATATTTTACTAATATTTCCACTAATTTCCTGGATGATTCAAGATTGCATTCCCCCCAGTCTTTTAACATGTTAGGGTTCGGGTTATCATAGCTCGGGGCTAACTCCGCTTCCAACGGGATACATCCATCCAACAACGGACACAGACCCAGGATCAGTGCAAAATCTTTATTGTTCCTCTCTCATCGCCATTACGCGTTTCGGCTCGTCCGAGCCTTGATCACATCATATGAGAGCGTTATTATATTGTAACGAGGTGGGCCCGTCCGGGGTACAAAATGTGGACAGTATTGAATGGTGGACCGTAAGTCCCGCCTCTCCACCTCTTATTTCTTCCCGGCAGGACTCCTGGACTATAAGTCCCAGAATTCCTTCCGCCCTGGAGGATTTCGTGGAAGACGACGAGACGGGGTGGGGGCTCCTAGAGAACGAAACTCCGCCCCATGACGTCACACTCCCTGGACCCATAAGGACGCCGGAGACCCGGAAGAAGGTGTGTGTTAACACCGGCGACAGGACGGAGACGGGGTGGAAAGCGGTTCCAGCCTTGTACGGAGCGAGAAGCGGATTGCCGGGAGAGCAGGCGGAGCGAGGAGCAGGACCAGCGGGAGACGGAAAGGTGCCAGGAGGCCAACGACCCCACGGATCGCCCAGCCACGCATCAGGAGGTGCGTGGCTCTCAGAGGTACGCAAACGCTTCACGGGTTGGTACGGGAGGCGGGATAGCGTACCCCCTTAGAACTGCGGGTCCCTTCTCCTTTGCTACCATTGTTTTAGTGGGTATGCGGTATCACCCAGCACTCGAGCACGCCCTAATGAGTGATAAAATACACGAGTGAGTTGGTGTCCCATCACAACCCTTCCCTATCACTGCACACGTAAGGAACCGATCCCTTACCCCCCCATATTTCTTTCTTCTATGTTCCCGATCCATGGCCACGATATCCCCGAGGACTCGGCGCCTGTCAAGAAGGGAATCAATACGAGTGGAGCGGAGCCCTGCCCGTACACCCATCCCGGGACCCTACGTGACCCGAACATTGTCAACCAGAAAGAAACACCTGTCCATACCCATTAAACCCTCTTTATCACACCCTGGTGTCGCCTCTGATCCTTTGCCCACGCAACATATATATATATATATATTTTTTTATTTTTTTTTTTTTTTTTATTTAGCATTTTCAGAAAAAGAACATCACACACAGGACATTTCCGAATGAAGCAGGGTAAGTACATAAAATTGGGACGCACAGGCCAGGCCCCCTGCCCAAGGCAATTGGCACCAATGAATTACAATCGCACTCGGAGCGTATATACAACAAAAAAAAGGGGGGACGAACATCATTCCTCCCGCATGGCCCCAATGGAACACAGTCAGCCAGTTGGAAGGTTGGTTCCCTCGGAGCTCCCCTTGGTGTCTGATAGGGACATAATGTGTAGATCAGACGCCCTCAAGGTTCCAGACATTGTCATGTGGAGCCCTCCCGCCCATTGTAGACGTTGTATGTGAGTAGTGAAGGGCACCATGTGACATCTAACTTGGCCATTCGATCTCGGAGGATGGCGGTTAATTTTTCCATGGCATAAAGTGACCAGATCTTCCCTTACCACATGTTCAGAGAGGGGGTAGAGGCTGTTTCCACATCTGGGCCACACACAGGTGCGCTGCCAACAATAAATGGGAAAACAGGTGTCCCTGAGGGGTCGTTGAAGAGAAAAGCCTATCTGCCCCAGGGTCCCCTAGGAGGATCATGAGTGAATCAAGCGGTAGCAAAACATTCGTAATAGTCTGTATTGTGGTTAGGATCTCCACCCAAAAGGTACGGGTCAGTGGGCAGGACCTCCAAGTGTGCAAAAATGTGCCTCGTACACCACACCCCTTCCAACAGAGGTCAAAGCCCCCAAACATCTTTGCAAGTCTGATGGGCATGAGGTACCAACGGGTTAGTATCTTATAAGCGTTCTCCTTGTAATTAATGCAGATCGAGAATTTAGTCGCTCTCTGCCATATGGCATCCCATGTATCACCAGTAATCTCGGTATCCAATTCCCTTTCCCATTGGAGTACATAGGCATGCTTTTTTGGAAAGATCAGTTGCAGTATATATTGGTTCAGGCAAAGTATGCCTCTACAGCGGATGTTACTGAGATACAGAGACCCAATAGGTGTATCATCTCGCTGGAAGGACTATCATGCCTGTGGCCTACCCACCCAGTGAAAAGCCTGACTTAGCCTATAGGAGTCTTGCCCGGTCAATGTAAATTTAGTGGCCAAGTCGCCCCATCAACATAAGTTGCCATCATCAAAAAAATGTCACATAGAGCAGGAGATCGGCCCTGTACCCAGTTAAAGGAGCCAGGATTGACCCTGCTAGGAGGGAAGTCTGTGTTATGTGTTAGGGGGTAAGCTGGAAGGGATAGGACGGAAACGCCCTATGCTGTCACCCCTCCAGTAAGCCAGTAGCGTAGCTATCAGAGGTAGTAGCTGAGGATTCTCAGTCCATGATGAAACTGGGAACCATAAGAGCCCTGATAGAGGTGAGGGGGAGAAAACCTTCTCCACTTTGGTCCCAGGGTTTGCCGTTGAGGTCGTGATTCCAATCAAGGGAGGGACGAAGTTGTGCAGTGAGAATGTAAGTTGATACATCTGGGAAACCCAGGCCAACCTCCACGGCTGGTTTGCACAGGGATGCCCTTGCTACTCTCGGTGACTTACCCCCCTCACACACAAAGTTGAGCATTTTATTGCGAATATGCAAGCAAATTGCTTGGGGAATGACCAGAGGGAGGGTCTGTAGGACATATATAAGACGGGCATTAAGTTAATTTTCAGGGTATTACGCCTGCCCAGCCTAGAGACAGTCTTAAAGGTGCAGCAGTCTGTAGTAGTTTTTTTATTTGCCCATCTTTTGGTATAGGTCAAGACTAGCAAGATTCTAATTCTGAACTTAAGGTAAAGAATATTTTTTTCAATAGGGAATAAGCCAGTTAAATAAGGCTTGTGGATGAATGTGGACTTGAAGCCTAGCTATCCCATTTAGGCGGCGCCCTCCTTTATGAAACCAGAAGGCCATACGGTTTGATACTTTTTAATGATCTTCAAGCTTATTCTGAACGTTCAGCCTAGATTATCCCAGAAGTCCGAACATCCTATGTTTTTTAGGGTTACGGATAAATGGTCGAACCAGAACAATTTTGTGCAGCCTTTAATTTCGAGGATGTACAAGAATGCTAATTGGTAAATCCTTGATCTTCACTAGTCCACAGTCTGGCCCAGTACAAGATTGGCTTGATTGAGATCTCAGATTTCACGAAAAAAGTCCCAGTTCTCTCCGTACGCCCTCCAGAGGTGTGCTGGGGCCTAGATGTAGGACGTGTCTCAAAAATCTGTTTCTCTCCATTTGTAGATTTCAGGGCTTTCTGTAGCCTCATAATTCTGTCCATAGAATCCAACAGCCATGGCTTTCGTTTTGTAGGTGCACATGGTGGACTCCAAGGATCTCCAGTCAAAACTATTTGCAAAACGGATAATTGCATCAGTGATTTGACTCATAGATGTTTCACTTTCAACCAATTGATTGGCCCAGGACAGCTTATCCTCGATGCGTATGCCAGGATGGTCAAAGTATTTTATTCTCTCCAGGCTTGCAACATCAATTTTAAAACCTGATTTTAGCTTTGTCGATGTATTTAGAGACATGAATTTTGTTTTATTGGTGTCAATGGTTAACATTTTGTTAGTTCAATATTGTTCAAATCAATGGAGCAACTGATGCATAAAAAATTCAGTCGGAGACACAAGAACTGCATCATCAACAAATAATTTTTGGGGACATCAAGAGCCATATCGGTGAGCCATTTCCAAATGTCGTTTATAAACAGGTTGAAAGGCATGGGTGAGAGGACACATCCTTGCTGTACTTCTTGCTCAATGTTGAACTCTGGTGTGCACTTGCCTTTAATTCCATAATGTACTCTGGCGGTATTTCCATGATCTAGGTATCGAAATGCAGATGTTAGTTTTTCAGGGACACCTGTTGCTCTTAAGTTTGCCCAGTGTAATGATCTATCGACCGAATCAAACGCCGCCTTCAAATTGGTAAAGACTAGCTATACAGAGGATTTCTTGACTACTGTGTACTTTATACATGTAAAGTACAACCTCATGGACGGATCAACTGTCCCCACTTCTTTCCTGAAGCCTTCTTGAAGGTCTAACAAAATCTTGTTTTCGACTACCCAGTCCAGGAAGCGGTTTAGTAGGAGTTTCCCTTAGACTTTCCCTGCTCAGTCTAACAGTGAGACTCGTCCGTAGCTAGCAGGATAACCAGGAGTCCTTTTTTTGTAAATATGTATTATAGCTGCTGTTTTCCAAAACACTGGTATATCGTTGAAGGTTCAGATGGCACTAAATGCAGCGGTCAGAACTGGGGCCCAAGTAGATAAGTTGTTACGGAAGACGTTCGAGGAGACTTTGTCACATCTTGGGGCTTTCTGAGGTTTTTGACTCATTATGACTCAGCATACTTCTTGTTCTGTGAATTCCTGAGGGCTGGGCAAAGTTCTTGTGAGATCTTAGTGAACAATTCTTCCATCCAAGCTTTACATCTGTGCATCAATTGATCTAGTGTGAGACTTGGGGTTCTCCCCTTTGCCCTTCCATGCAGACTCAGGTTTTGTTTTGGATTTTTATTGGTACAAAGACACGAAGTGGTTCATCCACTCTATGCAATTTATTCCTGATTCCATGTTCTTTTTCGGTCCTTCACATTTCCATTTGAATAAATCCCAGCATTTCTTAGTGTTTTTCTCTTTGCTTGCCATCTGGAGCATCCTCCATGCCTTGTGTTTTTTAATTTGTCCTTTTTTGATCTAATTAGATGCTTGTAGGTTTGCCTTGTGCATTTGAGGAATTCTTGGCCCCTCTCAATGTTGTGCCTTGTTCTTAGGGTGAGTGATAATTCCTTCCTGTGTTGCAAGTATTCAGTGTCGAACCACTCTAGCGTTATTCGAGCAGATTTTCTAATGGATCGTTTGTTCTTCTGATTGCCAGATGTTAAAGTAAGGACTCGAGGCCATTGACTGTTCTCTCAGTTCTAGGCGCTCCTGATATTTGCGTTTCCATTTCAAGTTATCCATGTTGTTTAAAACTCATTCAGAGAAGTATCCCAGGCATAAGGGCCAGAGTTCCAGATTTCAGAGCCCAGACTATTAACGTTTTGCTGATTTTTGGGGAGAATAGGGTAAGTTCTGCTATTAAAGGATCATGGCTACTTTCAATTTGTTGGACAATTTTCATGTCTGTAGCAATGCGCGAAGATTATAAGTTGATCATGATAATCATGATATACTCAATAAGACTTGAAGATTTTCCCAGAGATGTAGGTTATTTTGGCTGGTGTATCTGAGGATGTGCGTCATTTAAGCTTTGCAGTGCATTGGATATCATTAGGTTGCGCAGCTTTTCACCTGAATTAGTGCATTTAAAAGAAGTTAAAACAATTCTGAGAAAATTCCATGCGGCGTCTTCGCTTAGTGTTTCCTGGCACTGCATATTTTCGTGGAGTTTAGTGTTCAGGTCACCAAGTACTAGTATTTATCTTTGATTTAAGGTTCAAAATGTGAATGTTGTTCTATTTAGTTTCAGACCTTACTATTCTGATGTTCTCTTCCATTTCACATATAAGTGAGATCTTCAAGCTTTTGTTGGTGGGGGAAGATAGAGAATTAAAAATATCTAGTGAGTAGGTTGAATATTATCATTAATTTTTTTATGTGTCTAACTTCCGGTGGGTAAAGTAGTAGATATCCAAGCTTTAATCTTCCTTTAAGTTTTCCCCTGCTTGATTTGAAGGCTGGGATGGCAGCTCAACATTAACTACAGCCCAGATCTCTTGGAAATAACTCATTTGATGACATTTTATAAAAGTGACCTAGTCTGTCTTCTATATTAACTGGGAGCCAGGCTAAGTTCCAACTTGATAAAAACAGCTAAACAGAGCCGGTCCCAGTGTGACTTGTGTTGTATGGGAAATCAGTTGAGTGTCTAGTTGGTATTGTGTAAGGTCTCCGCCAGGTTCTATGAGGTTTATGAGTTTGCTAACCTGGTGCTAATTCCTATTGGCCAGATGACAGATGCTACTGATTCCTAGTGGATGCTGCATACAAAGTTTTTGTTTTTCGGGATCTTCATGTGCTAGATAAATTGTTGTTGGGCCACAGGCAGTTCTGTAGGCGAATTGAGGGTTATATGATACATAGGCAGCAGCATTTGCCTTGTTTGCAGTTTCCATGATTCCAGGGTTCGTCCAAAGTTTTAAGTTGCTAATATTCTGCATTTTGTGAATGTCTGAGTGTCTTAATATAAGTTTAACTATTTTCCTATTTGCCTAACAAGCTTCTGTGAGCTCACGATATTTAAAAGGAAGCTTTTGTACTTATGGTTCTATATATGTATGTTTTTGTACAGTGTGAACATAATCAACGGTAGCAGAATACCATACAGGGTCAAAACCAAAGGTAGTCAAAGGGGGATTGGAGAGTCAGCTGAGGTCTGGGAAAAGAGGTGTACTGTTACTTTCTTGTGATGTAGTGCCCTTTAAGGAAGTGTGTCTTCGGCTCTTTCAGAAAAATTAGAATAGTTGAAACGGTCCTGAGGGATACAGCAATGTTCCTGGGTGCATAAATGGAGAAGGCCTGTTTCCTTATCTTTTTATTTTTTTGCACTTCTTCATCTCCGGTCTAATGGTGCCATGGCTGAGGTTATGCCAAGAGCTACTTGAGGTGTTGAGACTAGCAGCCAGATAGACCGGGTGCCGGTTGTGATGGTTTTGTGGAGGATGAAGTTGGTTTCGAAGATGGAGTTGGCTAGCAAGTAGACTCACCAGAGTTCTATCAGTGTGGGCATGATGTGGTAATAATTTGCAGACCTTTGGCGAGGCATACTCTAGCATGTAGGATGCTCTTAGGAGTTGAGCAGTGTAGAGTCTAGAAGGCCAAGGAAAATGGCATTGACACCATTCTCAGATACAAGAGTATGAGGGCTTGGGCGGTAGTTATGAAGTCGTTGTCTCAGAGGAATGGTTTTACTTTCTTTGGATGGTGGTAGTGACAGGCATCCTCGCCGCTTGGCCTGATGATCTGGGAATGCCACCTAAAGTATCAAAGGAAGTAAGAAACCTTGGAATTACCATGGACTCCAAGCTATCAATGAATGCCAAAGTGGACAAACTAGCTAGATCAAGCTTTGTTACAAAAAAAACTCTGCGACGCCTCTTTCCCCACCTGGGATTTCCACACATGGTCCAGGCTACTATCTCTATTGTTCTGTCTAAACTCATTTACGTCAGTAGCCTCCAATACGGATCACCTTTAACAACTATTAAAAGACTACAACAGATTAAGAACTCTGCGGCCAACCTACTCTTACATATAAAGCCACAAGCCCACATCTCCCCTGCCTTTAAAGCCTTACGTTAGTAACCAGTTGCCAGAAGATCCACAGTCAAGCTGCTTTGTATCCCCCACAAAGCGATACATGGGACAGGACAGCCCTTCATCAGGAATAAAATCACCAAATACATTCAACAAAGAAACCTCTGCTCTAGATTGGCACCTCGCCTCAAAATACCACCATACACGGAAAAAAATATAGGTGGCACATCCTTCTCAGTTCAAGCAGGCAAACTATGGAACTCTTTACCCCCAAACATAAAATCCACGGATAACTACCTTATCTTCAGAAGACTACTCAAGAGTTGGCTCTTTCCCACATAACCACCATACTCAAACATAAATATACATCATATCCCTATGTATATAAGCATTTATTTGGGCTATAGATGTGTACCTACATATGTGTATTTCTAGATATTCGTTAGTTCTGCTTAACAAATGTACATATTACTTATAGTTATATTATTCTATGTTTAACATGTATATAGGTGACTGTATAAATAAGTAAATCTTTTATCATAACTATTTATCCAGAATTGCTTCACTATTGAATTTAACAAAAAACAAAAAAACAACATATAAATCCACTTAATGTACTGCGATGCTTGAAAGTCTGAGTTTATTAAATACAACTTAAATCTACATATATTACCTTCCTTATACATATATATACCTTCCATGTACTTATGTATCTTTATATTTATTACTTTGCTTTAAATTCAGCATCTCCAATGCACTACTCTGTATCTCACCTCTACCTCTACCTACACTCTGACTCATCTCAAACCTTATTCTACTACTCTCTCCAATGCCCTACCCTATTTCTCACCCTATACCTTTCTCAATATATCCTCAACCTCAACTCTCTGACTGATGTCAAACCTCATTCTACTACTTTTTCCAATGCACTATCCTTTTTCTCACCCTATACCTCTCTCAATATATCCTCTACCTCCACTCTCTCATCCAAAACCCCATTCTACTACTATGACCCACAGAATAACCCTTTCTAGACTGCTCTCCTTGCATCATGTTGTACCTCTTTTACTATTCAGATCTCCCAAACAAGCCTTTCTAAAGCATTCCCTCTGACTTTTCCCCCTCCACTTACCCCCTCTTTACTCATCCCAAACCTCATCCTACTTCTATGAACTCCAAAAAAAAACAAAAAACTTTCTAGACCCTTAAATCGTCTATCCTGCCACTATTCCTTTTCAATCCAAATAATAGACTAAAATGTCCACCGCTCAATTTAATTTCATATTCCCCTATACTAATTCACCACTAATCCTTTTCAGGTTCCGGATTAGCGTGTTACTCGCCGAAAAGAGATTCAACACCTCATCGGGAGTAGCAAGCGCTATATAAATGCAAACCCTTCCCTCTTCTATCCCTCCACTATCCTTTTCAATCCAAATAACAGGCTAACATGTCCGCCGCTCAAATTAATTTCATTTTTCTCTATACTAATTCACCACTAATCCTTTTTAGGTTCCGGAGTAGCGTACTACTCACTGAAAAGGCGCTTGGACGCCTTGTCAGGGGTAGTAAGCGCTATATAAATGCAAACCCTTTCTTCTTCTATCCATCCAGTATCCTTTTCAATCCAAACAACAGACTAACATGTCCACCGCTCAAATGAATTTCATAATTCACCACTAATTATTTTTGGGTTCCGGAATAGCATGCTACTCATCGAAAAGGCGCTAGGATGCCTCGTCAGGGGTAGTAAGCGCTATATAAATGCAATGACAATTACAATTTTGTGCATAAACATAGATGGATAAATGCTTGGCTGCACAGATGATTTTTTAACGCCACTGTTGTGGCTAAAAGTATAGTAAAGGAGTATGATTTTCAGCACCACTAGCTCCAAACACAAGCAGGACAATGATGTACAACTAATTCAAAAGCCTCAGCTCCAGCATTTCCTACAATGGTTCGGAACACCTTTGAGTCCTGCAGCTGTTTTGTAAGCCACAGGTACGACCCTTCCCTATGCAATAAATACACTTAGTGGGTTCCTCTCATTTAAAAATCAATTTGCCATGTCAGTAACAACTACTGAAAATCCAAGTGAGGGCTCTGCAAATTATCGGTATCCTCCATATCCAATACAGTAGATGCATATTTGGTATATGGATTCTTGGATTCATGGACCTTCTCATTCTCATCCCCAGCGTAGATCAATGGAGATTAACGTTAGTGCACGTAAACCAGATAAGTTGCTGTCCTGCCATCCATAATTGTCTTTCTTACCTGTCTCATGCATCACAGAGAAAGTTACTGCACCATAATGTGGAGGTCCTGCTGCAACCGTTAAGTGGCTCCCCTACCTCTCCCGTACCGTATAGCAGAAGATCACCGTGACCACAGAGACAGCCAAATCTATGATGTTTCAAACTGTGTCAAAGTAGTACATAATGCTCGCTACCATGATATTCCAATTACATAGGACACAACAGTAGGCGCTTTTATGCCACCCTTAGGTTCCATGAGTTGAAAGTCCAATTAACTTCCACCAAGGCTTTAAGTGGGCAATGTCCATCTGGGTCTGAGATCTGAGAGTGATTAAAAACAGACACTGAAACGGGTCCCTGTCGGGCTCTTCGTTCATGTCCTTAACTTTTTTGATATCAAAAACACTAATAGAATTGAACTATGCAGGATTAAAATAGAACTGAACTATGAATGTAAGCAATGTTAAGGTAATCAACGTCTGAAATGTAGTCCTCATTGATCGATATTTCACGTTCTTTACTTAATCTTGCATTCCTTAAGAGTGTTCCAGGCTGTTGGGATTCTATGTTTTTTTGTGTGCAGATGCTACTTTCGGATAGTGCATACTTTGAACCGAGTTGCCTACAGGTGTTTCGAACGGGCCACGATTGAGAGGTCTGAATTGGGGCTGAAAGTAGTCTGAAGTTCTCAGAGTGGCTGTCGGTGGGTCAAAAAAGGTATTTAGAATGCTTGGTTAAACAATCTTTGGCCCCTCTGCAGAGTGCACAGAACAATAGTCCTGTGTTCCGGTTGCAATTGTGAGCCTGTGTAAATGTATGTGAAAGAGGTACACAGTTGTCAAAATACTGACAAGGTTAAACAAAAGAAAATGTAGTGCTTACAAGTGAGTGGGTCTGTTGTATGTTTGGGAGATGGTGAAGTGTAGCTGCAAATAGGAATAGGATATGTCTCCCAGGTGGATGAGAAGTGGAGAGAAAAAGGGCGAACATACAGGGTTAGATTGGGATTAAAAATCGGCCCGGGCACGCTGAAAAAAAGTGGCCCACATTTGCATACTGCCTTTCCACAAAACACTGCTTCGGCGAAGTTTTATAAAAAGAAGGAGGGTGGGGGTCTCTGACAGAGGCATGTTTTCTTACCTTTACTTAGATAGCAAAAATGCACGGATTAGTTAACACTGGTGACCCACACCCGAAATCAAGTGAGGCCACTTCTGCTCAGGCCCCCTGCCCCCGCTCAATATGCATACATTAATGGGCTGGCCCAGCAAGAGAAAGTGAGTGACACCTCTGTCCGTTGATAAAAGGGAGGTAATGGACACCCATCTGCCTCCAGAAAGGCCACTCAGGCCACTCAGGCACCCACTGGGCCGCTGGCGGTATCCGAACACCACAAAAAACCACCCAAATCGGTCCCCCAAGCTGCCCAAAGAAGCAGCCCACACAGCTGGAACTCGGATACCGGCCCCTCGGCCATTGCCCGAGTGCCCGCCTTACCAATCCGACCCTGCGAACATATCTAACAGAATGAAAATAACAAAGTGACTGGGACACTTTGAGGACCACTACCCTTCTACAGGCCTCAGAAGTGTTTTATTCACAATCTTACAATTTGAGAATTGAAAAATGTTCCGTATTATTTAAAACAAAATTATTGTTGTTACTCATTTATCTTAAACTGCTATCAACCATTGACAAAGCTAACAGGCCTGGGTGGTTTTAGATGATGTCAGTTGTGTTATATATCTGGGTGCAATAACAAACCTCAGAGGGAAAAAAACGGTCGGATGACATACAATGTGAATCACAGATATTTAGTTTGTTTACGCCAACCTTAATTACAGACGCCACACCCCTTTTTGAGACCCACACTTTTTTCATACCACTTAAAGCCCTGACTTCTACATTGATAGGTACCAAACGCACTTCACACCGCATAGCTAAGCAATGCTACCCCCCTTTTCTTCATACTATGAATCAGCAGTTTCTTGTAAACAGTACTTTTACCTGCTTTTGTGGAGCATGTGGCGGTAGTCACCCTATACAGCTAAAATATTAGTATTAATAGTCTGTGGTGTGAAACATTTACACTCAATATTGTTGTGGTGCGCCCTAGCCTTGAATGCGTCACTCAAAGCAGACGATCCTGGCAAGATGGCAGTCACGCATTGTGGCCTTGCTTGGTGACGCTCCATGTTATGTGCGCGAGACTTCAACCCTTTGCACGGCACGCAGGTCCTGCGTTCCGGAGGTGGAAGTAGGTTTTAACGGATTTAGTAGTATAATTTCACATATTTTATCAATATAATCCTTGCCAACTGAACCACCGATTACTGAAACGCTTTGATGTCTCAACCCCTGCCAATCCTTCCCTGTGTCGAATCTAGCCCCCCCACCGCCCGCCTCCCCCCCCCAGCTCTCTCGCCCCAATCAATTTTTCTCTTCCACTCTATGCCCAAGACCTAGCCCCTCGCTATCCATGACTGTTCCAGCTCTCTGTGTGCGGCATTTTCCTTTCCAGGCCACATATCTGCTTTATTACAGCAAACAAAGCAGGGCATTAAAAAGCAGTTCTCCATGACTCATTCCCTAAATTGCTCATCTGATTGGATTATCCATGATATGGTTGAGAAACACGCCATCAGATATTCGGGCATAATTCTGACAAGAAACCTACACAATACTGTAAACATGAACTTTATAGCTCCTTGAAAACATTGTACTATAAATAGAGAAGGAGGGATATGTTTTATAGTTTATGGTATCATACAGCCTCACTACTTGACTACTATAAACAAAGGTATGATAGGCCACGTTTGGAGAGGTTTACATTCCTGAGATGCTTCCTAGTAATTCTTTTTTTTTTAAAGTTCAAACATTTTTAATAAAGTAGCAAAAATAATAGACGTAGAGCACCATTCGTGTTGTGGTACAGTGCTGAGATGCACAGGGCCCGCTGTATAGACAGAGATGTGTCTTGTAGAAATTTCACTGATAGGAAAATTAGTCTTCGATTATGAGTTGCTGGCAATCTGAAGGTTGGGCCACGTATTGGAGACAAATCCTTATTCTCGTTATGTGCACTGACATGTAACTGAACACAGTCCTGCTAGATCGGGTCTGTCAGTAGACTAGATGCTCATAAAGCAAGAGAGAAAGGGTAAAAGGAGGAGGGTATAGGGAGGAAGAGGGAGACATCATTGGTGGGGCGAGAGGACAGATCTGGGCTTGGTTGGATGTGTGGGTGTTAAGTGTCCAACATTTAGGAATGGCCTCCCATATGCTGGTTCGAAGAAGCTGTGGGTACTTACTCATGTGCGACAGAAAGCTCAAGTTTATGGAGTGGCTGAGCAAGGCTGTCCTAATGTTGTTTAACTTATAAAAAAAAGGTGATCTGTGCATGTAACCTAAGGAGGTTTGTTTTTCTGTAGGTAAATATCAAAACTGTCCCACTGTTTCCCTGTTCTATTTAATGGGTGAGCTTTGGAAAACACAATGTTGTCCACACTTCTGGTGTAACAAAGTAGACCCCACCATTTTTTGAAGGGCATCCGTGCTTTTGTTTTCCATTCTGACAGTATAACTTTGACACCCAGGGTCAGTAACATATCTATGGATTGTAGATCTGTAGGAGATAAGTTCAGCTAGTGTGGATAGGCAGAGATGCCCAGGGCTATAGTGTTCAAGCCTAATTTTAGATGGGTCTTAAACATATTTTGAATGATTTTGTGTATATTGGACCAGAGTGGATATATGAATCTGCAGAAGTAAAATATCTCCTGGTGATGTGTCACATTTCCAGCAGAGGTTGGATTTGAGCAAACCCAATTTATAGAGTCTTGCTGGAGTCCAATAAGTGTTGTGTATCGACCAGAAACAGGTTTGGGCAAGAGATGAAGTAACTTTTGCTGTGAAAGGCGAATGCCAAATTCTTCACCAGAGCAAGTCAAGAGAGATTGGGTTCTGGTACTTGGGGTCTTGTAAGTCCCATTTTCTCTTCATTTGTTTTGTCAGGTACTCTTTTGATGGCTTGAATTTTGTAAAGTCTGGACGCTGAATGGCCCTGTTTTTCAAATCTATGGAACATGATGGGAAGATCCAGGGTTTGGGTACAGCCTAGTTTCAGAGGAGCAACATCTAGTTTCAGTAAGTCATAGAAGTCCCTGTCTTTTAGGCCAATGTTAGCTTTGAGGGTGGAAAAGGGCATGGGTTTAGCATGAGAGCCTTGTTCTCTAATAAGATTGACACCCTTGTTAGCCTAAGAGACCCAGAAATGGGATGTGTTGAGAATTTTTATATTTTGTTGTACCAGAGTGATGCCATATCTGAAGTTATCATTTTATTGGTCAGCTTTCTGTCGATGTGTTTCAAGGCAGTTAAGGTGCTTTGGACGATAGGGTTAGAGTATTCCATGGCCAAAAGATTAGTCTGTTTAATTGTTATGGTAGAACATAAGGCTAGTGGTTGCATTAACTGTGATTCAATTGGAAGCCATAAAGGGGGGCACTGCTTATCATGGATAAACCACCAAGCACCTTCAGCTGCTAGGAATGCAAGCTGGAATTTCTGGAAATCTGGTAGGTTCAAGCCCCCTTTAGATTTACACAGTCTAAGGGGGTCATTACGATAGCAGGCGGATCGCCACCGCCATACGGGCGGTGGCGATCCGCCCGCTATTTCTCACCGCCCGCATACAATTTCCCCCCGCCATATTACGATGGCGGGGGGGACCCCGGCGGACGGAAAGACCGTCCGCCAGTCTGACAGGAGACCGGGCGGAAAAGGGCTCTGATATGGTGGCGTTGTCTGCAAGACACCGCCATCCATATTAGCATGCAGGCGGAGATGTGCCTTCCCATGGCGGCGTTTCCGCCATGGAAAGGCATGTGGTCTTTGCCTTTGGGGGCCCGTAGCGGGCCCCCATATCGTTGGGGGGGTGAGGGGTGCACATGGGGGGTACCTATGGTACCCCCCTGCATTGGCATGGACAAAGTGGCAGGCACCGTGCGGTGCCTGTCACCTTGTGCATGCCAATGCACGACGTCTATTCCCAGCATTGTGGCGGGCGGTGCTGTGAGCACCGCCCGCCACAATGCTGGGAATAGGGCTTGCCACCGCTACAGTGGCGGTGGCATCCTAATATCAGGTGCGGGACCGCCGCACCCCTTGCGGACGGTCCCGCATTCCGTTGCGGTGGCGGGCGGACTTTGTCCGCCCGCCATCGTAATGATGCCCTAAGTTTGTCTAAAGATAGCCTCGCCTTCTTGGATTTCCAGAGGAAGTCAAAAATCAATGTATCTAGCAATTTAAACAAGCATTGGCATAGCCAATAGGTCTCGCCTTTGGGACCTTATAAGTGTTTAGCCATGCAACAGTTGATGTTGTTGCACCAAGGATATTGTGCTGCATAACTAAATACTTACAAGGTCCCAAAGGCGAGACCTATTGGCTATGCCAATGCTTGTTTAAATTGGAGATGTGCGTAAATGAACCACCCCTAAATAATGATGTACCAGATTTAATCCATATGTCGCTGCTGACAACAGCTACCTGCTTAAAGCTAGACTCTCTCTATTTGGAATCTTCTCTTGAACATTCAGTACATTTAGCAATATCAACTGCCTCATCAAGCCTGCGACTTTTACAGGCTAACAACCTTTCCTGTATCTTTTTAGAATGACACCTTGAAACAATTTGAGTACAGCTTAAATGAGAAGTAAATTTTTTAGGTTCAGAATATGATGCAAGCACCTTCAACGCAGTAGTAGAAGTGTCGATTGTATCTACATACTGCCAAGTTAACTTTACGCTCAAAATAAGTCCATTTGTTTTACTGCAATTTGAAACTCATTGATAACTTTATCTTCTCTGCCAGTGTAAAATCTTGCAAATGATCAAAAACCATTTTGACCTTCAACCCCCAAATAATAGTAAAGCTAATTTCTCTTGCGATCTGGTTTGAACTTAACTCCGTCAATGGCTCCTAAATAAATATTAAAAGACCCATGCCACAATCAGCATTTCATTGGAGGTTCACCAGGATCCTGTAGAAAAGGAACCAGAGGCATCACAGTCTACATCATGTTGATAATCAGTGCACCAAGACTTTTGATAAACAGTGCACTATACACTGACCATGAAAGAGAAACAAAATGAACAGTAACAAAGCAAAAGAAAAATTGATATAATAATAGACACAGCGAGTTGTTAAATAACAGGAGAAAATATGATTAAAATGACTGCACAAGCGTGGCGATGGTTGTGTGTGGACTAACCAAGTTGACGTCCTCTTTTTATTAAGCGTGCCAATCGCTGTTGACACATGGAGAAAATTCCCAAAAGATGAAAATATACTTAAAATGCCTGCACAAGCGTGCAGATCATTGACGGTGTAATAACCGAATAAATGGCTCTTTATTAGGCGTGCCAATCGCTGCTGACACGACTGTTACAAATCCGAGTGGTCAGTAGGTGGCATTGTATAAC
Source organism: Calotriton arnoldi (assembly GCA_963921515.1). Lineage (NCBI taxonomy): Eukaryota > Metazoa > Chordata > Amphibia > Caudata > Salamandridae > Calotriton > Calotriton arnoldi. Next base: position 812,572 of record CAWUFW010002160.1, read on the forward strand.
CAGTCATATATAAATAGAAGCCTTTCTGTCCAACGGAAATGGCATAGAACAACCCCCATAGTCGAGCTCCACCTTCCACGACCCGAGGTGCTCTGAAGTGCACCACTTGAAATATCAACAAACAAGTCGCTGAAGAACATGCAGAGACTTTACTTTCGCTCGTACAGTCTCATCTGTGAGTAAAATGCTCTGAAATGGCGGACACGTAAGCACGGACACGTGAAGTGCGTGAGAGGCAGCTCTAGAACTCGTCAATATTTCATGTAGCGTGTGTGAGAGAGAAGCACACGTTGAAATGCCTCATAGTCCCCAAGCCACTGAAGAACTGAAACGTGAAATAAATCTAAAGTGCTTACCGTAACTCACTGTATTAATGATGCCCGTAGCATTAAATAAAAGCTTTGACAAAGGAGCACTTCAGAGCACCTCGGGTCGTGGAAGGTGGAGCTCGACCATGGGGGTTGTTCTATGCCATTTCCGTTGGACAGAAAGGCTTCTATTTATATATGACTGGTTATACAATGCCGTTAGAAAGATTAAAAAGTTGAAAAACAGTATCAAAGGAAGAAAGCGGATGAGAAAGAACCTGCAAGAGTGAGGTAAAGAAAGGACGAATAGAGTGAGTGGGAGAAAGAGACATGAGGTGGAATCAAGAGTAGCCACCTTCTCAGCAGTGTCAGCAATAGGCTCCTAGGAAAAACGTTAGGGCCCTGTACTTATTTTGTTTACAAATTAAGCACAAGCTCGAGCTCGACCAGAACCAACCCTAAAGTTCACTACGTCAGAGGGAGCGAGTGATGGCTTCTTGAGTAAAGGTAACAGGCATGCATAATATCGGCACAAGTAAGCACTTAACCATTGCCAGTACAAGTAAAGAACTAAAACCTGTCAGTGACGGCTACAACTTAAAAAATATGGTGGGCGCGACGCAGTGAAACTCACCATATTACTTCTCCCCCGGTGCGGCACTTATTCCCCATATCGGCGTCCTCAAACAGGAAAAGGAAGTACTTCCTTTCTGTTCAGGAGAACACCAACAACCAATTCTGCAGCTGCTCTCATCATCAGAGCAGCTCCAGGATTGGTGGGAGCAGGCTAACCCAACGCTCATTTTGAGGGTGGGGGCCTGTGCCAGCAATCCCCAGCTGTTTCACTGCCATGGGATTTCTGGGTTCACACTGCGCATGTTGAGCTGGCTGTAGCAAACCAGCCGGCCAACCCGACATGCGCACTGCAGGGGCAGCTGTAATCCTGCAATTGCAAAATTCAACCCCGCCCTCTGCCAAAAAACAGCACTTGCATATCCCTGCACTACGTGGCAGGCTTCATGCGGTGCCTGTCACATGGTGAAGGGATATGTAGGGGGGCACCATAGGTGCCCCCCAGTGCCCTTGCCCCAGGCCCAGGGATGAATCCGTTTCTGCCTGCCGTTTCGTGGCAGGTTGACTGCCGCAAAACGACCAGCGAAAAGGGATATCATTATCCTGATGGCGGTGCCTGACAGGCACCGCCGCAATGCTGGGCAATGCAGTTGCTGCGACAGGCGGTCGGAAAATGATAGCCTGTCGGAACCGTGACGGTCGGTCTTTCCGACCGCCACGTTTCTGCCTGCCATGGTAATCTGGCGGGCGGAAAACCGCAGTACGATGGCGGAGGGCCCGCCACCGACAGGCTGTCGGTGGCAGGCCCTCTTGCCATCGTAATGACCCCCATTGTGCTGCATTTTATTGTTACATAAAATAAAATTGAAAATATCAATACTTGCCATTGCAATGAGGTTTAAAGTGCTATAGAATTGCAATTACAATACAATACAAACTCCATTTATATTTTAAAAGTTAGGGCCTGATTACGATGGCGGAAGGTCCGCCATCGACAGCCGCCCGGTGGCGGACCCCTGCCATCGCAATGCGAATTTCCACCCGCCATATCATGATGGCGGGGGGAAGCGTTGGGGAAGCGTGGCGGTCGTAAAGACGGACCGCCACGGTTCCAACAGGTTGTCCTTTTCCGACCGCCTGTCGGAGCAGCAACATTGCCCAGCATTGCGGCGGTGCCTGCCAGGCACCGCCGTTGGGATAATTATATCCCTTTCCACCCGCCTGTTCATGGTGGTTAACCCGCCATGAACAAGTTGGCGGAAAGGGACCTTGGGGGCCCGTAGCGGGCCCCCCTTCAGCCCGGGCACTTTCTCTTGGGGGCACCTATGGTGCCCCCCTACATTTCCATGCACTATGTGGCAGGCACCGCATGGTGCCTGCCACGTAGTGCAGAGAAGTGTAAACAGTGCCCTATTTACATTATGGCGGGTGCTGCAGCCAGCAGCACCCGCCACAATGTAAAGTATGGCCGGTGCGACTGCTGCTGTAGCGGTTGCATCGTAATGCGGTAGGTGGGTAGGCCGCTCGTCCGACCGCCATCGTAATGACCTCCTTAGTATTCTGTGTAAAATGTGTGCAACCTGCATCATATGTAGCTTCACACTCCCCCATGCTTTCCAGTTACTTTGGGGCTCAGTATGACATTTGCACAGAGCAATGACGGTTCACTGACAAAACCTCAACACCCAAAACATACCCATACCACAATATCTAGTCATAAATATAGATGTAAAAAATATCGACATCCTATATTTATAAAGGTAAGTATAAAAATATCGGAAAAAATATCGATGACATAAATATGGATGTTAATAATATCGTTTTTTATATAAAATAAAATAATAAATATTAAATATATTAAATAATAAACTTAATAAAAAAATAGATTTAATATACATTTTAACAAAAATACCAAATTAACTTAACCTAAAAAGTTAAACGCACATATATAATAATTATTATATTTATTTACTGTCAACAATTAATTAACTATTAATTTAAATTTATTTTATAATTTTAAAAATATATAAAAATGTAACAAATAAATATATGTATACATATACCAATAACATAAAATTTATGTTAAAAAACATTCTATTTAAAAATATTTAAGCTTAAATTTCCCACTCCAGTCAGTGCAACAGTAGGGAAAGTGTTGGATAGCGGAGGGGTAAAAATTACTATTCCCACTCCAGTCAGTGCACAGTAGGGAAAGTGTTAGATAGCGGAGAGGTAAAAATTACTATTCCCATTTCTATGAGTGCAACAGTAGGGAAAGTGTTGGATTGCGGAGGGACAGAAATTACTATTCCCACTACAGTCAATTCAAAATTAAAAACAAACAAAATATCAACAACAAAAAATATTTGAAAAACAAAATAATTTAAAAAAATATATAAATATGTAAAAATACACATATATTTAATATAAATTAAAAAAAATAAAAACATATATTGTTAAATACATATCACAAATACCTACGAATATAAATAAAATATAACAATATTTTTCAAACAAACAAATATTTTAGTTACTAATTATTTATAAACAAAAACATTATTACATACATTTATTGTATGTACATCCTACCCTATAACACCACACAATTCACAACCCTCATCTAAATAAAAAATAAAATGTACTTCCATAATTAACATAATTAATTATCAATTAAATAAATATTATTAACTAAAAAACACATTAACACACATACAAATTAATGAACTTCCCTCCCTTTACCCCTATAAACCCCACAACACACACCTAAAATTAATTACACAATTCCGATATTTAATTTTCAATTAAATAATGAATATTAATTAACAACTAATTATTAATTAATTTAAAATACATTACTTCCCTCCCTTTACCCCTATAAATCCCACAACCTTCACCTAAAATTAATTAAACAATTTTGATATTTAATTTTCAATTAATTAACAGCTAATTATAAATTAATTTAAAAAAATTATTTTCCACCTTTACCCCATAAACCCCACAACCCTCACCTAAAATTAATTACAGAATTTCAGTATTTAATTTTTAATTAATTAATATTAATTGACAACTAATTATTAATTATTTAAAAATAAATTACTTCCCACCCTTTACCCCTATAAACCCCACAACCCGCACCTAAAGTTAATTACACAATTTCCATGTTTAATTTTCAATTAATTAATTAATATTAATTAACAACAAATTAATAATTAATTAAAAATAAATTACTTCCCATAATTAACACTATAAAATCTCAATTAAATAAATATTAATAAATAAAAAATATCATTAATTTATTATAATTAAATTACTTTCTACCCTATTCCCCTATAAACCTACAACCCACTACGGAACTAAAAAACATAAAATTTAATTAAAATATAATTGATAACTACAAAAAATTTAATATATATTAAAACACATAAACAATACTTATACAAAAAAATACATCACATACATTTAAAATATATAATAAAATACATAACACTAATTAAAAAATCGATATTTTAAACAACTATAAGGCCCATTACGATACCGGGCGTAAAAAAATCCGCCACCCATGAAAGCGGCAAAAATCCGCCCGCACACACCGACTGAACACCGACCACGCCATTACGATGACACAAACCGAAACCGCCATCGGCGGAAAAATCACACAAGATACCGCCCGCCCTCGTCCGAGTCGGAGTCAAACCGCCCGCCACGGACGGAAACACGCACGACAACACAAAACCGCCCGCCCTCACGGCCGACACACCGCACGTGAAATTACGATCGCACCGCCATGAGCGCGGGAAAACTACAAATATACCGCCCGCCAGCGCAAACAACGCCGATGAAAATTGACACGGCAGAAGCCATGGCGGCCACGTCCCTGCACAGAAACCATCTGCTGACAAAAACAATCGCACACAACATGGCCAACAAGTCCACACAGCAAGGCACGCACAAATTCACAAGCACAGTACACATCCCGAAAACACCCCCCCCTGGACAAACAAAAACTACAAAGGCCAGAACACCAGACACAACACACCTGAAAACAACAGACCATGAGGACACACCCACATAGGTAAGTACAAAAGCAGCACTCCCACAGACCACAACCCCTTGCAACATTGCAAAGCAGAGAGGAGAGGAGAGGACACAGTGACAAAGCAAGGACAGCAGCACACCACAGAAACGCACACATCACAACCACCACCACCACCACCAAACACCGGCACCACAAACCCCCTGCACATTACACAACACACACCGCACCAGCACCACAAACACCATGGCACCACAAAGAATGCCCAAGTTCACGCCCATTGAGCTGACGGTCATGGTCGACGAGATCATCAAGGTGCACCCACAAATCTATGGAAACCTGGTCCAGCACACACCACTAGCCACCAGAAACAGAATGTAGAACCGGATCGTAGACCAGGTCAATGCAGTCGGGACCCTGCCCAGGAACAGAGGAGAAATAAACAAACGGTGGAATGACGTCAAAAGCCTGGTCAAGAAGAAGGAGAGCAAAAACAGAGAGCTGGCTGCCGTCACTGGCGGAGGGAATCCCGCGCTTTTCAAGACCTTCAAAGCGTGGGAGGAGAAGGTGCGAGTCATCATCCATCCGGAGATCCTCACCGGATTACCAGGGGAGTGGAGGCTGGTAAGTACAAACTAATGTATACCAGCACACCACTATGTACTCACATTCCCTACCACCATGCCACAGCTCCCAGGGACAAACACCCCCATGTCCAGCACACAATACACAACACATCACACACACATGCAACAGACACCATCACACACAGCCCAAACCTAACAACTGAAAGATACGTGGGGGCATGTGTACACTCAGCCAGCCACGTAACCACCAACAGGTCCCCAAGTATGCCAGAAGCGCCACAACGAGCACCCACCACACCCATGTGTCCGCCATAGCTGCACTAACCGACAAGTAACAGGTAAGTGGCAGGAACACAAAGTGCAGTGGGTGGGAGGGTGGACAGCTCAAGTACAACACACACCAGGCCCCTAGTCCCACAGCACAGCAAGGAGGAGCATCCCCCACACCCCACAGCCACGTGTCAGCCACCGAAGTGCACACCGACAGCCGAAAGGTAGACATCACGGTCCACAACAATCGGTGTCAGTGGGTGTCAAACCATCACCACGACCCACAACACCGCCCCCACCCCCACAGACCTGCAACATGGAGCACCCCCCGCTTAGAACCATGTGGCATCCAGTACAGTGCACGCCCGAACAACCTGCAGGTGGGAAACTGGACAGGGCTGGATTACTGGAGGCATGAGGACCGTAACACGACCAACACATGGGACATGTCACGTAGCAGACGAACACGCAGCACCGCCCACTGTCACGGACAAGTGAACAATGTGCACACGGACATGAACCACAGACTCACACCCCACATGACCCATCACAGACACAGCAACACCCAAGGAGCCACGTCTGCATGCACAAGCCACACTGAATATAGTACCACACGGCAGCCACTGTGCAACCCATCACACACAACCGAAACACCATTGAAGTCCTGTCCATGTAGCCCCTACTGCCTGTCAACCACACACCCCACAACTACGCCTATGTAAGACAAACAACACTAGACGCAACAGAGCGGAACAACACAAATGCACACGAACACCACTGAACCCATCAAACACACAGACACACCATGCACATACAACATACCATCCATCCCATCCGTCAGCCCCAGTCTCATGAAAGGCATGTCATCCGAACAGCTGCCACACATACAGCAGTCACGCTAAGATACATGCCCATGACCAACCATGTGCCAGAAGTCAATGAAGCGCACGCCACACTGTGAGCAACAACACACAACATGGGCCACACCCCCCGAGCACTGCAGTGATGCACATGGCACAGGGCAGCACGCACACCAAGGAGATGGGACAACTGCAATACGTCGGGTGGCACACAACCATCACACACTCATAACGATGCGTCCAATGCCATGTCCAGTAATCACAACAGACAGCAAATATGCAGGGTATGTCAGGCATGCACACACCTCAGACCATGCACTGTCATGCTGCCACAACACATGTCACGTTCGGCACCCATGGCTCACAGCATGTAGCCCAAAAGCATATTCCATCCCAAATGCGTTTCTGGGGCATGGCCCCCATGTTGCCATATGCGTTCCTAAGCGTCCCATTTGAACCCCAAAAGCAAAGTACAAACCAGACCCAGGATGGGCCAGGAGCCCGCATACACCAGAGTCACAATAAGTAGGAGCACAGCAACACACCCATCGGCATGGCCAATCCGTCCCATGCCACATGTGCACAGCACACAGTCCCATTGCCAAGCACACACAACTACAAATGGTACAGCCACACACACGCCTCCGGGAAACCCATGTACGAGATTGCACGAACTGTGAATGTCAGACGACAAATACATACTTCGCCAGGTGCAACACATTAACAAATCTCATTCTCCCCACAGGTGACGAACTGCTGGATGCTGGGGATGGAGACAGCAGCCAGCACAGCCAGCCTGCAAGCCCCCAACAAGGACACACGGATGTGGAGGATCTGTCCTCCTCCTCGGACACGGACCACCCAGCAGGCCCATCCGGTGTGGCAGGGCCCAGCCGCTCCCCAGGCCCCCACCTACCCACCAACCCATCATCCAGGGCTGTTGTACATTCACAGCCCCCTGCAGCCACTGTCGCTGCGGCCACACCCACGGTCATTGCGGACACACCCACGGTCATTGCGGACACACCCACGGTCATTGCGGCCACACCCACGGTCATTGCGGCCACTACCACTGCCGCAACCGCTACCACGTCTTCGCTGGCCCCAGCACCAGCGCAGGTGGTGGCCCGGCCCACTGGATCCACCCTGGGAGCCAGGGCGAGGACCGTGGTGAGCAATGTGGATAGTGGGCAGGGCCGGTGGCAGCAGGACTGGTAGGAGGAGCAGGGTCAGGGAAACGCCAGTCTCCCCTGGGAACCATGCCCTGCCTCAAATTGCCAGGGTCCTTGGGGCCTATGAAGAGGCCCAAGGACAATGGGCCAGGTCTGCTACAGACACGCGTGAGGTGCTGGGGGTGCTGAGGTCCATGGACGCCCGTATGGGCCAACTCGTGGACCTCATGGGCCAGCTGGTGGTGGCGGTGAGGTCACAGCCAGGGACAGCAGCTCCCCTCTGCCACCACCTGCCGGGGCGCAGGCTCGAGCAGCAGTGTCCAGTTCCCCTGCGTCCACAGCCAGTGAGCACACCTCAACCACCAGCAGGTCGCAAGCAGGCACCCCCTCGCAAACGTGGAAGGGGCCGTCCGAAGTGGAAACAGATCTCCCGGGAGGACTTCGCACGCTCCAGACGCAAGTGAGGCAGCCAGCCAGCCTTCCTTGACCACCCACTGCATTGACTTGGACTACGATCCCACTCCACACAGCCATCTGGATGGCATGTGTGTGTTGGACTATGGACATAGAACCAGTGGGTACACCCTGAGCATCACGCAGCCATGACCGACAGCTCATTGTCACTGCACGCACCACTTTTGTCATCACCTTACACACAATCACATGTCACAGTTTGAAATAAATGCACCTCTTCCACAAACTGCTGTCTGTGCCCTGTGTTTTAATTGTACGGAATACAACGGCCACCTTGAGCGGAACGGCACCTGATGCGTGGCATGGCAATGGAACCGGAGGGCCTGTAGGGACCTAGGGGTGGGAGACAGAACAGGAGCACATTCAATGAGTGTGTCACACACCCATCACACAGTACATGTCAACAACTACAAGCAATGTACACACATCGCACAGAGCAATAGGGCACAATGCCACAGCCACCAACAGTGGCATACTAACCTGGCCATGGAGCGTTGACACACAGCACGCAGTGAACAAAAGGCCACCCTGACACAGCACACACACACCTGCACAGATACAGCCACATCATCCGTCGTACATGGACACTCACCGTCAAGTGAAGTAGCGGGCGATGAGCTGCTGACGCACATTCCCAGCTTCATCCTCCCCGCTGTCCTCCTCACTCGAGCTGTCCTGGTCTGCGGGCTGGGGCCCTGGTTGATCTCCGTCATCCACGATGAGGGGGATCTGCTTCCGAATGGCCAGATTGTGCAGCATGCAGCACGCCACCACTATCTGGCACACCTTCTGTGGGGAGTACGCCAGCGCACCCTCGGTGCGGTCCAGGCACCTGAACCTGGACTTGAGGAGGCCAAAGGTACGCTCGACCACACGTCTGGTCCTCCCATGTGCCTCATTGTAGCGAACGTCTGCTGGGGTGCGAGGATTTCTCAATGGACTGAGCAGCCATGCCCCATTCGGGTACGCAGAGTCACCTGGGTGTGAGGGACACAGAGAACCGTTGCTATTCCAACTGGACAGGGGACAGCATCGCACAGCCAGCACGCTACACCACTCCACATACTCACCGACAATACAGCCACGATCCTGTTGCAGATTGGACATCAGTCGTGGCAAGATGCTGTTGCGCATTATGTGTGCGTCATGGGCCGAGCCTGGGAACTTTGCACACACGTGGGTTATCACCATGTCCGCAAGGCACACCACTTGCACATTCAGGGAGTGCGTGTGCTTCCTGTTGCGGTACAGGTGCTCAGTGGCCTGTGGTGGAACAAGGCCAACATGTGTGCAATCAATGGCACCAACGACGTGTGGGATCCTGCCAAGGGCATAGAATGCACCCTTCACTGCCGCCAATTCACGAGCCCTGGGGAATCTGATGTACCTGTTTCGGTACAGCATCATGGCTGCCAGTACATCCCTCAGCACCTTGCTGAACATGGGCTGGGACATCCCTCCTCCACTGCCCACTGTGTGCTGGAATGACCCAGTGGCGAAGAAATGCATGGCGGCCATCACCTTAGCCGTGGGGGTGAATGCTGCCGGATACACCCTGCGGGGACGGAGATGGGGTTCCAACATGGCACACAGTCGATGCAGGGTTGGCCTGTCCAGCCGAAACTTCCTTATGACCTCAGTATCGTCCATGTCCGCCAGCAATTGGTATGGGCGGTCAATGTTCGGTCTCCGCCTAGGGAAGATGGCAGTGGACACATGTCAAAGCAACACAACACATAGCAATTTCGCATTCACATCACTGACATGACTGAGCAAGCACATGAGTCACAGCCCAGCTGTCAAGCAGGGACGGCACGGCCACAATACACTTACACAGGTCTCCCGCCAATGGCAATGGCTAGTGATACAAACCACTGCCATGAGCATGCACATGGGGATCTAGGCCCCAATGACTTGCGGGGCGTGCTGATGGGGACTGACTGCATATTCGTCAAGCGGCAACGCCACGGCAACATGAATGTCTGCTGAGCATGGCACTGCTTCCGAGGCTGGATGAGTATGGCACACGACGACGACGATGTGGGCACAGGCTGAGCGGCCAAAACAAGTGGGACCTGTGGCACGAGGGGATATGAGACAGTAGTAGGTGTCAGCACTGCACCCTATGTACAGCACTGTACGGATCACACCTCCCGAAACATTGACAGGTGTCCACATTGACAGCCCCATGCCAAAACGGCTGTGTGCTTGCAGACACACGTCACAGGTGAGAGGTTACATTGCACGTGCCAGGTGGCAGACGTACATAGTGGGAGCTGGCATGTGTGTGCATGTGTCTCCTGTTCAGGATCCACCAGATGGGCGCTGACTCTGTACTGACCATTGGACACAGCATGTTTCGTGGAAGGCTTGTGTGTGTGGGATGGTGGCACTGGATGTGCCTCCGTTGGGTGGGGGGCCATGCACAGGGCGGGTACGTCGATGATTGCGCATTGTTGGTCACGGTGGGTGCACCCACTCAGATGTGTTGCCCTGTGTTCAATTCCTATGTCCGCATGATGATGGACTGTAGATGTGGGCAGACTACACATTGGTCGATGTGCTGTCTATATGCATGTGCCTTCACACCAGGCACAGCTGCCCCTGCACATGTGACCCCTGCTGGACTCGCTGCTGGGTCTGTGGAGCTGATGCACCTTCTGTGCGTGGGGCGGACAGCTCTCCTCACTTCCCTCATTGCGCATGTCATGACTTTGCCGCAGGTGACATGGATCATGGAGGGCCCACATGTACGCGTGGGTAGGCTACACATGATTGTTCACTGGTCGCCACCCCCAGTCAGTGTTTCGAATGGGAAGGTTGTTGTGCTGGTGGTATATTCGATGTGGCGGATGGGCGGGCCTAGGTGCGGGCTTACATTCCGGACATGGGGGTAGTTGGATTGGCGACTAGTTGCAGTACACACGGGACACGTCTCTTCCTGTCCACATCTGGGTCATCCCTTGTACTCACTGACAGTGATACAGTCATCTTCGCCCCAGCCCTCATGTCCTCCCCTCGCTCCCCCAATATGCATGTGCACCTGCGAGGCTAGCGCTTGCACAGGCAGCCCCGAGCTCGCACCAGAGAGGGCAAGGAGTGTATGTGTGGGTCCAGTTGCACGAGTGGGCTGTCTCAGGGTATGATGTGTGGCGGGACGCCGTCCACCTGCGTGGTGCCCCAAATGGAGACCCGGCCTGCATGGACTATGCATCACAGTCTTCGCCTTCCGGATCCGCCACCTGCGACACCCAGAGGCTGTGGCTGCCCTTGCGGCCAGGCCGCGTCCGTCTGTAGCTGATGGCCCACACATTCACTCTTTGGCCTCTCTGGGGAGGGCTCGGGGGTGGTGGCGCACGCGCTTGCACTTTGTCGCAATGGCATGTGGCGTGGTTGGAATAATGGGCAATGGATGGGATGGTGCGAGCCACCTCCCGTGACGTCAGTGCTGCTCGTGCTGTGGTGCGTCCCCCTACACTTCCATTTGACTTGTGCCATGCTACACGTTGAGGTTCTATTGCCTGCGTGATATGACCAGGAGGAGCGCGAGGAGACCTCTCACACACCATGCTCCACTGCCATCCCGTGCCCTGTATCGCCTGTGCGGATTGACTATGTTGGGGTTACACCTGGTCGACTGGGGCTGTGTGTGCCTTGTCAAGGGGCATGGCGGGCGCACAACAGGATCCAGCTTGTCCACAGAGGGTGGGCTGACGTGTGCGCCTGGTACCGCATTGTTCGTGTGCCCGGCTGCTGTGCACACACGTGTTCACTTCCCCCGACAGGTGTCCTCTCACAATGCCCAGGGAAGCGGTGGTGTACTGTTCATGACCCCTCCCAACACGGCGTGCTCCAACTTGGCATGTGCGCATCTACCCGTCACACCCACCCACCTGAGCACTGCGTCCATACGACTTCACACGACACATATGTGTCTTCCACAGTTGTGCTACTCATTTGCGTTGACATCCAATGCCAGTGGACTACATGGTCATGTCACGACTGCCGTGTACTTCACATACTCTCATCCTCTCTCATTCGTACTTGTGTAATGAATAAGCGGAGACAGTTTTGGTTTCAAACATTATATTGAGTCTTCTGTCCTCTGTGATGCAGTATAGTGGACACTACTGGCAGCGGAATACATGTTGAGGATATACTGAGCATGATTACAAATGGGATAGGGTGTAGGGTTACATGTGATTAGCTGTTGCATGTGGGATGTGGGCTTCAGAGTTACATCTGCTTGGCCAAGGCTGTGCTAATGTACATTTACGTATAGCTGCGGAGCTGCGGACTTTGACACAGACGGTATACAAGTAGCCTACCAGACCGCTTGGCATCATGGGCACAGTCCATCTCAGTTCCATGTGACAGGTTTGCTGCGGTTGTTCCTCATGCACGCGTGCATGTGAGATGACATCAGGGCATGGGCTTGCGTGCATGCAGCGGCGTGCCACTTGTTGTTGCAATGTGGTGGTTACTGGACATGTCACAGTCACTGGGGTCGTGTTGTTGTTGTATGCACTTGTCGTCCATGCAAAGGTCCTGGTATGGGATTCCCGGGCGGGGGTGGGAGGGGTGCAGCACCCACAGACTCCAGGCGACCTATTCATGTCCACTGAGCGGTGTGTGTGTCCATGGGCGCTGGATCCATGTCGTGTCCTGGTTGTTCGTGCAGTTCCGTCCATGTGGGTGCGATACACAGACCCCATGCCACTGCCTCCCACGATGCATGCGGTGTTCCTGGATGTGATGGGGAACAGTGTGCATGTCCCGGTCATATCCGATGTCATGGCGATGTCGTTGATGGTGTGGTAACAGTTGCCGGTCGTTTGGTATGGCTGTTGTGGTGGTGACTGGCCAGTCCGTGCGGAAGCTAAGCATGGGTGCGGGGTTGGACATCATAGGTCAATTGGGGGACTTGCGTCGGGGTCCGACGAATTGACAGGTTGTCAGGTATGCGATGCCGTCCAGCAGGGCTTCCATGTCATTGGTGGTATACATGTTTGCCAGCCAATGTAGCGGATGGTGGCTGTCAAGGTGTTGTTCGTAGGTTGTCCCTTGGAGGAGCATGATGGGGCATGCTGGGTGACATTCGATGTAGCTGTGCTCGATGATCCGTCGTGTGGAGGCACAGTGGTCCCATTGCAGTGCGGGTCCGATGTTCGCCACATACGCCATGCCCCCATAGGCTGAACAGGCCCTGTCGTGTGCGTCCAGAGGGAGGAATAGTTGTAGCAGGTCCGCCTTTAGACATGCCGCGTTGGAGAGACACAACTCCACAGGATGGTGGAAGGGACACCTCCGACAGTAGAAGACGGGTATGACGCAGCTGAACAATGTGATGCGGTAAGTCAGTCGGTAACTTACGTTCAGCAGGGACAGGGGTTCGCATCCCAATATCTGTGTCAGGTTGTGTTTGTACAGCTTGACCTGTCCGGCGTAGTTGGGTAGGTGTGTTGAGAGTGCCATTTTGCAGCGGTGCGTTGTGGTGGCGTGCTCCGGCTGTGTGTGCAGTCTGTAATGTGCACGCTCCGAGGTTGCTGTGAGCTCTGTGTAGTCGTAGGGAGACAGGACTTGTGTTCTGTTGGCTTGTGCGGAGGACACGGGCCCTCATCCCACATGCTTCTCAGACTGTTCAAGGTCAGTGATGTGTGACTCCTTACAGATAACTTGCATGGGGCCGACATGGGGGAGTGTTTTCTTTTTTCTTTCCCGTCCGTAGTGTTCTTCGGTGATATGCGCTATCTGCCCTGTGGTCGGTCTCCTCTGCATGCCTGTGTTGGTCTTTTTTTGGACAATGGCTGTATTCACCGGCTTCTTTCGTAGGGCTGTGGTTTCGGAGTTGGAATGGAAGGTCATTCAGTGCTGTCTGCTCTCCCTTGTGTGGGCGGCAGGCTGCCTTTCCGCTCAGCGTTGGGCCTTGTGTGTGGATGTTATTCTTGGGCCACCTGTTGTCGGTCCCCGGGCTCTTTGGTGTTCCGTTTTGTATGTCTTGTTCATGTGTGCAGGGTGGTATGGGTGTTTCAGTGTGGTACTGGCGTTCCTCTTCCCGAAGGGGCCCTGCTTCTCCTGGTTGGTGTTGCCGCCGCTGTGTGCTTCGCCATGTTTGTTACACTGGGGTGTGTCCTGCTGTTGCGTGACTTCACTGACATGTGTGCGTCGGTTGTGTGACGTTGGGTGTTGACCGTGAATTGGGCGTTGGGGACATGTCTGTGGCAGGCCTGTCACGTGTCATGTGCGTTCGGGGTGGGGCTGGTGTGTGTGCTGCTTGGTTGTGTCCCTGTGTCTGTGTGCGACGCATGCATGGCGCTGCGGTTGGCCTCTGCGTTGTGCGCATGTGTGGCAGCGTCATCGCCGCTTTGGGGCCGTGACGGGGTCGTTGGTTCCTAGTCCCAGGTGGTGTGTACACATGTGTTACGAGATGTTACAATTTGGCCTGTGTGTCATATGTGGATGCAATGGTGGATGTGTCGTGTACACGCGGGGGTGGGGGTTGTCCGCTTTTTCCGCCCTTGCACTGTGTGCGCTGTTTGCGTGCACTTGTTGTGTGTGTGCCTACCTGCGTCTTCGCGGTACGTTGCGTCCTTGGTGGTGCATCAGATAGAGCATGGGGAGGGCCTGCAGTGCTGGATTCATGCTCGGGGGAGCCGCTTCTTCGGTGTCCGTGCTCGGCGTTCGTGTTACCGCTTCGGTTTGACGTACGGTGTCTCTTAGCCGTGGGATCCGTTTGTTTGCGGCATCGTAATTTGTACGCCGGGCGGTACGTGTTTCGTCGGACGGTGTGTGTCAATTAGGCTGCGCCGCTACGTGTACGGGCGCACTTTGATGGCGGACGGTGTCGCTGGCTTGCCGGCGGTGTTTGGCTGACTTTTCGCATCGTAATCGGGCGGGCGTGTGGACTGCTGCGTGCGGACGGTAACTGGTGGTTTTTGCATCCGCCAGCACGGCGGTAGTGCTTCCGCCCGACATCGTAATGGGCCCCTATATTTTTGCAAACAATATAATTGACTTCTATATTTTTAAAAACGATTTCTTACTTTTAAATCGATATTCTTGTCCACGATATTCTTGCGGTCGATATTTCTCACTTGCGATATTTAGGACTCAATATTCCTGTAGTTCGAAATTTCCAACTCGATATTTTGTCTGCACACCAGCAATGACCAGGGTACAGTGATCATTTTTGTGCAAGAAACATATTGGTAAGGTAGACCTGACATCATTAATATCAGCAAATACATTTATAATATATTTGAAACACACATTGGCAAAACACTAATGCTCGTTCATGACAGAGGGCCCTCTGAGAAATGGTGATCAGCTCACGTTGTCGTTCTACTGTGACAGTCCAGTAAAAGGGGTGTAGGCTCCAGTAGCTTATAAGTGTCCGTAGGTATTCTGCAAATGCTAGTGGTTTGCTGGAAGTGATTTAGTTATCCTTACTCGTTCCTCAGCATTAGTGTTGCTGATTTGACTTCACACTTAAAATTGATCTTAGTGGGATTTCTTTATGGTTGCTGATGTGACTATCATGATGATAACAGATTTAGCGCTAACCACAGCAGAATGAGAAACCAAGGCCACTATTAAGGCTTTCTTTATGTTTGGTCCAACATCTTTAGGAGCTTGATTTCCAATGTTCTCTAATGTTGTGTATTTTGCAGAGCTGCGCCTTTGATACCATGTCAAAGAGAGTGGTTGGGCAAAATATTGAGTTTAAAATATCGTGGCACATACATATCAAAAAAAATATTGTGATGCAAAAAACATCGTGGTGTTGAATATCGTTGTCAAGAGTATCATTTTTTTGGTAAATAATAGAGGGGCCTATTACGATGGCGGTCGGAAAACCTCCCCGACCGCCATGGTAACGGGAAAAGACCGCCCGCAAGGCCCGCGACATAACCGCCAGTCGTATTACGATGTTCCTTGCTCGAAATCCGAGCGCTGCGGTCGGATCGCAGGCTTTAACATTGCGGCGGTTGCTGAGGCACGCAGCACCGCCGCGATGTCAAAAGGAGCATGTCCTGCATTTCCCTGCACTGCGTGGCAGGCACTGCACAGTGCCTGCCACCTGGTACAGGGAATTGTAGGGGGGGACCGTGGTTACCCTCCCAGTGCACCCACACACCCCCAAAACATTGGGGGCCCGCAACGGGCCCCTGGAAGACAATCTCCGCATGCCTTTCCATGGCGGTCTGACCGCTGAGGAAAGGCTGGCTACCGCCGGCATCATAATCCTGCCGGCGGAGCCTGCTCTGCACCGCCACCATTATCCCGGTCCTGCTCCGTCCGCCAGGCAGGAGTGCGGATGGCAACCGGCGGAAAAGCGGCAGTCGGAATTTCCCACCTCTGCGGTCACCCCCGCCATCCTAATTTGACCGGCGGTTTTCTGGCTTGCGATCGCGGGCGGATGTCCACCGCCGGTCCGGCAGGCACCACCGCCGGCACGGCGGGCACCACCGGCGGTGGACATCCGACCGCCATCGTAGTAGACCCTATAGTTTTTAAAAATATTGTTTTTTAAATCATTTTCAGCAATATAATTGTAAAAATTTAGGGGCCCATTAGGATGGCGGGCGGATCGCCCCCACCGGGCCGGCGGTAGCCACCGCCGGCCCGGCTGGGGTGATCCGCCCGCCATCCATGCCTGATTGTCCGCGGCGGACGGGAAAACCGTCCGCCGCGCCCGCCGGTCGACTCGTCGACCGGGCGGAAACGGGCACAATATGGTGGCGGTGTCTGCAAGACACCGCCATCCATATTGTGATGCAGGCGATGATTCGCATTTCCATGGCGGCGTTGCCGCCATGGAAAGGCATGCGGTTCCTTCTGTTGGGGGCCCGTTGCGGGACCACAGGGTGTTGGGGAGGGGGTGGGAGGTGCACATGGAGGGTACCTATGGAACCCCCCTCATTGCCATGCACTACGTGGCAGGCACCACGTGGTGCCTGCCATGTAGTGCATGGCAATGCTGTGCACAGTCCTTTCACATTGCGAGCGGGTCTGCAGCCAGCAGATCCACCCGCAATGTAAAAGGCCAGGATGCGCCCGCCAGTGTGGCGGGCGCATCCTAATTCACATAGCGGGACCGCCGCAACTTTGGCGGTCGGTCCCTGGCTCCCTTGCGATGGCGGGCGTAATGGACCCCTTAGTTTTTTAATGATTTTAATGTGTTAGCTAATATATTATTTTTAGGTATTACTTTTGGTATAATTATACATTTTATAAAATATAGTTTGTGATTTTAAGTGATTTAGGGGCCCATTACGATACCCGGCGTAAAAATAATCCGCCAGGCATGGAAGCGGCAAAAATCCGCCCGCACACACCGTCTGAACACCGACCACGCCATTACGATTACACAAACCGAAAACCGCCATCGGCGGAAAAATCACACAAAATACCGCCCGCCAACGTCCGAGTCGGAGTCAAACCGCCCGCCACGGACGGAAACACGCACGACAACACAAAACCGCCCGCCCTCACGGCCGACACACCGCACGTGAAATTACGATCGCACCGCCATGAGCGCGGAAAACAACAAATATACCGCCCGCTAGCGCAAACAACGCCGATGAGAATCGACACGGCAGAAGCCATGGCGCCCACGTACCTGCACAGAAACCATCCGCTCACAAAACCAATAGCACACAACATGGCCAACAAGTCCACACAGCAAGGCACGCACAAATACACAAGCACAGTACACATCCCGAAAACACCCCCCGGACAAACAAAAAATACAAAGGCCAGAACCCCAGACACAACACACCTGAAAACAACAGACCATGAGGACACACCCACATAGGTGAGTACAAAAGCAGCACTCCCACAGACCACAACCCCTTGCTACATTGCAAACCAGAGAGGAGAGGAGAGGACACAGTGACACAGCAAGGACAGCAGCACACCACAGAAACGCACACATCACAACCACCACCACCACCACCACCACCACCACCACCACCACCACCACCACCACCAAACACCTGCACCACAAACCCCCTGCACATTACACAACACACACCGCACCAGCACCACAAACACCATGGCACCACAAAGGATGCCCAAGTACACGCCCATTGAGCTGACGGTCATGGTCGACGAGATCATCAAGGTGTACCCACAAATCTATGGGAACATGGTCCAGCACACACCACTAGCCACCAGAAACAGAATGTGGAACCGGATCGTAGACCAGGTCAATGCAGTCGGGACCCTGCCCAGGAACAGAGGAGAAATTAACAAACGTTGGAATGACGTAAAGAGCCTGGTCAAGAAGAAGGAGGGAAAACAGAGAGCTGGCTGCCGTCACTGGCGGAGGGAATCCCGCGCTCTTCAAGACCTTCAAAGCGTGGGAGGAGAAGGTGCGAGTCATAATACATCCGGAGATCCTCGCCGGATTAGCAGGGGGAGTGGAGGCTGGTAAGTACAAACTAATGTATACCAGCACACCGCTATGTACTCACATGCACTACCACCATGCCACAGCTCCCAGGGACAAACACCCCCATGTCCAGCACACAATACACAACACATCACACACACATGCAACAGACACCACCACACACAGCCCAAACCGAACAACTGTAACATACGTGGGGACATGTGTACACTCAGCCAGCCACGTAACCACCAACAGGTCCCCAAATATGCCAGAAGCGCCACAACGAGCACCCACCACACCCATGTGTCCGCCACAGCTGCACTAACCGACAAGTAACAGGTAAGTGGCAGGAACACAAAGTGCAGTGGGTGGGACGGTGGACAGCCCAAGTACAACACACACCAGGCCCCTAGTCCCACAGCACAGCAAGGAGGAGCATCCCCCACACCCCACAGCCACGTGTCAGCCACCGCAGTGCACAACGACAGCCGAAAGGCAGACATCACGGTCCACAGCAATCGGTGTCAGTGGGTGTCCAGCCACCCCCACGACCCACAACACCCCCCCACCCCCACAGACCTGCAACATGGAGCACCCCCGCTTAGAGCCATGTGGCATCCAGTACAGTGCACGCACGAACAACTTGCAGGTGGGAAACTGGACAGGGCTGGATTACTGGAGGCATGAGGACCATAACACGACCAACACATGGGACATGTCACGTAGCAGACGAACACGCAGCACCGCCCACCGTCACGAACAAGTGAACAATGTGCACACGGACATGAACAACAGACTCACACCCCACATGACCCATCACAGACATAGCAACACCCAAGGAGCCACGTCTGCATGCACAAGCCACACTGAATATAGTACCACACGGCAGCCACTGTGCAACTCATCACACACAACCGAAACACCATTGAAGTCCTGTCCATGTAGCCCCTACTGCCTGTCAACCACACACCCCACGACTACGCCTATGTAAGACAAACAACACTAGACGCAACAGAGCGGAACAACATAAATGCACACGAACACCACTGAACCCATCAAACACACAGACACACCATGCACATACAACATACCATCCATCCCATCCGTCAGCCCCAGTCTCATGAAAGGCATGTCATCCGCACAGCTGCCACACATACAGCAGTCACGCTAAGATACATGCCCATGACCAACCATGTGCCAGAAGTCAATGAAGCGCACGACACACTGTGAGCAACAACACACAACATGGGCCACACCCCCCGAGCACTGCAGTGATGCACATGGCACAGGGCAGCACGCACACCAAGGAGATGGGACAACTGCAATACGTTGGCTGGCACACAACCATCACTCACTCATAACGATGCGTCCAATGCCATGTCCAGTAATCACAACAGACAGCAAATATGCAGGCCATGTCAAGCATGCACACACCTCAAACCATGCACTGTCATGCTGCCACAACACATGTCACGTTCGGCACCCATGGCTCACAGCATGTACCCCAAAAGCATATCCCCTCCCAAATGCGAATCTGGGGCATGGCCCCCATGTTGCCATATGCGTCCCTAAGCGTTCCATTTGAACCCCAAAAGCATATTCCATCCCAAATGCGAATCTGGGGCATGGCCCCCATGTTGCCATATGCGTTCCTAAGCGTTCCATTTGAACCCCAAAAGCATATCCCCTCCCAAATGCGAATCTGGGGCATGGCCCCCATGTTGCCATATGCGTCCCTAAGCTGTTCCATTTGAACCCCAAAAGCATATTCCATCCCAAATGCGAATCTGGGGCATGGCCCCCATGTTGCCATATGCGTTCCTAAGCGTTCCATTTGAACCCCAAAAGCATATCCCCTCCCAAATGCGAATCTGGGGCATGGCCCCCATGTTGCCATATGCGTCCCTAAGCGTTCCATTTGAACCCCAAAAGCATATTCCATCCCAAATGCGAATCTGGGGCATGGCCCCCATGTTGCCATATGCGTTCCTAAGCGTCCCATCTGAACACCAAAAGCAAAGTACAAACCAGACCCAGGATGGGCCAGGAGCCCGCATACACCAGAGTCACAATAAGTAGGGGCACAGCAACACACCCATCGGCATGGCCAATCCGTCCCATGCCACATGTGCACAGCACACAGTCCCATTGCCAAGCACACACAACTACAGATGCTACAGCCACACACACGCCTCCGGGAAACCCATGTACGAGATTGCACGAACTGTTAATGTCAGACGACAAATACATACTTCGCCAGGTGCAACACAATAACAAATCTCATTCTCTCCACAGGTGACGAACTGCTGGATGCTGGGGATGGAGCCAGCAGCCAGCACAGCCAGCCTACAAGCCCCCAACGAGGACACACGGATCTGGAGGATCTGTCCTCCTCTTCGGACACGGACCACCAAGCAGGCCCATCTGGTGTGGCAGGGCCCAGCCGCTCCCCAGGACCCTCCTACCCACCAACCCATCATCCAGGGCTGCTGAACATTCCCAGCCCCCTGCTGCCACTGTCGTTGCGGCCACACCCACGGTCATTGTGGCCACTACCACTGCCGCAACCGCCACCATCGCCGCACCGACCACCACCGCCGCCACCACCACCACGTCTTCGCTGGCACCAGCCCCAGCGCAGGTGGTGGCCCGGCCGACTGGATCCACCCTGGGAGCCACAGCGAGGACCGTGGTGAGCAATGTGGCTAGTGGGCAGGCCGGTGGCAGCAGGACTGGTAGGAGGAGCAGGGTCAGGGAAACGCCAGCCTCCCCTGGGAGCCATGCCCTGCCTCAAATGGCCAGAGTCCTTGGGGCCTATGAAGAGGCCCAAGGACAATGGGTCCGGTCTGCTTCAGACACGCGTGAGGTGCTGGGGGTGCTGAGGTCCATGGACGCCCGTATGGGCCAAATCGTGGACCTCATGGGCCAGCTGGTGGTGGCGGTGAGGTCACAGCCAGGGACAGCAGCTCCCCTCCGCCACCACCTGCCGGGGCGCAGGGTGGAGCAGCAGTGTCCAGTTCCCCTGCGTCCACAGCCAGTGAGCACACCTCAACCACCAGCATGTCGCAAGCAGGCACCCCCTCGCAAACGTGGAAGGGGCCGTCCGAAGTGGAAACAGATCTCCCGGGAGGACTTCGCACGCTCCAAACGCAAGTGAGGCAGCCAGCCAGCCTTCCGCCAGCCTTCCTTGACCAGCCACTGCATTGACTTGGACTACGATCCCACTCCACACAGCCATCTGGATGGCATGTGTGTGTTGGACTATGGACATAGAACCAGTGGGTACACCCTGAGCATCACGCAGCCATGACCGACAGCTCATTGTCACTGCACGCACCACTTTTGTCATCACCTTACACACAATCACATGTCACAGTTTGTAATAAATGCACCTTTTACACTAACTGCTGTTTGTGCCCTGTGTTTTATTTGTACGGAATACAACGGCCACCTTGGGCGGAAAGGCACCTGATGCGTGGCATGGCAATTGAATCCGGAGGGACCTGTAGGGACCTAGGGGTGGGAGACAGAACAGGAGCACATTCAATGAGTGTGTCACACACCCATCACACAGTACATGTCAACAACTACAAGCAATGTACACACATCGCACAGAGCAATAGGGCACAATGCCACAGCCACCAACAGTGGCATACTACCCTGGCCATGGAGCGTTGACACACAGCACGCAGTGAACAAACGGCCACCCTGACACAGCACACACACACCTGCACAGATACAGCCACATCAGCCGTCGTACATGGACACTCACCGTCAAGTGAAGTAGCGGGCGATGAGCTGCTGCCGCACATTACCAGCTTCCTCCTCTCCGCTGTCCTCCTCACTCGAGCTATCCTGGTCTGCGGGCTGGGGCCCTGGTTGATCTCCGTCATCCACGATGAGGGGGATCTGCTTCCGAATGGCCAGATTGTGCAGCATGCAGCACGCCACCACTATCCGGCACACCTTCTGTGGGGAGTACGCCAGCGCACCCTCGGTGCGGTCCAGGCACCTGAACCTGGACTTGAGGAGGCCAAAGGTACGCTCGACCACACGTCTGGTCCTCCCATGTGCCTCATTGTAGCGATCGTCTGCTGGGGAGTGAGGATTCCTCAATGGACTGAGCAGCCATGCCCCATTCGGGTACGCAGAGTCACCTGGGTGTGAGGGACACAGAGAACCGTTGCAATTCCAACTGGACAGGCGACAGCATCGCACAACCAGCACGCTACACCACTCCACATACTCACCGACAATACAGGCACGATCCTGTTGCATATTGGACATCAGTCGTGGCAAGATGCTGTTGCGCATTATGTGTGCGTCATGGGCCGAGCCTGGGAACTTTGCACACACGTGGGTGATCACCATGTCCGCAAGGCACACCACTTGCACATTCAGGGAGTGCGTGTGCTTCCTGTTGCGGTACAGGTGCTCAGTGGCCTGTGGTGGAACAAGGCCGACATGTGTGCAGTCAATGGCTCCAACGACGTGTGGGATTCTGCCAGGGGCATAGAATGCACCCTTCACTGCCGCCAATTCACGAGCCCTGGGGAAGCGGATGTACCTGTTTCGGTACAGCATCATGGCTGCCAGTACATCCCTCAGCACCTTGCTGAACATGGGCTGGGACATCCCTCCTCCAATGCCCACTGTGTGCTGGAATGACCCAGTGGCGAAGAAATGCATGGCGGCCATCACCTTAGCCGTGGGGGTGACAGCAGTCGGATACACCCTGCGGGGACGGAGATGGGGTTCTAACATGGCACACAGTCGATGCAGGGTTGGCCTGTCCAGCCGAAACTTCCTAATAACCTCTGTATCGTCCATGTCCGCCAGCAATTGGTATAGGCGGTCAATGTTCGGTCTCCGCCTAGGGACAATGGCAGAGGACACATGTCAAAGCAACACGACACATAGCAATTTCGCATACACATCACTGACATGACTGAGCAAGCACATGAGCCACAGCCCAGCTGTCAAGCTGGGACGGCACGGCCACAATACACTTACACAGGTCTCCCAACAATGGCAATGGCTAGTAATACAAACCACTGCCATGTGCATGCACATGGGGATCTAGGCCCCAATGACTTGCGGGGCGTGCTGATGGGGACTGACTGCATATCCGTCAAGCGGCAACGCCACGGCAACATGAATGTCTTGTGAGCATGGAACTGCTTCCGCGGCTGGATGAGTATGGCACACGACGACGACGATGTGGGCACAGGCTGAGCGGCCAAAACAAGTGGGACTTGTGGCACGAGGGGACATGAGACAGTAGTAGGTGTCAGCACTGCACCCTATGTACAGCACTGTACGGATCACACCTCCCGAAACATTGACAGGTGTCCACATTGACAGCCCCATGCCAAGACGGCTGTGTGCTTGCAGTCACACGTCACAGGTGAGAGGTTACATTGCACGTGCCAGGTGGCAGACGTACATAGTGGGAGCTGGCATGTGTGTGCATGTGTCTCCTGTTCAGGATCCACCAGATGGGCGCTGACTCTGTACTGACCATTGGACACAGCATGTTCCGTGGAAGGCTTGTGTGTGTGGGATGGTGGCACTGGATGTGCCTCCGTTGGGTGGGGGCCATGCACAGGGCGGGTACGTCGATGATTGCGCATTTTTGGTCACGGTGGGTGCACCAACTGAAGATGTGTTGCCCTGTGTTCAATTCCTATGTCCGCATGATGATGGACTGTAGATGTGGGCAGACTACACATTGGTCGATGTGCTGTCTATATGCATGTGCCTTCACACCAGGCACAGCTGCCCCTGCACATGTGACCCCTGCTGGACTCGCTGCTGGGTCTGTGGAGCTGATGCACCTTCTGCGCGTGGGGCGGACAGCTCTCCTCACTTCCCTCATTGCGCATGTCATGACTTTGCCGCAGGTGACATGGATCATGGAGGGCCCACATGTACGCGTGGGTAGGCTACACATGATTGTTCACTGGTCGCCACCCCCAGTCAGTGTTTCGAATGGGAAGGTTGTCGTGCTGGTGGTATGTTCGATGTGGCGGATGGGCGGGCCTAGGTGCGGGCTTACATTCCGGACATGGGGGTAGTTGGATTGGCGACTAGTTGCAGTACACACGGGACACGTCTCTTCCTTTCCACATCTGGGTCATCCCTTGTACTAACTGACAGTGATACAGTCATCTTCGCCCCAGCCCTCATGTCCTCCCCTCGCTCCCCCAATATGCATGCTCACCTGCGAGGCTAGCGCTTGCACAGGCAGCCCCAAGCTCGCACCAGAGAGGGCAAGGAGTGTATGTGTGGGTCCAGTTGCACGAGTGGGCTGTCTCAGGGTATGATGTGTGGCGGGACGCCGTCCACCTGCGTGGTGCCCCAAATGGAGACCCGGCCTGCATGGACTATGCATCACAGTCTTCGCCTTCCGGATCCGCCACCTGCTACACCCAGTGGCTGTGGCTGCCCTTGCGGCCAGGCCACGTCCGTCTGTGGCTGATGGCCCACACATTCACTCTTTGGCCTCTCTGGGGAGGGCTCGGGGTGGTGGCGCACGCGCTTGCACTTAGTCGCAATGGCATGTGGCGTGGTTGGTATGATGGGCAATGGATGGGATGGTGCGAGCCACCTCCCGTGACGTCAGTGCTGCTCGTGCTGTGGTGCGTCCCCCTACACTTCCATTTGACTTGTGCCATGCTAGACGTTGAGGTTCTATTGCCTGCGTGATATGACCAGGAGGAGCGCGAGGAGACCTCTCACACACCATGCTCCACTGCCATCCCGTGCCCTGTATCGCCTGTGCGGATTGACTATGTTGGGGTTACACCTGGTCGACTGGGGCTGTGTGTGCCTTGTCAAGGGGCATGGCGGGCGCACAACAGGATCCAGCTTGTCCACAGAGGGTGGGCTGAGGTGCGCCTGGTACCGCTTTGTACGTGTGCCCGGCTGCTGTGCACACACGTGTTCACTCCCCCGACAGGTGTCCTCTCACAATGCCCAGGGAAGCGGTGGTGTACTGTTCATGACCCCTCCCAACACGGCGTGCTCCAACTTGGCATGTGCGCATCTACCCGTCACACCCACCCACCTGAGCACTGCGTCCATACGACTTCACACGACACATGTGTGTCTTCCACAGTTGTGCTACTCATTTGCGTTGACATCCAATACCAGTGGACTACATGGTCATGTCACGACTGCCGTGTACTTCACATACTCTCATCCTCTCTCATTCGTACTTGTGAAATGAGTCAGCGGAGACAGTTTTGGTTTCAAACATTATATTGAGTCTTCTGTCCTCTGTGATGCAGTATAGTGGACACTACTGGCAGCGGAATACATGTTGAGGATATACTGAGCATGATTGCAAATGGGATAGGGTGTGGGGTTACATGTGATTGGCTGTTGCATGTGGGATGTGGGCTTCAGAGTGACATCTGCTTGGCCAAGGCTGTGCTAATGTACATTTACGTATAGCTGCGGAGCTGCGGACTTTGACACAGACGGTATACATGTAGCCTACCAGACCGCTTGGCATCATGGGCACAGTCCATCTCAGTTCCATGTGACAGGTTTGCTGCGGTTGTTCCTCATGCACGCGTGCATGTGAGATGACATCAGGGCATGTGCTTGCGTGCATGCAGCGGCGTGCCACTTGTTGTTGCACTGTGGTGGTTACTGGACATGTCACAGTCACTGGGGTCGTGTTGTTGTTGTATGCACTTGTCGTCCATGCAAAGGTCCTGGTATGGGATTCCCGGGCGGGGGTGGAGGGGTGCAGCACCCACAGACTCCAGGCGACCTATTCATGTCCACTGAGCGGTGTGTGTGTCCATGGGCGCTGGATCCATGTCGTGTCCTGGTTGTTCGTGCAGTTCCGTCCATGTGGGTGCGATACACAGAGCCCATGCCACTGCCTCCCACGATGCATGCGGTGTTCCTGGATGTGATGGGGAACAGTGTGCATGTCCCGGTCATATCCGATGTCATG
This sequence comes from Calotriton arnoldi, assembly GCA_963921515.1. NCBI lineage: Eukaryota > Metazoa > Chordata > Amphibia > Caudata > Salamandridae > Calotriton > Calotriton arnoldi. The sequence goes on from CAWUFW010002160.1 coordinate 839,217, forward strand.
GCGATGTCGTTGATGGTGTGGTTACAGTTGCCGGTCGTTTGGTATGGCTGTTGTGGTGGTGACTGGCCAGTCCGTGCGGAAGCTAAGCATGGGTGCGGGGTTGGACATCATAGGTCAATCGGGGAACCTGCGTTGTGGTCCGACGAATTGACAGGTTGTCAGGTATGCGATGCCGTCCAGCAGGGCTTCCATGTCATTGGTGGTGTACATGTTTGCCAGCCAATGTAGCGGATGGTGGCTGTCAAGGTGTTGTTCGTAAGTTGTCCCTTGGAGGACCATGATGGGGCATGCTGGGTGACATTCGATGTAGCTGTTCTCGATGATCCGTCGTGTGGAGGCACAGTGGTCCCATTTCAGTGCGGGTGCGATGTTGGCCACATACGCCATGCCCCCATAGGCAGAGCAGGCCCTGTCGTGTGCGTCCAGAGGGAGGAGTAGTGGTAGCAGGTCCGCCTTCAGACATGCCGGGTTGGAGAGGCATATCTCCACGGGATGCTGGTAGGGACACCTCCGACAGTAGAAGACGGGCATGACGCAGCTGAACAATGTGATGCGGTAAGTCAGTCGGTAACTTACGTTCAGCAGGGACAGGAGATCGCATCCCAATGTATGAAACAGGTTGGTTTTGTACAGCTTGAGCTGTTCGGTGTAGTTGGGTAGGTGTGTTGCGGTTGCCATTTCGCAGCGGTGCGTTGTGGTGGCGTGCTCCGGCTGTGTGTGCAGTCTGCAATGTGCACGCTCCGAGGTTGCTGTGAGCTCTGTGTAGTCGTAGGGAGACAGGACTTGTGTTCTGTTGGCTTGTTTGGAGGACACGGGCCCTCTTCCCACATGCTTCTCAGACAGTTCAAGGTCAGTGATGTGAGACTCCTTCCAATTAACTTGCATGTGGCCGACATGGGGGAGTGTTTTCTTCTTTCTTCCCCGTCCGTTGTGTGCTTCTGTGATATGCGCTATCTGCCCTGTGGTCGGTCTCTCGGCATGCCTGTGTTGGTCTATTCTTGGACAATGGCTGTATTCACCGGCTTCTGTCGTAGGGCTGTGGTTTCGGAGTTGGAATGGAAGGTCATTCAGTGCTGTCTGCTCTCCCTTGTGTGGGCGGCAGGCTGCCTTTCCGCTCTGCGTTGGGCCTTGTGTGTGAATGTTATTCTTGGGCCACCTGTTGTCGGTCCCCGGGCTCTTTGGTGTTCCGCTTTATATGTCTTGTTCATATGTGCAGGGTGGTATGGGTGTTTCAGTGTGGTACTGGCGTTCCTCTTCCCGAAGGGGCCCTGCTTCTCCTAGTTGGTGTTGCCGCCGCTGTGTGCTACGCCATGTTTGTTACACTGGGGTGTGTCCTGCAGTTGCGTGTCTTCACTGACATGTGTGCGTCGGTTGTGTGGCGTTGGGTGTTGTCCGTGAATTGGGCGTTGGGGACATGTCTGTGGCAGGCCTGTCACGTGTCATGTGCGTTCGGGGTGGGGCTGATGTGTGTGCTGCTTGGTTGTGTCCCTGTGTCTGTGTCCGACGCATGCATGGCGCTGCGGTTGGCCTCTGCGTTGTGCGCATGTGTGGCGGCGTCATCGGCGCTTTGGGGCCGTGACGGGGTGGTTGGTTCCTAGTCCCAGGTGGTGTGTACACATGTGTTCCGCGATGTTACGATTTGGCCTGTGTGTCATATGTGGATGCAATGGTGGATGTGTAGTGTACACGCGCTGGTGGGGGGTTGTCCGCTTTTTCCGCCCTTGCACTGTGTGCGCTGTTTGCGTGCACTTGTTGTGTGTGTGCCTACCTGCGTCTCCGCGGTACATTGCGTCCTTGGTGGTGCATCAGCAGGAGCATGGGGAGGGCCTGCAGTGCTGGATTCATGCTCGGGGGAGCCGCTTCTTCGTTGTCCGTGCTCGGCGTCCGTGTTGCCGCTTCGGTTTGTCGTACGGTATCTCTTGGCCGTGGGAGCCGTTTGTTTGCGGCATCGTAATTTATGCGCCGGGCGGTACGTGTTTCGTCGGACGGTGTGTGTCAGTTGGGCTGCGCCGCTACGTGTACGGGCGCACTTTGATGGCGGACGGTGTTGCTGGCTTGCCGGCGGTGTTTGGCCTACTTTTCGCATCGTAATTGGGCGGGCGTGTGGACTGCTGCGTGCCGGCGGTAACTGGTGGTTTTTGCATCCGCCAGCACGGCGGTTGTGCTTCCGCCCGCCATCGTAATGGGCCCCTTAGTATTTAAAAAAAAAATATGTTATAAGTACTTTATAGTGATTTAGAGATTGTTTGGTTTGTAGGGGGATATGGTGGGATCTTGTTTACATTAGACATATTTTCAATTTAACAGTAATTCGTTTTTATTGTTAATTTTCTAATTGATTATTAATTATGTAAAATGTTTATTTTTTATATTATAGTTTGAATTTAAAATTATAATTACAATTTTTATTTTTGTTTTATTATTAGTAATAGTAAGTTATATTTTAGTTACAGGTTGTTTGGTTTGTAGGTTTATAGGGTGGGAATCCAATTAACGTGTAAATATTTCAACATGAATGTTCGTTTTTAATAATTAATTATTTAATTGATTGTTAATTATGTAAATAGTTTAATAGTGATTTATTTCAGTTATATTTTAATTGCGGGTTGATGGGTTTGTAGGAGAATACGGTGGGAAGTGAAATAAATGCATTTTAATTTAATGTTACTTTAAAAAAATTAAATATTACTTTATTATGTAAATTGCGTAATTTATTATTTATTGTGTAATTATTGTGCTGTTATTTCTTTTAGATATGTATTTTAGTGTTTATATGTTTATTACACATGTTTTTTTAATGCTGTGCTATTTTTATGAAGGTGAGTAGGTTGGGAAGATAATACATTTATAATATTTTGTATATCGATTGATATAAATATATATATTTAATTTATTAATTGGTAATTAATTATGTATAAATGTCTATATTATTAAAAAGTTTCGTTTATTTAATGGTTGTGAAATTTTGTTTGTGGAATGATTTTTGTTTTTGAAATTTTATTTGTTTTTATGTATTCATTAAAATTAAATAAATACGTTATGATTTCATAATTTTGATTTTTTTTTTATAGTTAGGGGAAGTTGATATTATTATATGTTGGGAGCTGTGTACTGTCAGGTGCATGGTATTGGGATGTTGCTACCTTACTGCTTCTTGTAATTACTTTTTACAGGACTGAACACGAGCAATTGTAGTATTTCATTTCTACTGAGGGGGCTGGAGACTCAGTGAACAGAAATTAGTGGGCAACGACCTAGCAGTAATGAAAAAAATGAGAGAGACCGCTCACACCACGAGAACAGGGTTCCACAAACCAGAAAATATTAAATTCCCTGGGTACACTTCTTATCTCAATATTCACACTCCACATACATACCAAACCTTAACTAACACAACCATAGTCCACTGAAGATTAAAAAAATATATATGGCTTTCATTTTTTTGCCTTTTAAGCACAATAGAAACATTTTCCTCATTTAAAATTTCATATGCAAAAATGACAATTAAAAATAGAACACATATATATCGTATCGGGGAATTAATCTCAGACAGTACAATTAGACCTTACAAATGGGCACATCTACTAATTGTGTCACTAGGTTTCCATGAATTCATTTAAATTATTGCTGCAAAAAAAAAACATAGACTGATCTCCGGGTTCATTGTAGATCGGTTCTTCAGTACTTTGTCGACACGTTTCGGGGGATAATACTGATGACAACCACCTTCTTCAGAACAATATTAATATCACTTCCCCAATATTCTATCATATGATATCAACTGGTGATGGTGTCATCAATCAATTATAGTCCTCTGCCCCACACATGCTCCTCAACTGGAAAATATAGGAGATCATCTGTTTCATTCTGTGTTGGTGCAGTTTTTATCCTGGCACCACTAGATATCAGGATTATACCCTGTATTTGGGATATACACGTGTTCCAATAAATACTTCTTTTTCAGGGTAACTGAGGACAAAATAATCTATCCCTGGAGGAACAATTTCACAATATGTTTTTCCTTTGTCCCTATAAATAATCCTAGATCTTCAGGCTCTGTCCCTCAACAATCCGTCCGTGACTGGCCTCAAAATTGAAATGCCCAATGACCTAGCAGACCAGGCTGAACTGAACAAGAAAGGAGCAGATGGTGTTACCTGGAGCTCCGACCACCATTGTGAAATGAGTTGCATATGAATCCTCATTGTACATTTCAGATGTTCATAAATAAAGTTTACTGAAGACCTTAGATGGGCGACCTGGTCCCATGTGGTGCTTGTGGTGCAGCATTTGTGATACTATTGTATTCGCGATATCAAATTTTAGCAAGGGTATTTGCCTCCCAGGGCACTGTTGTTTTAATGTATGTTATTATATGACAATCAGAAGGAGACTGCAGCATGTGCAAAGTCTAAAAGGAAATATTGGGCCTAGATGGGAAGATCAAAGTGTTTGACATCTTTATTATGGCCATATGCCTGATAGAAGAAGGATGCAGGCTAGAGCTCCTCCTGGACAGTGTTGGTCCTAATACCAGATACATCACATTTGTAGTGTCAGAAGAGGAAGCTGACACTTATGATAAACACACAGTTGGCCTTCACTGCTGCTTAGTACCTCTGAAGAATGTTGATAATAAGGACTACTTTTTTCTCTCTGCACGCCAAATCACAAGTCAAACCATAGTCTCTTTCACTACCCACCTCTCGGTGCCTACGAAAGGATACAAATGTGACATGCAACTGTGAGGATCCGTTCAATTCACATCAATAACATGATAGAAAAGTTTTCCAAACTTTCCAAAGCACAACCTCCTCCTTAGGTACCATACGAAAATGATTGCATATTCATTAATAATGCAGCTTCCATGCAGTGGTCTTTTTCACACCACTTCAAGCATTTTTGACAATTTTGACACCTTTTTTAGAGAAGTTCGTGTTGACACACGATGCCTGCCTAGTTTCTGATGCGCTGCCAAGATGGGTCTTAAGCGAGTATTATGTTGTCTTATCCCACGTGCTACAACACTGACAAGTTGGAATGTTGAAAGTAAAGCTGATTCAAGGTTTAAGAAGGCTAAACGGCAAACATATGGGACTGCACTTTCTGTCTGCTAAATATTCTTTCAAACCAGTGGTGCGACACTATATGGTAATCCCATACAGAGGTCAACACAGGTAGGACACATCAAGACCTATGTCGAAGACAGCCTAACCTGGTGAAACAGATGTGGAAATCTTGTGCCCTGCATTCGGGACATAATCCATCAGCTTAGTGGGACTGGTTTCTTTTCTAAACATGATCACAGTGAAGGATGTCAAAAACTGGAACTTGAGGAATCCTCCCCAAACATTACTAGCGTTGTGAATGAGGAAGTGTGTGGCCTTCTAGGGACCAGCGATGATACAGCCTAGTCATAAAAAGACGTTTCAGGCCTTTATTTTTCTCAGCAGAGGAAATGCAAGGTCATCTGGCCAGTCAAGCTACTTGTAAATCTTTTTGTGAGTTCTTCATTGTATATCTGGTGATCAACCTTGCTTAAGTACCTCTCCTTTGTGTACCATATTGTTTTAAACATGCATTACTGACTTTCAGCTTTTTGTGGAGGTGCAGGGAGTTTTTGCATGTGAAATTAAGCAGGATAGCCCAGTCCTGCTCCAAGCAATGGACACACAAAGCGAGACACTGCAGGCTGCTTGTGAAGTGGCCTTCTTGTGGAACTGTTGTTTCCTGTTTGTTTTTTTAATGCGTAGCACTCTTTTGCAATTTACCCTGCATTACCCTATTCCAAAACCGTTGACTATGAACCAGTAGGGTCCTGGATATGCCAATGGTAAGGGCGTTGCTATAGTTAAGCCAGGCATTCGCTATTACTACCAAGGTCTGATTCTTCTGGGACAGAAGTAAGATGATGGGTTTGAGGTGGGTAATCTGAACAAAAGCTGATTTTACAGCTGCATTGACTTGCAGTGTCTACAGAGACTTCAGACCATAGAGAAAGCCGCAGCCAGACATCTTTGGCCTTCCCCAACAAACCCACATCACACCCCACCTCAGGAAACTCCACTGGCTCCCTGTCCAGAAGAGATGCCAATTCAGGCTGCTGACCCACGCACACAAGGCTCTACACAACCAAGGACCCACCTACATTAACCACCGCCTGAACTTCCACCAACCATCAAGAAGACTACGCTCCGCCTCCCTTTCACTTGCCCATACTCCCCGCATCTATCGAAGCAGAAGTGGAGGACATGCCTCCACCCACATCGCATCAAAGACTTGGAACAGCCTCCCCCGCACCTCCAGACCATAACCTCACTTCCGTAATTCCGAATGGCCCTCAAGACCTTGCTGTTTGAATAAGCCTTCGGGCCTGCAAGTGCCCGGATACCCTATTGGGTGATTAGCTGCGCTTTATAAATCCTGATTGATTGATTGAGCATAAACAAGGCCTCGTCACTGCACAGAAACCCCAGATTCTTACATTTGTGCACTTGCGCTAGTGTTGGGCTAAAGATATTCAGGATATGTTTAATAATGGTCTCCCATGAAAAAGATTATTAGGTCCGTTTCGGACTGTTTCAGCTGAAGGTAATTATCCTTTATTCAAATCTAGATGCCACGGAATAAAAGCTCCAGGTCTATGTGAGGTTGTGATTGGTTTGGATCATGGGAGTGTTGAAGTAAATCTGTATATTGTCAGAATATGGTTAATGGAACACTAAGCAATTTTTAAACAAATCGAAAAGAGGGTGCACTCAGATCTTAAAAAGAGCAAGGGAGAGGACTGAGCCCTGTGCCACCACATAACAAAGATTGCTGATTTCAGGTAGTGAAGGTCCTAGCTTTACCCGCTATCATCTGTTAAAAAGACCCTCAAAGCAGCGGCCCAGCACTTCAAGAGAATGCTGTGGTCCACCATGTCAAAGGCTGCAGAGAGATCCAACAGCATTGTGGCAGCTTCCGCCGTGAAGAGCAGTGGGTGATCCCAGAACCCCAATAGAGCTGCCTCTGTTTCATGCAGTGGTCAATAACCAGAATCGGTTGGAAGACAACGTAGGAGGGAGCCTCTAGAAACTGCTGCATCTGTTGCTGAGCTACCTTCCCTAAAATCTTGGTCCACACTGGTAGATAGAATTTGGCCAAAGGTCAGCAGGGCCAGATGGTAAAAGGTTAGACTTCCTGATTGGAAACTAGAGCTTAAGATTCTATTAAGGACAGGATGATGACATGTTGTATCAGTGGTTCGAAGGGAGAGGACTGATGTATAAGCAACTAAGCTATGGCGGGGTCCCTTAAAGAATCAGTAGGCCTCTGTGAATCAAGCATGAAGCCATCTGTTTTTGTTGAAACAAGGGGCTGGAGCGAGGCCATCTCCGAGTTCAGAAGTAGGCCTCGGCCGTGAACTAGTTGCAGTTGGTGGTTGTCGAATTCTCAAGACCTTCTCATAGAAGCACCAACTGAGTTGGCCCACAGGCTTTTCGATGGAGCGGGCTGCGCGGATCTGGGAGGGTCACTTGTGCCTACGAATCTTACCGAGGCAACAGAATGATGACGTCCCTCCTTGTGTATCTCTTGGTCCCTTCATGTTTTGCTTTCAGAATGGCTTTTTCCGTGTGAGATTTAGCAACGTTTTCAGACAGGGAAACCCCTGGCTTTGCAAGGTGGCTGGCTTTTTCACATGGCAGTGCTAAATCATGATTTTCCCGGGGACATGTGTGACTGCATGGCTGTTTACAAAGCGGCTTTGGCAGCCATTGTGACTCGTTATTAATGGGGAGCGCGACCCGCATATAAATGAGGCGCGGCACTATTTGTGAAAAGATTCCCCCCTCTCTTTTGCTTCCTGTCAGATTGGAGTTGGCTGTAAACAGTCTCTCTGTGGAAGTCGTCCCTCACCGGGCCCTTGATTCCTATTGGTGCTATTGTCAGCCTATTTTTCATTCCTGTCCCTGTGTTATTTGTGTTTTTAATCGTGCTCACTGGGAACACGATTTCCAAAGATTTTGCTGTGAGTAGGGGTGGGCGAGTTCTTAATTTTGCAGGAGTAAAGCACAATTCCTCATCGAATAAAGATCTGTAGACAGTGCCTAGGCTAGGCCCGAAAGGGTGTCAGGGTGCCGTGAAACCTTAAGGTGCCAAAGGTACATGAAAATAGTATCATTTTGAGAAATGAGCACCTTAGTGCCGTACCACAGTTCTGCCAGCGTAAAGCCCTATTTGAGTGTGCCGCAGTTGTTACTCCCACATGGATACCAAAGGCACTTGGAATAGTAGGGTCGTTTCTAGACCCAAGAGGTCTGCTCACGTCGTTCCAGTGCTCGTCACTCTCAAATGGCTTCGTTTTGAAACCACGAGTATTTCACGTGTAGGCCAATGCATACTCACCCCAGGACCGGGCCCACCGGACCACAACTACCTGGCTCTATCACTGGCCATCTCAAGATAGCTGTCGCTTCCTTTGCAGCTCCTCACCCTTCTTCCAGAAAACATTTTTTTCTCAGAAAGAACAAAGAGCCGAAACTGTTGCTATTTCAAAATCTTTTTCACCTGTCACGTGCTACTGGTTATGTTTTATGGACAGAAGACTCCTTACTGAACCCCGAATAATTATCCTTAAGTGCAACATTTCTTTATACTGTTGTTGTTCGAATATGTTTGTTCTAATTTAATTGTGCACATCCATGCATATTATGTAACTCTATTTATTGTATAATTTTGTGTACTCTTGAGACTCTGCTGCCCTTTGGGTCGTCTGTTCTAGATAAATAAACAAGAGGCTTCCCAGTGGAGAGCAGGCAGCTGCTTTTGAGGCATACCATTGAAATGTTTGATTTAATGTCATCACACAGATCGTGGGAGCACTCGGGCAAAGCAGCCCCGAAGTTATTACAGCACAGCTTCATTTGGGTTGAGTTAATCTCCTGACGTCATGACGTTTCTCTTTCGTGCACGTTCTTCGAGGGGAAATCAAGCATGCAAGCACTACATCTCCCATAATGTTAAGAAGATTTACCGAGAAGACGTCAGTGATATGTTCTGTGCTGCTTTTTATCTGAGCACTAACACAGGCTGTGTTGTTGTGTTGGAAACTTGTGCCTCTGGTGTTTTTTCAAACCGGAGGTTCTTCCAGTGCTGGAACAGTTACTTGGGTGTTTTAACATTTAAACATTTTGTAGCATTCAAAATTAGCACTACTTAACAAGTGTAAGAAAGAGCCTTCGAAGAGCTTTAATGAAGTGAAACATCATCGTTCAATTATTTTTATTAGGCTTTTAAATTATTCAATGCAGTAATACAATCCAACGAGTTTTTTTGTACTACATAAATTGAGAGAATAATTCATCATCTTCAATAAAAAAACATTTAGGGGTCGATTCCGATTCGGGCCGGAAATTTCTCCGACCGAGCCGGACCCGGAGAGATTTCCGACCGAATCGGACCCGTGCAGTCCGACCGAACGAGTACGATGCGCACGTATGCCATCGGACCCGAGTCGAGTCGGACTCCCATTGAAGTCAATGGGAGCCGGTCGTGCAACGCGTACGCGGGCTCCCATTGACTCAATGGGTGCGAGTCGGACAAGTGCGCCCCCTACAGCGGGTACGCGGCGAAGCGATTCGCGCCGTACACGCACAGGTAGGGGGACCCATGGGTCCCCCCTGTGTGCGACTCGCGCGGCTACGCGTACAGGGGTCCGACACGGACCCCCAAAGTGCGGCTCCGACAGCTCTTTCGAGCCGGAGTGCGCGGCTCGGTCGGACTGCTCGCGGCGCGCATCGTACTCACCCGGCCGGGAAACGTCTCCATTGCGCGGTGCGAGTCGAGTCCGAGCGAGTCGGTCGGTGCGGTTCGAGCCGGGAACGAGTCGGTCGGAGCGGTCGGGATGCCCGGACGAGTTGGTCGGCGATTTCGCATCGTACTCGCTCGTCCGGACGCGCGTACGGATCGGTCGGGAAACAGGGCTCCGAATCGGATCCGGTAAAGCCGAATCCGATTCGGAGCCCTACCGGCCGAGATCGGAATCGGCCCCTTAGTATTAAGTAGTTGGGATCATCAGCTGTGGCTCTATAACTGTAACAGCGAATATTTCAGTCCTCCATCATGGAGCAAGTGGAAATGTATAGAGATAAGAAAAAAAAATTGGGGGAGTCAAACTTGGAAAGGGTAGAATAAAGAGGAATATGCGAGTGGAAAGCATGATTAGGTAAATGATGGAATAGAAGGGATACTAGTTAGGTAATGAAGTGAAACATCATGATGTACGGGGATTACTACATTGAAAATTGATGTTCATTAACTGCTAAAATGAAGTAAAGATGACAAACGCAAACGCTGCATCTACCACAATTCCACTGGGCCTTAGTGAAGGCACTCACCAGTAATATGTTTTGTGCTTCTTTGTCCGAGTATTACCACAATCTGTGTTTATGTCCTAATTCCTGCTTTAATGTGTCCTACATTCAGATTCATGAAAATAGGATGCCATGGCTGGCATGGATTCATGCCACTGAGCCTATAGGCACTTTACAAAGTGAGTGGTGATCTTTTAGTGAGTATTTCCTGCATTTTCACAGATCTGCTCTGCATACCGGGCTTGAGTCAGAAGGAAATTTTCATATTAGAGGGTACAGGTAGCAGCTGCCTTATGAACAGACAGGAGCACTGAGCAATGCAACTTAAGCTTTCACAGTACTATATTTGCACATACAAACAACCTTAACCTAATGTAGCATGCTGCATCATGTCATTGATAATAACTGTGTTCCAAACTGATCAGGTTAATTTGATTTAGCACCTGGAAGAAAGTGGAACAAAACGTATGGAAACGGTAGAATAAAATGTTGGTACTCACTTTAAGGCCATACACAAATACAGATTGTTTAGTTCAAATTCCTAATTAAAAGATCTTAAGCTTCCATGAGAAGTGTCCACAGCTGCACTATCACATGTGAACTGCGTTTGTTTATAATTGGAAGGTAGTCCAATGGTTACAAATGCCACCAGTTCCACGAGACCTATCTTCTAATCCCAGCTTTCACAATTGAAAAGAAATGAGAGCTCCTCTAAAAATCATATTATCTTCCTCAGTTGTCTTATGTGCCAAAATTGCGAGCAGTTAGAAATAGACTGACCCCAGTGTTGTGCAGTATTTAAAGATTGCACATTTAGAATTCCACAGTGTGGGGTCAACCAAATCTTACACTTTGCGGAAATCTTAGGCATCTCCGATTTCATAAACATTTTTAGTGTATTTTTTAGGCCTCAACTATCACACTGTAAATTCATTCCTCACCTTGCTAGCTGAAATTTTAATAGACAAATGCATGTGAGCCTTTTGTGTACAGGAACCAACCTGTGAAATTGGTAGCAGTGGCTTGGTGAGCCCCCTGCTTTAGCAGCTTAAGGGAGTTGGTGTTGACACTAGAAACGCTGATTATTTGTGAGCCTGTTCTGCCTGCATCTCTGCAGACAGAAGCTCATAAAACAAGCATTTGCAAAGCCAATAGGTCTCACCTATGGGTGAGCTATTGGTTTTGTCAGTCGAGTGGAGTTGGTGAATGAGAGGGCGGGTGAGGGAGGAGAGCCCCATGGTAAAAAATAAAGTGGTATGAAGTAGCCAGCGCTAGCCCCATCATAGTGCTTTTTTCCCTTTTGTCTGTTGGGAGGAGGCGGGTGGGGGAAGGAGAATAAACAGTGACGGGGTGGGTGGGGGAGAAAAAACTGGGGTGGGGGGGCTGGGGAGAAGAAACAGGGACAGGACCTGTGGGGGAAGAAGAAATGGACTGGGGCAGAGATGTGGGAGGGAAAAGAAGCAACATGGACGAGGACCGCAGGGATGGAAACGAAGAAACATGGAAAGAGCGAAGGGGGTTGAAAAGAAGCAACATGACCTTGTAGCAGTGGTAGGACACAAGTACATGGTCCAAGCTTCAGGAGAGGGCCAAACACAAAAAGAGGACATGACACAGGCATGGCGTGACAAACAGGAACAAAGCAAATGAGAGCAATGCTGAAGCTATGGGCGGCCTGTAAGCCCACTGTATGTAAATGAAATGTGTTGTAGAGGCAGCGCATGCGCTGTCTAGGTCAGACCTAAAAACATAGCCCAGGAAACATATCGCAGAGTTGAAGGATACAAAGTCAATCACATTAAAGGAGGCCCAGATGGAGAAACAAATGGAGAAAAAAGAGTTAAAGAGAGAGGAGGAAATAAGCGAGGAACCAAAGACATAAGAAGAGGCTAAAAGGATGAAATGATGGGGCCAAATGTGAAAGGACTGACGGATGGAAGGGTAAAAGAACATTTGAATGGGTAGGCGAAAGAATAGAAGGATTGATGAAAGGCAGGATGAATATGAATGGCTGGGTGGATGGATGGAAAATGGATTTAAGGATGAACGGATGAGTGGATTGAGAAATAGAGGGTAAAATGAGGATGGATGCTTAGAAATATGAGTGGACAGATGCAAGGATGGTTGTTAGACTGTAATGAAAAGGTGGATGAAAGAATGGTAGAGGAACAATGGATAGAATGGTGAAAGGATGGATGAAAGTGTGAAAAGCTGTATTGATGGGTGGATGAATGGATCGATGGATGGAAGGTTTTAAGGATGTAGAGCTGGATGAAGGAGGCTTAGTCTCTTTTCTCACCCGATAACATTCGAGGTATGGGTTGTTTTAATTGTGTGGATACTATTCTGTCTGGTGGGGTGGGCTAGGAGGCTCTAGAAACCTAGAGGGACTGAAGCGGAATGTTGCATGGCCTGGAGGTGCAACCATTCTTGCATTGTTCCTGCTAGCAGTGTACATGAAGTTTACTAATACCAAAATGGAACTTTCTGCCATGAAAGCTAATTCTGTAGTTTGTGTCCTCTAGGCCTGTCTACGAATTACATTTCGAGTTATTTGAATTGGTTTTTAGATCTCTCCTGTTTTCGGTGGAACTGTTTTAGATTATTATTTAATAGTTTGAATGCCTTTTTGCGTAATCCTATTTATGATCAATTGTAATTTGTCATTGCGGGTAGTTTTGTTTTGTTATTTGTATTTGTGCCTTGAAGCTCTCTAATATTTGCATGGTTGCGCTTTATAAATGACGATTTATAATTAACTAATGTTATTTTCAGTGCCGGATTGCAACATTATGCCCCCCTGCAAACTGTTATGTACCAAAGGGTCCTCTGATAAGAAGGGTCCCATGAGGGGGTGAGGCCCCCCTGCACCTCCCATCCCTTGATTTGGTAGTAAAAAAACAGCTACAATTGGGGTGCAGTAGACCCTTAAAAGCTCCAGTCCCTGGTGCCACTGCTCCTGCTGCACTGTTTGTTACTAGGGCCGGGCCCAGGACCTTAAAACTGTTCCTCTTCATATTTGTTCACTGAGCTCGATGAGAGGGTGGATACTATGGATATTTTATGCCGACCTCTTGGAGAAAGATTCACCCATGGTCTCTTTTGTCTTCTTTTGCAGAGAGCTGGATCGAAAGATGTCTCAGTGAAAATGAAAGCAAGCGGTACTCCAGTCACACCTCTCTGGGCAATCTTTCGAACGATGAAAGTGAGTATTTTATGACTACTGCTGTGCTTTATTTGAGTCGGTGGTTTCCGGTGCTCGGCACCGGCACTTAATTGTCAACAGCACACGTATGACAGTCTGCCACATGGTGGCGCTGCTCATATAATTTAGAGATGAGCAGAACAACGTTGTTTATGAATAAAATATATATTAAAAATTACTAATACCTACCTCCCCAGCCTTTCTTTTAGTTATGGGGACCTCGAATAATCTGAACTGTCACACTTGCAGGCGAGAGAGTTGTTTTGGTACCGTCATTGGCGGCGATGACAGGGGCAATGGGTGGTTCAAGTTGCAGAGGCCTCCTGGCCAGGCCCCTGGCACTTATTATTTTACAAATTGAGCACTGGACGACTGAGCTACCTATAGAGAGGGCATATAAAAATGTGCTGCACTAGGGTCGACATCCCGGCTCATGCCTTTATTGTACCTGCATATGGCATCGTTTACACTGGATTCTGCACTACTGGGTGCATGCAAACACGTTTGTTGAAGTCATACAAGGGGAGCAAACCGATTCTCACATTTCGCTAATTGTGTGTGTATCGATCGAAGTTTCTGGAACATTTCGTAGAGGTCACCTCATATCCTTCTAGTAGAAATAAAGCTTTGTCAACGCTTTATAATTACTACATGTGGTCAGTCTGTCCCAACCATGCGACTCCATCACATCCTAACATTAGCTGCATTTTATTCTATTTTAGTAGACGACGAAAAAGAGAACAGCAGGGCTTCAAGACCTCATTCCACTCCGGCTACACTGCAGTGGTAAGAATGATATTTAATTTCAAAATTATTTAGTAAGAGTTCTCATTACCATCTCTTACAAAGAGAATAAAATAAAACCTAACTGTTGAAAAACAAGTAAGCTAGCAGGCTGAAATAGACTCATGTTTTGTAACTGTGAGGCCAATTCACAAAGGCATACTAAGCCTGTAGTTGATGCACTCTTAAATGCCTTTGTGAATTGGGCACCAAACATCCAAAATGTGAATATTCAGAGAATATTTGTATACAGTTAGTAGAAATAGAAGGGAATGATTATTTTGTTGTATTTCCTGACAAGTACCATGGGAAATTTCACTGCTGGTTTCATTATATTAAAATGCTTTTTGGCAGGCAGGATTCTGGAAATAGACCTACAATCTTGATCTTGCAGTATTTGAATTTTTGAAGTGCCAGTGCTCGGTCGACTGCAGAATTTAACACAAAATGTTGTAAAAATTCTGGCATGACAGTACATGTGCTAGAAGAAAGTTAACCAAGATTCACTGTAAACCTAAAAAATAAACACTGTAGCCATTATCCTCTGTCACTTCCCCTTGCAGCAAAACACAGCCTTTCTTTCACCCAGTTGCACTTTTGTGATGGGGAAAGACCTACATATAGAAGAGAAATTAATTGTTAAAATTCGCAGTGCCTGAACTGTGAGTTGAATGTGCAGCACACCACTCTACCTACCATGGGCAAGGACTGGTGGAGCCATTTCTGCAGCTACTGATTTGCGATCCTTGAATCTAAAGACCTAGTTGCAAAAGTCGTTTTGGAAAAATTTGTACTAACTCACTGCACAAGTTAGGCCTGTCCACGTGATTAAGATATGAAATTTCAGTTTGTCTATCAGCTTCTAATATGTAACTTAGGCCTGGTTGGAAAAGCTCACAGAACGTGATGGTATTCACAACGAAAACAGATGTACTCTTAGTTCTAGAATCATATTCATGCACCATTTCTTCAGTGCATTATTTATGCAAGCGTAGGAAATTATAAAATATATGTATTTTTATTCTTTTTTTTCATCAAAACAGTTTTTCCATATTGCAGCGCTGTGATCTCAGTTCTACTCTTCAGTAAGGTGCTATACTCCCTCTTGGTACTGTCTCCCTGGTCTAGAAGATCTCAAATGTCCAATGTCCCCAAGCATGATGCAGGCATATGCATTAATTAGGCACAGGTGCAGGTCACTTCTGTTTACCCACAGGTTAGATGTGCAACTCAGTTCAACAGTTATTACCTCAGATGTTTACTAGGGAGATAAGTATTAAATCCTGGTGCCAGATTCCCCTGCATGCTTTTAGCCCCATATTCCGTTCTCAGGCTAAGCCCCGCTTTACCTCATTGATCGTTGTTGCAGATCTAGTGGTGTAGCAGGTGCAGTTTGCGTCCTCACTCTTCCCAGCAGCAGCTTTTCACTGCTGGGTTCTCTGCTTTGGTACAGGAATTGCAGGACAGGGTCAGTGTGGCAGGTCCTGCACAGTGGCTTGACGTCTTTTGGCGGTTGTGGCCCTCTGGGTCAGGTGCAGATGGAGACCCAGGCACAGCAGTTGCAGCCTTCCAGCCGACTCATCAGGGGTTAAGTGTCCTTAGCATTTGCGTCCTTCCAGGCCGATTGAGCTCCTGCTTTAGCAGTGACCTATTCCTCTTCTTTAGCATCGGGAGCAGCAGCACCAGATCTCAGACCGACGGCGGACTGCCAGATGACACCGTGGTGATCATAGTTTCAGAGTCTTGGTGCAATTCTAACAGCACTGAGAAACTGCGCAAAGCCCTCTTTCAGCACAGGTCACTACTGACTTCAATCTCTAGGGCTGTCAGAATTCTCTGGGTAATCCTTACATTGGGAATATGATGGACTTTCAATTCTGGAGAGTCTATCTTCTTGCAGGGCTAGGCAATCTCCTTTCCTCTCTCAGTTGGCAAACAGGCAAGCTTCTAGGCACTAGGGAGACCATCAGCTCTTCCAGCAGTAAGTGCAGAGTTCAGGTGATGTCCCCTCGGACACCAGCCCAGGTTCCATATTATTCCTTTGAGTGCTCTCCATTCCTTATTCATTATGAACATCGAACTGGAACAAAGTGAGGTGGTTTGGATCCCACTTTTAAACATGTTTTACAAACAGTGAATGTACCCACTGGAAAAGGCTGCAGAACTGGCATGGGGTGGTTTTCTTTCAAATGTCATTTTTGGGCTGTTTCTTAGAGACACCCTTTGTGCAGGGTGTTGGCTCTCCATCAAGTAGCAGTGGGACTGGTTTAAAACAGGAGTCTACAACACAAGGGCACAGTGGAGTGTGAGATCTCTGCACCTTGCGGCCATCAGCCTTCCTGGAGCAGTAATCAGGTACAGACAAAAGGGAAGACCCTGCCTAGAAACGTCCTCATCTTCAACAACAGATACTTCAGCCCTTCTCCTCTCCCCTGCTGTCTACCAAAAGGCCAAATAGCAAAGCTCAGGATGAACTAATCACCAGCCCTTTGCAAGTAAAGTCAGTATTGAATTTCTAAAGGTAGTCATGTCTCTATCCTCCTCACTGCAGTGTCTAGATCTTCAGTCAAAGGAATGCATGCAATACAGTCGAAAAGGGAAGTCCCTGCCTAGAAATATCCTCATCTTCAAGAACAGAAACTACAGCCCCACTCCTCACCAGTGCTGTCTACCAAAAGGCAAATGGCACAGCTCAGGAAGAACTAATCAGCAGCCCTTTACGAGCAAAGTCCTCACTGAATTGCTAAAGGTAGTCCTGTCTTCATCCTCACTCCAGAGTCTGGATCTCCAGCCATAGGAATGCATGCAATTCAATCCAATGTCTGCGGAAGCTATGTCCATCCTCCAACTTGCCAATATGTGTTTCACTGCTGCACTCCAATATTTAAACCTTCTGTAATACTACTAGGGAAGCATGTAGTGTGCTAGGGAAGTGTATCCTCTAAGCAAAGATATCAATAAAACCAGTGAGTGTTCTGCCTTCAATCTGAAGAATGTCCTTACATGCACAAACCTAAATGGTGGCTGTAACCTTATTCATCCATAGGTAATTGTTTCCAATCATGGGAGGAATCCAAGTTTTATTCAAATATATATTGTAATTATTGGAACTCGTTAGTGGTGCCACCACAATACATCCATTGTCCACTATGGAATATACAATAGTAGTGTTGCAGTAGAATGTCTTCCCCAGGAGTTACATGATGCTCCATATGGCAACCTCCTGACAACACCAGTTGTGCTTAATATTTATGCTGAAGTCAGGTCCTGCCAGGTGAGGGGAGATGGTTGGGAAATAGGAACTGCATGGAAGGAGATCTGCATCAACAAACAAGATTATTCAGCATATTTTGTTTTTCCACCTGTATAGATTAACTATTACTCCATACAAGTGATCTTCAAACTGGGGGGCACACCCCCTGGTGGGGTATGAAGTTATCTGGAGGGTGGCGCCAGGTCACTTCTCCCGAGTGGCGTGAGAGAGCCCCACAGTGCACTCACTCACAATTTCCTTTAGTGTGTTTGTTTGGCTGTTCTCGTCGTTGTGCAGTTTTGGTCTTAGTTTTAAAGGAAGTTGGGCCTGCACTGCAAATTTCTCGGTTTCGAGTTAAAGATGAGCCCATGTTTTCGGAACAGCATTGGAAACTGGTTAAGGGGGCAATGGAGGGCAAGGAAGCTGAGCATTGTGCAGAGAAAGCACTTTTTCAATAAATTTTTCAACTGCCTCTAGATTCTTAGTATGTTTGGCAGTGAAAACACAATGCATTTTAACATATTATTCCAGTATTTCCAATAATGAGCCATACACCTAGAGTTTGACAAGCACTGCCTTTTTATGCACAATATTATATTTTTATCTGGGGATGTTTTAATATACTGCTTATTGCCTTGCTGCATGCTTGGTATCTCTTTGTTTCTAGCTGCTAATGTATTTCTTTTAATCAGCATAAGTTGTACAGGGAGAAACATGAAGTAAATATGCAGAGTTGAAGTCACGCTTCCAAACACTCCCACCCTGTCACTCATGTTAGCTCAATGTGTACGCTCAGTGCCATTTCCTTCATGCACCTGTGGATGTGCAATGCAGTGCTAATGGCTGCATGCTCTCTATGAAAATACCAAATAACAGTTGGTCAAACTCAATCCCCATTAAAACTGAGACCATTAGGTTTTTATATTGGTTTCAGAAGTAAGGCGTTTGTCTCTGTGGGGGCAGGTCCAAACCATTAGTCTCATCAAAAAAAGATTGCTTCCATTTTCAATTCCCAGCTATCACTATCTCATCAGTTTGCTGTAATAATAATATCTGTTTTTACCATACGCTCGGTAATGACTCTTTCTTGAAATTAACTTTAGCTGTCCCTGACGTTGCTTTGTGCAACCTTTATTATTTACAACACTTTTATCTGAGATTGGTGTATAGTGCTCCAGGAGCTTCTCCCCGTTTCAGAGCCGTGAGGAGATATGGTTGAAAATAGGAGTAATTTAGGTACAATATAGATTTGACACTGCCTACGGCTTGCTAGGAGAGCATTGAATAGAACTTTGTAAGAGGGGTTGGTGAGAATTTCAAGAGGCCATAAAAAGTAGCATTTTATGACTGGATGGGAATTTTTAAACAATAGGAGATAGATTAAACTTTCTAAATGGGACTGGATGGGGCTTTCCAGAAGTCATGGTGGATGAGAATTCAAGAAGGGAGCCTGGAGCTGAGTTTTTAGAAGAGGGAGTGATTAAGATTTGAAAGGTAATATGGTTTTCAAAAGGGGTACACAATCTATTTTGAAGGCTACCTGGATGGATTTTTACACATGCTATATCAGTCATGAGAGAAGATGCCTGAATTATGTTTTGCAAACTGAGGTTGAGAGATTTTCTGGATGGAAACTTGTAGCTGGGCCTGGACAGGTCTTTGTAGAGGTGATATGGATGGGTCATGCAGAGGAGATCTTCATGGGGCTGGGAGGGTTGGTCAGGATGGTGTTTTGCAGAAAGGGTATAGAGGAGCTTT
The DNA here is from genome assembly GCA_963921515.1 of Calotriton arnoldi. Classification (NCBI taxonomy): domain Eukaryota; kingdom Metazoa; phylum Chordata; class Amphibia; order Caudata; family Salamandridae; genus Calotriton; species Calotriton arnoldi. The sequence goes on from CAWUFW010002160.1 coordinate 858,571, forward strand.
TGTAGAGAATGTTTGAACTGGACTTTTAAATTGTGTGTGGTGAGAGATTTATAGAGCTATGATGATATAGCTTTTTACCATGGCTGTGCACAGGAGTCTGGATGTGAATCTGAAGATGGGTGCTGGTTGTGTCTTTAAAGAAAACACCACAATGGTACTTTGTAGAAGTATTTTGGATGGACATTTAAAGAGGGGTTTTAGATTGGGGTTTTAGCTATGGGTGGTGCTTTAAAAAAGGAATTTGAAGGGGGTATAAAGAGGGGCCTAAATTATGTCCTACAGAGCGGTGTCTGGGTGAGACTTGATAAAGAATGTCTGAATTGTGCTTTGTAGCACGGGGCATGTGTACTGATTTTGTAGGTTGGAATCTGCATAGTGCTTTGTAGAGAAAGTAGAAGTGGGGCTTTAAAGAGGGGGTGCGTACTGGGCTTAATAGAGAATGTCTAGTTGAGAGCTCTGTAGAGTGACTCTGGGTGCAAATTTTCAGAGCGTTCAGGATAGGACACTGTAAGGGCAGTTTGCTTTGCAGTGAAGATGAGTGGTCCTGGATGAGGCCTTTGCCCTACGCAATTCCCAAAGTGGTGATGATTTAGTAAGCCTTATTAGCCTTGCCTCGGTCTGACTTTTTTGAAGGTTTGACAGGGGTGCCTGACCCCCTAACAGTTTGCTCGGTGAGGGAGAGGGCTTGGCATGTCAAAGTTTGAAGACCACTGCTTTATACTATTTGCTTTGCCAACACCTCTGGAAACCAGTCCTTCCTTCCTCCTGCTGACCTTGGGTTAAGAGGAGTAGATTTGAATCTCACTCAAAGCGTAATGCTGTATGTGTGGGAAAACAGAACACGACATATGTAAATATATGTAAATATTCTTAATTTGACCAGCAATCATATTCCAAATGTCCATGCATAGCAAAAATCTCAACAAATCATACCATTTGTTGTTAAAGGACTAGCTTTTTCCTCCATGTCTTTTCGCTAGCAAGTCTTTATTCAGACCTTGAGATTTCTCCTGGAATTTTACACCTCCTTTTTGTTGTCACAATAATTAGCTTGTTCTAGTGTTCAATAATTTTATTGGCATTTAAATAACCAAAGTACAGTACAAAGATGCATAGGCCTTGCGTCAAACAAGATGTAGTCATAGTACAAAATAATTCATTGTATTACAGTACATAGAATAAAATATGTGTAATAGTACATCATCTTACCAAAGGACAATATAATGCGGAAAACATGGAAGACAGACATAAGTGGCACAGAAAAATAAATAAAGAAATCTGGTAAACCAATAAGGTATAGGGTTGTGTGCCTTGAATCATTCCTTATAATAGAGCTAATTGAAGTAAGACAAGACAGAATCTGAGAACATGTCTAAAGATGGCAAGGAATGTAGCAAGGTGTAGCACCTGACCTTGTCACGCAAACAATCAATGTAATGGAAGGGCAAAAGGGGAAGGAGATGAGGAGGGGGGGGGAGTGCACAGCTAAGTCCCATAAATAGATTAAAGGTAATGGCAAGTGTATAGACTATAATGTTTACATTATCCATGTAATGAAGCAAATTCGTCTAAGGAGCGCCAGATAGTAGAGGATATCTGAGGGAAGGACCTTCTTTTTGAGTGTGAATTATGGGCACTTCTTAAAAATAAGACCTACGCCCACCAAGTATGAAACGAAATGTGGATGAAAGATTTCCATTCCGATAAAATAACCATCACAGCAACCGAGAGGAGTAGGTCTAGAAGAGCCATATCATTACAGCTTAAGGTAATCAAAGATTTGGATGCTCTGGGTCCTAATATTACTGTAGGGTAATCTTAACACTATCGAAAAGTGGAAAATTGTCGACAATTGGGACTGGACTTGGTCCCAGTAGGATTTGAGAAGTCAGCAGTGAAAAAACATATGTTGGTGGGAACCAGTCTCGTCTCCACAGTTCCAACATTTTCCATCCCCACGAAGTTTCAGTTTATGAAGCCTAGCAGGTGTCCAGTGTAGAAGGTGCATAGCAAAGAATTTTGTCTGGAAAATAGATGGTGCAATTTTGTCCCTGAAGGCCATTTTGTTAATGTTCTGCCATCCTTCGTCCGAGATGTTTCCAATTGTTTCTTTGTCAAAATGATTGGCCCATTTAATGGCAAGGGAAGACTGTTGGGACGGGGGAGGACTAGATAGTATCCTGTATATTTTAAAAGCGATGTGACCAGACCTAAGCCAACTTAATAGGCGACCTGGTAAGGACGGAAGGTTTGGTTTGCTAATTAACTTGTTCTAAAAGAATGTCTCGCAATTTGCAGAGATTACTTAATCTCATTACTTCAAGAAGGCTTTGCCTTTTTAAATTCTGCAACTTTTAAGTTTGTTGTTGCCCCATAAGTTGTATCCGAATTCACAATTTGTGCATTTTATAATAAATCACATTCTTTCTTGAGGCCTAAGACTTTGGCACATTCTATCTTTGTAAATCTTTATAAATCATGCACCGGACTTTCGAGTGACAGAATGTTGTAGCTACTTCTCAGTTCAAGATACTCTTTGTCACGGTTCAACATGCCTACCAGAATGCCGAGGGAACCTCTATTCTGAGTCACGATTCAGGATTCGTCTCCAAAAACTCAGCAACAGGGTTTCTCCCCCAGGGCAGTGCAGAGGCTCCAAATGCGCTGTTTAGATTCTTCTATTCTGAGCTTATGGTACTGGGCATGGCTTTCTTTTATACTGAGAGCCGTACCCAAGATGGCACTACCTGAGGATTCTGGATTTCGTAGTCCAGACGTGCTGCAGCACTTTTAATGGACAAGCCTATGGAGATTCAGAGAAGCGGCTAAAATAAACAGTATCAAGCAGTTGTTTTGGTAGTTTTGACCGCACTCCCCCTTTAAGATGCTTCACTTGACCTGGTTTGCTGGTGTTGAGCATTTTTTTTTTTTATCAGTCTTGAAGAGTGCACATTATTTATGAATCCCATGAGTCATCTTCGGGACCATACACTTTCCATCAGAATAGATACCATAAAGGCCCCATGAAGTTTAGAGTCTAATATTCTAATAAATGCAGGTTGCCGGTGGATCAGCACAGTGGGGGTCTTTTACGAGTGACAGTCTTGGTGGGTTTTAACAGTGAAGTATGGAATATTGGATGTGTTTACATAATAGCTGGCAATTTGGGCATGAATGTGACTGGGCTGATTTTATTTTCTAGCTGAGATGGGTCAACAAATCGTGGATGGAATATGTTTTCATTCTTGAATTTGAGATTTCATGTTGAAATCCAGCTGTCTTTACTTTTTTTATCTGCTTGAGTTTTATACAACCTTTTAGCGTATTGTAAATGTTGTTGTACCTTAAACAAGTTCTCTTGAATTACCTTCACTCTTTCTAACACTAAAAGTATTGCTGAATCTTTTGTCTGTAAAGAAGGTAGGAATAAAGAAGGTAGGAACAAGTGTGTCACCCATACATGTAGAATGGGGAGTAACCTGTAGATATGTTTTGAGCAACCTCCGCTAACCAAAGCAGATCCATCCAAATACTGAGTGTGTCAGCCAAGTAGCAAACAGGTATTGTTTAAGACTTTGGTTGGCACGTTTATTTTGCCCGATGGTTTGGTGGATAATAACTTATTGACAAGACCAAATTCATTTTTAAAATGGAACACACGGATTTCCAAAATGTTGAAGTAAATTTTGAACCCCTGTCAAAAAATATGGTTTTAGGGATCCCATGTAATCGTACCACTTGAGTCAAAAGTTTTTTTTTCTAACTATGCTACAGATTGTAAGCCCTGAGAGGGAATGAAATGGGCTGTTTTCTTTAAACTATCCACAACTACTAGTAAAGTATCTTTCTTTCGGTCTACTGGGAGAGCTGTAATACAGCCTGAAGAGGTTGATACCCATGGTCCTGACTGGGTAGGCAATAGCAACAATAGTCAATGAGGTTTTGATTCATTGATCTTGGTATGCATACAGGTTTGTACAGCATCAATGATGCCTTTGTGTAGGGAGCACGCAATAATGTCACATTGGGGCAGCGAGCAGCCCCCGGATTAAGGGAAGTGGCTCCAACGGCTCTGGAGTCTGCTAGGGATGGAGAAACAAACAGCCTCTCTAGAACACCATGAAACACACTTCCAGAAAATATGGGGCCCAATCATTGACTTCCTGTCCCAGTAATATAGAGAACTCACCAGCCCTAGATAACTGAGAGCATTACACCTGATAGATACATCCCAGCATTGACACAGCCAGACCACTTGCCTCATCATACGTGACCTCTAGAGACATGATGCCACCACACACTAGAACTTATCCTTATTCTTCTTCTATAAAGCATGGATCAAGGGGGTGGGAGAGTTGGGGAGGCAGAGGGAGGGGTTTTCATTTGCACCTTGTTTCTTTTGTCACACGTCTTGTACTAATTTAGCTGATGTCACTCAGTGCACAGACTTGAAGTATTTAACTGTATGACATCACAGGACAAAATGTACTATGATTTGTATTTGGCTTTCTGTACCTTTGCAAGAAAATACAATGAAAGCAGAATTAAACGATAAACTGTTACATGGCCCAATCCTATAGGCTGTGGGACCTCAACATCATCTTGACACCGAGCTGGACAGATAATGCCTGCCACTGCCTAGTACCAATGTGGTAAGGAATGCAAAGGATTTCATGAACTCGCTCCGAAGCAGGCACTTGACCTACACATGGCAAGCAATATACCTGACAGGTGCAAAATATTCACTTTGCTCTTCTACTGATAATCTGCATTCTAGATTTCACATGATTCTATACTCCGAACATATACAAGGGTCAATTAAACATGCTGAACAACGTTCTGATCACAACCCGATGCTGGGACACAGTGTTTGGGGGAGGCAAATCACAAGCATTCCAACGCAGAGGCTCCAAGCATTCTCGCTGCAAGTCATGGCCATCTGGAGTAGTATCAAGACCCATATGGAGCTAAATTTCAAAGACAATGGATTGACTGGCAACATATTGATAGAATGGGAGGACTTTAAGGTATTCATGCAGGGTAAGTGTATCCAAACATTTCATGGGGTAAAGTGGCCCTTTATAGAGACATCACATAAATAGAAGCGGAGATAAGAATTGTAGAGATCAGAGACGTGACAGACACTGAAGTAATTGTCTAAAGCATACAGCTATTTGACTATAGGCAATATGTAACCAGACAGCAAAGTGAAGGAAATGAAACAGGGTGCCTCCTGACATATATACACAGAACCCTTCAATTAAAAAGGGGAGGGAACAGGAGGCTATGGGGCAGTCAGGGTAAGCTGGCTTCGCCTAATTAGATAAGAAACAACACACAGCTCCCTTGCGGCCCTCAAGTCTCCAAGTCCCATGGTAGTTGGCACACAAATTGACAAATAATGTAATGTTAACTTATTATATACACCTCTTTGAATCAAGTAGTTGTGTTGAAAGTGAGATGGGGGATATGTAAGTAGATTGAGACTGAAAAAACGAACTGAAGCCTAAGGGAGGAGCCCGATGCCCCATTAGCCTTTGATGAGTTCAAGATGGCAATTAGAGATAAAGCTTCAGGAGAACCCCCCCCCACCCCACCTCCTCAATGTGATAGACTTTCCTCTGAGTTCTACATCACTTATAATAGTTTATTGACCCCAGATTACTGTAAATGTTCCATGTGGAAAGAGAACACAGATCCTTGCAGAAAGAGAACACAGTTCCTTGCCTCCCACAAGGAGGGAAGCCATAACAGTAACATTACCCAGACATCATTGGGTCTCTTAGAAGTGTCCTCATATCGCCCCCTATCATGAATGAATCTGGATTGCCAAATGTTGGGGACAGTGCTGGCAACTAGAATAGTGTCTTTTCTGTCTGACTCAGCACACCTGACCAACCGGGCTTTGTACTGTTAAGCAGCACAGTAGCAAACAGAAGAAGACTTATCCATGCTATGAACTGCTGTGCCTCAGATGCACAGCTGGCAACATTGGCAACCATAGACATGGAAAATGCATTTGACACCCTAAATTGCAATTACTTGTTCATTGTCTAGACAATGTGCTTTGGTCCAGAAATCAGGGCATGTGTCTAACGTATTCAATCCCAAATGTAAAAATAAAAAAGAAGGAGGTGGTTCATATTTGATCCTCTGGCGGTATGTTGGGGCACATGTTAGGGATGTCCTTAATCTCCTCTCCTATTCGCACTAGTGATGGAATCGCGGTCTAAATCATTTCTTTGGAAATTGAACACTAACACAGATTTTTCCAAAATGACATAAAACCGCCACATGCTTAAACTGTTATCCACAGTCTACCACTGTTTTAATCGAATCCTGCTCCAAATAACTAGTTAAGTGGCATGCGCCCCGGAGTGACCACTATAGTGCTTACCCAGAGTTGCGAAGATAGCAGTGATGACTGTGATGCTGCAACATGGTTAGGTGCAGGCATTTCAATTTTGGGGACTTATTCAACTGAGACATGTGGCACACGTTTCAAAGCCTACAACAAGCACACCCGAGTTCATTAGACCAGTTCTTAATTTTTAAGGTCTTGATCAGAACCTTAAAAAACCTGGATCTGCAAATCCTAGAAACTGCGGACGCGTGTTGCACTGGTGATGGTGTTTGGTCAGGGCAATTGCAGGAAGGCAGTGTCTCATTTATTTTTAACCCTGCTGAACATGACTAAAATCCTCTTAGGCTCTACAATAGAGGCCTGGCAGGCAGACTTAGCCAAGAACTTTACTGACACAGACTGACAAGCAGCAATAGAATATGTGAAACTGGTGTCTGGAAAAGCTCAATTCACATTGATTCAATACAATTGTACATTGTACGTAATGCAAGTTGTCTGCATAAAATGTTCCCAACTGTGTCTAACACATGTCTGAGATGTGATCCAGCGCAGGGCCAACCTCTTACCATTGATTATCTGATGAGTCTTTTCTTTGTCGACTGAGAGGTGAAGGTATTAGTCAACCACATCGTATTAACAGTGTAACCCATCTGGCTATACAATGAGGACTAGAAATCAGAGAATTAAGGTAAAAAGTTTTAATACACGTTAACAGTCAGGATAATGTAACAGAATCCCAATACCATGATGAAAAGATACACTACAACAAAGGGATAACCAAACCTCTTAAAGAAGCTCAGGCGCATCAGCATGAGACAAACAAGAAGTTCAGCCACAGCAATATAGAAAATTAACAGTAGATTCTGGTGTTCAGAGAAGAGTCTCTGATCCTCTCTCTTAAACATAAGTAATGTCTAAAGTCATTTAATTTAGTCTAAACCATCAAGGGTGATTAAATCTAAAAGGAGTTTCAAAAAGTTGGGAAAATGCAGAAAAAGGGAAAATTGTGGGAAAGTGTCAGCATTGCAGAAGCTCGGTCAAGAGTCTTTTAGGGATAGGGAAATAAGTGTTAGTCTAAACCACACTCGGCAAAGAATCAACGGGGAAAGCATATAGGTCTGTACCTCTCAAAGTCCAAAGGAAAAGTGGCCAACATCAAGCTGTGAGAACACTAGTTAATACCACACAAATCTTCTGGGCAACACCCCTTGTTCACACCATCAGGGGATCCATTGTCCTTTCCATTCTCACGTTGTGAGCTGCAACATTAGTGGATTTTCCTACACCAGTCCTGTGAACGATATCGATCTTGAGTACCTGCAACTCCTCGAAATATTACTCAATAGGGACTGTCAATTAATGTTCTGGCTCTCCATGTTCTTTGTCGAGGTCCTCTTCTCAGGTTCTCTACCACTAATACAGTCTTACATCTATTCACAAACCATGTGAACGTACCTGCAAGGAAAAAGAGACTCAAGCAGAAATGGAAAAGCAATATTTTATGCAGAAAGAAATACAGGCCTACTAATGTCAAGCTTTAACGTATTATTCAATGGTGCACATTAATACATGTCATTTGTGCACATAAAACTACAAATAAATGAAAAAATTTCAGTACATAAATTCAGAACTAGATTCATGTTGCAGTTTAAAAAAATGTAATGTAACTTTAAATACCTGAGTATAAATGAGACTGAGAACTACATTATAAATTTGAATATGAAAACATTAGTACACACGTTTACATAAATCTTTCTCGTTTCTGAAGTAAATACATTTTAATAGTGTGAGCATGTAGCCAATCTCTAAATAATACATTTCAATTTAATAAGGTTAAGGCACACAATGTACATGAATTTTTAGTTCTACAGTGAATGCAACTTTGTACTGAGTTTAAGTGCAACCCTTTACATTAATAATTTTAGGACACACAAAGTATGCACTTAAATGTATTGCGTATTTGTGGCGAGTAAGGGTGGAACCAAAATTATGCTGTTCCAGATGTCATTCTGAAGATGCAGATTTAATGCACATGCTGTGGTTGTATACAACAGGAACTCATTACTGATCCAGATTTACTCAGTCTATAGAACAACTAAAGGGCAACAAGACAGCCTGCAAACCCAGAGTGTACGTGTTGGGACTCATGATCCATACTAAGAAAAACAAATCAGTTTACTGATTTAGCTTTGATACTAGCAAAAAAGCAAATGGCCATGATGTGGAAGTCTAACAGCGCACCACAAATAACAGGGCAGGAGGGAACCATATAATAGGGCAGTAGCAGAAAACTCAGTCATGGCTCCTCAGTAAAGGGACTCATCTAGGCAAACTCTTAGGACACAATACTCGTAGGTTTACTTGAGGCAGACGACAATAGACATCCTCGAAGAGCAGGCTGTAAAGGGAATCGAGAGAGTGGAGTGAACAAGGGTTATAATTCCACGTGAGCATAGCACCCCATCTGAACTGTGAATATTGATATTTAGAAATATACACTATTAATTTAAAAAATGACCTTGCCCTGTGCAAATAAATTGCTATTGCTATAAAATGTGATTGCTTTAAATGTGAAATGAACGCAACCCCCGACTCCACCCCCGTGTTTATGTTTTTATCATTAAAAGCACTTCCCGGGGCATACCACTCTGTTCAATATGTACATCTAATCAAGTAAATTAGCAACATACAGCCTCACAATAAGAAAAAGTGCTAACAATTAATTATCATTGCAGCCGACATCCCATAATTTGATTTATATTTTGTTTATGGCTTGACATCAAAGTGTTTACAATGAATAGACTCAATTTGCCATAAATGTATGAGCCGTACTGTTTTTCATAGTATATAAATGATAAGAAACATATTTTTTTAAATGGATAGAATGAGAGAGCTTGTGAGAGAAAGGAGACAGATGGAAAGAGAGAAGGCTAGACAAAAAGAAAGAGTAAGAGAGAGAGAAGAATGTGAACAGTTTTAGCTACAGCACTTTGCAGTCTAGAAATTGTAGTTTATAGGCCTGAATGTCCCAGCATACAACCCTGCTATTGGCTAAAGGGCTGAAACTGGATGAAAAAGCCAAACCTACTGTAGTTCCTAGGGCAACTTCAAAACATGTTTAAAAATACATCATAATATTCTAATCAAGAGAAGAGACCATCACTCATTATTAGAAAAGTACACAAATGTAGTTTATTTAAATATATTCAACAATGATTTTGTGATATGTTCGACAGAGAAAAGGAAAAAACAACAACGAACTGCAACCATTCCACATTCATTCAATTTATCCAATCATACCAATCACATGCATATTAGACTTGTTTTCGTATATTCTGTACAATTGATATACAATGATTGTGAACAGACCATAATGCGATCTCAATATGATAACATGATTATGTTAATTTATAAATCCAAAACAAAATTTGCATCAATCGAGGTTGTGGCAATATTCATCTATGCGCGTTTCGGCAGAAAACTGCCTTCGTCAGGAAAGCCACTTCTTATGTTATTTCTCTGTAAATATAAATGACAATAACAAGAGTGAAAGTCTCTTCTGAAAAAAATGGGCAAATTGCCTTGATCAATGTAAACAAGTACTATACTGACTCCCCACATTAAAAAACCTGGAGGTTAGAACAGTGTAGATGAGAAAGACAAGAATGTCGGAAAAAGGAAAAGAAGAAGAGCAAAGTCCAAACTTGCCCCAAACAACAGATAGTGAGAGGATAATAATAGAAATAATGCTTAATGTGAGTGCCCCCAATATTTGGAGAAAAGTGACTGGTGATCTTTTGTTATTCTACTGAGTAAAGTATATGAGTCATGGCGCTAACCATGACTATACTGGCTATGCATGAATATGGCTTACCAGAAAGCGCTGGTCACACGGAATAAGATGAACTGTCCTCCAAATGAAGTGAACACTAGATAACGAGGGTTCCTAGGTGTGATGGATAGAAGATCCTGCATTGACAAAAGAACATGCTTTATGAGTAATATGGCAGGGATTTTAAGGTAATCAGGATCCTATCTATCTGGCCGTTTATCCACTACCTAGAAAATTGCTATACCATTGACTGTGAGAACCGACCCCGTGGTGGAGCGGCCTGTGTTCCAAGGAGATTAATTGTGACTCAGGGATATTGGTGGAGCTAAGAGCATTTTAAACATGCAGATGTGGTACGGGCTACAGAATTGCAAGAAATGTATGATGGCTTACCCAAAATATAGGTGTCTGAGGAACAGAAGCGTGCCTCATATCACACAAAAGGGCTCGTAACAATCTTTATGTGGGCAGGGTCCCTGGTAACTGGTGGAGCAGAAGTAAAAAAGTTACTTAAAATGTGATAAGAATGGAAACGATAAAGAGTGCAGATGTCCTGTATAAAATCCTGCATACCTGGCGGATATTTGTTTTACCATGAAGCATCGAGCTGGACATCCATTTTTGAAAAAGGGGGGCGCTCTGCTCAGAGGATGATGAACCTGCAAACATAGGATTCATGTGTGTGAATCTATGAAGCAACTATGGAGATTTAACGAAAATAGAATTTGCTTAATGGGAGATTGTATAAGAGCCTATAATAAGCAGGCATGCCAAGTACCACCCACAGCATTGGAGTTTGCTGATGCCTGAAGGCCAAAAATAGCGTATACTTATATATGAATGCCACAGCATATAATATAGCGGGTATCATCTGTGTACAGATAAAGGCTAATTTATCCATGGTGAACAGAGGGGTGCTGGCTAGAGAAGATAACGCAGCAGCATATAGTATAACGGGTATGATCTGTGCACAGATAAAGGCTGATTTGTCCATGGTGAGCAAATAAGTGTTGGCTGTAGAGGATAATAGTGCGCCTACCGGCAATGATATACAGCACACCCGCATCAACGGCTAGCTGACTGGGCAGACTGAACGCCAGTTACCGCCTGTGTACAAATAGGGATAAGGTACTCATGATTGGCAGGTTTTGATAAAAACGACTAGCAGGAAGCAGTGCCGAACGACAGATAAATAAGTTATCACCCTAAGAATCAGAAAGAGAGTATACCGATGGGGCAATTTCTACGCCTTAGGCGTAATTGCACGAATTTACAAGATTACAATCTTAGAGCTGTAACCATGAAAATGAAATGTATCAATCGAGGTTACCCCAGAAGACTTATCAGAGAGGCATACAAAAGAGCTCTGTTTTACGACTGTGATCATTTATTACTACCTAATATCAACAAGAACGAGGAGCCCAAGCTAGTCTGTGTCACTAGACACTCAACGTTTAATGAAAAAATACACCAGATCATTAATGCCCAATGGCATATACTTAATGCGAATGCAGAACCTAATAAAAACATGTCTCGGCCTATATATGCACACAGACGCAACAAAAATCTTAGAGACCTCTAGGGGTCGATTCCGATTCGGGCCGGAAAAAGCACCGACCGACTCGGATCCGGAAATTATACCGACCGACACGTACCTGTGGCGCCCGACACGCCAAGTACGATGCAAGGCGTGCAAAATCCGACCGACACGTACCGAACCCAAGTCGACCGACCGAGCCGCACGGAAAACAGCAATCCGGTCGGAAAAACACGCGAATCCAACCGACCGACACGCACCCGGAACAAATCCGACCGAAACGTACACGCGAACTCCAAACCGCAAAGTACGATGCAAGGCGCGAAAACCACGAGCGAGTCGGACGGAGGCCAAGCCGTACGACCGACACGCATACAAAACCGAGCCGAAGCAACACAAAACACCGCGACTGACGCGTACGCAGCATAGAAAACTGCACAAACACAGCGTGAACGAAACGGAGAACACCGTACGAGACAAATGCAGTGTCCGACTCGGTCACAACAACGTTTCCAACATACACAGACAGTACAAAGGAAAAATCACAAAAAAAAAGGCCAAACAAGCAATTACTAAGCCAATAAATACTGGGGGGTGGGGACAGAGAACAAAGACACACCCACAACTCCACCCATATAAAGGACACAAATCACAACCATGATCCTTTGCAAATGCCATTGCACTGCCAGCACCCAAGAGAAAGCAACCACACACCCACAGCTCATCCCTCACACAAGCCACACACCATCAGCACACCAACAAATACCTACCTCACATACACCCAGCAAAACACACACTCACACACCCTCACCTGCACACCAACACACACATCACTCACCATCACCACTCATCACCATGCCCCCCAAGAAGAATCCCAAGTTCCTAGATTGTGAATTGGAAGTCATGGTAGACGAGATCCTCAGGGTAGAGCCACAGCTGTTTGGCACACTGGTCCAACAGACCCCCATCTCCCAGAAAACCAAGATGTGGGAGAGGATCATCAACAGGGTGAACGCACAATCACCATGTCGGCGCACAAAGAGCGACATCCAGAACAGGTGGTATGACGTGCGCAGGAGGGTACGGGACCTGCTCAAGAAAGACTACATCAACAGCCAATACACCGGCAGTGGCCCTCCTGCCAAGGCAATATACCTCAGGCCCTGGGAGGAGAAGGTGCGGGCCATCCTTCCGCCAGTGAGCGTATATGGACTAGAGGACATCCCAGAGCCTGGTGAGTACACAACAAAATGTACACAATATACTGCCACAAAACACACACACATCACTGTCAAGGGAGAGTCAAACCATGCACTCATAGCAATTACACAGCAACCAGAACAGAATCATCCCAAAATGTGTATGTCAGTCAGATAAACACAACACATGCCATCAAAAAGTCACATCCAACTGTGCCATCACATGTACAAACACAACTACAACTACAGCTAGGCAGTGGCACAAATAGAACTAACAAACACATCCAGACATGTAGCCACCACAACAACACCAACACACAGTGAAGACCACTCAAAGGAAGGAATTCTGTGTATGCTGGCCAAGTCAGTGTAGCCAATAGCATCATGGGAGTCGCAGTCACACATATTGCCCCCCACAACTGTCCCATCAACACCACCATGAACCATGCGCACATCACAGGGAGTGGAGAAGGACTCACAAGATGGCTGACACTGGCAACTGCTGTGGGGAGCACAAGGCCCTGCTGGCAACTGTGCACCAACAAACAGCAGGACACCACTGACTGACATCCTGAGAGACAACTTCCACTGACTGCAATGCAAGCACGTTCCATGGTGGGATAACTGGCTGGCTGGGTGGGTGGGAAGGAGGACTTGCAGCACTGACCATAGTCACAAGCACCTCCCCTCACACCCCCCAACACAAACTCCACAGAACCCACCTGGTAGAATGCAATGCCCCCATCCTAACACAAGATCCCACAAAGAACCACCACCCTGGGTTATGTTGTGTGAAGCACAGGGACACTCTTGGGACTCTTAGCCAAACAACTGCCAGGACAACACTCCCAGCCATCCTGTCAGCACAGCCAGCCCACCCCACAGGGAAGCAGAGTCAAAAGGAAGGAAGCATGGGCATGCTGGGAAGGGGGTGGAGGCAATAGCATGATGGGAGTCGTAGTCACAGCTCTACATCCCCCACCACATGGCCCAGCAAGCTCACACTCACGCATGCACATCCCACAGAGAGTGGAAAGGCCCATCAAAGATGTCTGACACTGTTGCTGTGTCGTGGGGAGCACAAGGGCATGCTGGGAACTGCACACCAACCAACAGCAGGACACCACTGTCAGCCATCTTGCCATTGCTCTCACACCCACACACACTGAACTCCCCACAAAAGCAAGTAAGTATGGGAATGCTGGGAAGTGGGGTGGAGGCAATAGCATGATGGGAGTCGTAGTCACAGACATAGCTCACCCCCACAACTGTCCCATCAACACCACCCTGAACCATGCTCACATCACAGGGAGTGGAGAAGGACTCACAAGATGGCTGACACTGGCTACTGCTGTGGGGAGCACAAGGCCCTGCTGGCAACTGTGCACCAACAAACAGCAGGACACCACTGACTGACATCCTGAGAGACAACTTCCACTCCCTGCAATGCAAGCACGTTCCATGGTGGGATAACTGGCTGGCTGGGTGGGTGGGAAGGAGGACTTGCAGCACTGACCATAGTCACAAGCACCTCCCCTCACACACACCCCAACACAAACTCCACAGAACCCACCTGGTAGAATGCAATGCCCCCCATCCTAACACAAGATCCCACAAAGAACCACCACCCTGGGTTATGTTGTGTGAAGCACAGGGACACTCTTGGGACTTTTAGCCAAACAACTGCCAGGACAACACTCCCAGCCATCCTGTCAGCACAGCCAGCCCACCCCACAGGGAAGCAGAGTCAAAAGGAAGGAAGCATGGGCATGCTGGGAAGGGGGTGGAGGCAATAGCATGAGGGAGTCGTAGTCACTGATATTGGTCACCCCCACAACTGTCCCATCAACACCACCCTGAACCATGCTCACATCACAGGAAGTGGAGAAGGACTCACAAGATGGCTGACACTGGCTACTGCTGTGGGGAGCACAAGGCCCTGCTGGCAACTGTGCACCAACAAACAGCAGGACACCACTGACTGACATCCTGAGAGACAACTTCCACTCACTGCAATGCAAGCACGTTCCATGGTGGGATAACTGGCTGGCTGGGTGGGTGGGAAGGAGGACTTGCAGCACTGACCATAGTCACAAGCACCTCCCCTCACACACCCCCAACACAAACTCCACAGAACCCACCTGGTAGAATGCAATGCCCCCATCCTAACACAAGATCCCACAAAGAACCACCACCCTGGGTTATGTTGTGTGAAGCACAGGGACACTCTTGGGACTCTTAGCCAAACAACTGCCAGGACAACACTCCCAGCCATCCTGTCAGCACAGCCAGCCCACCCCACAGGGAAGCAGAGTCAAAAGGAAGGAAGCATGGGCATGCTGGGAAGGGGGTGGAGGCAATAGCATGATGGGAGTCGTAGTCACAGCTCTACATCCCCCACCACATGGCCCAGCAAGCTCACACTCACGCATGCACATCCCACAGAGAGCGGAAAGGCCCATCAAAGATGTCTGACACTGTTGCTGTGTCGTGGGGAGCACAAGGGCATGCTGGGAACTGCACACCAACCAACAGCAGGACACCACTGTCAGCCATCTTGCCATTGCTCTCACACCCACACACACTGAACTCCCCACAAAAGCAAGTAAGTATGGGAATGCTGGGAAGTGGGGTGGAGGCAATAGCATGATGGGAGTCGTAGTCACAGACATAGCTCACCCCCACAACTGTCCCATCAACACCACCCTGAACCATGCTCACATCACAGGGAGTGGAGAAGGACTCACAAGATGACTGACACTGGCTACTGCTGTGGGGAGCACAAGGCCCTGCTGGCAACTGTGCACCAACAAACAGCAGGACACCACTGACTGACATCCTGAGAGACAACTTCCACTCCCTGCAATGCAAGCACGTTCCATGGTGGGATAACTGGCTGGCTGGGTGGGTGGGAAGGAGGACTTGCAGCACTGACCATAGTCACAAGCACCTCCCCTCACACACACCCCAACACAAACTCCACAGAACCCACCTGGTAGAATGCAATGCCCCCATCCTAACACAAGATCCCACAAAGAACCACCACCCTGGGTTATGTTGTGTGAAGCACAGGGACACTCTTGGGACTTTTAGCCAAACAACTGCCAGGACAACACTCCCAGCCATCCTGTCAGCACAGCCAGCCCACCCCACAGGGAAGCAGAGTCAAAGGAAGGAAGCATGGGCATGCTGGGAAGGGGGGTGGAGGCAATAGCATGATGGGAGTCGTAGTCACAGCTCTACATCCCCCACCACATGGCCCAGCAAGCTCACACTCATGCATGCACATCCCACAGAGAGTGGAAAGGCCCATCAAAGATGTCTGATACTGTTGCTGTGTCGTGGGGAGCACAAGGGCATGCTGGGAACTGCACACCAACCAACAGCAGGACACCACTGTCAGCCATCTTGCCATTGCTCTCACACCCACACACACTGAACTCCCCACAAAAGCAAGTAAGTATGGGAATGCTGGGAAGTGGGGTGGTGGCAATAGCATGATGGGAGTCGTAGTCACAGACATAGCTCACCCCCACAACTGTCCCATCAACACCACCCTGAACCATGCTCACATCACAGGGAGTGGAGAAGGACTCACAAGATGGCTGACACTGGCTACTGCTGTGGGGAGCACAAGGCCCTGCTGGCAACTGTGCACCAACAAACAGCAGGACACCACTGACTGACATCCTGAGAGACAACTTCCACTCCCTGCAATGCAAGCACGTTCCATGGTGGGATAACTGGCTGGCTGGGTGGGTGGGAAGGAGGACTTGTAGCACTGACCATAGTCACAAGCACCTCCCTCACACACACCCCAACACAAACTCCACAGAACCCACCTGGTAGAATGCAATGCCCCCCATCCTAACACAAGATCCCACAAAGAACCACCACCCTGGGTTATGTTGTGTGAAGCACAGGGACACTCTTGGGACTTTTAGCCAAACAACTGCCAGGACAACACTCCCAGCCATCCTGTCAGCACAGCCAGCCCACCCCACAGGGAAGCAGAGTCAAAAGGAAGGAAGCATGGGCATGCTGGGAAGGGGGTGGAGGCAATAGCATGAGGGGAGTCGTAGTCACTGATATTGGTCACCCCCACAACTGTCCCATCAACACCACCCTGAACCATGCTCACATCACAGGAAGTGGAGAAGGACTCACAAGATGGCTGACACTGGCTACTGCTGTGGGGAGCACAAGGCCCTGCTGGCAACTGTGCACCAACAAACAGCAGGACACCACTGACTGACATCCTGAGAGACAACTTCCACTCCCTGCAATGCAAGCACAGTCCATGGTGGGATAACTGACTGGCTGGGTGGGTGGGAAGGAGGGCCGGCTGTCAACCAAACACAACCAATGCAGACCATGTTCACACCCCAACAAATACATAGAAATGCCCAAATAATGCAGGACAGTGTGCCACACCAATATCAACCCCTGACTGTGACGACTTAGGACAATGCAATGTACAGGCCCGCACCCAGAGGCACAGTCACAACTGTCATGTGTGTCAACCATTGATGCCTGCAGAAACATAACATACACTGTGTGTGTCTCCCAAAAACAGGTGATGATGGGGACACAGCAGCAGACGCTGAGGAGTCCCAGTCCCAGGCTCAAGAGGATGCGGAGCTCACTGGCGTTGTACAGCCTCTGCCCTCCTCGGACGAAGAAGACCAACCTGGCACATCCGGTGCAAGTCTACATGCAGCACCAGCAGGACCACCAGCTGCAGCACCAGCAGGACCACCAGCTGCACCCCTGCACCCACCCCTCCAACGACTGTCACCACAAATACCATCCCTGCCGACATGGACAGAACAAGGAGCAACACCAGCACAGGGACCCTGGACCAACCTGGGGCCATGGACACCACCACCACCACCAACGCCCAAGGTGGACCAGGGTCATCTGTGCGTGCCACTGCACATGTCAGCAGGGGTGGTGGGAGGGGTGGGAGACAGAGGTCGCTGCTTGCAGAGGTTGCTGGTGTGCATGATGACCCACAACTGGTACGCATAGCTGATGCGTACCAGTCCAGCACCGGAGACCTCAGCCAGGTAGTGGGGCTCCTCAGAGACATGAAACAGCAGCAGGCTGCCCATCATGCCCGCTTGGACTCTCACATGTCCCACGTGGAGTCACACATGTCCCGCGTGGACTCACACATGTCCGCGTGGAGTCCAAGTGGGATGCACTGCATGAGATGACGGCGGTGCACAGGGACATTTTACAATGCCTCCGCCAGATGAACAGCAACCAGTCCACACCTCCCTGTGTGCCAACAACATCTGGTGCCGAACAAACTGCAACTGCCACAGGGAGGGAGGATGACTCTGGCGGAGAGTCCCCTGCACCGCAGCAGCCTGCACTTGAGGGGCCCCCCCCAAAGAAGAGGGGTCGTCCGAGGAGGGGCAAGTGAGAGGCCGATGGCCAAGCGCAACTCCCAGGAAGCCTGAACCTGTTCTGGATGTTCACCTTTGTGCACAGACTGTTCACCCTGTTGACGGCAACACTACTCCCACACATTACATGGGGAGTACAAGTTGGACCAATGTGTCAGACAACTGTGGCCCCGATACTGGGGATTCTGTCTACCAGGACTTTCAATTCACCTAGGAACTTCGGATTGCAAGATTTATGTACAGCACTACCCATCCTATGCACTATTCACACAAATGTATCACAATAAACACACTAATACACCATACTTGCCTCTGTTGTGATTCCAACGTGGGTGCTGTTATGGGGATGATGAACTGCAAAATTACACTGTGTATGCGAACTGCAACAGCAAGGACAACACAGGCATGTGAGTAAAGGCAACGTGACACATATGAGGGAGACACACCACCAGGGCTACACAACACATACACACCTAGGCCATCTGACTCATTGCCTACACTGATGTTGCCAGGGAAGACGGTGCAATGCACAGACACCACACCCATTCCCAGTTGTAGTCAAGTAGCCCACAGGTGCAGTAAGCAAATGGCAGTCAAATGTGTGACCACAGACAACGCACATCACAAAGTGAAGCACAGGTTTATTACACAGTTGCAACATGTCGTAACCACTACAGATGCAAGGTAATCCCACCTGGCAGCGGGCACACCGTCAACAACTGTAGACGGAAGGAAGTCCATGGGTGTGGCGCACATCACCTGTAGGGACACAACAGCTACCACCCTGGAAGTGCAATCACGTCGTCGGTGGACACAGTTGACCAAACGAATCTGAAAGTACCCTGTGAAGGACAGAAATGACACACAGTCAAAAGCAATGGAGTACAGGACAGAACAGCAAAACTCATGCACAATACATGTTACAAGATACCCACCCAGAACCAAGTTAGCATGTCAACACTGTTGGGGAGTACAGACCACCTGTAAGCACACATCGCAACACACATCCAGTCAAGTAGCCCATGGACACACTCCAACAGCACCAGAGCACCACCTACACATCATGCCAACTCACATCATTGACATGACACCTCAGGATACTCACATTCAGCTAAAGAAGTTGGTGATGAGCTGTGTGCGGACATCACCCTCATCATCATCATCATCGTCATCGTCACTGGCATCGTGGTCCAGGCCAGGATCCTCCACAGGTGGCGGATGTTGGTCATTGTCATCCTGGATGAGAGGCAACTCCTTCCGCACTGCCAGGTTGTGGAGCATGCAGCAGACGATGATAATCTTGCACACTTTCGCAGGGGCATATGGGAGGGACCCTCCGGTCTTGTCCAGGCAGCGGAAGCGGCTCTTCAGGAGACCAAATGTCCGCTCAATCACTCTCCTGGTCCGACCATGTGCCTCATTGTAGCGCATCTGGGCTGGTGTCACAGGGTTCCTGAGGGGTGTCAGCAACCACGGCATGTTGGGGTATCCCGAGTCACCTACGGACAGACAAGTGCACATTAGCTGACTTGGAAAAGTGGGCGGAATACTACAGATCAGATCACACACAATGGCACAAAGTCAGTACACACCGACAATCCAGGCACGCTGGTTCTGCATCTGTGCCATCATCCTGGGGATGCGACTACTCCTCATCACAAAGGCATTGTGTGCTGAACCAGGGAAACTGGCACACACGTGTGTGATGGTCATGTCTGCAAGACACACCACCAGTGCATTGACCGAGTGGTAGTGCTTGCGGTTCCTGTAGGCCTGCTCCTGGGCCTGTGGTGGTACCAAAGCCACATGTGTCCCATCAATGGAGCCAATGACATGCGGCATCCTCCCCAGGGCATAAAAGTCACTCTTCACGTCAGTGAGGCGTCGCAGTCTAGGGAAATAGATGTACCGGTTCAGGAATAGCAACATTGCCGCCAAAACATCGCGGAGCACACGGCTCAACATGGTCTGTGACATCCCACCAGCAGTCGCCACAGTATGTTGGAAGGTACCGGTGGCAAAGAAGTGTAGGGCTGCCATCACCTTGTGGGTCAGCGCTGTAGGATACGGCCGGCCAGGCTGCAAATGTGGGGACAACTGCACTGCCAAATCCTCAATCAGCTGCCTGGTGAAGCGGTACCGTCGGATGCTGTCCCGTTCCACCATCGTTGCCAGGTCTGGGAATGGTCGATGGACAGCAGGAGCCCTGCAGTGCAGAGGAGAAGTAAGCAAGATTGTCAGTCACCCCACATATGCGGCATTGAACACACTCAATATCCCAACATACATCATTATGAGGCACAACTACATGAAGTGTGCAGTTCCGTAAGGACATGTATGGTACATACATGGCCAACATCTGTCAACAAGGTCCAACAGGTGGCATCAATTAGTCCCAGGTTGGCCCATTGGATATCATGAGGCCGTGTCACAGTTCCCATCTCCTGCTGCCGTGTCACAATCACCCCCCACAGTGACATGTGAGGACAGATGTGCCCCAGGCACCACAGCTCAACGACAGGTACATTCCCAGGGACCCTGTATTGCCACATGGACACTGGCATTACATGGAGTATCATGTATACACCACAGCAAAACAACCATGACCCCCACAGGTAGTGGTCCCACTTGCCACGGCAGGACAGACATGGACGTCTGTGACACACACACGCACAACATCAAAGTCCATGCACACACAACGTGGATGTGGAGACTGTCTCCCATTGTGCACATGAAATCAGAGACATTGTAAACACTACATGCACAAAGACTGTGGAGGACCATCACTATTGTGCCACTGGGACACCCTGGCTCAAACATACCGTCCCACATGGGACTCACGGGGTATGTGACATGACATACACATACACCACCGTGAAATGTGACCATGGCACATGCACAGATATGAACAGTTGCACATCACAGTGGTCATGTACACGTAACACCCAGGATCCTGTCCCCATGAACACGTGCACAGCCTGGGGGTGGCTGCCCACAGGTGACACCCACAGGACAACATGTACACCAACATACACACAATAGGAAATGCAGCCTTACATGCCTTATGATAAAGTTTGGACAGGCTGTCGTGATGTAGGTGTGCCCCTCACTCCCTGGGAGCTATCTGTGGCTGGCATATGTCCATCTGAGACAGGCATGCTGACATATGCCAGTCACATGTACAGTGATGCGTTGAACAGCAATGGACCGATCGGTGCCCCGGCCGGCCCATTGCATTCAATGTGTGCGGGTACGCGTTGTACCCCTGTACGCGTTGTACCGCAATGGACCGATCGGTGCCCCCGGCCGGCCCATTGCATTCAATGTGTGCGGGAACGCGTTGTACCCCTGTACGCGTTGTACTGCAATGGACCGATCGGTGCCCCGGCCGGCCCATTGCATTCAATGTGTGCGGGTACGCGTTGTACCCTGATGCAGCGTTGTACTGCAATGGACCGATCGGTGCCCCGGCCGGCCCATTGCATTCAATGTGTGCGGGTACGCGTTGTACCCCTGTACGCGTTAGTACTGCAATGGACCGATCGGTGCCCCGGCCGGCCCATTGCATTCAATGTGTGCGGGTACGCGTTGTACACCTGTACGCGTTGTACTGCAATGGACCGATCGGTGCCCCGGCCGGCCCATTGCATTCAATGTGTCGCGGGTACGCGTTGTACCCCTGTGCAGCGTTGAACTGCAATGGACCGATCGGTGCCCCGGCCGGCCCATTGCATTCAATGTGTGCGGAGTACGCGTTGTATCCTGTACGCGTTGTACTGCAATGGACCGATCGGTGCCCCGGCCGGCCCATTGCATTCAATGTGTGCGGAGTGCAGCGTTGTACCCCTGTACGCGTTGAACTGCAATGGACCGATCGGTGCCCCGGCCGGCCCATTGCATTCAATGTGTGCGGGTACGCGTTGTACCCTGTACGCGTTGTACTGCAATGGACCGATCGGTGCCCCGGCCGGCCCATTGCATTCAATGTGTGCGGGTACGCGTTGTACCCTATGCGCGTTGAACTGCAATGGACCGATCGGTGCCCCGGCCGGCCCATTGCATTCAATGTGTGCGGGTACGCGTTGTACCCCTGTGCGCGTTGTACTGCAATGGACCGATCGGTGCCCCGGCCGGCCCATTGCGTTGTACCCTGTACGCGTTGAACTGCAATGGACCGATCGGTGCCCCGGCGGCCCATTGCATTCAATGTGTGCGAGTGCGCGTTGTACCCCTGTGCGCGTTGTACTGCAATGGACCGATCGGTGCCCCGGCCGGCCCATTGCATTTAATGTGTGCGGGTACGCGTTGTACCCCTGTACGCGTTGAACTGCAATGGACCGATCGGTGCCCCGGCCGGCCCATTGCATTCAATGTGTGCGGGTACGCGTTGTACCCCTGTACGCGTTGTACTGCAATGGACCGATCAGTGCCCCGGCCGGCCCATTGCATTCAATGTGTGCTGGGTACGCGTTGTACCCCTGTACGCGTTGTACCGCAATGGACCGATCGGTGCGCACCCATTGACAATGGCCTTGCCTGGCAACGGACGCGTTTTCGAATTTCGAGCGAGTCGGTTGCTGGAAAATCAGTTGGTCACCCACAACAATGTTGCAAAATCATGTATGTCATGAAGTTGAAGATTTGAAGGATGCTGTGGGCGTGTTTTGGTGCTGCTATTCCATGGATTGGCCAGATTCAGAAGATGCTAACGACTTGGACCTATCACTTTGGACACAAGGGACAGTATCTGCCTCTCCAGCACATATATATTGCTGGCTGTTCCCCTGAGAGCTCACTTGCCTGCACTACATGCTCCAGGACGACATCTGCCACTGCACTGCTGCTGTCTCTGCCCCTCTGGACCCTGCAATGGCACGTACTGTGGAGAGAGCCCCAGCCTTCAGCCTTGAGGAGAACCAGGCCCTGCTGGACAGCCTACTTCCACAGTACAGCAAGCTGTATGGGACACCAGGGGAGCAGGTGAGTGTTCTGTGCACTGCCTGTCTGAATGTGCATATTGTCTGACTAGCAAGGCTGAAAGTCTGCACGCCACTGGCTAGCAAGCTCACTGAGTAGTTGTCACCCCCATAGTGTGTAGTGACATGCACTGGACAGGTATGGTGCAGTGACAGTGCATTTGAACAAGGTTTTACTTCCCATGCAATGATACCATGTAGTGACGTCTGGCAAACTGTCCATGGGCAGCTTTGCACTGCCTGTGTACATCATGTGCCCCTGTGATTGAGACATGTATATACAACTGTGTCATGCACGGATATGTTGCATGTGTAGTAATGGCCTTTTCACTTTGTCATCCTGACAGGTTAATGCCCATCGGAAGCAGGAGATCTGGAAGGACATCGTCCGGGCTGTCCGGTCCGTGGGGGTCTACAAGTGCCGGATCCGCAACTGCCAGAAGAGGTGGCAGGACCTTCGGGGCTGGACCCGGAGGATTGCACGGGTCCAGCTGAAGCTGTCGCCTCCTCGCAGGAGGGGCGGAACACGGACCCTGACCCCCACATGCTCCAGATCCTGGCGGTGGTGTTTCCAGACCTGGATGGGCAGCTGAAGGCCAGACAGCAGCAAGGAGGGGGTGAGTCAAAGACTGCACTGTGAACTCTGTATTACATGCTTTGTGCCCTCCTCTGGCCTGGTTCAACTGCCACAGTGCAGCAGTCATGTTGTCCAGGAGCCATGTCCCTCTATTGTGCACTGCCCACTGCTCATCTGATACCCAGGTGTGGCCCTTACATTCAGGGAATTGTGTCACTTGGGACTGTGTCCTTGCAGTTTGCTTCACTAAAGGTGGGGGTGTGAGAAGTTGGCCTGGTATATGCTGTTCACTAATTAAAGTGGACACCTTGCACCAGGGCAAATCGACTCTTATGGTAGATAGGTTTAAGACAACCTTTTAAAGAAAGCTATCCTAGTGGTAGCTGTGGAGAGCAGCCTTCAGGCTAAGTCTCGGAGGGATGTAAAGCAGCTTGTTTTACCATATAATCTCTTGAATCACCAAATGAAAAGACACCACACAGGTATATATATCAAATATATATGTATTTATTTCTAAATAACTCTCTACTAATCTCTTTATGAGATTAGAAGACAAACATATGCACAAATCAACGTTTCTCAATAAGTTAAGCACAAAATATGGCTGGGGCCCTAGGGGCGTACCAGACCATATACTAAGTAAGAGACTTAGAAACAACGACTTGCAAGGAGACAAGGCCTAGGGCCTTCAGAAGTGCTGGGGCCTCACGAAACCACCCAAGGCAGGTAAGTAAAGGACCCACGGGGGACGCGTGCAGTGTGGATACACAGGCGCGAATCGCCGTTAACTTCAATGGGGCAAGTCGCGGTTGGAAATAAAGAGTTTTAGGATACTTCGGGAGAACCTACAAGCAAGTCACTTACAGGGTAAGTAGTTCTAGGGCCCACACCCACAGGAGCACCGTAGTGCTGGAGTTACCTCACCCAGGGAAGCCGGGTGCACAGGTGTCCTTTGGTGTCGGGTCGCGGCGTCGCTTTCAATGGCGAACAAAGAAGACTTGCTGCTTGCGGGAGCTGAAGAAGTGTCCGGTGGAATCCAAGCCTGGATTCTGAAGAAGGATGACCTGAAAGCAGAGGGGACAGTGTTCAAAGTCACTTGGCAGTGACCCGGGGCAAGGAAGATGGATGCCCACCGTCGTCGGTCGCTTCAGGTCGGTTGCGGGTGCCTTGACTCTTCAGCCACGTGGTCCAGGAGGCGTCGACGACGACCAGGAGCTGGATTCGGTGTGTCCCTCGACGTCTGCAGCTGACTGCGGTGTCGGCAACTCGATCGGAGCCAACAAGCCTTGGCAGCCGCAAGTCTCGGGGAGATGAAGAAAAGTCGATGGCGCAGACCAGCAAGGTCTGTGGAACTCACCCAGCGAGGGTAAGTCAGGGCAGGCCTGGAGCAACCAGGGGAGCCCTTTGGTTTCTTTAAGAAGTCTTCTGGGGACCCACAAGCCAGCGGGCAAGGGATCGCGAAGACACCTCGGGCGGAATCACTCAACAGGGGCCCACGGTCACTCGGGACGGTGTAGGCCTCTGATCTTCGGAGGGATTCCTGCTGGAGGTCGGGACCACACGTGGTCCAAAGCACAAGTTCGTAGAACGTTGTGAAGGGGTTGCACTCGACAATAGTGCACGGTACCCAGGGGTCGCGGTTCCTCGTTACTCGTGGGGTCCACTTGCCTCAGCTTCGCTGGGGACTCACGATGGCCTGGGAGAGGTCAGGAAATCCACTTCTTGGGCTGCAGGGACTTCGGACTCCGGCGGGAGCGGCGTAGTTTGCGACCGTCGTTGTCGTTTTGGTGCCTGCCAAGCAGGGGAGTCACTCCTTGACTCCAAGGGAGATTCTTCTGTCTTCCAAAGGTAGTGGAACGTCGAAGGGCCAGGATTCTTCTGTAGAGCGTCGTCCAGGGGTTATCTGCTTTGCAATGGCAAGGTTCCCCTCTTATACTAAAAGAGGGGATGGACTAGCTCTATGACCCCACCTATGGGAGGGTCAAGGGAGGGGTGGCTACACCCACTTCCCTTTGTCCAGTTTCGCGCCAGAGCAGGGGCAGGTAGCCCCTGAGCTGGTTTGAACTGGCATATGCACAGAGGAGCCTTCTGCTCCCCCAGTGCAGGACTTCAAAGCACTCTAAGAGTGCACCCACCCAGCCCCAATACACTAAACCCTGTCTGGAAGGTGGTTACACCTCCCTGTGACAGGATGCCTATTGTTGGGCTTCCTCCACTGTGAGTTTCGGTCATCAGCAGGAGGGCAGCCCAGTGTCTGTGACTGGTGGCATCCATTTTGTGATGCCAGGGCTCTTTAGGATTCTACCGCGTTTCCACAGCAGGTACATGTCTTATCCCTCTAGAAGGGTGGAATGCTACCTCCGCCGCCAAGATTGGCGGGGGGTAGTATTCCAAGATGTTTGACACCAAACACGACATGTTTTGATGCAGCCATTCCAAAGTTAGCATTTACCGCGAGGATATAATGCACTTAATAGTATATGGTTTAACCGCATCCACAAACAGCACCAGAGAATAGACTCTGAGAGCTGCAGAGGGGCCCTGCTCAGGCAGAGGCACCCCCTCACATAGAAGCCAAGCACCCTGCCCTCAGGATTGATAGGGCCTGCCTTAGGGGTGACTGATAGGTTTATATGTGTGTGCAGGAGAGATATAGGTAACCTATATCTCAGTGAGGAGTGCTAGCACCACCTCACCCAGGCTGCAGTAGCAGGCCTGTGGTGTCAGATTTAGACTGCTTCCCAGGGGTGGCATAACACATGCTGCAGCCCCTGGTAGGCCTGTGAAGTACCTATGCCCTTGGCACCTAAGGTACCATATACTAGGGACTCATAAGGCACCACAGTATCCAATCACTAGTGCACCTAGAGTGCACTCCATGTCGTTTAGAGAGAACAGAGAGGCTGGGGCCCTGATTGGCAGGGACCCAGCCAGACTATAGCCAGAAACCAGTGCTAACATCAGAAAAAAGTGGGGGCAACATAAGAGGCAGATCCTACTCTCCTACACAACCCCCCAAACGTAGGGACACTAAACTAACCTTGACCAGTTGAGTCTTCGTGTTCAAAGTGGAAATACCTTGAGAGTCCATCTGCATTGGCATGTTGGGTCCCAGGCCTATGTTCCACTGTATAGTCCATCCCCTGTAGGGAAATGGACCACCTCAAAAGTTTTGGGTTTTCACCTTTCATCTGCTTTAGCCATAGGAGGGGCTTGTGGTCAGTCTGAACTATGAAGTGAGTACCAAACAAGTATGGCCTCAGCTTCTTCAGGGCCCAAACCACAGCAAAGGCCTCCCTCTCTATAGCTGACCAACGTTTCTCTCTAGGGGTCAGCCTTCTGCTAATAAAAGCTACTGGCTGGTCTTGACCTTCATCATTCAGTTGAGACAGTACAGCTCCCACACCCAGCTCAGAAGCATCTGTTTGGACAATGAACTTTTTGGTGTAGTCTGGACTCTGTAAGATGGGGGCAGTGCACATGGCCTGCTTTAGGTCTTCAAATGCCTTTTGACAGCTAGCTGTCCACTGAACCTTTTTTGGCATTTTCTTAGAGGTAAGATCATTCAAGGGGTCACTATAGATCCATATCCCTTGACAAACCTCCTATAGTACCCAGTCAGGCCTAAGAAGGCTCTCACCTGTGTCTGGGTGGTTGGAGCAACCCATTCCAGTATGGTTTGGATTTTGCTCTGCAAAGGCTGAACCTGGCCTCCACCTACAAGGTGGCCCAGGTACACAACCTGACTCTGCCCTATCTGGCACTTGGTGGCCTTGATAGTGAGGCCTGCTTTCTGCAGGGCCTCCAAAACATTTCTGAGGTGGACCAGGTGATCCTGCCAGGAGGAACTAAAGACAGCAATATCATCTAGATAAGCTGAGCAATAAGTTTCCATCCCTGCCAGAACTTTATTCACCAACCTCTGAAAAGTGGCAGGTGCATTTTTCAATCCAAAGGGCATCACCACAAAGTGGTAGTGCCCACCAGGAGTCGAAAATGCTGTTTTGGCTTTTGCATCATCAGCTAATCTGATTTGCCAGTAGCCAGCTGTTAGGTCAAATGTGCTTAGATACTTGGCTGAGGCCAAAGTATCAATCAGCTCATCTGCCCTTGGTATGGGATAGGCATCAGTCCTAGTGACTGCATTGAGGCCTCTGTAGTCTACACAAAACCTCATTTCTTTCTTACCACCCTGGGTATGAGGCTTGGGTACCAGGACTACTGGGCTAGCCCAAGGGCTATCTGAAGGCTCAATCACGCCTAACTCCAACATTTTCTGGACTTCAGTCCTGATACAGTCCCTGACATGGTCAGGTTGCCTGTAGATTTTATTCTTGACAGGCAGACTGTCCCCAGTGTCCACCTCATGGGTGCACCAGGTAGTCTGACTAGGGGTCAGGCTAAACATATGTCTAAACTGTTGCAGAACTTGTCTGCACTCAGTTTGCTGATGGTCAGTGAGGCTGCTTGCCAAAGCAACACCATCTACTGACCCATCATCAGGGTTCTGAGAGAGCAGGTCAGGGAGAGGGTCACTCTCCTCCTCCTGGTCCTCATCAGTTGCCATGAGCAAGCCCATGTCAGCCCTGTCAACATATGGCTTCAATCTGTTGACATGAAGCACCCTTAGGGGGCTCCTGGGAGTTCCAAGATTCACCAGATAGGTGACTTCTCCCTTCTGCTCAACTATTGTATGGGGGCCACTCCACTTATCCTGGAGGGCTGCTGGGGCCACAGGCTCCAACACCCACACTTTCTGTCCTGGCTGGTATACAGTCAGCACAGCCTTTGGTCATGCCAAGCTTTTTGTAATTCTTGGCTGGCCTCCAGGTTTTTGGTTGCCTTTTTCATGTACTCTGCCATCCGGGAGCGGAGACCAAGTACATAGTCCATCACATCTTGTTTGGGGGCTTGAGAGGTAACTCCCAGCCCTCTTTTACCAAACATAGTGGACCTCTCACAGGATGCCCAAACAGAAGCTCAAATGGGCTGTAGCCAACCCCCTTCTGTGGAACCTCTCTGTATGCAAACAAAAGGCAAGGAAGAAGAAGGTCCCATTTCCGCCTAAGCTTCTCTGGGAGTCCCTTAATCATTCCTTTCAAGGTCTTGTTGAAGCGTTCAACTAAACCATTGCATTGTGGGTGATAGGGGTGGTGAACTTATAAGTTACACCACACTCCTTCCACATTGCTTTCAGATATCCTGACATGAAGTTGGTACCTCTGTCAGAAATGACCTCCTTTGGAAAACCCACTCTGGAGAAAACTCCAATGAGGGCTCTTGCCACCACAGGTGCTGTGGTGGTCCTCAGAGGAATTGCCTCTGGGTACCTGGTGGCATGATCCACTACCACCAGGATAAATCTGTGCCCAGATGCAGTCTGAGGGTCAAGGGGACCAACAATGTCAATCCCTACCCTTTCAAAGGGTACCCCCACCACAGGTAGTGGTATCAGGGGGCCTTTGTTGTGCCACCTGCCTTACCACTGGCTTGGCAAGTGACACAGGAGCGACAAAACTCCTTTGTGTCCTCTGACATATGTGGCCAATGAAAATGTGGAACAAGCCTGTCCCAGGTCTTGTTTTGGCCCAAGTGTCCTGCCAAAGGGATATCATGTGCTAAGGTCAAGAGGAACCCCTAAACTTCTGAGGTATTACCAACCTCCTGGTGGCTCCAGGGGCTGGGTCTCTACCCTCAGAGTATAGGAGTCCCTCATCCCAATAAACTTTATGGGACCCACTAGCACTCCCAGCAGCCTCAGCAGCAGCCTGCTGTCTGAGGGGTTCAAGGGAGGGCAGCACTGTTGCTCCTTACTCAGATCTTCCCTGGAAGGGCCCCCTGCCCCCAAGAACTCAACCTGGTCAGGTTCAAGTTCCTCTGGGGCAGTTCCTTCTTCAGGTTCTGCTTCACCTCCCTCTGGAAGTGAATCCTTGATCTGAGACAGAGGGGAAGGCACTGCCTTAACCCTACTGCTCCTCCTCTTGGGAAGCATCTGGTCCATTGTTCCAGGATCCAGAGCTGGTTCAGTGTCATGCATTCTTGCTTGTGACCTGGTCACAGCAAATACCTCTGCAGGGATGCCCAACATCTCAGCATGAGTCCATAACTCTACTTCAGACCAGGCTGAAGTCTCTAGATCATTGCCCAATAGACATTCTACAGGGAGGTCTGCACTGACTACAACCTTCTTGAGGCCAGTTACCCCTCCCCAGGAGAAATTCACACCTGCCAGACTATGGTTGGTCTGGACATTGCTTGCATTGGTCACCTGGTACATTTCACCCAGGATGATCTGTCCAGGGTCCACTAGGTCCTCTGCCACCATGGTGACACTAGCACCTGTGTCCCTAAATGCCAAAGCCTGTTTGCCATTTATCAAAGGCTGCTGTTTGTACTTGCCCAGATTACTGGGGCTTACTAGGAAGGACATATCAATGTTTCCCTCACAAATCAGCATTGCCTGAGTGGTCACTCTGACTAGGTCAGAATCCACTTCAGAACCCAGGGTCAACCCTACTACACCCTTATTCTGTGTACCACCTCCACCAGTAGCTGAGCTAGGGGCACAGTTGCCTTAGGGGCAGGAGTGGTGGTGGTTTGGTCTTTGGACTTGGTACAATCAGAAGTCCAGTGCCCTTTCTGTTTACAGAATTTGCACCAGGGCTTCTTTTGGCCTTTTCCCTTGTTGGACTGTGACTCCCCACCAGATGCAGATTTTTGGGGCCCTTGTGAAGACTTCTGGTCTTTTGACTTATCCCCACCTTTCTCAGAGCCTTTAGGATCTTGCTTCTTAGTGTCACCCCCTTGGTTCTGGGTTTTATGCCTCACCCTGGTTCTGACCCATTTGTCTGCCTTCTTTCCCAATTCTTGGGGAGAGGTCAGATCAGAGTCCACCAGGTACTGATGCAACAACTGGTTCTGGCAATTATTTAGGATCTGTTCTCTCATCATCAGATTATACAATCCCTTGAAATCAGTAACCCTACTGCCAACCAGCCAACCCTCTAGAGCCTTGGTTGCACAATCAACAAAGTCAGTCCAGTCCTGAGTCTGTGCCTTCTGGGTATCTCTGAACTTCAACCTGTACTGCTCAGTGGTTAAGCCAAACCCATCTATCAGTGCACTCTTCAGGACCTCATAATCATCAGCATCCTCCTCTCTAACAGTGAGGAGCTTGTCTCTTCCTTTATCTGAAAAGGAGAGCCACAAGATTGCTGCCCACTGCTTTTGGGGGACCTGCTGTACTCTACAGGCCCTCTCCATAGCAGTTATCCACTTGTGGATATCATCCCCACTCTGGTAGGGAGGAACAACCTTGCTCAGGTTCCTATGGTCAGGAATATATTCTCTGCCTCTAGGGACACTGTTGCTGCCACCAGGGGGTTCTAACCCCTCTTTTCTAGAAGCTCT
Source organism: Calotriton arnoldi (assembly GCA_963921515.1). NCBI lineage: Eukaryota > Metazoa > Chordata > Amphibia > Caudata > Salamandridae > Calotriton > Calotriton arnoldi. The sequence continues at coordinate 889,880 of CAWUFW010002160.1, forward strand.
CTGGATCTCCAGGGCTTCCCTATCCAGTGCCAACTGCTTGGTTCTGAGGGCCACTCTGGCTTCCTCATACTGGAGCAGTTTGCACCTTCTCTCAGAGGAGGTCTCTCTTAAGGAAAAGTATGAGCTCCTCTGCTGGACAAATTCTCTGCCAGAGTGATAAGAGTGGTCAGATTCCCTGGAAGGGGATCTGTGCCTCTCCTCCTCTCTGTCAGTTCTCTTAGGGAGAATTCCTCTGTCCTTTTCAGGCCCCTTGGAGCCTGGCCCTTCAATCACAGAGTCTTGGTCATTCTGATTTTCATCATCTGACCCAGATACTATGACTGACCCACCCACTGATTCAAACCCTTTAGCTCCTAGAGCCAATCTAAGGTCATCTGCTGTCAGCAGATCTATCAGGTGGAGTGTTGAGGGACTCTGTCCTAGTCTCAGGTGTCTGTCAACACACATGGCTCTCAAGTCAGAGAAAGCCATGTCCTTATACTGAGGCTGAGTGGATCCACTGGGTCCACCCTTTAAGGACATTCTAGTGTTGTGCAGTGTTGTACTACCTACACTAGTTTGTGGCCTACTGATCCTAGCTTGAGCTGTGGAAAGGGTGTGCTATCCCTTGGCACACAGCTCTAAGTTCAGTAGAACTTATTGATACTAAGCTTGACTTTATATGTACCTTGAGTACCTATAATGGTTTTCAGTTAGTAATTCAAATAGAGATTTTCTGGTAAAACAATGGCAAGCTGGAATCCCACACGCTGCCCACCAATGTGAGAAGTTGGCCTGGTATATGCTGTTCACTAATTAAAGTGGACACCTTGCACCAGGGCAAATCGACTCTTATGGTAGATAGGTTTAAGACAACCTTTTAAAGAAAGCTATCCTAGTGGTAGCTGTGGAGAGCAGCCTTCAGGCTAAGTCTCGGAGGAATGTAAAGCAGCTTGTTTTACCATATAATCTCTTGAATCACCAAATGAAAAGACACCACACAGGTATATATATCAAATATATATGTATTTATTTCTAAATAACTCTCTACTAATCTCTTTATGAGATTAGAAGACAAACATATGCACAAATCAACGTTTCTCAATAAGTTAAGCACAAAATATGGCTGGGGCCCTAGGGGCGTACCAGACCATATACTAAGTAAGAGACTTAGAAACAACGACTTGCAAGGAGACAAGGCCTAGGGCCTTCAGAAGTGCTGGGGCCTCACGAAACCACCCAAGGCAGGTAAGTAAAGGACCCACGGGGGACGCGTGCAGTGTGGATACACAGGCGCGAATCGCCGTTAACTTCAATGGGGCAAGTCGCGGTTGTAAATAAAGAGTTTTAGGATACTTCGGGAGAACCTACAAGCAAGTCACTTACAGGGTAAGTAGTTCTAGGGCCCACACCCACAGGAGCACCGTAGTGCTGGAGTTACCTCACCCAGGGAAGCCGGGTGCACAGGTGTCCTTTGGTGTCGGGTCGCGGCGTCGCTTTCAATGGCGAACAAAGAAGACTTGCTGCTTGCGGGAGCTGAAGAAGTGTCCGGTGGAATCCAAGCCTGGATTCTGAAGAAGGATGACCTGAAAGCAGAGGGGACAGTGTTCAAAGTCACTTGGCAGTGACCCGGGGCAAGGAAGATGGATGCCCACCGTCGTCGGTCGCTTCAGGTCGGTTGCGGGTGCCTTGACTCTTCAGCCACGTGGTCCAGGAGGCGTCGACGACGACCAGGAGCTGGATTCGGTGTGTCCCTCGACGTCTGCAGCTGACTGCGGTGTCGGCAACTCGATCGGAGCCAACAAGCCTTGGCAGCCGCAAGTCTCGGGGAGATGAAGAAAAGTCGATGGCGCAGACCAGCAAGGTCTGTGGAACTCACCCAGCGAGGGTAAGTCAGGGCAGGCCTGGAGCAACCAGGGAGCCCTTTGGTTTCTTTAAGAAGTCTTCTGGGGACCCACAAGCCGGCGGGCAAGGGATCGCGAAGACACCTCGGGCGGAATCACTCAACAGGGGCCCACGGTCACTCGGGACGGTGTAGGCCTCTGATCTTCGGAGGGATTCCTGCTGGAGGTCGGGACCACACGTGGTCCAAAGCACAAGTTCGTAGAACATTGTGAAGGGGTTGCACTCGACAATAGTGCACGGTACCCAGGGGTCGCGGTTCCTCGTTACTCGTGGGGTCCACTTGCCTCAGCTTCGCTGGGGACTCACGATGGCCTGGGAGAGGTCAGGAAATCCACTTCTTGGGCTGCAGGGACTTCGGACTCCGGCGGGAGCGGCGTAGTTTGCGACCGTCGTTGTCGTTTTGGTGCCTGCCAAGCAGGGAGTCACTCCTTGACTCCAAGGGAGATTCTTCTGTCTTCCAAAGGTAGTGGAACGTCGAAGGGCCAGGATTCTTCTGTAGAGCGTCGTCCAGGGGTTATCTGCTTTGCAATGGCAAGGTTCCCCCTCTTATACTAAAAGAGGGGATGGACTAGCTCTATGACCCCACCTATGGGAGGGTCAAGGGAGGGGTGGCTACACCCACTTCCCTTTGTCCAGTTTCGCGCCAGAGCAGGGGCAGGTAGCCCCTGAGCTGGTTTGAACTGGCATATGCACAGAGGAGCCTTCTGCTCCCCCAGTGCAGGACTTCAAAGCACTCTAAGAGTGCACCCACCCAGCCCCAATACACTAAACCCTGTCTGGAAGGTGGTTACACCTCCCTGTGACAGGATGCCTATTGTTGGGCTTCCTCCACTGTGAGTTTCGGTCATCAGCAGGAGGGCAGCCCAGTGTCTGTGACTGGTGGCATCCATTTTGTGATGCCAGGGCTCTTTAGGATTCTACCGCGTTTCCACAGCAGGTACATGTCTTATCCCTCTAGAAGGGTGGAATGCTACCCCCGCCGCCAAGATTGGCGGGGGGTAGTATTCCAAGATGTTTGACACCAAACACGACATGTTTTGATGCAGCCATTCCAAAGTTAGCATTTACCGCGAGGATATAATGCACTTAATAGTATATGGTTTAACCGCATCCACAAACAGCACCAGAGAATAGACTCTGAGAGCTGCAGAGGGGCCCTGCTCAGGCAGAGGCACCCCCTCACATAGAAGCCAAGCACCCTGCCCTCAGGATTGATAGGGCCTGCCTTAGGGGTGACTGATAGGTTTATATGTGTGTGCAGGAGAGATATAGGTAACCTATATCTCAGTGAGGAGTGCTAGCACCACCTCACCCAGGCTGCAGTAGCAGGCCTGTGGTGTCAGATTTAGACTGCTTCCCAGGGGTGGCATAACACATGCTGCAGCCCCTGGTAGGCCTGTGAAGTACCTATGCCCTTGGCACCTAAGGTACCATATACTAGGGACTCATAAGGCACCACAGTATCCAATCACTAGTGCACCTAGAGTGCACTCCATGTCGTTTAGAGAGAACAGAGAGGCTGGGGCCCTGATTGGCAGGGACCCAGCCAGACTATAGCCAGAAACCAGTGCTAACATCAGAAAAAAGTGGGGGCAACATAAGAGGCAGATCCTACTCTCCTACAGGGGGACAGCATCTGTTTCCCTAACTCTGTTGTGGGCATCATGGGTGGGTCCATTGTTCACACAATGCCTGTGTTCGGACATGTAATCTGCGTGTTGCTTTGATATGCGGTCCACTTGCTGAGCCACCACATGTGCCTGGGGTATGTGGCACACGCCCATGCAGCGGGTGGGAACAATGTTTGGGCCCCAGGAGTGTGCAGATTACGTGTGTCACACATACATAGCCAGCTATCCACTGTCCAGGGCTCATCCCTCATTCATGTGGGGCAGGACAGTCATGCCTACTCCAGGCCATGCAATGCACTCTGTACTCCCACTCCCGTGTATCAGCTGACACATTGTGCGCAGGTGTCTGCCTCTGTGTCAGTGTGCTGTGGATTAGTTGCCAGGACTGCTGGGGTGTTTCTTGGTAGGGGCTCAGCATGCCCCTGGAGATGTGACCATAGGAGACGATACTTGTGTGTCACATAGGTGTCTGATCAGCTGCCCGTGCAGACTGGGGTATGCGAATGTGAAGTTCAGGCAGCTGTTCCCCATTCACAGCAGATTGTGAGGGGCTCAGGTTCAGAGGGTAGTGTCACAGGTCTCCCATATGTCCAATAGGTATGACCTGGACAGATGAGGGTTAAGATGATGTGTTGTGTGGGGGATGTACATGTGCACTTGTGCAGCTCCAGGACTTACATTCCCCATGACCTACTATTGTGACACAGTGCATAGTGTTGTTGTCTGGCTGCCAAGTCATACATCACTGAGACAGTGATGTATGACTTAGCAGTCATGCCTCTGCCATGGCATGTGTCAACTTATTGGTGGTCCTGCAGGGGAGTGACATGTGCTACATGCACACCATTGTGGCGATGGCTATCAGGACATGGGTGCATCATGGTGTCTGTCGCTGGTATGCATCACATGCATTTCCTATTTGACTCTGGGCATCCCTTTCATCCGGAAACCTGTACTGACTCAGTGGCAAGAGCTGTGATGTGTGCATGTCCACATGCCACACCGTGTCCTCTGCACTGTCCAACTACTGTGTACTTGGTGCATGTGTCCACACTGGGGTGTTGCAATCCAACAGACACCAGACAGATGGGTGCAAGGCCATGTGGGATGTGAGTGCCATGCTTGGCATCAGACTGACAATTGGCTTCTCCTGTTCAGTTAGGGCACTTTTAGCAATGTACAACTAATGATGCCAGGGCTTGCTCTGTAATGTGCTGTGCTCACAGTGGTGTGTGCGTTTGGTGCAGGTGACTGATGTCTGTCTGTTTCCCCATTGTTTGCAGATACATCCACGGCCACGGAAGGGGACAGCTCCACGGACCAGGAGGAGCCAGAGAGCCAGACTGGGTCAGCAGCCGAGGAGTGGTCGGAGGGACCCAGTGGCACGGAGGGCGAGGGGAGCCACACCGAGGAGTCCTCAGCACCATCCACCTCAGCTGAGGACCAGAGCAACTCGGAGGATGACTCCCTTATGGAGGCGGGTGTCAGCAGCCACCACACCCCAGCTAGTGTTGCTGTCCCCGCCACCACCAGCACCACCACCGCCCTCCCATCGGCTCCCATTCCCCAGGTCCGTGGAGGCTCCGATGTTCGGGAGCGTGTCTCCTTTGGGCCAGGCACCGCACCCCCTGCCCCTGTGTCCCCTGCTGCCCTGAGTGAGGAGTCTGTGTACCTCCTTCGTCAGCTCCATGTAGGGCAGACAGCCATGCTGAGTGTCCTCCATGCGCACACCGCTCTGTTGTCTCAGCTGGTGTCGTTCATGGAGGGCATCTCATCGGGCATGTCTGACCTACAGAGGGGCAATAGGTCCATGGACTCCTCCCTGACGGCAGCAGTGTCCCTCCTCAGACAGTCCCTCACCCCTCCTGCCTCTGCTCCATCCACACTCCCCAGCACCTTACCCGTCCCAAGCACACACACACCGGCACAGGCACACACCAGCACACACACGTCCAGCACACAGACACACACGCCACAAACAAAACGCACACGCACGCACAGTCAGGGGACTGAAACCAGACTCACAGGGGATGGGGCCCTGGTACACACACACGCATCCACGGGCACTGCGCAGTCCTCAGTTGCCTCTCCCTCCAAAACACCCTCCCTTGCCTCACCTGCAACCCCAAAGACCAAGCGCCTCTTCCTCAGTGACCTCGGCCTCTTCCCCTCCGATCCAGCTGCTCCAGCATCCAGGGGGAAGAGGAAGCCCCCCCCCCCCACGGAGCAGAGTGCCCCTCGCCCCCGGACACCCTCCCCAGGCGCAGACAGACTGAGGCCCCCACCCGCAAGTCCCCCGGAGTGGTAAGAGCAAGACCCCGCCGCCGCCCTGCAGCTCAAGCACCAAGCCTCCTTCCTCCATCCCTCAGGCCCCCACTCCACAGGTGCCCCCACCACACCCTGCCCCAGGTTCCCCCACCCACAGATATACCATCCCCAAGAGGATCCGGCCTTCTCCCCCTGCCACTTGCTCTCCCGGCACCACACCCCCCGCTGCACTTGCTTGTGCCACTGATGTGGTGAGGGTGTCCTCCCCCTCTGTCCAGCCCACCTTGCCTGTTCCCCATTCTCCTCCCCTGGTGGTAGGCACTGCAGTGGAGTCCACTACCACCCTGTCTGACTTGGGCACTGCAGTGGCGGACCTGTCCACTCCATCTGCAGGGTCCACTGCAGTCGTGCCGGCACCCACAACATCTGAGCCATGCCCCCAGTTGTGCCGGCACACACCATGTCAGACACCTCCACTGCAGTTGTCAGTGGCTCTCCAGCACCCACCACCCCTTCCCTGCTTCCTCCTGGTGAGCCCTGATCCTGTCCCTGCAGTGACTGGCCTACCCCCGGTTGCCCCTCCTAGTGGATTGTCCCTGGTTTTGTGCAGGCATGTGTAGGGTGGCATCTGCCACTGTCACCCACTTGTGACTTTGTTGATGGACTGGCCATTGGCCTTTGTTTATTTTCTACCGGACTTCTACTTTTAATGCCACATATGCTGAATAAAGCAACTTTCTGTTCTCTAGTGCTTTTGCTTCTGATGTACATGATGCTGATGATGCTAACCATGCCCTTGCTGCAGTGATGGTGATATTTGGTCTCATGATAATGAAGTGTTACTGTGCAGGAACCCATGTGGTCCAGGGGGAATGTGTCCTATCCTGTGGTGTATCCATGTCATCCATAGCAGCATCTGAGGGTGTCATGTGTTCAGTATTTGGCAATGGGATTTCCTACTTAGATTGCCTATTTCACATCTGTGGCTTCCACCCCTGCACATCTGTTGTGCCTGCCATTGTTCGATTCGTCTACTTCCCTGACCGTGTGGCCATCTCCAGTGGACATGCAGGTTTGGGCATCAATGGGGAAGGACTCATCTGTGTTGTCAGTGCAACATTGCTATACAAGTGTGTTGGATCTGTGCTGATGATTCCGTTGGCACTTCCATGACCAGGCTGATGTTACGGGAGCCCTCATTTGGTGCTAATTGTTGATTGTGTGACCAAGTGCTCAGCTGACATGATGGGGCCCTACTGAGGCAACATATGGCACAGCTTTCCTCACACAGGAGTGGAGTCCCCTCATGGCAGTGTGTACTCCTGTGACATTGCCTGCGCCCAAGGTGTGTGTTGTATGTGCATGTCTGTGTGTTCACTTCCGTTTAGCTGTGCATGCTGTGATCCCTAGTGTTGTACCTGTTTGTGATGCTAGCTGAGTTGACCTATGTTCACCCAAAGTCTTCTCCCTGGGTTCTCTGTGATGTGGGTGCATGGCACATTACTGGTCATCAGGGTGTCACCCATAGGTGTGTTTGCTGTCAGGGCTGAGTTTGTGTGCAGACGCAGATGGGTCACAGTCAGGTTTCCCCTTGGCACTTGTTGTTTGCCCCTGTCATGTGATTTCCAGTTTGTGTTATCTTTCAGTGATTGTGACACGTTGTGTGTGTGACTGCTGGCACTCCTCAGGGTCCGGGCTGCAATGTTGGTTGTTGTCTATGTGTGTTCTTTGTGGGTGACCTTGGCTTCTTCATTGGTGTGTGACTGTGGCTGGGATCCCATTGGTTGGTGTGGTATTGCCGTCATGTCCATGTACAGCGTAGTGTGCAGTGTGTCAGACATTCAGGAGTCTTGTTGAGTGGCCATGTGTGATGTGTTTCTGCACCTTGGTTCCCACCCACCACCCTGGAATAGTCATGGGTGCATGTGCAATGTCACCAGTGCATGTGTGCTTCACTGCTGCACATTATTGGAGGTCGAGGGTGTGGTGTTGAGTGTGTGCAGATGAGAGTTGTTGCCCGGCTAGGCCCCTGCCTCCATGTTGGGCTTGGCTTACTGGCCATGCTGTTTGATTTGTGCTTGTGTAGGTGTGATGGTAGTTAGTTGCTCAGGACACATGACTGTGGTTCACAGTGTGAACGACATTTAGCTTTGTCATCACAGTGGGATTGTAATGCAGCCCAGGGTCACCACATTGTGGGGGCCCTGGGGGTGGTGCTGTGGTGTGTCTGTGTCTTGCTGTGTCAGTTGCTGTCCCTACGTGCCTGTGTGACATGTGTGATTTGTGCTCCCTCTCATCTGACAATGCCTGCTTGCCCACATAGGGGATTTGGATCCATGAAGTTACCTTTGTGTGGCACTGTATGCACATCTGTATGATTGGTATTCAGGTCTCCTCATGTGTTGTGTGGTTGCCTGGGGACACTGGCACCCACCCCCCTCACCTGTTGTGTATGATGTGCAGTGTGGGTCTGCCTGTTTGTGCATCTGCACCACTGCATTGGCATATCTTGGGTGTGCCATTGGCTGTATGTAGTTTGGTGGGTTTCCCCTGCTGTCCCTGGGACTCCTAGGTCAACGGTCAGCACAATGATCATGGTTTGTGTGTCCCATTGCTGCCATGGTATGGTATCTGTTCACCTCACATCTGCAGTCTCCACAGGGTATCTGCATTTGTGTGCCCATTGGTGCAAATATGTGGGTCTGCATTCTGATGGTCACTTCTGTCATTGATGATTGTTGACGGTGTCAGCCCCCATGGGTGTTGTTTGTCTGCACATGGCCAAAGGTATGTCTTATTTGCACTGCAGTATTTGGCTCCCCCAATTTACGTTGCAATGGGACACATACACTACTTTGCCACTGATGTGTTTGTTGTTCTGTGACCAGGAATCATCCATGCAGTTTGGCAGTTGCACCTCTTTCTTTGTCAACACTTACGTTTTGGTCACTGTGATGATGGGGGTTTGGACCCCATTGCCACAATGTTCAAAATGTGCTTCAGCTATGGACCCCACACTTACATTTTGGTCACTGTGATGATGGGGGTTTGGACCCCATTGCCACAATGTTCAAAATGTGCTTCAGCTATGGACCCCACACTTACCTTTTGGTCACTGTGGTGATGGGGGTTTAGACCCCATTGCCACAATGTTCAAAATGTGCTTCAGCTATGGACCCCACACTTACATATTGGTCACTGTGATGATGGGGTTTTGGACCCCATTGCCACAATGTTCAAAATGTGCTTCAGCTATGGACCCCACACTTACATTTTGGTCACTGTGATGATGGGGGTTTGGACCCCATTGCCACAATGTTCAAAATGTGCTTCAGCTATGGACCCCACACTTACCTTTTGGTCACTGTGGTGATGGGGGTTTAGACCCCATTGCCACAATGTTCAAAATGTGCTTCAGCTATGGACCCCACACTTACATATTGGTCACTGTGATGATGGGGGTTTGGACCCCATTGCCACAATGTTCAAAATGTGCTTCAGCTATGGACCCCACACTTACATATTGGTCACTGTGATGATGGGGGTTTGGACCCCATTGCCACAATGTTCAAAATGTGCTTCAGCTATGGACCCCACACTTACCTTTTGGTCACTGTGGTGATGGGGGTTTAGACCCCATTGCCACAATGTTCAAAATGTGCTTCAGCTATGCACCCCACACTTACATATTGGTCACTGTGATGATGGGGGTTTGGACCCCATTGCCACAATGGTCATGGCCTGCTTGCATTGTGGGTGCCACACACATATATGTGTGGCACATGTGCTAGGGGGTCACATTGTATGTTCAAAGTCATGTTCGGTGTTGTAGGCATTTGACACAGTCTACACACGCTTGTCATGGTGTTGGGGGATGTCTTCTTCTTGCATTCCCTAGGTTGTGGTGTGCTGGTTGTGTCATGCATTGTCCATCCTATGAGTGGGGGTGGTAGTAGTGGTTGGCATCCAGCCCCCCCTGGGTGTGGGTGGTAGTAGTGGTAGGCATCCAGCCCCCCCTGGCTGAGGGTGGTAGTAGTGGTAGGCATCCAGCCCCCCCTGGCTAAGGGTGGTGGTAGGCATCCAGCCCCCGCTGGCTGAGGGTGGTGGTAGGCATCCAGCCCCCCCCTGGGTGAGGGTGGTAGTAGTGGTAGGCATCCAGCCCCCCCTGGGTGAGGGTGGTAGTAGTGGTAGAGCATCCAGCCCCCCTGGCTAAGGGTGGGAGTAGTGGTAGGCATCCAGCCCCCTGGCTAAGGGTGGTGGTAGGCATCCAGCCCCCCTGGGTGAGGGTGGTAGTAGTGGTAGGCATCCAGCCCCCTGGCTAAGGGTGGTGGTAGGCATCCAGCCCCCCTGGGTGAGGGTGGTAGTAGTGGGAGGCATCCAGCCCCCCTGGGTGAGGGTGGTAGTAGTGGTAGGCATCCAGCCCCCTGGCTAAGGGTGGTGGTAGGCATCCAGCCCCCTGGGTGAGGGTGGTAGTAGTGGTAGGCATCCAGCCCCCCTGGGTGAGGGTGGTAGTAGTGGTAGGCATCCAGCCCCCCTGGCTAAGGGTGGTGGTAGGCATCCAGCCCCCCGGGTGAGGGTGGTAGTAGTGGTAGGCATCCAGCCCCCTGGCTAAGGGTGGTGGTGGGCATCCAGCCCCCTGGCTGAGGGTGGTGGTAGGCATCCAGCCCCCTGGGTGAGGGTGGTAGTAGTGGTAGGCATCCAGCCCCCTGGGTGAGGGTGGTAGTAGTGGTAGGCATCCAGCCCCCTGGCTAAGGGTGGTGGTAGGCATCCAGCCCCCTGGGTGAGGGTGGTAGTAGTGGTAGGCATCCAGCCCCCTGGGTGAGGGTGGTCGTAGTGGTAGGCATCCAGCCCCCTGGGTGAGGGTGGTAGTAGTGGTAGGCATCCAGCCCCCCCTGGCTAAGGGTGGTGGTAGGCATCCAGCCCCCCCCTGGGTGAGGGTGGTAGGCATCCAGCCCCCCTGGCTAAGGGTGGTGGTAGGCATCCAGCCCCCCTGGGTGAGGGTGGTAGTAGTGGTAGGCATCCAGCCCCCCTGGGTGAGGGTGGTAGTAGTGGTAGGCATCCAGCCCCCCTGGCTAAGGGTGGTGGTAGGCATCCAGCCCCCTGGGTGAGGGTGGTAGTAGTGGTAGGCATCCAGCCCCCCTGGCTAAGGGTGGTGGTGGTATGCATCCAGCCCCCTGGCTGAGGGGTGGTGGTAGGCATCCAGCCCCCTGGGTGAGGGTGGTAGTAGTGGTAGGCATCCAGCCCCCCTGGGTGAGGGTGGTAGTAGTGGTAGGCATCCAGCCCCCTGGCTAAGGGTGGTGGTAGGCATCCAGCCCCCCTGGGTGAGGGTGGTAGTAGTGGGAGGCATCCAGCCCCCCTGGGTGAGGGTGGTAGTAGTGGTAGGCATCCAGCCCCCTGGGTGAGGGTGGTAGTAGTGGTAGGCATCCAGCCCCCCTGGCTAAGGGTGGTGGTAGGCATCCAGCCCCCTGGGTGAGGGTGGTAGTAGTGGTAGGCATCCAGCCCCCTGGGTGAGGGTGGTAGTAGTGGTAGGCATCCATCCCCCTGGCTAAGGGTGGTGGTAGGCATCCAGCCCCCTGGGTGAGGGTGGTAGTAGTGGTAGGCATCCAGCCCCCCTGGCTAAGGGTGGTGGTGGGCATCCAGCCCCCATGGCTGAGGGTGGTGGTAGGCATCCAGCCCCCCTGGGTGAGGGTGGTAGTAGTGGTAGGCATCCACCCCCCTGGGTGAGGGTGGTAGTAGTGGGAGGCATCCAGCCCCCCTGGCTAAGGGTGGTGGTAGGCATCCAGCCCCCTGGGTGAGGGTGGTAGTAGTGGTAGGCATCCAGCCCCCTGGCTAAGGGTGGGGGTAGGCATCCAGCCCCCTGGCTGAGGGTGGTGGTAGGCATCCAGCCCCCTGGGTGAGGGTGGTAGGCATCCAGCCCCCTGGCTAAGGGTGGTGGTAGGCATCCAGCCCCCCTGGGTGAGGGTGGTAGTAGTGGTAGGCATCCAGCCCCCTGGGTGAGGGTGGTAGTAGTGGTAGGCATCCATCCCCCTGGCTAAGGGTGGTGGTAGGCATCCAGCCCCCCTGGGTGAGGGTGGTAGTAGTGGTAGGCATCCAGCCCCCTGGCTAAGGGTGGTGGTGGGCATCCAGCCCCCATGGCTGAGGGTGGTGGTAGGCATCCAGCCCCCCTGGGTGAGGGTGGTAGTAGTGGTAGGCATCCAGCCCCCTGGGTGAGGGTGGTAGTAGTGGGAGGCATCCAGCCCCCCCTGGCTAAGGGTGGTGGTAGGCATCCAGCCCCCCCTGGGTGAGGGTGGTAGGCATCCAGCCCCCTGGCTAAGGGTGGGGGTAGGCATCCAGCCCCCTGGCTGAGGGTGGTGGTAGGCATCCAGCCCCCTGGGTGAGGGTGGTAGTAGTGGTAGAGCATCCAGCCCCCTGGGTGAGGGTGGTAGTAGTGGTAGGCATCCAGCCCCCTGGCTAAGGGTGGTGGTGAGCATCCAGCCCCCCTGGGTGAGGGTGGTAGTAGTGGTAGGCATCCAGCCCCCTGGGTGAGGGTGGTAGTAGTGGTAGGCATCCAGCCCCCGTGGCTAAGGGTGGTGGTAGGCATCCAGCCCCCTGGGTGAGGGTGGTAGTAGTGGTAGGCATCCAGCCCCCTGGCTAAGGGTGGTGGTGAGCATCCAGCCCCCTGGCTGAGGGTGGTGGTAGGCATCCAGCCCCCTGGGTGAAGGTGGTAGTAGTGGTAGGCATCCAGCCCCCTGGGTGAGGGTGGTAGTAGTGGTAGGCATCCAGCCCCCCTGGCTAAGGGTGGTGGTAGGCATCCAGCCCCCTGGGTGAGGGTGGTAGTAGTGGTAGGCATCCAGCCCCCCGTGGCTAAGGGTGGTGGTAGGCATCCAGCCCCCTGGGTGAGGGTGGTAGTAGTGGTAGGCATCCAGCCCCCCTGGGTGAGGGTGGTAGTAGTGGTAGGCATCCAGCCCCCTGGCTAAGGGTGGTGGTGAGCATCCAGCCCCCCTGGGTGAGGGTGGTAGTAGTGGTAGGCATCCAGCCCCCTGGGTGAGGGTGGTAGTAGTGGTAGGCATCCAGCCCCCTGGGTGAGGGTGGTAGTAGTGGTAGGCATCCAGCCCCCTGGCTAAGGGTGGTGGTAGGCATCCAGCCCCCCTGGGTGAGGGTGGTAGTAGTGGTAGGCATCCAGCCCCCCTGGGTGAGGGTGGTAGTAGTGGTAGGCATCCAGCCCCCCTGGGTGAGGGTGGTAGTAGTGGTGGGCATCCAGCCCCCTGGCTCAGGGTGGTGGTAGGCATCCTGCCCCCTGGGTAGGGGTGGTGGTGCGCATTCAGGCCCCTGTGTGCATATGTGGCATTGGTGATGGGCATCCCGCCCCTATGGTGCTGCTGTTGTAAGTATATTCTGCGTGTGTGTGTGTGTGTGTGTGTGTTTGTGTGTGTGTGTGTGTGTACGTACACGTACACAATGCAGACCGACCTCTTCCAGGGAGACAGTGATTTATCTAAAATGTGCAACTTGTGGTACATCGTTTGTTGACATTACAACCAAAACATTGATTCAACACCTTTAGTTGCAGCTTTGCCTCTGACTTGTTACTGCTGTGGACTACAGTGCGGTGCAATGAAGAGACAGCATCATTCGTGGATGGCTTAACGAGAATGCAAAGCCCAGGTCATGTTTGGGCTCCCTTAGTATTTCCTTGTTGCAACCATAAAGATTCTGTTTCTGTTGTAAACTCAGCATAAGATAATGTCTTCATTGGTGCAAGAGGGCAGAGGAGGTGGAAAATTGTGCTGCATAGACCCTCAGATGGTTCCATCATCAAAGAGTTGCTTGAACTGGATTCTTCGCATAGCTTGGCTTTTAATTACTTTTTTTTTTTTTTTACCAGACTTGTATTCCAGTGCCTCAAAGAATGCTAGCATTGCCAGCAAGAAAAATATTCATGCCTTGGAATAATTTAGGACTAATTAGAAAGCAGATTGTAGGCCTGAGAATGTGGGCATCCTGCTAGAGTTCAGTGAATTGTGTTGCTCTGTATTACATGTATATATCTTAATGAGGCGACTTCTTCCTGGTCGGTAGTGGGTTGTACCTGTGCAACAAGCTAAAATTGCACGTCTGTTTGTGCAAGACAGGCTACTGAACAGAAGATAGCCATGCAGCCATAGTTTTGAACTAACTGAAGTCATTCTACACCAACTGGCTGGCCATGCATTCTAAGCACCCAAATTGTATTATTTATTAAGGTGCTGTACGCTGCTTTAGAAATATGTACACTTTACATAGTGTTCCTTGTTACCACTTGGAATATAAATAACACCCGTCCATTTCATGCCAGAGATATATGGATATCCTATTTAAGCCAGTGTGCATACTCCAGGGTTGTTTTCCCCCTCCCCTTTTTCCTCATACCCCCTTCTCTTATTTAGACTGGGTGTACAGTACACCTTGTTTCCCTTGCCCTCCTTTTGTTGCTGAGCGGCTGACTTTTAGAGACAGTTTGAGATACAAATGAAAGTAAGTCTGTGTGAAGTTCAACCATTGTGGTGGTCTCAGACACACTGGTAGCGGCGGCCATCTTGTCTGTGTCACTCACTCGTCACATTACGTTTGTATTCCTAAACTCTCTGTGCAGCAATACCTTTAGGCTTACATATCAATATGGCATTTACGGAGTAATGTATTTATGTTAGCTTTTGTTGATTATTGCCATACCCCAATTTACATGAACCAAATAAAGTACCGTAGACAAAAGGCCATCATTTCTCACTTCACCGTTACTGGAATTTCTTGGCCTGTTTTATGCCACCAGTGCGCCCTTTCAAAAGCCCGTTTTTTTTCCCAATTTGCATGCAGAATGCTTATGTGGTGCGCCAGGCTTAGTTCTTTACAATGACACGTAGGCGGCAGCTGAAGTGAAATATGATTAAGAGGTTAAATAAAAAAGCGGGAAGAAGAAAAAAGCGAACAACGATGTTTTTGATAATTAGAACAGCTCAGGTACAATAGCGCTTTGTCCGCCGTGTCGCGCTAATGACTACCTTTGAAAGAGAGTCGGCGGAACGCGCAGAAGCATCGTCATACAGTATACGTGCAGGAATAATTAACCGTCGCTTTTTGTTTGCGCTGCGCCTTGTTCTGGGATGCGGACATTCCAATTAGCGACCCTAACAAGCTCCCAAACGAACTATCAGGGCCCTGTAAAGAGGGGATTTTGTAAAGGTCTATATGTTTGGGAGGAACAGAGATTTCTTGATGATATCCCCGCAGAACCACACGCAGAAGAGCTGAAAGGAATTCCGCGCATTCACCTCGATATGGCGGTGGAACATTTTATGGTCATCAAGCAGTGGGGCGGCGGGGTGGGGGGCGTGGGGTGCGCTCACGAAGTACATTAATAAGAAGGAATACAGAAGGAGATTTTTCTTCTGACACTTCAACTTTGACAGGCGGCTAATGATAGAGCTCATCTGCCATCCTGCATGACGCATACCAGCAGCATCAGTTACTCTGAATGAGGTGATCCAGCGCGATATTAGCAAACATACACCAGATACTCACTTGGGCCCATACATTCATACTACGCTAATACTTACGCTGTGTTTTATCAGTTGTTACTCTTTATCAAAATCCCTGCTACCAATTACCTTCCGAATGAAGAGTAATGACTTACCAATGAATAATTTGCTAATTGGGAAGTTTAAAATGAGTGACATTCATTATAGTACATAATCCTGAAATAACCACTGAGTCAGGAAGTTTTAAAATGTTTATCTAAAGATTTAGCAGAGTAAAATACAGAACCACACGGTACTTAATCGCAATACCCAACATGAAGCATAGAATAACTATTGCTAATCAATGACGGTCCCTTAGAAAAGGAGAGGATAGAGACAGCAGCACAACTAAAGGTTGCATTATATTTACCTAAGTGCGAGAACCAAACCCCTTGGCCAAGGAGTTGGAAAGAATAGGACCCAGGTAGGATGAAGAGCAAAGACCTCCTCCAGGTCCTGCGTCGTTCCCCTCTCTGATACTCGACTTCTCCTCGATTCTCCCGTGCCTTCCTTCTAATGGACTCCGCCGCCCCCTCCTCAGGACCTCTCTGGACAGCGGTTCAGTCTGCAATCGATCAGCTTGGCAGTCTGGAGCTAAGAGCGCTAGTCTCCTGTGCGCACTCTGCGGTCTGAGCTAACTAATTGACTAATTCTATATCTATTATACCCTTCTACACCCATGTACCTCCCCTTAATGTTGCTAAAATATGGGACCACTACTTCTGATTGGACAGTGACAGGGGGTGGATTCTCACACCATATTGATTTGCCTTGTATTTCTGAAGCCTATTGTTTTTAAACTACCGCCCCTTCAATTTAAAACATTTTCTTTATTTCCCACCCGTCTCACGACAAAATTGACAATTTATTCATATTAAATGTTGCGTTTCGACGAGAACATCTTGGTATGTAGTGGTGTCGGCCAGCAGGTCATGGCCTTGGGTGTTGTCCAAGTTGACTTCATCTTTTTCTATCTGGTCTGCCACTGCAAGGCGCATGTGCGGAATCTTTGTCACACGAGCTTTCAGTTCACCAACGCCAGGCCCAAGTTTACGAACTAATAAAAGTCAAAGAAGAAAACATTAAAATCACAAATAAAATGTTTCACTGTATGCCCACTCTTTCTACTCTATTCCCATTTAATTATAAATTCTATCCCGCATTAGTAGCGTTAGAGAAACGACAGTTTAATAATGACATGAGAGCAAGTTGAAGCATGTGCGGCCATTTTAATGCACATTGCGCAGAAGCAGAAATTTCCCACCAAGCAAAGAAAGACGTCACAACACGTGATGTGGTTGAGACATGCGCAGTAGGGTTCCCGCACTTTAGCGGCCATTTTGGATTACAGACAAGCGTTATTCATTAGAAAAACACATAGGCAAGCATCCTTTCTATTCGTGTAGTGTATGCAAGGGTTAGTATAGACAATACAAGTTTTAATAAGTTAATACTATGAGGAGATTGCGTACGAGCAAGTCTCATTTATGAGTCCTTGCTCCATCAATCCCCTCTCTGATGGCGTTTCTGAGCCATCAAAATACTACCCACAATCAGATGCCAACTTCTAGCAAACAGTTTCACTCTTATTTTTACATTTTCTATTTTTACCATCTCCTTTCAATTTCTTGTATAATTCACTTCTCCATTCTTCAAGTTCTATTTCATCTAACTTTCTCTTCTTTCCCTTTCCTGTCACATTATATGTTCCCTTCTTTCTACAACATTTGCACCATATTATTATTGTCAGTGCTATTATTGCTATCCCTGCTAAGGGTACTAATATTTGACCTATAAGTCCTTTTCCTACATTAGCAAACCAGGTACCAATTGACGCAATACTACTCGTCAATCTTTCCCATACACTATCAACTTCCAGTGGTTTAAGTTCCTTCTCAAGTTTAGTTATATTCTGTATGTACGTTCCAATTTCTGCACTCTTATCAGGAATATAAGTGCAACAGTGTTTTGTCTTCAATAATTTACAGACTCCGCCCTCTTTTGCCAATATAATATCAAGAGCAAGTCGATTTTGCATCACCATAGATCTAATCGCAACCATCTCCGCATTAATCATTAGAAATCCTCCAGCAGTATCCGTTGATAAACGATCAACCACTCTAGACAATTTACATATTTTCCTTGAGTTCAGAATTATTCCCACTGAAGGTATCAATGCACCAAATATATCACCTACAATTTCTGAAAAACTAGCTCTTTTACTACGTATTAATTCACTATTATTTTCATTGCTCCCAGTGTTTCTTTTTACGTGGTATATCTTTGGAAATACTATTCCAAAATAACAACTTCCATACCACCGTGCAGGAAGCCTAAAGTAAGCCTTATTCCCACACACATAATAGATTCCAGGAAAAACTGAATCTGTTCCTCCTTTTATTTCCCAACCTCCAAGAATTAAGAAATTGTGCTCACATTCACTGGTACCGATGAAAACATTGTTATAATCAGTCTTTAACCTATGAAGACAAATTTTTCCTGTCTTTACGAAATCCAGAGCCATAGCAGCTTGAGTCTTGCCAGGTGTGTAACTCCCTTCTTTCTCCGCCCAAGGTGGTAAATGAGCCTTATGCTCAGAAGCTTTCTTTTGAAAGTCTTGTCTTCTATCTTCTACTAAATTCAAAAATATCTTTTCTTCTTCATGTAGAGAACATGTTAGATTGTGTCTATGTGCATGTGTTATGTCTATTGATTTCATTGTTAAGAAAAACTCTCCCATAAACTGTGCGTCTTGACTACTAAGCACTGGGTTCATACTCTTTCGAATCGGAACCTCAGAAAATATCACATCTAGGTTTGAATAATAATACTGAAGTCTCCCTGTTCTATAAAATAAACTAGACAAAACACTACATGATATGCCATATGTCAGTGGTAAGTGATGATATGTTAATCCTTCTGCTACTGATTCAGGTAACTTCATACAGACATAACAATTACTAACCTCCATTGTGTCTACATACTGAAACAATAACTTTGTGAAAACGTTTAAACTAGTGTCGTTATCAACTATTTCATGATGAAACTCTGGTTCATTTTCTGCCATTAGTTCTACTCTATTGCCCTTCATGTTTGCTGTCCTCTCCTTAGTTTCATTATTATTTCTTTTATCCATTATCATAAGGTAAGGAACTACTACAATCAGGACTAACCATACTATAAGCACCATTACTAGACTACATATGCATATTGCACAGCATCTTCTACAACATCTCTGTTGTGGTCTCCCAGCAACTCTATCGTCAGGCATTTTCGACAAGGAAGATCGCTCTTCTTATCTATTTCCTCTTTTCTTTATATGACTCTTTTGCTTAGTCAAGGTGGTCTTGTTTCTTTCTCGTACGTTAATTCTGCACTTGTTCCTTCGTCACCACTGTCACTTGATTCTGAACTTTCGTAATCTTCAAGAATGATGTTAAGTCCAATCAGGACCCTTGAATTTGTTATTCACAAGTTTCAGTCTTTTACTTCTTCTTTTCTCAGTTTTATTTTCTTGTTCAGTTTGGCTTGTTACTTCATTTACTTGATCTGGATCTTCACTTCTGGTTGTTATGTGGTATTTTACTCTTTTAATGACACTTGGCCAATGATCACCTTTTCTTGTTTTCTTTGTTTGCACTGTTTCTTTATCTTTGTCTTCAGAAATCTTTTTATTTTCACTGCTTAGTACTGTTTCTTTTTCTGCAATTACTGTTCTTCTTATTTGCTCTTTTTCAGGTCTGATTGGTTTCTCTTCAACAGCTCCACTGTTAGTTTCCAATAAATGACCTTGTTCTTGATTTATTTCTTCATGTTCATGATTCTCATGATCTTGTTCTTCTGTGTGATTTTCTTGATCTAACTGGTTCTGATCAGGGCTTATTGCACTTTGTACTTCTGCAGCCTGACCGGATTCTTCTAAACCTGTCTGTCCCTGCTCAAAATTTATTAGTTCTTCGTTAATTTGAGCCCAGTTTCTTTTCCCTATCTGACCTTGCTCAGGTTCTCTTATTGTCTCTTTTTCTTTTTCCTGAGCTGCTTCTTCTTCACCTATCTGATCTTCTTCGATTTCCTCAAATCTTGTTTGACTTCTTGTTCTGTGGTAAACTTCAGGAATTTCTACCACTGGTATCCAGTCCTGACTTGTGCTCGGTTGTTCTTCTTCAGCTTCTCTTGTATCTCGAGCCTGAGATTCTTCCGCTGGGCAACCTTCAGCTCCCTCAGTTATTGATTCTGTCTGAGGATTTTCTTCTTCAGGATCTGGTACTCTTTTGGTGTGGCTTACATGAATCCAATTAGGAAATCCTGCACACTTCACTGCTGTATTTGTAGTCAGTATGACTTGACAAGGACTGCTCCATCTGGGTGATAGACACGTTTCTCTGGTGTGATTCTTCACTACCACCCAGTTACCAGGATTCAGATCATGTTCCTGTTCAGGCTGCCTGGAAACTGCGTCTTCTCCAACCTGGTGAGAGACAGAACGCACTAGGTCAGCCAGTCCTTTACAATAGTCCAGAACCATATCATCAGATATATTCAGCAGTTTGTTTGTGGGAACATGTGTTTGTCTCATTGCTCTTCCCATCATTATCTCGTGGGGCTCAATCCTGTACTTCTGTCAGGTATGCTTCTGAGTCCCATTAGAACAAGTGGCAATGCATCTGGCCATTCTAATGATGTTGATGCACACATTTTTCCCAATCTTGACTTTATAGTGCCATTCAATTGTTCAACCACTCCAGAAGCCTCTGGACGATATGCACAGTGCAGTTTCTGTTTGATTTGGAATGCTTCACAGATTATTTGGATCACTTCACTGTTAAAATGTTTTCCTCTATCTGATTCCAAAGTTACTGGGAAACCAAACCTAGGAATGAGCTCTCGTAGCAATAGTTTTGCGACTGTAATGCTATCATTTCTCCTGGTAGGGTAAGCCTCCACCCACTTTGAAAACAGACACACTATGACTAGTACATATTTCAACCCTCTACATGGTGGTAACTGTATAAAGTCGAACTGGAGTCTTATAAAAGGACCCTCTGCCTTTCCAATTTTCCCAAACCCAATTATTGTCTTCAGCCCTGGATTATGCATCTGGCAAGTTAAACATCTCTGGCAAAGACTCTCTGCAACAGCCCTGAACTTTGGATTGTACCAGTTTTGTCTAAAAAGCCTAATCATTGCATCTCTTCCTATGTGTGTGTATCCATGATACATTCTGGCCATTTGTGAGAGTAAACAGTCTGGCATGACTGGTCTGCCATCAGCACTGATCCACACTTCATCATCTCCTCTTTGGGAACAACCTACTTTGATCCATAAATTCTTTTCATTTTCATCGACATCATCTTGTAATCTCTTTACATCATTCCAAGTTTCAGGTGGCATATACAGCATGAGTTGGCAGCTGATTCCCATTCTTTCCACCCTCTTATTGACTGACAATCTATTTTTGGCACAATGTTGAGCCACCAGATCTGCATATCTGTTGCCGACTACCACCCAGTCATCTCCTGACTGATGTGCGGCACATTTCACCACAGCCAATTCTTTTGGTGATTGTATTGCTTCCAGTAATTCCTTTACAAACTGTCCATTTTTAATGGGGGATCCTGAAGAAGTCAGGAAATCCCTCTGCATCCATAGTTGGCCGAAATCATGCACAACCCCGTAACCATATTGGCTATCTGTAAATATAGTTACTTTTTGATTCCTCCCAATTTTGCATGCTTTTATCAATGCAATCAATTCAGCTGCTTGTGCAGATTTGACTCCTGGTAAATAGGATGCTTCGACTATTCCAGTTAATTCACATACCGCATAGGCAGCAGTTAATTTACCATCTTCACGTCTTTGACATGAACCATCAACAAATAGCTCCCTGTCTGGCTTTCTGAGGGGCTGTTCTTCTATATCTGGGCGAGGTTTCGTACATAACTCTGTAATCTGTAAACAATCATGTTCATTTTCTTCGTCATCTTTAATTTTCTCATGATATGGGTCTGGTAGTAAGGTTGCTGGATTTATTATAGTACACCTTACCATGGTCACATTTTCAGCACCCATTATTATTCTTTCATATTTAGTCAGCCGACTAGGAGTAAGATGCTGAGTTCGTGTTCTTGTCAACAGAATCACAACCGCTTGTGGAACATACACCTTTACAGGATGTCCCATCACAATTGACTCACTTTGTTCAATGCTCAAACAAGTAGCCACCACTGCTTTTAAGCATCCTGGCAACGCGGCTGCTACTGGGTCCAATGTAGCAGAAAAATATGCTATAGGACGTCTGTCTAAACCGTGTCTCTGGGTTAGGACAGAAAGTGCACAATTTTCTCTTTCATGACAGAATAATGCAAATTCTCTTTTATAATCCGGCATGCCTAGGGCTGGTGCTGAACACAGAGCATTTCTCAATTTTACAAAAGCTCCTGCACTCTCATCATCCCAATCAACTGGGTCCTTTGCTTTCTTTCTTGTCATTTGAATTAGGGGCTTTGCTAACAAGGAAAATCCTAGTATCCATTGTCGACAGTAACCTACTATTCCTAGGAACATTCTCACTTGTCTTTGGGTTACAGGCATTTGCATTTTCTTTATTAATTTTACTCTTTCAGAGGTTATTCTTCTTTTTCCCCTCTCAATTTGGTGTCCCAGATATTTAACAGCTGTTGTACAAAACTGCAATTTTT
This sequence comes from Calotriton arnoldi, assembly GCA_963921515.1. Classification (NCBI taxonomy): domain Eukaryota; kingdom Metazoa; phylum Chordata; class Amphibia; order Caudata; family Salamandridae; genus Calotriton; species Calotriton arnoldi. The sequence goes on from CAWUFW010002160.1 coordinate 911,894, forward strand.
CAGGTGAGACTTTATGCCCTTCTTCGGCCAAAAGATTTAATAGTGCTATGGAATCAACAACACAGTCCTCTCTGGTGTTCGATGCCACCAATAAGTCGTCGATATATTGCACTAGGACTGAACTTCCTGGCATCACTAGTTTTTCAAGACACTTTTTCAGTATTTGATTGAAAATGGAAGGACTTTCTGTGTACCCTTGAGGAATACGATTCCATACATAGACTTTATTCTCAAATTTAAATGAGAAAAGATACTGGCTATCTGGATGCAATGGTATTGAGAAGAACGCTTGACATAAATCAATTACTGTGAACCATCCTGCACTCCAAGGAATTTGGTATAGAATTACTGCAGGATTTGGCACTATGGGACAACATGGTTCCACTATTTTATTTATTTTTCGCAGGTCCTGAACAATCCTATATTTTCCACTAGGTTTCTTTAGTCCCATGATTGGTGAATTACATGGGCTACTCATTACTTCTTTTAGTATGTTTTGTTCAACCATTCGATTAATTTCTTCAATGACTCCTGCCTTTACTTCTGCACTCATTTTGTACTGTCTGGTATTTGGGAAAATCGCACCTTCTTTTACAGTAATTTTAACTGGGTCTATTTTAGCCATAAGTCCTACTTCTTTTCCTGTGAAATCCCAAACTATGGGGTTTACTGTAGCTTTTAATTCTTCTGGCAACTCGTCTTTTGTTAATACCGAAAACATTTCATCTACTTCTGTACCCTGTTTTGCAATCATAATTTTATATACATGGTCTTCATCTGGTGTCTGAACTGCTACACTATCCGGTGTGCAGAAAATTGTGCAGTTCATTTTGCACAATAAATCCCTGCCTAATAAGTTTACTGGGCTAGAATCGCATACTACAAATTGATGCATTTCTCTGAAGTTTCCGATTTTAACTTCCATTGGTTCGGTAAGAGGTGTTCTAATCCTTTGATTAGCTACTCCCACTACTTGGATATTTTCACCAGAGAGAGGAAGGTCTGGAATGTCTGCTGTTCTTACAGTAGACCGGGTAGCACCAGTATCTAACAGAAAAGTGATATCATTACCTTTCACATTTCCTTCCACATATGGACCTGACTGATCTACCGATAAGGATGCACCAAGTACGCACTCCTTCTCCCCCTCTCTTAGGCACCGTCATGAACTGTATTGACAGAAATCGTCCTGTAAAAGAAATTGTGAGGTTATATAATCATTCGTACCACTTCCTCCTTGATATCCGATGTCTGTACCGTGCTTTGCTCTGCTTGCATTACTCTGAATAGGTGCAGGTGGCAACTGACTCTGAGGATTTACACCCTGCTGTGAGTCATTCTGCGTCTGTGGATTTACATTTTGATTTGGGCCATTATTATTCCGGATCTTTTTACATTCATCCATCCAATGCCCCAATTTTACTCATCCATGACAAGGAAATTTCTTTTTAGCTTCTTCTCTACTCATTCGTCCTCTCACTTTTCCACCATTCCCAGTATCACCACTCGTTCCAGAATCCTTTCCCTGATTTTCACTCGGATTTTCCAAATTAATTCCCTGTTTCTCGGCCATTTTCACCTGAGCCCACATTACTTTTTCCTGTAATTTCTTATGCCTATCCTCAATATCATCTCCACAATATTTGGCATATTTCAAAATCTCATCAATGTGCTTCCCCTGCCAACACAGCATGTGTTGTTTAATCATCTGACAAATTTCTGGCTTTAAACCGAAAACAAATCGATACACAAACTGACTCATGTTCTTGTCTCCAATGTCCTCAAATCCACTATACTGTTTAAATACCTGCAATAAACGCTCATAGTAGGAATGTACCGATTCATTAGCCTCTTGGGTGGTTCGATCTATTTTCACCCAATCTGTTTCTTTCGGTGGTATTTTCCCTTTCAGGTAAGTTATCACCTGCTGATACTTTTTCATCACATCATTTGACGGGGCACCTGTTTTCGGATCTCTAGGATACTCGTCACTTGGCCAATCAACTGTAATTTTACAATCTGTCCACAAATCGGCAGGTACCACTATGTCAAACAAACCATCTAAATCCTTCAACAATACCTTTGACACCTTCACAAACCTTTCGACCTGTTTGTACCATTCAATTGGTTTTTCTCTCAATTTTGGAAAATCATTCGTAAATGACAAAATATCCTGTCTGCTCCATGGGACATGTACGTATCCTCCTCCCGCAATTTCTCGCATTGGATACATTTGGTCTGCTTTCCCTGTCTCCTTCATCACATATTCCGACGCTGATCTACTTGATCGTACTTCTTCCTTTTTCTTGGCCCACCTAGTTCTCCATTTATCTAGGTCTCCCCATTTTTGTAAAACTATCATTAATTCTCTTACTTGTAATTTTCTTCCAGAGGCATTCATGTTTTCTAAATCTTTTTCTGAAAATTCTGCTCTATAGGGTTTCTGCAATACCTTTGATCTCCCTATTTCTATTCCCATCTGTAGTGCTAGATTGGATAATTTTTCATGGAATAATCTTACATTTCTTGTGATACTTCTGCACATAAATAATAATTCTTCATCATCATAGGTATTCAAGCGATCTAGTCCTACATTTCCTGCTATTATTTCTTCTAATTCGACTTTCAATTTATGAATGTACATTATTTTTGGAGGTGTGCATTGTTTATCTGATTCTTGTGCCCACCTTTCTAAATCTTCTGGGGTGACTATTGTGGCATTTTTCGCTCCTGATGAAGTCACTAGACTTATCTCTTTTGAACACCCAGGTGTAGTCCTCTTGGGAGTAATATTGACAGAATCTCGAATGGGTAAATCCATCAATGATATTGTGGATTCACTGTCACTAAAGTGATCTTCAACCATTACTACTGCTTCAGGGTTTGTAACGTTTACAGGAGTGGGTGCAAGTATCGGTGGAGGACAGTTTCCCTGAGTACCATATAATGGAACTATTGGACCAATTGTTACAGGTATGGTCAATGAATCAGGCTGTACTTTTATCTGTGTTATTTTCTGTATTAATTCTGCTCTGGTTTTCTCTAGGGCTTCTTTTTCTTTGTCATGAAGTATTCTACTAGGGGTGAATTCATGCATTACCTGTGGTACTAATGGGGTTTTTAACGATGGTGCACTTGGGGTGCATCCACTTGTCCCTTCCTGATATGGTGGGGGGTTCCTTAACATTTCTTCCATAAATTCGTCTTCAGAATCGTCACTTCTCATTAAATGTTTTGTCTTTTCTGTACATTTACTCCCTAATTTCTCCTCTGCTGTTAACAATGGATATAATCCTTCTGTAATCATTGCCCTTCTCCATTGTTTCATCTGACCGTCCCTAGATTCATGTAGGTTCCTGGGAAAAAATCCTCGATAACCCCTATTACTCCTAGATCGGTCACGCTCAAATGCCTCGGTTTCCCATTCCTCTAAGGCTTCGTATTGAGTTAATCTAGGTCTGGGTTCTAGGTCATTCATCCTCAATCTCAAGTTTTGCAGAATTCTTCCATTAAAAGTGCCATTCTCGGGAAATGCTAGTATTCCATCATTTTTGGTATATTCTATCCAATTCTCCATCCATACACAAGTATGATAACCTCTTTCCATCATCATGAATGAAGCGGGCGTTTTAGCTGGTGGAATGATAATTCCTTCTCTAGTTTTGATTGGTTTGTCCTTTTTAAAATAATTCTTAATCTTTTGTAAAAATGAAATTTTTCTCTTTTCTCCGTATATCTTGGGTAAGTACCGATGTATAAAATTATATTCTGCAGAGCCTAAATATCTCCTATCCGGACGGGTTCCTGTTAAAGTCGGATCGCGTTTTAACATGCAATCCTTTATCCACTAAGAATTTCGCTTCTATAATTTCGACCAATCAAATGTCTGCTATCTTTATTTCCGAGCCAATCCTTGCGAGGCCTTTTTGGTGACGTTTGTCTGTCAACCCCTCCTTTACAAACTGCTCTTCACTGCTCCTGACCCCTCCTTTACAAGAGTCGTTCCACACCCGCTGATTCAACCAATCCCAGCGTGGCGTTTTCTGTCATCAGCTCCCTCTCCGGCAACTGACCCTCCCTTTACAAATTCGTACGCAAACTTATTTTCTCTACAATTCTTAATTGAATTTCAGTAACAACATAAAACATTCGCTATCGTGCCAGTTTCTCTAAATTCGAAAAAGATAGTTTCTTTCACACTTAGTAAAACCTTTCCGTTTACTAAACATACACTACGAGTAAAACCCTTCCGTTTACTCTTCACACAAGCTCCAGAAGTACCTGTTACTTCTTCAATGTTACCCTTTCTAGGTGATATAACATCAAATTTTCACCAGCGTACTCTTTTGCTATTACTCACATGCATAGATTCCCTAACCAGTACTGATAGTCCTGCTTAACTTTTCAGTACTATTTCTACCTGACAGATAAACTCACTGCAGTATGGCTTCCACTTACCATCCGCTATTCTTTTTTTTTAAATTTTTTACCCGGGGAATTCTAGACAACATAAAACAAACTTTGAATACACGGATGTTAGTTCATAAAAATAAAATTCTCATTACCCAATTAACAAAGAGTAACCATCCTCTGATTACCAGAAAACTGATCCAGCGCGATATTAGCAAACAGCATTCATACACCAGATACTCACTTGGGCCCATACATTCATACTACGCTAATACTTACGCTGTGTTTTATCAGTTGTTACTCTTTATCAAAATCCCTGCTACCAATTACCTTCCGAATGAAGAGTAATGACTTACCAATGAATCCTTTGCTAATTGGGAAGTTTAAAATGAGTGACATTCATTATAGTACATAATCCTGAAATAACCACTGAGTCAGGAAGTTTTAAAATGTTTATCTAAAGATTTAGCAGAGTAAAATACAGAACCACACGGTACTTAATCGCAATACCCAAGATGAAGCATAGAATAACTATTGCTAATCAATGACGGTCCCTTAGAAAAGGAGAGGATAGAGACAGCAGCGCAACTAAAGGTTGCTTTATATTTACCTAAGTGCGAGAACCAAACCCCTTGGCCAAGGAGTTGGAAAGAATAGGACCCAGGTAGGATGAAGAGCAAAGACCTCCTCCAGGATCAGGACAGGACCGGTGACCTCTCTATAACGACGCCTGCGTCGTTCCCCTCTCTGATACTCGACTTCTCCTCGATTCTCCCGTGCCTTCCTTCTAATGGACTCCGCCGCCCCCTCCTCAGGACCTCTCTGGACAGCGGTTCAGTCTGCAATCGATCAGCTTGGCAGTCTGGAGCTAAGAGCGCTAGTCTCCTGTGCGCACTCTGCGGTCTGAGGTAACTAATTGACTAATTCTATATCTATTATACCCTTCTACACCCATGTACCTCCCCTTAATGTTGCTAAAATATGGGACCACTACTTCTGATTGGACAGTGACAGGGGGTGGATTCTCACACCATATTGATTTGCCTTGTATTTCTGAAGCCTATTGTTTTTAAACTACCGCCCCTTCAATTTAATACATTTGCTTTATTTCCCACCCGTCTCACGACAAAATTGACAATTTATTCATATTAAATGTTGCGTTTCGACGAGAACATCTTGGTATGTAGTGGTGTCGGCCAGCAGGTCATGGCCTTGGGTGTTGTCCAAGTTGACTTCATCTTTTTCTATCTGGTCTGCCACTGCAAGGCGCATGTGCGGAATCTTTGTCACACGAGCTTTCAGTTCACCAACCCCAGGCCCAAGTTTACGAACTAATAAAAGTCAAAGAAGAAAACATTAAAATCACAAATAAAATGTTTCACTGTATGCCCACTCTTTCTACTCTATTCCCATTTAATTATAAATTCTATCCCGCATTAGTAGCGTTAGAGAAACGACAGTTTAATAATGACATGAGAGCAAGTTGAAGCATGTGCAGCCATTTTAATGCACATTGCGCAGAAGCAGAAATTTCCCACCAAGCAAAGAAAGATGTCACAACACGTGATGTGGTTGAGACATGCGCAGTAGGGTTCCCGCGCTTTAGCGGCCATTTTGGATTACAGACAAGCGTTATTCATTAGAAAAACACATAGGCAAGCATCCTTTCTATTCGTGTAGTGTATGCAAGGGTTAGTATAGACAATACAAGTTTTAATAAGTTAATACTATGAGGAGATTGCGTACGAGCAAGTCTCATTTATGAGTCCTTGCTCCATCAGAGGCATAGAAAGAATTTTAGAACTCTTAATGCTTCCTGTGAAGTTTTTTTGTAAATTGGTATTTCATAGTATTTTCTCGCTCTGTTTTCAAATTTTGCTATTTTTTTGGGGGAAAAATGTTAATACACTGTTATACTGGAATATTAAAACTACTTTCACATAATGGTGGCATGGCATGTGCTTGGTGTCAAAGGATCTGCCAAGATCAATGATGTCAGCAGTGATGCAACAACCTGTGGTGACTTGAAGGAGGCAAGGGATACTAAAAAACATCTGTTCGCACCAACAGTGCGCCCTGCTTCTTCTTTACATACTCATCATTGCAGACCGAAACTCGCGATCTCCCCCACCCCATGGCTAGGACGACGGCTCCCCCATCCCTCTTGCTTCCTCCCCCGTGCGGAGGCTTACGCAGACTCTCAATCCCGTCCCCCCTCCTCCCCCATCTCAAGGACCCACGACCCACGGCCTCTACCCCCGCTGCTGACTGGGGGACTGCTCGCTGTCCAATACCTAGCACCCATTGTTCGGGGTCCGGAGTCCAGCGCCAGGTTGACTGGATAATCAGTGGCGGTGCGTCCATTGGGGCGTTGCCCCACTAATGCCACGCACGCCACATTCTTCCTCGTCATTCTTCTCCTCGTTAACCGTCCTGGTCGCAGGCCACGCCCGAGTCAGTCAGGACGCCGAAGGGGGTGGGGCAGCACTCCAGCACAGCACTGCAGGGTTGGGTTTGTTGTTTGAGTGACACTGTGACGACAGCATGTTCAGGTTTGGGCTGGTCATTTTTCTGACCAGCCCGAACATGCGCACTAGTAGCCACTGCCTGCAGTGCCCTGCACATTAGGAGAGCGAGCGAGGGCTAGTGGCCGCAGCCCCCGGTCTCTTATGGGCGGGGACAGTCCCTGCCCAAGGAAATCCTGGCGCTGCTGGAGCAGCGCCTGGATTGGCTGAGGGGTTGCCACCAGTCTGTTTCATCGGCGGCCGGGTGAGCGCTCATTTCCAGGGTCTGAAGGAGGGGCCCGTCCTAAGTGCGTGCTGCGAGAGATGTGGAGGGTGCTCACTGAGCCCTTTGAGAGGTGCTCAATCTGTGCTTGGAGGGCCCTCAGTGTTCTCTCTGGGGGGTGCTCAATGTGTGCTCGGGGGTGGTTGGTGTATACGCAGGCGGTGTTCTATACGATGAAGTCCTCGGAGAGGTGTGCTCGGGGTAGAGGGGGTTGAGTAGTGTGTTGTGTGTCCCATGGCTGTGTTCTGAATTAATGGTGGTGCCTAGATGCAGCAGCCACTCACGCAGAAGACGTTGAAGGCGCGGACCACGGCCCAGGAGCAGACAGCAGAGGCGGCGCGGACCCGTTAAGTTTTTTAAACTTTATTTTTAAACATCCCCCTAACCCCCGCGATCCCCCTCCCCGACCTCCCCCCTCCCGCGCGACTCTCAACTAACATGAAGCCTGTCTATGCACATATATCACTCCTTTCCTAGTTATATTGAATATTTACCTAATTCTAACTTTAATACTATATATTGTGTATTTCAATATGATTGCCACGGATTGGATTTGCCCGACTGGCTCCCGTTTCAGAGGCAGGATGGCCACAACCTTCAGGGGTTAGAACAGATGTTCCAGGCTCACTCTTTGAAACTGCACGAGGGTTTGTGGTTGCCTTTAAATGTTTGCCAACATTTACCACATTTTAGAGTTAAGTGACCTCTTCCACCAAGCGGGATTTCCATAACGTGAAGCAGATGAGTGCATGTGGCTGTACCTTTGTAGTGCGTTCTGTAATATTTAGATCAGTAAGAATTGCACTACTGTGCGCCTACAGCATGTTCACGGAGATCAAACACACCTGAATGTGGCTCAGAACAAAACTGTGAAGTAATTTATGGTGAGGCAGAAGTATGTCGCTGGGGTTATATAGACTGCAAGATGTCTAGCTGCACTTCTGCCGGTCTGTCCCTCTGTGCCCGTCTGTATGTCCGTCTGCTTTTTAAAAACGTTTTTTGTATATAACGATCTATTTATAGCTTTTTGTTTATTTGAATACCTATCTGACCTTATATCCCCTATGAGTCAGTATGTATATCTATCCGGTGAGGAATAGATTTCCAGTACAGGGCAACCGAGACTGCAATTTCTGAATGGGGCACGTTGCGCGCTGGCTTCTCTTTGTAGGAGGCACGTTTTCTTTTGAAACATAACACTGATGCCACAGAAGAGAGAAGTTACGCCACTTTGATTGTGTGTGAGGAAAGTTTTACAGCGCTCACGTTTAGCAGCGGATAAAATCTGACTCTGCACGAGAATTCAGATTTTCTGGCTGTGACACACACGTGACTGATTCTGTCCCTGCCCTGCCAGCCTTTCAGAGCTACGGCCCGGGCCTGTTGTGATTATAAATGGCACCTTGAGTGTCCCCGTGGAACTGAATAATTATTGAGGGAATTTGTGACTCCGGGTCCTTTTCTGCTGTTAATTTGTGATTCTGGGCAAATAACTTAAACTCCCCATGCCTCACAAAAAATGAATGTGTCCGTCTGTAACGCAACTGGTGCTCATATAAAGCCTCTGATACTTTCGGGTCTAGTTCGCGATATATAAAACTAAAAAAAAAACAGTTCAAATGATGCATTGAAAAAGGAGGTGTGTCGAATGTCGATGAATAAAGCGTAGTTGTAATGGATGATGGGGTCTGTATTGATCACTCTGGGTGACTATGAGGTGGATAATAAAGGGCAATGCAATGATTTTTTTTCAGGCCAGTGTGCTGGGGAACGAAAGAGGCTCCATTATGGTCTTTGGGTGCACACAAAATGAATAGGTTCTCCACTGAAATCACCCGAGTCAATAATGTAAATGATGAGGGTCTTGGCAAAAGTGTCTAAAACCGGTGACCTGAAGACTGAAGGTGGGGAGCTGGTTTCTGGTTTGTTAAACATGTAATACTCCCCTGTGTTTGGTTTCCAGTTCCCTGGGCAAGGCAGGTATGCGCGTTAAAAATGTGGGTGCTGCTGAGCTCATGTCCTGGGCTGGGAAGCTTATGTTCAAGGCTATTTTTCAGCACCTTGATCCTTTTTCATGTTTCCATATTACCTCTTGGAGTCTTGGTACAGCACTGTGGCTAATAAAAAAATGCTTCCTTTGATATTACTCAGCAATGCATTGTATCTCGAAGTCTGTTATGAAGCTCTGTGGTTATACTGAATAAGCAGCTACCTATGTTATATGACATCTCTTTATTAATGTAATAACTGCACTTTCACAATTGCTTTATTAACCTTCTTGCTTTCTCAAATTTGCTTGAAAATGCACCATTTGTCCACTCTTTTTTCAAAAGTTTCTCGGGGGAAAACCCCCTTGAACCCCCTTAGGTTGTTCGGGCTCGCTCGCAACGCTCACTCGCTGCAGGGCAGTATGACAATCATTTTACGCCTCACCACTTTCAAATGTCACCAGCCGCCACTGATAAATATACTGTTTCTGTTGATGATATGTTTCCCTCCATTGCTACACCCACCCTCTCCTCCCCCCTCCCTCTCCATTGCTGTACCGATTAACGTTGCATATTTCCTGCTTTGCTACACTGTTCCCATGTTGTAAAATGTTGTCTCGATAACCAATAAAAAGTGACAACACAAAAAAACATCTGATCCTTATAGGTGTGAAGAAAATATTGATTAGCCCCAATATTATTCAACACAAAATAAATTCTATTTTTTGAAAGGAACTGGGGAGATTGTGCAAGATTTGTTTTTGTTCATAGCCATGAAAAGATGACTAGTGAAGACTTGTAAGTGAAGAAAGTAATATGCACATGGTTTCCTAATAATAACTTACTTCCATCTTCCTCAAATCATCAGTTCACACCTCTGCTTCGGAGACTGCCATTAACAGGAAAGAGAGAGGTAATAGCGAAGCTTTTCCAAATTCCCAGGTTTCTTTGACCACCTAAATTGAGGCATTTTCCAGTTACTTTCCAGATGTTCCAAACTGGCGTTTCAATTTTTTTGTGAGCAGGTCTCAACATGCCATCTAATGTGGTGGAGCACATCCATCCACAGTGAGCGAGGGTTGGGCTAGATGGCCGAGACTAGCAAACTCTTTTAACAGGGTTCCTGGAATAATCCATGTTGACGATCGGGATGTAGACCTTTGAAGAAAGGCTCGTAACATGCTAGGGGGTCTTGTTGAGACAGCAGGGTTCACTAAAGTTGATTTAAAGAAGAGTGTTGCCAATGTTGATAAAAACAATGTGTTGCATTAAAGATAATGGCAAAAGAGGCAAGCCTGATACACATTGCTAATAGCAGGACTGAGACATAGTAGCTGCACTTAGTTTTTGCTCATTTTAGTTGGTAGATGTGTATCCCATGGACGATCTGAGCTGGGCAAAAAGCTCATGTGATGTCCCCTCATGTAATGTCATTAGGCAATCAAGGTGACCTTGATTCTCGTGTAGGGCATTAAAAAATGAAACACGCATACTGCCATGTGGTCCTTGCCTCCACTTTCAGGGAACAAAAAATATAATTTATGAATCCCAACGTAAGTTCATACAAAGATTTCTATTCGCTGGCCCCTACCTCCCAAACAAATTCTTCTGATCCTAATCAGGAGTTTTTGGTGATGTGCAGGTGTGTTGCAGGCTTATGACATCTAGAAGTGGCATTCATAATATGGAATTTTAGCCGGTATATTTTTGTTATTTACACCTACATAAGGTCTTTTTTCATTTCCTTACTTTGCTAAAAACTTCCATCCCCACAAGACCACTTGCCTTGCATCAGAGAAATGTTGCCTAGATATGCATAGTTTTTTCTTTAACCTATGACACGCTTGATATATTGTCCTCAGATTTTAAATCCCTGTTCATTTTCTCTACTCGCCTTTATACATTTTTTCCTAATTATCTCGTTTTCTCTTTCTGCTTGTATTAATGACCCTGCCTCTGACTCCTCTGTATACTTTTCTCACTACACATTTTAGTCTCATACCTATCACTTCCGACTTAGGGGCCGATGCCGATTCGGGCCGGAAATCTCTCCGACCGAGCCGGACCCGGAGAGATTTCCGACCGAATCGGACCCGTGCAGCCCGACCGAACGAGTACGATGCGTCCGTATGCTATCGTACTCGAGTCGGTCGGACTCCCATTGAAGTCAATGGGACCCGGTCGTACAACGCGTACGCGGGCTCCCATTGCCTCAATGGGTGCGAGGCGAAGAAGGGCGCCCCTACAGCGGGTACGCGGCGAGGCGACTCGCGCCCGTACACGCACAGGTAGGGGGACCCATGGGTCCCTCCTGTGTGCGACTCGCGCGGCCACGCGTACAGGGGGTCCGACACGGACCCCCGAAGTACGGCTCTGACTGCTCTTTCGAGCCAGACGGCGCGTGTCGGTCGGACTGCTCGCGGCGCGCATCGTACTTACCCGGTTGGGAAACATCTCCATTGCGCGGTGCGAGTCGTGTCCGAGCGAGTCGGTCGGTGCGGTTAGACCCGGGAACGAGTCGGTCGGAGCGGTTGGGACGCCCGAACGAGTCGGTCGCCGATTTCGCATCGTACTCGCTCGTCCGGACGCGCGTACGAATCGGTCGGGAAATAGGGCTCCGAATCGGATCCGGTTATGCTGAATCCGATTCGGAGCCCTGCCGGCCGAGATCGGAATCGGCCCCTTAGTGTTTGTAAAATCACGTTGATAGTCATTTAGACACCGTCAAGCAGGCCAACTAGACCCAGCCCACAACTGATCACTTGCCATATTGAGAGTCAGTCACCATATCAGGGGTTCATTTCTGATGACAGTGCTTACGACGAAATAGAGAATCATTTTTGCCAGAAATGAAAGCTGGGCCGGCCACACAACATTTTTTTCGTTCTCCTAAACAAACCCCCAAAGCGTTTTCTTTTTCTTTCCAGAGAAACAAAAATGAATGGCCTGACATGCAGGGAGTTCCATCCTTGTGCACTGGGGATCAGGGTTGATTTTCCCTGCCCGGATCTGCCCTGGCATGCTTGCCAGACCCTGGAAGTAACAAGCATTGGAAATGCAATAGGTCTCGCGTTTGATTGAGTTAGAGTTATTGGCATTGTAAATGACAATGTTTTTACCCATGTGTTATAGTGCTGTTGGCTTTTTGCAGATCCCATTTGATACGTGTAATAGGAGCTGAAGCCATTAGAGCCTACTTTTGTGGCTGTGTACTACTCACCATAATTTTGCTCTCCTTAAATTAGACCAGAATGGCAGAAAGTGTGCAGAGCAAGACCAGCGGTGTGCACAATTAATTTGTATTGAATTTAACACTAGAAATGATGTCAGTAAAACCACGGAGCAGAGGGAAGTTTACAGACCATGCACTGCGATGCGCTGAAAGTGCACTGCAGCTATTGTTGACTCATAAAAACAATGTTTTTAATACTTAACAGCAAGCACAATTAATTGTTATTGCATTTTACACTAGAAATTGTGTCAGTAAAACCACGGCACAGAGGGAAGTTTACAGACCATTTTCTATTTCTTATTAATTTGCTCTGGCTTTATTGTGGAGCCCTCAGATGCCTCTGGGCAATATCTGCGCTATATAAAATCATAAAAATAAATAAATAAAATCAAAAGACGGGTTGAAAGTAGGATGTGAATTCAGGAAAGATTAAGCTTTTAATTAAAAAGCTCTGTCTGCGATCTCACTTTAATCATGTAACGTTCAGAGAACTTTATTCACTTTTAGGGCTGGAGTAACATCACGTATGAAATAAAGGTTATCATTCCGACAGATAATTCTTCCTGTGTGTACCGAAAACACACAGGAATGTTAGGAGTTTCAACACATACTAACCTGACCATGTCTGTCATGCAAGAGCCGACCACCACCAACACAACAGCTGCAGCGGAGTCAGCCTGAGCCTCCCGGGACATGATGCTTCGCTACACCAGCACCACACTTAATAGAGCAACTGGAAAGCCACGGCAGCTGCGGGCCAAAGTCTGCCCAGCACGTCACGAGAAGCTGACTCTGCTCTCCGTGTCATCACTGGAGGGCAGGATCCAACAGGCGTCTCCCTACCCATCACAGGTTAATGCCACCATCACACAAACGGAGTCAACATGACATTTTCTGTCACACCTCCATCATCGACTCCTTTCGTTAAAATAAGAATGCTGATGAGACTTTTGGCGCACGTAATAACACTATAAAGAACATAACAGGACTACAAAACATCTGCAGTGCCAACCACAAGATGGCCGCACCCGTCCCCTTTAAGGATAAGGTTCATACTATGTGGGAAATATTCAATGCCATTCAATACCGGTCAAGTTACACAGAGTTTAGCCCGTTTTCTAAACTATAGCGCAAAGAAGCGTTCGGGAAACAGCAGCACGCACTTTGCAAATACTTGGCGACAGTGAGATCCAGCTGACACTGATTACAACAAGCACGGCCGAAGCGGACCGGGCTGAAAAAGAAAATGAAAGAGTGCTTAACAGACTTATAAAGGAGACCGTGTTACTCCGCCAGTAAAACATCCAGTCCGGGTGGGCGGAACAAAAAGGAGACAGGGCGGTAACAAGACGCGACTAAAAAGCCTCACTCGCAATAAAAAGCCTGCGTTTACCATAAACAATGACGCAACAATGACGCAAGCCAATGAAAATACGAGGCGGAGACTACACTCCACTTCTGAATGTTATCGATTACAAGAGGCCTCGCAGAGCGAGCAGCGCATGCGCGCTGCAACGCCAGGCAAGACCTAAAAATCTACATTGAGAGACTCGTCCTACATAGGCACGGTCTCCCGACGCATCGCAGGCAGCAGCCCAATGACTGACTGCCAGTAAAGCTGGCAGAAGCGCCACTGGTAGTCAGTCAGCACTTCTTTCACCTCAAAAATGAGGAGGGGGAACTACGCATTTGGTGAAGCAAAACCACAAGGATTTAGGTCAGGATTCCAGCCCAACTCTAAATTACTCCTGTGGTATCTTATCCATCTTCCATTAACATACTCAACGCAATCTTTATCCTCCGTCTTCTCGTCTGTTGTTCCTTTTTTGTCCCCCCTGCTCTAACCCGCTTAATTAGGTTGCATTTCAACTTCTGTTTCACCTCCCAGTCTCATCTCACCTCTCGCCTTAGTTTATTTTCTCTCTCACTAGTTACTTCCTCATGTCCACCATTTTACGATTTGCTGTCTCTGTCTTGTATATCTGTGAATTCATGGTTGTATGCTTCCTTGCCTTCTTTTGTTCCTCTGTAATGTGCTTTCCCCATTCCTCAAATGTCATCTCCTCATCCCTACATTCCCTCTTGTTTATTTATTTTTGTGGCTCCTGAACTTTAACAGAGTCACTCTACCTTTGCTCATGCGCAATATCAGTTGCAAACAAGCCTCCCTAGGCCATTGAAAACATAGGAGAAGTTAGATTGAGTAACAGCAAAGATACATGATGCCTGCTGACACTGCACCTGACGCAAAAGATCTTTTCAGTATTCCAGCGAAGAGCATTAGTGGTGAACGACAAAGCATGGAAGAGACTAAACATTTATAAGGTTTGCAATGGAAAGTTATCCAACATTGCTAGTAATAGAAATTGATTTGCTATATTATTTTCTGAAGCCTTTGTACAGCCCATCTGACATAAAAAGGTTGTACACAGAAAGGTTTACAACTCATGAGGATGTAATTTAGGGGCCTATTACAATGGAGGTCGGAAAGTCTCCGACCTTTGGTGGGAGACTTTCCGACCGCCATCGTCGGTTTCAATTCCGACTGGCCGATAACGATGCAGCCAGTCGGAATTGAAACCGGCCAGTGATTTCGGCTGGCTTCCAAAGGGCTCAAGGAGCCCTTCGGCCAGTCTGAACTGGCTCGTAATCCCAAAGGGCAGGCCGGCCCTTTGGGATTACGATGCACGGTTTCCGGCATGGTTTCCATGCTGGCCTGTCTGACATGGAAACCACGTTGGAAAGCGTGCTTGGGGGCCCCCAGCAGGGCCCCCTTGTGTGTGCGGCCTCCGGTTGGGGGCCGAGGGGGTACCTATGGTGCAGGGTTAAACCACACCTCCCATTTCCATATGGGAGCATGTATTACAGCAGGTTTACGGCCGTAATGTATGCTACCATAGGGAAATGTAGAAATGCGACCGAACAGTGTTCGTGTTGGTCGCATTCCTAATTAGGCGGTCGGGACCGCCGCCCAGGTGTCGGTCGGTCCCAGGACGGAGTCGGTGTCAGGCGGAAGCAATTCCGCCAGACATCGAAATCGGCCCCTAAGCCTCCTCAAATACACTTTGTGTGATGCCCATTCTGGAGAGGAACATGGGTTGCTACGTGTCCTTCCTTGTAGGCACATAAGCATTTCTAAACGATCCAATTTGACCTCCAATTTATCATGGCCAGATCTCACGGAACATATAGCCTAGTTATTCAGTATAGAGCAAGCGGCACCCTGGTGATCTAACCTTCATAAACACACCTTCTGTAACTTCCTGTGAAGCCAATTATTTAGAACAATTGCTCTTCCAAACACATTTTGATAGTAGTCCATATTTAGCCTCGATGAAGACCCCAGAACTTCCATGACAGCTATAATGTATTGACAACGTCAGAGAGGCTTAACCTATGATGTCCATCTGAACATTAACATAAATATATACATAGCAAAAGGGATATACGTAGCAGAACTCCTCCATCTCCAGAAAATACACTATATAAAATCTGTTGTGTGCATACTCATTGGGTCCATCATATGTTGGTAAAGTTACAATGTGTCACCTTTCCTAAATGTGATAAAGTACAGACCTTATCGGTAACAGGTAGAAATATTATTTTATGTCTTGTGTTTCACAATACATCACTGTTGTGCACCTCAATCTCACAGGAACACGCCTTCATTTTAGCTTCATCTTTCTCTCCATAGTCTTAATAGGGTAGTTGTCAGTCAACTGCAGTAGCATCTGGTGGATCCTTGTCTCCTGTGCACTGTGTAGCCTAGTTATCATTTAAAACAACACTGTCCATCTGAAGAACAATGGAGGATGGTCTCAGGTTTGCCGATAAAATGAACCATACACAGGGCTTTAAGTGGGGAAAAAAAACTGGGGGTGCTCTAAAAGGGGTGTGGCAAATTTCTTAAAGGGGTGTGGCCTATCCGAGTAGGGGCGTGGTCTAAATCAAGATAACTAGCATTGTGTGCTTAAGAAAATCATGAAGTCGCATCCAGCAAAGGATAATAAAATAGGCAAAAAGGTATATTTATTAAGTATAAGCCATAAAATACCAAACACTTAGAATTTAAAAACCATCTTCACTAAAGGATGTGTTCTTAAATTCTGAGTTCAGGGATACCAGATTCCATATGTCTATCTTGCCGTTATGGGAAGATATGCAGGTAAACATGTTACACAGCATTCCCCATGTTATCCTATGGGCAAGATAGCCTTTCAATAGTGAAAACGAAATTGGCAGTATTTCACTATCAGGACATGTTACCCACACTAGTACATGTCCTACCTTTCACATACACTGCACCCTGCCCAGGGGGTACCTTGGGCCTACCATAGGGGTGTCCAATGTGTAAGAAAAGGGAAGGGTCAGGCCTGGTCAGTGTGTACACTGGCCAGGACAACATGGCAGTTCACAGACTGCGCACAGGCGCTGCGGTGGCAGGCCTGAGACACCATTTAGGGCTACTCATGTGGGTGGCACAATCAGTGCTGCAGGCCCATTAGTAGCATTTGAATTACCCGCCCCGGCACACTTAGTGCATTTTACTAGGGACCTACTGGTAAAACAAATATGCCAATCATGGATAACCAATCACAGTAATAATTTAACCAGGGAGCACTTGCACTTTGGCACTGCTCAGCAGTGGCAAAGTGCCCAAAGCATCTAAACCAGCAAAAACGAAATCCAGCACAGTGTCAAAATGTAGGAGGTAGAGGCAAAAAGTCAGGGGAAACCACGCCAAGGATGCCAGGTCTAACAGTCACACAGGACTTAATTACATCAGTGTTAGTAAACATAGGAAGAGCAGAGCAATGTGAAAGTAGATGAAAATGAAACTCAGAGGGGTCCGTCTGGGTCGGCTTTACTATTGACTTGAGATATCTACTTACTTCTGAATTGTGCCTGAACATTTTCAATGCAGCCACAAGTTACATTACACAAGATCATATACATTTTTGGGGGACTGGGGGCACAGTGAGATTAAGTCTTAATCTCACTGTGCCCCCAGTCCCCCAAAAATGTATATGATCTTGTGTAATGTAACTAGTGCTCATGTAGCTCACGTAAAGCGCTCCAATACGTTCGGGTCGAGACAGAGCTATATTAAACTGTAATATATATATATATATATATATATATATATCAACTCCCTTCCTAATGCATCTAGCGTTATTATATTCAGTGGCTGGGTGGTTTATTGGTATTTTCCGGCGCTGGCACAAGTCCTTCTGAAGGCTCACAGGTTGTGTGTGCAAGCACCGGCGCTAGAGTGTATGCCAACGTCGGTATGTATTTCATGTGTTATTGTTCATCCTATGTGTGATTTGACATGTGTGGTTCCACGTTATCACATATGTGTTACTGTAAACGTTATTTATTAGGCGATCAGTGAACAGAAGCAGACACCTGGACGGACTAACACACAGAAGGGAATATAATGTAAATGAAACGACCCATGGATGGATAAACTGACTGATGGGTGGACGGTCGGTTGGTTAGAAATAGACATATGATTGAGAAAAAAGACGGGCAGGTATGTATCTAGAGAAATCAGACAGGTTTTTGAGGCATAGAGATGACGGGCCGACAGGGGCAGGCCTGCACTGGTAGTGGTAGTGTCACTGCTGCTGGATTCTGTTGTAGACCCTCGTCCTCGCTTGCTTTAAGGCAGAGCAGGGTCACACTGGTTGCTGGAGAAATCTTGCTGCAGGCCGTAAAAGCAGGGTTGTGCCGGTTCTAACCAGCTGTTGTTGTACCGATGGCTGGCACGATGACGTAGGTGGTGCTGCGTGTTCAAAGAGAAGGGAAATCCCGAGAGAAAGTGTCTCTCTTCAAAGGATTTCCCTTCCTGCTACAATGACGTCACGCCTTAAGCAGTGCGTGCGCATGCTCACCCGAAACACCAAACAAAAACCGGGACGTCTGGTCACCCTACCTTTGAGGCCCGAAAATAGAGCCCCCTAGAGACCCCTTTCGAGGCCCCCCCCAAAAAAACTGGGGGTGCTCAGACTCCTACAGACCCCCCCCACTTAAAGCCCTGACCATACATGATTATTGTTGATCCCTTAGTCAACTTTGGAGCAGGCATTGCTAATGCAACCTTCGCAAATCAGTGGCCACCATTTTACAGGATTACCTGAGTTTTTGGAGTCCCTTCTCCAGTGCTGGATGATCGGTGCTGGGTGCTCTAATGCTGAGTGGTCAGTAAGTCTGAACTATTTTCTTTCCATTACTTCTACTCCACTATATGGAAGCTCTAAATACTGCCTAATGCGGTACCTGCCCTAGAATATCTTGACTCATCCATCTAGATACATCCAAGTCTCATGCATCACCATTGCCTTTTTGAATGGGTTTGGGGGCACCCACATATAAGATTACCCTATCCATGAGTTACATGGATGGGGTATGTGGCGCCAACAGTTTCATCACAGGCCTCCTCTGAGACTTAACATGGATGGGTGGCGGCAACACAAATCCCTCTAGAAACATTGTCAAATATGTTACATTAATTGATTTTGTATAGCGCATGTTCACCATGGGTTTCATGAGGCACCAGTGCATACCTCCGTTTAAAAAAAAAATATGTTGAACAGTCTGCCAATTAGTATAATAGCATCTTGATTGCCATGCCTCCTAAATGAAATGTGAAAGAGGGCAGCTATACCTTGTTGAACGTCATGTCAAATTGTGGGAGTGGCTTGTGCTTTAAAATAAATATTGCATGCAGTTTATGTGTTTGTTTTTTTATAGGCTGGAAGAGAACTACGAGATTGCAGAAGGGGTGTGCATTCCCAGGAGTGCTCTGTATATGCACTACTTGGATTTCTGCGAGAAGCATGACACGCAACCAGTCAACGCTGCAAGTTTTGGGAAGGTAAGTCCTGTTATTCAAAGATAAAATAACTCACTATGAAGTGTGCATGTTGCGCTCCCACTTTGTGGGCAAACAACCTTTCTGTTTTTCCAGTCATAAAATAAAATTTGTATTTTGTACATCTGTTCACCCAGACACTGGGCCTAGTTCTTAAAGCACTGTTAGACCAAAGCTATTTTTTGGGCAAAATGTCTACTTTGCGCCTTTGCATTTCCAATCTTAGGTCACAGATTTAGGGTCAATGAACTTTCATGTGCAAACTGTTTTTCAAAAAGTGAAAACTTCACCACTAAGATGTAATTCCAGCATTTGCAAATGTAACAGTAGAAGTGGGTTTTTGGATGGGTTATGTGTCAAAATTAGTGAACGCCCACAAAATTATACATTTGTGGGTCTTCGTCAATAATTTGGAGTTTTTTTCTACGCTGGAAGTGTTTCACACAGTTAATTCTGTGAAAGGAAAGGTTAATTGTTTTTCCAAGGTGGGAAGTGGAAAAGAACCCCTAAATGATTATTAGGGATGTATGGAAATAGGTTTATCAAGAAGGGCAGATGTTTCATCTGGAGAAACAAAAGAGTTAAATGTGCACATTAAAATTTACTTTGTAATTACATCTACATTTCCTGCAGATTTACAGAGGTACTCCTAGAATTCGTTGAGAATTCCCTCATAGTCAGAAATGTACGCTAAATGTAGGAGTAGCCCTTTTGGAGTGCATTTTTGAATTTTTCCTGTTTCTCTTTGTGAATCAGGCCTACAGTCAGGTAGGGCAGGACAACATTTCATAAAATAACAATTTTTATGCCCCCATCAATTCAGTTTACTGCATTCGACCTTAGCGATGGCAAGGTGAGCACACTATTTAAAATATAGAATGTCACTTAAAACTGTAAGTGTAAAATTAATTGAAAATCAATGGTAGAAAAAATCTGGAAAACATCCTGTATTTGAATTTTACCTGTCCGTTTAAAAGTTCTGAAGTGTTTTAAATACGTGATTAATGTTGTTGTGGCTCAAGACACGTTCAAATTGAATTGATTTGTTTCTTTTTAACCTCTCTGTACATGTGTGCATTAGGCTCCTGTACATTTGTTATGCATTATATGTCAACAGTAGAAACCTTCAACTAATTGATCGATGGGTTTTAACTGTTCCTCGCCTTATTATCAATCCCACACAAATTGGGGAGCGACAGATGTTCATCTTTGTTACCCATTTAAATATCAGCAATTTGTGTTTATCCACTACAGATGTGTCTGAAAGAGGGGAAGGAAATCCGTATATAACATGCAGGAACTCATGTGTCGTTCACCGAATTTACAAATCCAAATCAATAACCCAAGAAGAGGGAGTGTGAAAAGAGTATGCCACTCTTGTAGTCCAACCCCAAAATAAAAACGCTGTTTTATTTGACTACGTGAAAATAGTTATGATAAAATGGCATTTTGCTTAAGACTTGGAAGTCACATGCACCCCAGCATCTGTATAAAATCCCACATTTAGATAATACTGCTTAATCTTAATAGCCTATAGATAGCTAAAATTTGTTTGATTTTACTATCTCTTGGTTATATTATGTTTTTTAATCTTAATATCCTTTAATTCAAGGATGCTGTTTAACCGTAATATTCACCTGACTATCCAAATTCTGGCTATGCTATTTGGTTTTACTATAGCACTAGAAAACTGAAAGTTGAATCAAGTGCTGCTATTTGGTGTATCTACTTCTTCCAAATAGTTGCATTGTAGTGTGCAACACATTTGTCTGTTGTTCAATGCATTTCAATTCACAGAGAGCTGAACCAAAAACATGCAGGCATGGTAGCTGATAAATATGTCAAAGATCGGTTTAAAAAACTAAATAAAGCAAACTATGCGGAAACGCAGACAAACTGGCACACAGGCTTTGCCAGAGTGGGCGGCCCTCCTGGTAGATGGCAGCTTAGTGGTTCCAGAGTTTGGCAGCCAAGGCGGCACAGGAAGCCAGACACATCTGCCCTCATGGCGGTTTATCTTGGCGGTGCAGCTGTTACCACTCCAAAGAAAGACCTTATTTATGCTGTACACTCGCATATCGCAAATTCAGACAGAAGGCCTTTGAGTACGTTTTACAAAATTAGAAGGGCATGTTTTCCACTTCATATTCATTCTTAAACTTTCCTTGTCTATTTATTTCTGCAAGTCGAACACAGTTTTCGCCTCTCCCAATGCGTAACTTTTCACACCTATTTTTCCTAGTTATGTTTATACTTTCGTATAATCCCTACAAATCAAGCAGTACCTGTGCAACTGTTGTCCAATGCAACATACGTAACAGTCTTTTATTATTAATCTGAAATTAGAGCCTTGCCAAAAAAATGCAAAACATTAATTTAGCATGTTCATTTTTCTAATTTCTCTTTCAAGATATTTTCCAGACATTATTCTGTTCTTGACAAGACTGTATTTTATTTATTTATTTTATTTAAAGTTCCTATTTAGCACTGCTCTGCCCATGGGACACTAGTGCTCTTTACATAGTAACAACCATACCTGATACGTTCAAGAGCGCAGCGTGCAGAAAGAGTGTATAGGTAACAGTTAGTTAAAACAGATTATCTTTGTGTAACATGTAGACTTTACTTAACTGCAGATTATTTTAACACATTTAATTGTGGACTTCAACCCATGATGAACTTTTAGAGTCTGTAGACTTTGTGCAGACTTTATTTATTATTTAACAGCATAAACAAATTATAAAAACAAAGCTTGCACCGGTAGAAAAGGAAGAGCTTAAAACATTGGAGGTAATATTGAAGCAGTATTGTATCTGGAGTTATTTTTAGATTTCAGAAGCTTTGATTGACTGATAAAGTCCAACATCTAGAACCCTTTTACACCAATGATTGGCTTCCCACCTTATGAGCTACTCAGGAGAGAACAAAAGTACTCAGTGAATAAATGCTCTCAAAGCAAGCCAGCGGGCTCAAGTCTAAATGGACCTATTGGGATCCCTACTAGTACAAGGGATTTGAATACACTGGAGCAATATAAGCCACAAGGCTACAAGGGGCCAGCAGTCCCTCCATGGCAATATCATGACAAAAAAAACACAATGGGAAGTTGTTGATCTGATGTTTTGCAGGATTTCGACTGCTTCAAGTGAGCCGCTGATAAAACAGGCTTTTCATTTAGATATTCAGGAAGCCACTTGGGTTAAGACCCCATCTAAAATGAAAATCTATGTTTTCGTCACTTTCATTGTAATCTGTGTTCCACTGTCAAGACCAGTGTTTCCCAAACTTTTTAGAACTATGACCCACTTTTTAAAAAGACTAACTTTCGCGACCCACCTAACTTAAATGGACATGAGGAGGGGCAATTTTTTAATTTAACTAAAGCGTCGTGTGGTAGCGCACTGTCATTTACAGACAGCACATTTTCTATTGAAGTGGCCACTAACTTTTCACAGACATACGATTTTACTGATAAAACTATATTGCACACAAATTATCATGATTGGAAATCGGGTTTCTGTGAGTATTTATCATGTGTGCATCACCAAGTTAAGTGTCTTGATTTGTTTTGTGCCCATTAAAATCTTTGTTTCCAGCTAGCGTCAGAATTACAAAAAAATGTGCTTCATTTTTCCTTTTCCTAACTGCTGAATGAATACAGTTCATTTACAGGTATCTACATTTTGTTGTGTGTTGCAAAAAAACATAACTTCACACTTTCCTGTATTCTAGCAAGATCATCATATAATTCACTTTAACAACTCCTCTCACTTTACAGTCGAGAAAGAAAAGTAAACACCAATCCGTAAGCAGCAATTTGTCAGAAGCTATTTAGCCTGTCATTTGACCTCTGCCTTTGAAGAACCAAATGTGAACGATAAACACAGAATGTAAAGGCATCTTTATTTATTGCTCGGACTTTCCTGACCCACCAAACATCAGTTTGCGACCCACCAGTGACCCACAGTTAGGGAACAACCTTTTCTAGACTGAAACAGCTCCCCTTGCCAGTCAGTGGGAAGTGAAGGTTGGACGGGCATATTTTAGTGAAGGCTAGGTACAATTTGACATCACCAGCATTGGGGCTGAGTCAAGTCCCTCTGCCCCGATCATGGATCCTGAATAATTTTGGACAGCGGGAGAAGCCCTGTATCACATCATATATACTGCACTGATAAACTAAAATGTCCAGTAGAGACCCTTCTGATCTTTCACTGGAGAGGCAACTCTTAAACACTTTGGTCTCCCTAATTTACCTACTCAAGGTTTAGTAGTCTTGGATGTCAAAAGTCAGACTCACTCCCAAAACTGCATTATCTTGGCTATCTCTCCCTCTTCTCCAGGAAGAAAGCAGAGCAACAATTCTACCCAAAATCTCGCATTGGCTTAACATAAATTAAAGCTTCACACAAAATGTGGAGAGCTGCACCTGGGATTTCTGCAACCTGCGTATAAATGATGCATTTTCAGGCTTAAGAACTCACATATTCACAAAGAGCTTGGATCAAATGCCTCTTCTAGTCCTTGAATAATGGGTGACCCTTGCAACGCGGGGGTTGTAATAGTCTACACATTATGTCCCTGACACTGTGGTTGTAAATTGAATGCAAGCCATTCTCTACTCTGTAGATATCCAAACAGGTGCACAGTCAGTCTGTTATCACTCATTATGTCAGCTTGGGATAGTTTCTAGATGGCATGTTTACATGGATTTAGAATATGACACATTTCTGCAACATTAAAATAACTTGCAGAGGATCACTCATGGAATAAAGCTTTAATTACTATATTACTAGCAGAGGCAAATATATTCTTTTATCAGTGATCATCACAGGATTTTGTGCACTGCGTCTGCCCTTCAAAGTGAAATCTGTCTCACTGCTTTCTGTCATTGAATGTCATTCTGCCCACTTACACACAATTCATTTAAGACTGACATAATTTATTTTCTAGTACCTACAAAACAGTTCCTAGAACCTTTTCTGTCCCGATTATCTTTTCTTTGTCAGTTTTTTCTCTTCCCTCCTGCTAGGAACCTAGCTATTTTGTTTAATCCCACTCCTTTATTAGAACCAACGCTAACGCAGCTAGATTCCAGACACTCAATTTCAGAAAAATATATCAGGACAAAGTGAAAGCAGGTTTTTTGTTTCATTCAGATTCATAGGGTGAAAGTTGTTCAGGGGGGACTGTGAAGGAAATATGGTTGCCCTGTAACAGACAGTTTTCTCTAGCTCCTTTGTTGATGTTTATCTTCGTTCTTTCCTGAATTTCTCGGACTTTCTCAGCTTCGTTCTTTGTTTCTGAGAACCGCTTATTGTACTATTGTTTCCTGGTGAAGTTCATGGCTGAGAATTACCTTTTCTGGGCTGCACAAGTGGTATATGTCTTCACGCCAGTTCTGTACCCCTGATATGCCAGTAATCAACAATCGACGATATTGAAATCCACATTACATTTTCTTTATATGGTCCGGTTCGCTTTCTTTCTGCTGCAGTGGATTTCAGGTCCACTGTATGGAATCTATTATGTTTTTTTCTCAGGTCTTGTGAGCAGCGCTCACATGTTGCTATCTCTTCATGCTGAACGTCCCTCCACCCACTGAGGGGCATGAAGCCGATTGTAACTTACAGCCCACTTTGTCAGTTCTCAGAGGAGGCAGGTTTCCCATGGTCAATGCGGTCAGTAGTGAGTCCAAAATAGCACCAATGCCCAGGAATTACAGAGACCACCGGTAGTGTGCCTGCAGAGAGGTTGCCTTCTAAAATTACTGCCCCCCATTTGATGAGCTTTCTCCCACTATAGAATAAAGCCATCTGGATGAATCACTTGAGATTGCTCATTTCTGACCTTGATTCTTTATGGCCAGTTGCAAATTTCAGTGAACCCTGATTATGAAGGCTCCTACATGATTATTGTGTATGTAAATTCATAGAAAACCTACATAGTGGAAAAACTGTTGGGTCGAAAATGGTAGAGAAAATTAAGAACAGTTAAAAAATATATTTTTTATTTTAAAATGTTTTTAAAGTAAAAAATGTAAACGCTCTTAGTGAATCCCAGTTAGGGAACATTGGGCTTTATGGAGGACATTTTCATTTGCAAAACATATTAGCAAAATACATGACTTTTTGTGAATGGAAATTTATTTTACAAACTGTCCTATGGACTAATAGGTTGGTTCATAAAATTCTGAATCGTAGTGGGTCGCAATCTGACCTACCTCATCAATAATCATGATGTGTGTCATAAATTGTGACTCACTATGACTGGTGGCCATTACAGAAATGGTGACCTGCTGAGGTCAGCAGAACCCCATGCATCTGATCACATATTAATAAAGTTAACTTTTTTTTAATGCATCCCATTTTCCTTAAAGGATACAGGGTTTCATTTAAACAGAATGTTTTTTTAAAGTTTGTTTTAAAGTTGGTAGTGGTTACCTAGACCACTACATACTCCCCAAGAATTGTTTTTTTAAATTACTAAAGGGGCAGGGGTTAACAAGGTGAATACTTTCCTTTTGTGAATGTATTACTACCCCAACTAAGGGATCAGTGACTTTTCAATGTTTTGCGACCAGGTTACCGTCGCAAAATAATGATATATAACTTAACAAATTACTATTTAGAAGGGACGACCTAAACACGCGCTTTCCAAACAACAATTTGCTATTCCTTTCAATACCCATTTTGCGATTCAGTAACAGGTCACAGAATTGCAAAATGGGTTTAGTAGATTTGAAATAAAAAAAAATTGCTGCCTTAAACCCTGCAATTACAAAATGGCTTAGCATATCAGGCCCATTGTCTTAATGTTAAAGAATGAAAACGAGAGGTAAGTGGACAAAACAGTAGGGAGGAGCAAGGTACGTAAAAGGTTTGAAAAGGAAGAATGAGAGTACTAAAGTGGGAACACACAGATAAGTGGAAAAAAGTTGGTACATGAGGAGGGGAAATAAACTCATTTTAGAAATGGGGGGCGGGTGGTGGTCGAAGCCGTCTCTCCCCTCTCTAAAAAAAGAAAAAAGGGGAGAAAGGTGGAAGATGAAGAAGGAGAAGATGGTATGCAGTGTTATGTTACATTGTGTTATGATATGTTGTGTTATGTTACATGGATTTGTAGAGCGCTGCTAATCACCCATGAGGGTATCCAGGCGCTCAGTAGGGCAGGCCTGAGGGGGGCATGAGGAGATCATGCCTGTTTCGTCTGGAAGAGCCATGTCTTGAGGTTCCTTGGGAAGTCCATGAGAGAGGGTGAGGTTCTGCGGTGTTTCGGGAGGTCCTTCTAGGTCTTGGCTGGGAGGTATGAGAAGGAGCGTCCTCTGCTTCTGATCTACTTGATGCGAGGGAGATGGACTTTATCTGGGATGCAGAGCGAAGGTTTCTGGTCGGTTGGTAGAAGTTGAAGCAGTGGTTGAGGTAAGCTGGACCAGTGTTGTGAAGAGCTTTGTAGGCATGGATGAGTAGCTTGAATGTATGTCTTTCCTGGACAGGGAGCTAGTGGAGATTGTTGAGGTACGGAGAGATGTGGTTATTTCGTGGGATGTTCAGTATGAGTCTGGCGGCTTTCTGGGTGGTTTGGAGTCGGCGTCGAACATGGCTGGGATGCCAATGTAGAGGGCGTTTCCGTAAACAAATCTACTTGTAATAAGAGCCTGGGTTACCGTTCGCCTGCTGTTCAGTGGGATCCACTTGAAAATATTGCGTAGCATTCGCAGGATGTGGAAGCGTGATGAAAAGATGGCATTGATCTATCTGCTCATGGAGAGGTTGGTGCCCAGGATGATCCTGAGGTTTTTAGCATGGTCCGCAAGGGTGGGTGGGGGGCCAAGTTCGGAGGGCCACCAAGAGGCATACTTGGGGAAGTGGTTGTTGCCAAAGATTAGGGCTTCGGTTTTGTCTGTGTTGAGCTGGAGGCAGTTGTTTTTCATACAAGCAGCGATGTTGCTCATGCAGTTGGCGAAGTGTGCTTTGACAGTGCTGGTTGAGTCGGTAAGGTAGAGGGTGAGCTAAGCGTTATCGACCTAGGATACTATGTTGATGCCGTGGGCTCTGACGATGTCCGCAAGGGGCGTCATGTCGACGTTGAAGACTGTTGAGCTGAATGACGATCCTTGAGGGACTCCGCTGATGAGTTTCTTGGGTTCTGAGGTGTTGGGGGGGAAGTCTAACTCATTGCGTTCTGTCCGTAAGGAAGGAGGCTATCCACTTGGGTGCCAGTCCTCAGATACTCAAATGCTGAAGCTTTCTGAAGAGTTACTTGTGGGATGCTACTGATGGAATCGGTGGCCGCAATGAGGGCTGTTTCTGTGCTGTGGTTGGTGTGAAAGCCTGATAGGAAGCTGTCTAGGAGTTGTATGAGTTCTAGGTGGCCTGCGAGTTGGGTATTGATGGCTTTCTCCATGGCTTTAGCTGGAAAAGGCAGGAGTGAGATGGGTCTCTTGACGATGAAGGAGGTGTGCGGCTGGTTGGGGGAGTTCATATCTGTATGCTGTTAAGAGTAAAGAGGGGCCATGGGTTAACTTATGAAACAGAAATAAAAAATCAAAAAAAGTAAAATATCACCCAGTGACAGGGAGGATGAAAAATTAGGTGGTAAACTGGAAGCAGGATCGACACAATCTATGTAGAAAAAGCAAAAGTGAGGATCTATTTTTAAAATAAATGGCATGTACCCCTTAAAAAAGCATTCACTTAAAAAAAAAAAAATAGCATTGGCAGAGCCAGTATGTTTTGTCTATGAGAGCTAATGGCTTTGGCAACGATTTGTAGCCATGCTGTACTGCAGCATGGCTGCTGTGCAGCATGGCTAAAAATCATCGTAAATAAGTGCTATGACATGGTCAGCGCTAATGCATTTCTTTTTTAAAAGAGTGCATAACACTGGCCGCGTCATAGCACTTTTAAAATTATTTTTAGAGTGTGGTCCCCCGTCCCTTCTCACCTGTCATCTCCCCCAACCAGCCTCATTCTCTTCCACCCTTCTGTTAGAAATGGGGGTCTCTAGTTGGCAATGGTTTGCACCTTTGTCCAAATAGGGACCCTTGCTTCTAGTCAGGGTAAGGGGGATACACTCCTAAAATAACACCTGCTTCACCCCCTTGGTAGCTTGGCACGAGCAGACAGGCTTATCTCAGAGGCAGTGTGTAAAGCATTTGTGAACACTTACAGTAACACAGTGAAAACACTACAAATGGACACCACACCAGTTTAGAAAAATAAGTACTCTTTATCTAAACTCAAAACAAGACCAAACGACAAAAATCCACAATACAGTTATCAAGGTATCCTCAAAAATAGGTTATTCACTTAAATAAAGCTTGTAGCAACAAATAACTCCACTTGGAGTTATAACGACGTCGTGACCGGTGGAAATCCCAAAGTACGGCGCCGACCGCGACGCTGCAGTGGAAGGTCTGAGACAGGTTTGCAGGGCTACTCTTGGGGGTGTGGCACAATCAGTGCAGCAGGCCCACTAGTAGTATTTGATTTACAGGGCCTGGGCACAACTGGTGCACTTTACTAGGGACTTAGTAGTAAATCAAATATGCCAATCATGGATAAACCAATCACCAATACAATTTACACAGGGAGCACTTTAGCACTGGTCAGTAGCTGTAAAGTGCCCAGAGTCCTAAAACCAGCAAAAACTAAATGCAGCACACAGTCAAAGGCAGGTGGTTAGAAGCAAAAAACAGGGGAAATCACGCCAAAGATGCCAGGTCTAACAAATAAGAACAGAATTACAGTAGATGTCATACAATGAAACAGTTGAGGGGTACACATCAAATGAAATTGCTGCAGACTGTCCTCTTCTCATTGCAATCCCTGTGACATATTGCACTACGATGCTCTTAGTCATAACTTTGCTGCATTGTCAGATGTCCAGACAGAAAGCATCAGTCCATAATTAAATGTTCTTGCAGGCAGTATTGGTGCAACTGCTGAGCATGATGTGGACTGGAACAGCTGAGAGATGCAGGCCACACTTGTGGAGTTGTTTTGGCTGCTTGTTTGCATTAATCCGGGTACCCGGCTCTCCTGTCAACTTGCTACTGCTACACAGGATGCAGAAGAAGGTACTGACGAATGCCTCTCTTTTTCCCCAGAAAGTAACAGACTCGCAGGCATCAGCACAAGTAGCAGCAGCTAGCAGAAGAGTTTGTTTCTTTATTAGGAGTGCATAGCACCACTGGATTCCCAAGTCAGCCAGCCTTGTCACAATGTCCCGTAGCTGTACCTAGCTCTCCACACAATAGGTGGATGGGCAGCTGGAGAGAGACACATACAGGCATTGACTTTAGTGGTGGCCGAGGGGCATTTGTATTTCAAGGATCTGGAGAGGGGCATTAGTTCACCCTTGCTGATGTTTTCAGAAGCTATGAAGAGTCACGCCCACGGACTGGATCCCAGAGCAGTTTTTGTCCTCCCAGCCCACTCTTTTCGTCTCCAGAGGGAAGAAATGTGTATTTCTTTATTTCCCTCTCCAGGCCCATCAGCGGAAAATAAGAAGTTGCCTGTGAGTTTATGGTCGGGAATGGGTTCAGAAAGTGCAGACCGTAAAAAGGCAAATATGGTTGTTTAAGATCCCTGCTTGTTTTGCCACTGACACCGTGCTTGCGATCTCCCTCAACCAGAGGTCGCAAGGACAATGCCAGGGGTAGTTACAGGTTGGCTAGGAGTTGCAGCTGCGACCGCTGGTGACACCTAAGTAACCAGTATGAAATACCCACATCTCGACTTCACCTTCATCAAAGTGAAATAATGCTTCCAGCCAGTCATTGGTCTTTGCACTGCAGATTGTAATGTTGGTGAGAAGACGCACAACAAACCATAGTCAAGAGAGCGTGATAAACCCTGCAGGCTTAGTCGAAAAATTCCTGTCCTTCTCAAAGTTCTCTGACGCATCCTGCTCTGCCAGGATCCACGTATTACTTTTTTCAGTTTTTATATAGTGCAAACTCATCCCGAAGGTACTGGAGCACTTTACATGAGCACCAGTTACATTACACAAGGACACATTCCCTTTTTGTAGGCACGGGGAGATTAAGTGATTTGCCTAGAATCATAGGATGTTGAGCCGACACTAAGACTCAAACCTGGTTCCCCAGCTCTGGCCATTACCATTACGCCACATCGTCTCCCATCCTCCGTTCTTATGCATAAGTGAGGTGCTGTACCATGGGACCACCGGATGGAGGGTATGCATCCCTGTTGCAGACCCTAAAGGTTGATAAATCTTGTTTTTAAAGAACAGATTCAATTCTGAGTCAGCTAAAATGGTTGTATGGCAATCATACATGTCAGTTATCAACAGGGCCACTGGAATTATGCAGCAGGGAAGCACCAAATTATGTAGCAGGGTTGATTAAATTATGCAGCTATAAAAGGCAAATTACGCGACATGATGCAGCTATTTTTTTGATTGTGTTACTTCATTATTTCCACTGCATGCGAAGACATGTTGCCACATTTTGATCCGTTTAAGGTAGAAGGTACTTTTTTTCTGAAATCTGCAGATTATGAAGCAGATGGTGGATTATGTGGCAAATATAGCAAACCCATAATTGTGCAAAAAAGCCATAGCCGCAGAATCACATAATTCCAGTGGCCCTGGTCATCAATTGTAAATTGATAAACCTGACATTCTTGTGAGTCCGCAGCATCCTTTTTAGGTCTCACCTACAAACAACTTTTAGTTGTCTGTTGTCGAAACACCTCTTGTGGCCCAGTGGGCTTTAGTCCCGCTCATTGCTTAACTTTGGTTAGCTTTCTTCTCACTTTCGTTTGCTTGCTTTTTATTTAATGGCTTTCCTTCCTCTTCTCGTGTTTGTCATTCCCCTGGAGCATAACTTCTTACCATCCTTTTGATTGTATTTGTCCACTGCTCATATTTGCTTACCACTGGTTGACTTTTTTGCCACTCTCATTTGCTCGTGTTTTGTCGTTAGTTTGCCCTCCGATTCTTGTGTATATCTCTCTCTCTAGCATAGCTTCTTTACCATCCTTTTGACTGGATGACTTGTATCTATCTATCCACCACTCACATGCAGGAAATTACTTTTGTCCTTGGTTTTCAGCACTTCAAGAACATGCGTCTGTTTTCTTGCTCTATCTCCTGTTCTGCTTCCCTCCAGCAAATTTCCACCTCTTGCACTCCATGTCGCTCCCTCCTCCCCCACCCCATCTATCAACTGCATTCCCCAACTCAAATTGTTTTTATTTTATTTTCTTCTACTTTGTTGCTCCTGTCTACCCCAGTGTTCACTCCCCCGCCCTTGCTTCCGTTGCTCCCTTCTTCCTTCCTCCGTTTTCGGCCTTTTTATTTTTAAAAGGGGTTGGTTTTCAATTTTTTGGGTTTAGCTGGTGGGTGCCGTTTAATGTGTTTACGATTTACCGCTGCGAGTGGCATCCACCATCTTTAAACGGATAAATAAAATGATGCCCAGCGCGTCATGCTGTATGTGTGGCATACATGTAAATGTATAACGCATGACGTTGGGCGCCATCATGCCATGACGTTTACCAGCACATGCACATAGCACGTCATTGTGCTCTTTTTTTGGGGGGCCGAAACCTTGGCGAAACCAAAAGGTAAAACAAAACGAGACCTATTGGCTTTGCCAATGCTTGTTCAGTGCAGGGGAACTCGTACCAGAATGAAGCCTCCCCAACACTCGCGTGTGTTTTTGTGGTGGGTGTTCACGTGCGTCATTGCCTGTGTGTGCGCCCCTTCTGCACATGCAAAATGCTGAGGAGCGTAGGTGTTCAGTGGCGAAGCCAGCGTTTAAAAGGGGATGTTAGACAGTGACTTTTTCCCACAGCCCCGTGGAGCCCACAGCCCCGTCTGCAGGGGCTGAAAGAGAGAGGGTGGGATTAATGTGTAATTAAAGGGAATTTGGAAGGCTGAGATGTTGCGGAATGTTAGATCAGTAGCTGGAACAGCATGGGGTGTTCTTTAGGCAGGCTTCATTGAGCTCATACAAAACAAGAGAGGGGGGCTCCCTTCCAGCCTCCTCCCCTCTTTCCCCCCTCTTCTCATTTATCACACAGCCGGGCTGAACCTTCACAGCTCCACAAAAGTGTTTTAGTGTTTGCTGAAGCTGCGCTCTAGAAATGAAAGCCGAAGAAACGGGACACGTCCTCACAGAGCACAGACCCTATTTCATGCGTCTGAGCCGCGCTGGTGGAACAGGAGCCAGCACACGACACGGGGGAAAGCAGAACGGGTCCCATTTTAAATAAATACATTTCATTACAGGTACATCCTCTGTGGCGTGTCTTGTAGGAAGAGATGAGAGATACCCAACACAGCTGCAAAACACAAGCATCACTTCCCCCACCGTTATCCCGCTTAATGTAAATATCTGGAGTGTTTGTTGTGGTGGGTTTAGGCCTCAACCAACCTTTCTTTGAGCCACTTAATCACAGTGGAGCGTTTAAAAGGGCCGCAGTGGTCAGAAATGGGGTTTTACACAATAAAGTGGAACGGGCTCTTTTTGACAGTGAGAGAAGTGGCAAGTACTATCATGAGTTACTAGCTGTTTTCTTCCTTGCCGTCTTGTCTATCCCATTATAAAACCAGGGCGACAAATCCCAGAATGCAAAGAAAAACCATTGACTGCAGCAGCCAGTCACACATAAACTTGGCATCTATGCTCGTATATGGTTCTATGTAGGGGCCGCCTGTCTGACCAGGAGAAGTATTGAGTCTACTAAGGTGACATCCAACCTCTCAAAGATGTACTTTATATGACAAATGCTTCACTATACCAACAACAAATATCACAATCCATCCATTGAGGCAGCGCAATAAGAATGGCCGATCCAAAACTGTTCTGCAAAGCATTTCAATTAAAATAAAATAAAAATATAACAGCACTTTCATGGTCGATCATTTTGCCCACTTTTGGCAAAACAAAACAATTCAATGATGTGTTTTTGTCTTTTGTGTGGCATCCGTTGTTATGACAGTGTAGCACTTACTTATTCTGAGCGCTCTTTCGTGCAGGAACGTGGACATCAACATTTGGTGAGAAAAGTGATTTTTTTTTTGTTTGCACTTCTTTGGGTGGCTTTCATTTTAATATTATTTTAATAATACTTGCTGTTCTTTAATTACCAGAGACACGATCTCTATAGTGTGAAAAGATTTTCAGAGTTGAGAGGTTTACCATAAGTTTAGGAAGGCCTGGAAGCTCTGATAGCACAGTCTCTGTGCAGGGTCTGGCTTTTCTTGCAAGAGTAAATTGAAGCACTAGTGAAGTAGCCTTGCTCAGTTGTTTCTAATCTCCCAAAAGCAAATAGAGCATAGTAGGTCCTTCACTTCTCTTCCTCAGGCCCTCCATTGAATGTCCAAAAGTGGCCATGATTGCAAACTATGGCATCCTCAGCTGCTATTTTAGTCTCTTGGCAGCCCTGTGTGCAAAGTGTAATGGGGTTTGAAAACGAAATGGCTCAGTGGCCTTCCTTTTCTAGTGATGTACCATCCAATACACACACTTGAGATGGGAAAAGGCAGTAGGGTTAAATCGATCCTTTCCACGACAGGCTGAGCCTGGGTTTGAGATGAGAGCTCACCGCTCGCACTGTCTTTCAGCTCCAGCAAAGCCACGCACAGATGAGCACACAAACAGACAATGCACGCAAACATACGCAGCACTGGTGGGGACTGAGATGTGTATTTAAAAAGCATGACCTCGAAGAACAATTTGGATTTCTATCTGCTGTGTACAAAATGTAAGTATTTTTGGAGGCAAAGTCGCATTACTTTCTTCCTGAATGACCTGACCCTCTTCTGTGACCCCACACGCTAACTGAATACATCATTGGGCAGCACATTTAAGAGGTGAATTCGTTATGGCTGCCTTAGGGGCTGGGCTTCAAACTGTTTTTATTAAAAAGTACCTATAAAATAAAATCTGTTCCATACATTCCCTTTACATGCTACTGGACTCGGATCACCTGCCTTAAAAGCAGAAGTTAGCAGAGATCCTATTCAACCACAGAACAACAGAGAGAATGGATGGTCATCCACAAAGGTTACAGGGAATAGAAAGATGTCCTCCAAGGGCAGAGAAAACGGATGGACAGCCCCTAGAGCCAGAGAGAATGGGTGGGTATCCACCAAGGCCAGAGCGAATGGATGGACGTCCATCAAGGCCGGAGAGAATGGATGCACTTCCAACTTGGCAGAGAGAGTGAAAGGGCGTCCACTAATGCCAGAGACTGGATAGACGTCCATTAAGGCCAGAGAGAATGGAAGGAATTCCACCTAATGTAGAAAGAATGGATAGGCATCCACTAATGTCAGAGAGAATG
The DNA here is from genome assembly GCA_963921515.1 of Calotriton arnoldi. NCBI lineage: Eukaryota > Metazoa > Chordata > Amphibia > Caudata > Salamandridae > Calotriton > Calotriton arnoldi. The sequence goes on from CAWUFW010002160.1 coordinate 946,511, forward strand.
GACGGCCATCCATCAAGGCCAGAGAGAATGGATGCACGTCCACCTTGGCAGAGAGAGTGAATAGATGTCCACTAATGCCAGAGATTGGATGAACGTCCATTAAAGCCAGAGAGAATGGATGGGCATCTACCTAGTCAGAGAGAAAGGAAGGAATTCCACCTAATGTAGATAGAATGGATAGGCGTCCACTAATGTCAGAGAGAATGGATGAGTGTCCATTAAGGTCGGAGAGAATGGATGGGCATCCACCAAGGCCAGGAAAATATACGGGAGTCTACTAATGCCAGAAAAAAGCTTTATTTGTTCCCTTAGAGAAAGAGTTTTTACTCTAGAGCCATTTAGACTGATACACCAACCAACAATAACGCAAAGCAGACATCTAAGTTGCACTCCTTTACCATTGACATACATTTTAAGATATGCTGAAAGACGATTGGTTTGCTGCAATTTAGCAGCGAAACAAAATTGAGTGAGAGAAAGTCAATCAGCCTATAACTACGAGCAGAAAGCAAAACTCAAAATCCAGAGTCAAAGCCCTGCGCTAACATGCAGTCTTCGTGGGATTTTACTTCCGGGTATTGCAGGAAGGCGTAAATCACCTGCTTTGAGTGTAGATTTTTTTTTAACAAATACTTATTATTGTTTGTAAAGGAGCGCTCCCAAGTGATGATAATTAAACCGGGCATATTTTACATTACCACATGACAAAGTCCAGATATATGTTTTCTTTTTCCCGGAAGTGGTTTCCTGACAGCTGCAGTCCTGCCCACCAGGGGTAGTCACTCTGTGCACACTTGCCGTTCTGTCCTAATAAGGTTCTCCACCCTGCCTTAGAGGCACCACCTCCAGTAAGTAAACATGAAGTTTAGACTTCATAGGCCTCACCCATTGGCCTCCCTGCGACAAGTGCCGGGTGGCAGTACTATGCTGAGTAAAAGATGACTTTAGTCGAGTGGTCTCTCGCGCACTCGTGTTCGAACAGAGACTGCTATTGGACTAACATGGCCATTGAACAGTGGCTATAATAACTCTTGGGCTCCTTTGGCTAGCGTATCCTTTAGCTGAAAAGCCAGTGTTAGCTCAAGTATCCTCTGCTGTACATTGCAAGCCACCGAGGTGTCCAATGACGATGTACAGGAACAAGGTGATGGTCGAGTTCTTTTATGAGGTTATGGAACTCCAAGAGACTTGCGATATCATTTTAACATTAAGCATAGGGTAATGTACTCCTTATAATACATAGTCACAATGGCCACGTGATTACCCTTCCACCAAAAAGTCAAACCCTTGGTCTTTTGCTCATTATATGAATAAGTATGGTTTTTAATATGTGGAATAAATGCAGAATTTAAAATGCAAAATTAAATGCATCAATATACAGGTAGACGAAAGAGAAGATCATCAAACAGATATAATCAGCTAATGTGGCAGACGTTTAGCATGTTTAAGTTCACTCTTTTTCTCATATTGGTGCTGCTTAGTTAAGGAAAAGCACAGTTCATGTCGGGAGGGGGTAAAAAAAATTCCTGTCAGATAACTGTAATTCTGTTTCACGTATCTACATGAAATTTAAAAAACCTTAACCATTTTTTTCTGTTGGTATGTCAATTTTAATGTAGATAATTCAATGGAAGCAAATTGAAAGGGGAGTCAAAGCATCTTTGAGTTGTAATAACTTTGGTTCCTTATCCACAGATCTCCTCAAAATTTGGTAGATCCTTGTCACGTTTAGCTTACTTTTGATGTATTGACTTTCATGCAAATCTGTCAAGGAGGGTCATGGTTAGAAGTGGTGGAGAGTGTCAAAAAAGTGTTAATTGGCTAATAACATTGCCAATGGTTCATGAATCTGCAAGATAGATGTTAGCAAGTTAAGCTCTGTCCAGGAATCTTATACTTCAGGCACCTCTGACAAGGGGCGGCAAAGTTAAGAGTGCGTGGGGGTAAAAATGTCTTTGAATTGCTAATATCTTGGCGCCTTATCATAGATCTGGAGGAAATTTGGTAGACCCTTAGCATTTTTAGATAACTCAAGTTATATTGAGTGTCATGCAAATCCAACAACAGTGGGCACAGTTAAAAGGTGGCAAAAAAGTGTTCATCCGCTGACACTGTTAGCACTGGTTAATGAATCTGCATGGTATTTGACAGGCTGCTAGCAAGTTAAGCCTAGTGAGAGGATATCAGGTCTATACAGATCTGACAAGGAGGGCAAAGGGACAGGAGTTGAATAAAAGTGAAAGGGCCCTGCTCAGCGGGGATTGGCTAGGCCGTGTGGGGCACCTGAAAGCCATGCACACCAGGTGTTGGTCAGGCCTTGTGGGGTGCCTGTGGGGCCAAAGTCTGTGGGCAGCGAATTTTGGCCATTGGCCCAAGGCTTAGGCCAGGCCCATCACCCAAACTTTATTCATGCTGCCAGACCCTGCTGTGCAAGGCCTTTGGTCGTGTGCAGCAGGGTTAGCCATTAGGTCTGGCCTGTGGCATAGTCCTGAATATTTAAAAAAGTATTTGTAAGGATTCACGGACCATGTTTTCTAATTCGTAAACCCAATTTAGTACCACAGATCTGAAAATGTTACCTTGTCCAATGAGGGGCTTTTATATTTTAAAGATGTATGTCTGAAGACAGCCTGCGAACCTGTGCTCAAGGACTAATGGTCCAGAAATTTTCAACCTTTATCCACTTCAAGCCCACCCACAAGTTTTTGTAATTCTAATTTCGCAAAAATAAAACAGTTTTATACCAAGCCAAGCAAAGGCATTTTCCTGAGCAAAGCTCTACTTTAATGCCAAGTTTGATGTAATTCTATCCAGGGTCTTTTTTCTGTAGTGTGCAGCAAATATTCATATGGGAATTACAATGGGAACCACTGCTTTTTTTCTTTTACTATCCAATAAGTGTCCACTCCCATTGCATGAAGCTGATAATACCAAAAGTACGCTAAATATCACTGATATTGCCTATCTTAGACCTATATTAATAGGTATGTAGCATCCCCATATTTATTAACTGCCAACAAGTGGGATAGGACCCTTAACCACAGGAATTAAAATGCTACTGCACTCCAACCAACCTCTCTAGCTGCTCTGTAACCTTCAATTTTGGCATTGACGGGGTAAACTAGGGTCCCGCAAGCCCCTCACACTTTTGCAACCTAAACATTGTCTGGCAAGGGATGATGATGATGTTAGTACTTGTAAAGTGAGCTGTCACTCAGCAGGGTATCCTGATGCTAGGGTGATAATAACTGGTAACAAAGAAGCAAGGGATCAGCGAGATGAGAAGAGATGGGTTTTAAGGGCTTTATCAAAGGCAAGATGATTGCCAATCAGCCGTAGAGAAAGCTGAAGAGTGTTCCAGGTTTTGAGTGCAAAGACCGACCTCCTATGCTGAAGCGATGGATCTTGGTAATCGTCAGAAGACAGAAAGAATACGATTGAAGGACGCAGTAATGATAGTAAATCAAGTAAGATGATTTAAATTGAAATTGAATGCAGACCGGAACGGGGAGCCAATGGAGTTTGGAAAGAGTTGGAAAAATGTGAGAGGACTTAAGGAAGATGAATACAAGTCTAGTAGCCACATACTGAATGTTAGTGCGACAATAAGTAAGATAGAGAGGTAAGCCAAGATATAGAGAATTGAAGTTGTCCAGTCTGGCAAGAATGACAGACTGGACTACACATAGATGAGATGATTAAGGAAGAAAAGGAACATTTTTCTTCAGCAGACGAAGATGATGGATGCAGGAAGAGGATACTTTGTTTATCTGAGTGGAAAAAGAGATGGTCTTGTTGAACCAGACACTTAAATTCTGCACCCCTGTGACATGAGTCAGAGGGGGACCCAGTTCTGTCAGTCACCATGAGAGCGAGGAATGACGGAAAGAAAGTTTACCAAAAAGAAGCATTTTTGTTATATCAATGCTTATTTTGAAATGATTAGTAGTTATCCATCAACTGCTGAAAGCAGACACTGATGGAGATAGGCAGAAGAAGGATCGTTTAGGTGAACTGCTGTGCAGATCCGTAAAATTGTGCCACATTTATTATCAAATCGATGATTTTTTTTAAAACTCCTTTTAACTTTATGTCAGTTCTGTATGAAACCTGAGTTTCCTGCGCTGGGCTTAAGGTGCTAACATCCTGTCAAATTTCATGCAGATTCATTGAAGAACATCAACGTTATTTGCACTTGTAAACATTTTGCTCCCTCTTTTAACTTTGCTCTCCCTTGCTGTATATGCACCAAACGTGCTGCACACACAGAAGAGTGAACACGTAAATGTCTGCCAAGTTTCATGTCAATTTGTTAAATGATGCTACAGGTATTAGCAAACAAACACTTTTTGACCCCTTTGTCCCTCTTGACTAAAGTGCATAAATTTAAAAATACCAAGAAACATGGTAAGCATCTGCCAGATTTTGTGCAAATCTGCCACACAGCGCTAACATTGTAGGCAAATCAAAAATGCACCTTCCCAACTGTTAAGGTATTTGTATTTTTTTTTTTACCTCTTTCAAGCCCACAAAATAATATTTAAATGCTAATTTTGCAAAAACTTTGAGATAGATTTATACCAAGCAAAGGTGTTTTCTTAAGTAAAGTTTTTCTTTCATGCTAAGTTTGGTGAAATTCTGTTCAACCATTTTTTCTGTACCAGAGTGCAGAGAATCCTAAGGGAATTTAAATGGAAAATTCCACTTTTTGGGCCCTCACTTGGCAGATTTGCACAAAACATGCATTGCTGAATCCTAATCGAATGCACATTTTTATTGGAAAGTATTGTTCATATTCATTGAACGACAGACGGCAAAGTTATTAAGAAAACAAGAAATGTCTTTTCAGTGGAAACTCTGAACTAACCTATAGCCTTCTGGCTATTGCCATTGTGTTGGGTGATGGGAGGAGACATGAATTTTTAGAGGAAAAGCCTTGAGTGGTAACACTCTGTGCATGTGCATATATAGTTGATGGTGCGCAACTTTTTCATTTTTTTTTTTTAAGGATTTAACCAAAACCAGGATACAAGGTGTTAAATTTGTGCATTGAAGTAAAATCAAGTTAAAGAGTCCATGTGACTATTAGGAGAGATGTTTCCCTGTGTAAAGTCATTGTAACATGCAGTATTTATGTTATAATAGTGAAAATAAATGTGGCACAGAGCCACATTAATTATTAAGAGCGAGTGTTCTAATAAACGCATGTTCACACATTTATTAATTTAGCGCAGAAGTCATATTCCTTATTATTGATATAGTCCTGCAAAACTGGCATGAAAAAAGCACTGTTTACTGCATTACAAATTACATGCTTACACAAGGAAACAACTCTCCAAATAGTCAACATGTCTCTTCAGTGTGATGTTATCTTACTGTCCAAATTTAACCCCTTTCATCCTGGTTTCAGCTAAGTAAATTGTTTTGAATAAATACATATGGCATAAACCATATATGCAGAAGTGCAGAGTGTAATATGATATTTATTATAATTGTAAGGGAGTGAAGGGACGTCATGACCATTCAATCCTTTGTCTCTCAAAAGTGGTCTTTAATACAAGGTGCATTTGATCAGTTTGAAGATGATATACAAGTAAGAGCGGCACTCTTTGAGGGTTTTCTCACAAAATCCAGAGAACTGCATTAATTTGACCCCCTAAAAATTCACTTTCCTATGAGCACGTTGGATATACAACTTCCAGGGCAACTACTTCCAGAAGGCCAATGAGGTGGCTCAGTAGATGGAGTGTGTGGTGACTAGGGTGCAGGTTTGAAAGTGTGCTGAGCTCACTTAAGATTTTAACTTTCCCAGTTCCATGAAGTTAGTACTATTAAATGGGGTGATCATGAGTTTGTCCTTCATGGACACAGCGCCTAGATGCTCTGCTTGGGGTCGTTGGCACTATAGAAATGCTGATTTGGTCTGAGTAGCATCTGTTAGTGACGTGCCAAAGGATAATTCAGACTAATCCTTCCGCTTAGGCAGGCGCTTTGCAATAAACGTGGGAAAAAGCGGCTGTTTGTTTTTAATAAATGGCCTGGATAAAGTGAAATGGACCAGCCTTTCCTCAATAAAATCTCTTTTTTCCCGAACACTGCTTCTCCAAACAATGTGGATCTGTTTGTGACATGTCCCCGCATTGGGCCGCGGTCCTACTCCTTATTTAAAGATGTTGGGACCAGTGGTGGCCTCCAGTCTTTACCGGCATGTATGGCTGGCACACAATAAATGGACACCACTGTTTAGCAGTGAACAGGTTAAACTCTAATAGGGTGCGAGTCTTTGTGCAAGTATGCAAGTCTCCCAAAGTCAGACCCAGCACAATGTATCTCACTGCTGGGAATGGTGTCAGGATAGGGGAGATATACGGCCGTCCATCCCAAGACAGCCAAGACATCAGAAGTGGTGAAGACGGTAAATCAGCACTGGCTCCTCTTTCACTGGGCATTACTCACGGCCATTGGGGCCTGTCATGAATAGGACTGATGCCTATGAAACTGACCTCATCAGTCGATTTCCCAGAGAACAACCAGGACCTAGAAATGGTTTAAAGAGGGTCCCACGCGTTCTCATAAAACCATGCAAAAAAAATTCATGTTTTTCCCCACTTTCCCCAGGGGGCTCCTTTGCTTGGATTCTATTCATGCTTTTATTATGGTTTATGTAGTCATGCAATGTTGCCTTATGGCGGCTCCAGCTAACTTTTGAAACAAAAAGTTAAACCAGTGATGTCCCACCGAGGTAGGTGCAAAGTTTGTAGCAATGAGCTGTTCCAGGGTGGGTGGAAGTGAAGAGGTGCACTTTGTTGCGAAGTCATCCTAACTGTGTCAATTTATCGGTCAAATGCGTGATTGAATGGGCTGGTTTTAGATGCTTCAATATCAGCCAAATGTTGGCGTGGGCTCCTATTTTCGGATTCCCAAGTGCAGCATCGTTTACTCCATAAAGTGATCTTCAGGCTTGTTTTGTTTGCGTGACAGTGGACAGATTCTTGGAAATGACTTGAGCAGTAATTCCTGTAGGTGCTTCCCTACGGGCTTTCACTCACACTTCCCGTTTATGATTTGTTTCAACCATAAACAGGATCCAGGGTCCTGGCAACTCAATTTAGTTACAGTTCACTCTCCCGGATTCTCACTTTACTGTTTTATTAATTTGAAACAAAAATTCAGTTTGTGGAATAAATGCAGACTGAAATGGACTCAATGCATAGCAGGTGTATAGGGTGATAAGAAATGGACATTTGACTAATGTTGGGTAAATCTAATGTGAGAGGCATTAGTCGCATAAAGCTATTCTGTAGTTGATGTTCGTGCATGTGATGGTTCACAGACAAGAGAGCACTTTATAGGATCCGCGGTTGAGACCCAGAGCAGTGGACATACCCTTGACGTGTACACAGTCCACACATCAAACCCTGTCCTCGAGTAGCATGGTGGATAGACCGTTTCAAAATGTGAGTGGCCACAGCATTTTTACGGTAGACTGCAGAAATTACCAGCACTAAATGTATTTAACCAGACGACACAAACATACATTTAAAATATTTTGAGCTTTGTTAAAGGTTTTTTTGGGGTGATTATGTAGTTGCAAAATCTGCAGTGGTGTTTCGAAATACTTTTCTCTGTTTGATACATTTTGTTCTTTTTCAGATAATAAGGCAGCAATTTCCCCAATTAACAACCAGGCGGCTTGGAACCAGAGGACAGTCCAAGTAAGTGAACAGCTCTTTTAATTTGCCTGGTACTGTGTTCAGTGTAAAATTATTTGGTATTGAACATTGCTCATGAACTGGGAGCGACCATGAAGTCTCCGGATCACACTCTAGGCCCCCATACCGTAGACACAATAAATAGACTGTGCCCAATGTCACGTGACAATACAACGGTTAAAATTCTTCAGTACAGCAGCAGGGGGCGCAGTTAGGATGCGGATGAGATATGGAAGCTCGCCTGTTCCTTTATTTCTATAGTGCGTAATATGGGCATCCTTTCAGGTTCTGCTATTCTCAATTGTTGGTGTGTAAGTTGACCGACCTGGAGAAGGGCAGGGTCGAGGAAGCTTTAGCTGTGGGACACAAAAGTTGGGGAGTTTCAGGTTTCCTGATTTTACAGATGACAAAGTATTAGACCAAAACAATGTTATATAGATAGACGTTTTTTGTAAAGCTGTTGCTTAGCCTTCCAGCTCATTGTCCACCACACTTGTGCGAGCTACTGCATTGAACACGAATGCTTTGGCACAATAACATATTTGTTTACTTGCTTATTTCCATGCCAGTATTAAGGATCCCCGCTTCATCCCATGGGGGCTTTGTGGTAGTTGTGTCATTGCCTCGCCCACCCCATCAGACCTCGAGCAAGGGAGATTCTCGGAGCTGATGCTTTCTCTTTACGTCTCACAGTTAATTCTAGAGACAGATACCCACTGATTTTAATTTAAAGACGAGGTTGCAGAGAAAAAATTGTGTTGAATTGTCTGTGACGTCTGATCCCCTGTGGTTTGCACGGAGTTTCGAACCAGCTGTTTCTGTTCACACTGAACAGCTGGCAGGCTGCCAGGGAAACTCAAAAACAGAGAGGGGGCAGGGCAGCATTGCCAACCCTGCCCCCCTCTGCTTGGAGTTCTTTTAAGAAAGGCAAAAGGATGGATTCTAAAACAAAAAAGATAAATTTTTGTTAATTTAGGAAGGACCAACATCTCTCATAACAACTGTGCTCTAGTGTAGTAATGGAATATGTAATGTTTGGTGAGAGGGTGACAATACATTTCATTTCCATCCCTCAGTGGTACATTTATGCATTTTTAAACACATTATTAGGATGTGTATGATACTGAATAAAAATCTTTAAACAGGTCCAGTCCCTTACAGTAAGAATTGAAGCGAAATCAAGTATTTTGATTAATACAGTTAAGACATAAAACCACAGTGAGCACAAAATAAGAATTTTCAGATGGGAAAGCTAGTTTAATAGGTTAGAGGACTGTATATCTGCCACAATGACCTTTGGGCATCCTACAAGCCATAGATTCGAATCTTAAAGCATCCATTTCCGATTTTTCTGTCCCAAATTTTATTTGCATTTGTCCAAAGCAATAACATTTGAACATCACACTGATACATTACAGGGTATCCCTTCATCAGTATATGCCAAGTTTAATGCACCCCGATACCGCCCGCCTTCACTCCGTCCCATCCACCTATGCCATCATTTCATTCACAGTTCCCATCGCAAACCAGCAGGTCTTATACCTCCAAATCCCACGTGCCCCAGATATTCTCAAACTTTTTCTTGCAAACTCTGATTTTGTATACCTTTCGTTCTATGATTTTGCAGCAGTCCATCCCTTCCTTCCACTGCTGGAAAGATGGGGTCGTCTCACAACAACACTTCTTGGCAATAACCCGCTTAGTCACCCAGTAGGGTCAGTCCAGGTGTTGCTTGCTACTATAGTGTCCTCTACCACTCCCTCCAGGAATCTGATAACCCTTTCCTAAAAGTGGTGTATATGCGGGCAGTGCCACCAGGTATGGATGAAAGTGCCTTCTGGACAGCATTTGCAAAGGCAAAGGGCAGCCCCGCCTTCCCAATCTTACACAGTAATGTCCTAGTATAGTACGTTCTGTGTAGGAGTTTCAGATGAATTAACCCATAGCTCTCCTTTAACTTTAAGCCGAACGATATCTCGGGCAATAACAAATGCTCGCAAAGATGCTTTCATAGCGTCCCATCCCATCTTAATTGAGGCAGGGCACTTATTTAATTAAAAACAACTCTCAATCTCTATTTTACAAGCCTCAGTCCAGTTCTTATTATTAAAGACCCATCTCTAATTTATCGTACTCTTATCCTTGGAAAAGATTTTGAGTTCCACAGCTGAATGATCTGAAAATTCATAAGGCAGCATATTCAGATGCTTAAACCCCACTGTGGAAAAAATAAAAGAAATAATCAATACGGGTCATCAATATATGTTTTGCTGAAAAACAAGTTTGTTCACTTTTAATTGGATAAGCTGCCCTCCAATGATCAACTAAACCATAATTTCTCTGATATTCCCCCAACCATTTTGTAATTCTAGGTTTCAGTTGAGTCTTTTTCAGAGAGGCAGCATCAAGACCTAAATGTTGTAAAAAGTTGAAATTCCCCCAATGATCAGACTTCCATCAACTATTGCTTATGACTGGAACAATTTATCAAAGGGGGCTGGGTCGTCATCAACTGGCGCGTATAAGTTAACGAGTGTTAGCCACTGTGAATTAATCGTGCAGTCTACCCAGCACCATTGTCCTTCTGTATCTGACTGTCCTCTATGAATCCTTGCTCTGACATTCTTGTTGATATAAATTACTACTCCTCTATGTGCTGCGCCTGCCGAAGAAATGTTTTAAGCACCAGCCATGTTTTAAACATCTAAAACTTATCAAACCTATTTAGGGGAATAGGAGTTTCTTTCAAAAAAATCACTGTGGGTTTATGATTTTTTTTATCCAAGTTTCAACTGCCTGCTGTTTCCTAGCGTTATTTAATCCATTCACATTAAACGAAAACACCCTCACCATTTCACCCTTTAGAAACAAAAAGGACTATCCACTCTGCTAATACAACCAGTAATAGCTTCATATCTACAAGCTTCCTCCATTTAGTCCTAGCGCGCAGCACACTTTGCATCATTGCACACACATACTCCACTTCAGTACACAAACAACCTTAAGTACTTAAAAATACTTTATGAAATGCAAACTTACCTACACATACCTTAAAGTGCAGTGTCAAGTGCAATTTGCAAAGTGCAAGAAACATGAGCCTAAAAAAACATTTCATACGTGCATAGATAAAACTCATTGCACCAAACATATCTTTTAAAGTGCGTTACTGTCAGCTATTACAGCAAAACTCGAGTCAGCACCTTCTCCTGCCTGTTGCGCCTTTCGCACCAATATTGGGCTTTCCCCTCTGGTCTCCATCCAAAGTATCTTAAAAATATGTACCTAATACTGTTCTCCAATAAACCTACAATGGGACACTAGCACTGTACCTCCTTTTTCTTCATGCATCCCCAGAAACCTCTGCCTTCCACCGACTCCGCATACCGCCCCTTCGGCTATGGTGGGAGCTCCGTCTCCTCCCCAGCCCCGAAGATCTTGCCTGTAGGCAACCAGCATTACGCTGGGGTATTGTTTCTCCCAAGTCCAACGAACCCCCGTCCTGAAATGTTCTCTCTACTATAGCTCGTGAATCAAATTGACCAAATTGCAAACATAGTCAATACAATAGGCATACAAAAAAAAAACCATACAAATCAATTAACCCCCACCCCCGCTTTAACTTTGTAAGAAATGATTGTGCGTCCGCTATCTGTGAAATTACATGAAAATGTCCTTTAGGCAAAACTTTAAGTTTAGCCTTTTGAATCAGGGACACTCGAACCCCAAGAGCCTCTAATGAAGCAATCATATTCTTGAACTCTCTTCACTGTTGTTCCGTATCAATCGTCCTATCCGTAAAAATTCTAAACGTAAATTCATTTTGCGTTGAGAAAATCTTTTCCTTGGTAACTTTGGCCAGAACCTTTTCCTTAACCCAATAATCAGCAAATTTACCAAAATAGTACGAAGGTGTTTAGTATTACGTGGAATATGAGAAGGCACCCTGTGCGCTCGCATTATCGTCAGATCCGGGGGAGATTAAGGGAGAACAGAAGATTGAATCGAGTCAACAAATGCAATTGTGCCCATATGGTCATCCTTTCCTTCTGGCACCCCGACAATTCTTATGTTTGATCGTCTCGAATGGTTTTCCATTTGTTCCTGTTTGTCCAAGAGAGACCTAACCTCTTTCTTGAGCCTCAATTTCTGAGAGGAGGTAACTTCTAACTTATCCTCACAACTTGAGACTCTCTGTTCCAATTCTTCACAACGCTCAGCAAATTGAGTTATTTGGCCCTCTATGTTCCTCAAGTGCTGCTTAATCTCATTTGCAAAATCAAGGGAGTGGCTTTGAGGCAGCATTGTCCCCAACCGCGGCCCGTGCAGGTAAGAGCTGTGGGGCCAGCTGGGTGGGAGGAGGGGATTTCGACAGACGATGACGAGGGAAAATTAAATAAAAAATTAATTTTCTCTCATTATCGTCCGTCGAAATTTCCCCCCCAGTCGGCCCTACTGCTCTTACCTGCACGGGCCGCGGCTGATTGTCCCCGTTAGCTGCTGCTTTCCCCACCCTGGCGGCCAGTGTACCAGCTTCTCAGGTATCTCAGAGACCAGGCGACGATGCTCATTCTGCAGATCAGAGCACAGCAGAAGGAGGCATGTCGAAGCCCGGAAACATGCCAGAAGCTAGCAGTATAAGGCAGCAGCTTGATTTTTTAATTTCCTTGTTTTTAATGTAAAATGTTGCAATGTAAATGAAAATGAATAATAGTGGGGGTTTTGGTGTCAAAGAGAAAGTAGTACCATATGTGTAATACAAATACGAAAAAAGAGTACCCACAGTGGAATGAACCATGCATGTTAAACAACCGCTGAAAAAGCCAATAGGTCTTGCGTTGGTTGTCCCACATCCCTGGCCCCTCCACTGAAGCCAGTCCTGCCCTAGACCTGAAGAATGCCAGGTATACCTTTTCAAGCTACTTATTTCAATATGATATATAACTGCTCGGCAGAAGTACATTTATTTGTTATATATTAAGTTTTCGGAAGTGGCACAAAATGTCAGATTTGTCCAAGAGTGAGATTATGTAGAAGTACTCCCTGGATCTCAGTTACGTTGGACTAACCCCACTCTCCACGTGCAGGTACCATTACTACGGGATCGCGGTGAAAGAAAGCTCCCAGTACTACGACGTGATGTACTCCAAGAAAGGAGCAGCCTGGGTCAATGAAACAGGGAAAAAAGAAGTCACCAAGCAGACAGTGGCGTATTCACCTCGTTCCAAGCTCGGGACGCTACTGCCAGAATTTCCAAATGTCAAAGATCTAAATCTGCCCGCCAGCTTGCCAGAGGAGAAGGTAAACACATATTTTGAACTTACTCCTCAATTCGCAAATCCCTTCTGTTCCTATTTTCAGAAAAATATAAACTATTATGTAAATATAAACATTTGGAGCAAAGATACGTGTACAATATTTTTTTTACAATAAGTAAATTAATTCATCAAACCCGTGGTGATTTATTCATATGATTATTGAATTATAGCCCCCTAAAATTAAAACCCAGGGCTTGCTGTTTTGAAAAGGCCCCAAGGAAGATATGCTCTTGGCTGGCTCCTCGCTTTGCCAGTTGCTGACCAGATACAATAATACATATTGTAAATCAGGCAGCTGTGCAATACCAAAATACTGCATTTGAATTGGCCCACTTCGGGCTCAGTCTTTTCCAGGGCAGTCATTCATGAAAGCATTACAATAGAAAGTTCATGTTGCACTAGCAGTTCGTTGTCAGTGTTACCTCAGAAGCTAGGAGAAAAAATGGTGGCAGACTAATTTCCATGAAAAATGCACAGAGTTATCCTTCATGTAACCTTCCTCATAAAGTAGTACCAAGAGAAACAGATCTTACAAAACCAGGGGGCAGCCGTGGCCCGTGCAGGTAAGAGCGGTGGGGCTGGGTGGAAGGGGGGGGGGGGGATTTCGACAGACGACAAGGGAAAATTAATTATTTATTTAATTCCCCTCGTCATTGTCCGTCAAAATCACCCCCCCCCGCTCTTACCTGTACGGGCCACGGCTGCCAGGAGACATAGCCCTCGCCTTTGCCCTAGCCTTCTGACTCAATCCCCCTATGACACTACAACCAGCAAGGTTTGACTCCATGCCCGAGGAAATGCCACACAACATTGACTCAGCCTGCCACTCCTAGTGCAAGAGGCGGAGGTGCAGCAGTGTGTCTGCAACTCACAATACTGCTGTACTCCCGGCCGTGCATCCTACAGCACACACGTGTGACCTTGGCTTTTGCCTTCCTCATATTTATTGCCAGTGCTTTGTTGCCCCCTCTATCAAATAGTGAAGTTTAGTGCTTCACAAACAGATATTGGGAATGCTGCTCTACGTTTGTGAACAGAGACGTTTAAAGGCATGGGCATAGTGGGATTTGGCCCAGGGCCCCTGCCTTTTAGGGGCCCACTGATAGAGCCAGCCATGTTCTGCAGAGTCTTGCCCTAATTAACTTGAATAATTCTTAAACAGATTGTTATAAATACTGTTTCCCTTTAGTTAATGTACTTTTTTTATGTGGGTGATGTCTGAGAGTCTCTTGCAGACAATTTGCAAAGAAATGTTGCTTGTGTTTCATGCAATATCCATTAAAAAAAGTTTCCTTTAGATTAAAACAGGATTTTACGTAGGTAGAAATGGTAGGGGGGCACAGAGATTATATAAGTGCAGTAATATTAGTGAGCTGCTGCTGTGTTACAATATTGAAAACACAAGTCATTTTCCCTGAATATTAGATGTAAACACATTTAGAATTTGGACAAGTGTGCCTGTGCACTGTCTGTGAACTGGACGAAAAGGGCATGAAAGAGCTGAAATTGGATCATAAATTCAAAGCTGTTCCTAGCAGGGGCCCCCAAAATACTTTTGGCCCAGGCCCTCCAAAATCCTTAAGATGTCCCTGTTTGTGAAGGCACTCTTCTGCTTGTGCAGTTTTAGTTTCTCTAGAAATTCTACACTTACACTCTTGCATGGACACACTTTATCTTAGTAAAAGTTAACTACATGTTCCTTCACAGGTTTCTACTTTTATTATGATGTACAGAACCCACTGCCAGAGGATACTGGACACTGTAATCAGAGCCAACTTTGATGAGGTAAGTTGTCTTGAAAGCACTTGGGAAATTTAAGAAATACCTGTCCTAAATATTTCAGAATAGTTGTGCTGAAGGTTAAATGACAACCTTCACAAAACAGGCATTGGCAAAGCTAGTAAGTTGCGCCTCTAGTTCCATTTGGCTTTGCAAATTCCTTTTCGTGTTGCTGTAGAGCTTTGAGGGGGGAAAGCAAAATGTTTTTCCCCAATACTGTGCAACATCTGTGGGAAGAAAGAGAAACAAGCATTGGCATAGCCAATAGGTCTCGCTTTTGGGACCTTATAAGTATTTAGTTATGCAGCACAATATCCTTGGTGCAACAACATTAACTGTTGCATGGTTAAACACTTATAAGGTCCCCAAAGGCGAGACCTATTGGCTATGCCAATGCTTGTTTTGCGTGCTGCCGACTGCAACTTTATGTGCTGCTGTTGATTCTGCTGACTTATTGTGCAACTGAAATGGTGGGCATAAAGGGGTGCTGACGAGATCGGGCCTTTCTTGAGTGATGATGAGGGGTTTTGAGCGCTGTTGAAAGTGGAGGTTGTGTGGGTTGTTGACTTAGGGTACTCTGTGCTGCCCCTGCCAAGGTGCTTGCTGCTGATCTGAAAACTGCTTTACAGAGCGGGCCATCTGTGCTGCTACTGGAAGACGTTTTTCTGCACTACTAGCATGATCTTCGCTATTTAGGAATAAAATCTGATGTGCGTATTCGGGATGTTGGTGCGCTGCAGACAGTGAGGTTTTTGAGCTACTGCTGACACTAGGCTTTCTACGCCGTTGCAGGCACGAGGACTCTCAGGGCTGCCGCTGACAGGGCGCTTTCCGTACTAAGGCGAACAGAATGACTTCCTAACAGACTGCAGTCTAGCAGGCTGCTGCCTGGGGGGTCTCCCTGAGTCATCATTGAAAGGGAGGGAGGAGTGGGGTCTCCTTCGGCTAAGGGCTCTCCCCGGCAGGGTCTGTGCTAAGTACCTTCCTGGCCGGCGAAGAGGCACCGCTGCCGGTCGCCGGGGACGGCAGTTCCTTGTTCCTCCTGGGCAGCAGGAAATTGATGCTGAAGGGGAAGCTCCTGTGCGAATTCTGCATGTCTCTACAGGGCGGCCATGGCTGCTGCCGCCCCGCTGCCCGCCCGCCACTTCGCCGCACGCGCAGCCTGGACACAGCCGGGGGCTGAAGCGCTTCCCATTGTAATCAAAGGGCTGAGGGAGCGCAAGCAGGAGGGCGGGTCTCGCCGGCATACACATCCTGTGCACTTGCCCATTGGTTCTGAAAACAACAGTCTGCACCATTGGTTGAACCGTGAAGTGGCACGTCATTGGCTAACGCTCTCTCAGAAGCCGGAAACTAGCGTGAGATAGGAGGTTTCATTGGACAAGAAGCTCAAGCATTTTGGTGGCTGATTGACAGACTGTAATTGAGTAAGTAACTTCCAGTCATTGTAAAGGCCACACCGTTCATTCAAGAGTTATAAAACACTGTTCTAATAGTTATGTGTAAAATGGCAAATCCCGGGATAGGCCCTGAGTGTCAAGCTTCATAGTAAAGGCCGGTCAGCTGTCATCATCCGGGGAACAGTCCTCTTGACGGTTGGGTACTACAAATGCAGTTCAGGAAGCTTAGTCAGCATAGGCATGATGTCTGCCGGTTATTATGCTGCTTTGCCGATTCACCGTTGCACAAACAGCTCCGCCAGTTCACTTCCCAGGACACACGCCCGCTTCCTCGTTTGTTTAGAGGGGAAGGGGGGCAGGGGTGGAGGAGGCGAGAACGAGGCAGCAGGGGGAGGGGAGAGAGGAGGGGGCCTGCGCCTGTTTCCCTTGCGGGAGCGAGCAGGGGCACCATCAGTTAATTACAAACAGATGTCGCCAAAGCTCGCTCCCGCAAGGGAATCGCCAAACGTGCACGCCTTGCCATTGAAAGCAATGCAATGTGTGCACGTTTTTGGCCTCAAAACCGAATCGATTACAAGAGGTCTCCTCCTATGCAGCTGAGACCTAAAAAGGACTACTTAGTGAAAAGGCCTGGTAGAGAACCAAGCACCCAAAGGAGGGACAAATACAACAAATGCACCAATAAAAAGGCAGCATTTGTAAATGGCACAACAAAGACCGAATGGAAATGATGGGCGTGACAAAAATCCACAGAGAGATCAACATGTCTTGCAGACAGCACATGCGCGCTACCTAGGCTCAACCTAGAAGTGACAGGCAGTAAAGATGGCAGCCGAAAGAACCTGCCCTCCTTTTGTTTTTATTCTCCTTTGCTGAATCAGGCTCCCTTTAGAAAAGAAATAGAGAAGGGACAACCCTGACTGGTGTGAACTCAGAAACAACAATAAGCCAAGCAGGCAAAGAAAGTTAAGTAAAATTATTTACTTGCACCATCTTAAGAAGAATATTTAAATAACACTCATCCCACACTGACCACTCTGAACACAACCAGAGGTCAACTATAACTCAAATCTGAATCCGAATGTCTGCTCTCCTCAAATAGGCGGCCCTGCCCCTCCAAAAATAATCCTCATTCCAAACAAAGCATAGCCACTGCACTGCTGTAAATAAAGAGAAATGCATTGCAGGCCTCGACACTGCTGTACAAAAGAAAGATGTGTGCAGGACTCAGAGCTGTTTAATTTATGTAACAGCTAAACACGGCCTGAAAGCACCACAGCCTGAACAAACGTCTCAGCAAATCTGTAACTACCCCCCACCCTGCCCCTCCCCCGCCCCGCAGCACTCCCTCGGCGAGCCGCCACTAAGCAAGGCTACTCCGAGGAGAGAAGCAGAGAACCGCTCTCTCACATAGAGCACTTTGAGCAAAGGTGCTAAACGAAGGTTCATCTTTTTCCTCCCTTCCAGTAGTCAATAAGCCTGGGATTCATCACCACAAATGCGAAACAAACAGGAAGTGTGTGGAGTTTAGCTCGTCCTTTTTGATTTAAAAAAAAGTGTATAAAACTGTTGAAACCCGCCTCCCAAAATAAAAACAATAATAAAAAGAAAATGAAAATAGACAGTGATCCCAGCACCAGCTGTCCAGGAATCATACAGGCCACTGTACTGTGTAAGAGTGTCCTTTCCAAAAGCAGTGCCCAAAAAAGAACGAATGAGTGGCAGGTCCGTCCCCCTTTTAAAGGGGGAGTGAGCTATTAAAAAATGAAAGCGCGCGCGCCTCGCACGGCAGCAGGGGGGAGGGGAGAGAGGAAGAGGCCTGCGCGATTCCCTTGCGGGAGCGAGCAGCAAGGCGCGATAATTGCTACCATATGGCGCCAGCTGCTCGCTCCCGCAAGGGAATCGCCAAACGTGCACGCGTTGCCATTGAAGGCAATGGAACGCGTGCACGTTTTTGGCTGAAAAGCCGAAGCGATTCCTAAAGGTCTTTTTGCCTATGCAGCGCATGCACGCTGCGTAGGCGAGACCTAAAAAGGCACAATGACCTGACCGATTGCATCAATCCACTAGCACGCGGATGAATCACATCACATGTGCGTCAACTGAATGGCACAGGAGCCATTTTCTTTGTTTTTTTAATTTACAGATTCAAGATGGTGGATCCTACTTGGATTTGTAATTAAAACATAATGATTGTTTTGCGCGAAGGCACAAAATAAAAAAATAAAGGACTGCAGGAGGCAAATGAGGAAAGGCTGGTGGAGGGAGGAGGGGAAAAGCAGCTCACAAAGGAAAGAACAATATGTAGGATGTGGAGGGAGCAACGTGGGGGAGAAGCACACAATGGAGTGGCAGGCAGAGGAGAAGAACACGGGCGTGGGGAGAAGCACTCGAGAGAACGAGCTGCACACAAGGGTGACAACAACAAAGGGAGTGGGTGGAGAAGCACATGAGGGAGAGAGCAGCACAGAGCACTGGACACGCAGGAGAAGTACACCAGGGAGACACACGGAGCATGAGGGGACATTTGGAGGGAGCACACGAGGGAGAGAGACAAATCAAGAGGATGTTAAAGAGACTATGCTCCAAGAGAGGGACAAAGATGAGAGAAGGAAACTAAGCCTCTGAATCAGAAGCAATTACATGAGATTGACAGAAAACCAACCATTGGTAAGCAATGAACTGATCCAAAGCAAAGCTTACTGTAGCCCACTGCCTGCGTTCAAGGAACTTCTTTTTTCTTTCTTTTTCAGCACTCCATGTGAGTGCATGTGCTTTCTTGCTCTCTCACTTGTGTGCAGCTTCCCCAATGAAATCCCGTCCACTCTCTATGCTGCTCCTCCCTTCACCTCCCAGCTTGTCTGTTGCTTCTCCTGTGCCTCCAAGTCCCGCACCAACATGCGCTCTCCCTGTTGCTCCCCCTCTCTATCCCGCTCAGGTTTCTCACTTTTTTAATTATTTTCATCATAGCTTCAATTAGCCTCTTCCCTGCCACAGCTTCTACATTGCTCCCCCACTGATGCCACTGCTAGCCCCACCACAAGCCCACTCAACCTCTCAGTGTCTCCTTTAAAAAAATAAATTTGGGACGGGCTCGGCAGCTGTGATTTTCTGCCTGGCTGCTCTTTTCTAGAAAAATTATGTTTTTTTTATTTACTGTTCAAAGATGGATGACCGCCATCTTGGAACAGTAAATAAAAACCAAAGTGGTTGCCACATCATGCCACATGCAGGGCCAATGCATGCATATGTGGTGACTGTGATGCTGTTAAAGCATCATGACACATATGTACGCATGCATGACACGTGTGTGCGTAAGAAATCTCCTTTTTTTAATTGCTGATGCTGTTTAGCATCAAAAAAAATGTTGTGCTCTTCCAGATGCTGAAAAGCATCAGCAAAAAGGATTCATAAAGCCAAAAGGCAAGACTTAATTACTTTGCCAATGCTTGTTTTAAATGTAGTACATTTACTATTTTCCTCTCTACCGCTTTTGCTAGGATGAGATTTCATGCACCATGTCCTAATTTCTTATAAAATATTCACTAATGCAGGGGTGCCTGCTATTGATGTACGAGAAATAGAGCCATGCCACACTTTCGGAATATCCACACTGGATACATTTACATCAAAGAATGTAGCTATTTGACACCATTGTACTGTTATTACCTCTCAGAACCCCAACCTTAAGTCTCACACTCTGTGTGTTATTTTCTACTGTTAAATTCTCCCTTCATGCATTACCTTATTCCCTATGCTGGTGCAAAAGACGCCACAATACCAACCCTACATTCTTTCTATTGTATACCACGTTTAGTTAATTTGTTTCCATTGCAGGTTCAGAGTTTTCTTTTGCACTTTTGGCAAGGAATGCCACCCCACATGCTTCCTGTCCTGGGTTCTTCCACTGTAGTGAACATAGTAGGCGTTTGTGACTCAATATTATACAAAGCAATTTCAGGAGTTCTGATGCCCACTGTGCTACAAGCATTACCGGACAGGTGAGTTTGAACTCTGTCTGACTCCTCAAATACATTTTAAATCCGTTACGTGTGTTTTCAATTTGAGTGTCATCAAACGCTTCTGTGTCATCCACATGTTTTTGGTATGAATGTCAACCATCTTGAATTGGGGCATTTTAAAGAGTGGCTAATGAGTAACCTAATTTGTAGAAATGTAAGTGCCAGACCTGAGGTATTTTCCAGGAGGCCTCTGTGGTTGGCACTTCCCACTATTCCTGCCAGCAGTGCCAAATAATAACCATAACACAATCTAAGTGTGACATGTTGACTAATGCAGGTACCAAGCAGAGTAAATATGGCCTGGACCCTTGCATTTATGTTTTTTTAAGTTTATTGAATTAGTTGTGCATGAGCTCTGCTAAAAAATAAACAGGCATCGCCACCGTGTGGTAGACCGTCATAAGTAAGTGCCGGTGCTAAGCAACGGCAAACACCGGCAACAATTAAGTACTGGGTTAAATATTGATGCCATTTTAGTGCTGGAACACTGTAATGCATGGTTATTTTTGTGCAGGCTCTTGATACAATTGCCCCTTATCATGCCAGGTACCTTTGGATGTGGTGGTGTTTCTTAGAACACCGTCGGGCAGGCTTATAAAAAATAAGCGAGGTGACATGCTGAAAAAGAGTGCCACGTTTTCGTTTTATTACACAAGCGTAGTCTTTCATAAATTCCAATTCACGAGTTTCATGTATTTCACATATTTTTTGTTTTTTCTTACGCTTGTGCTTTTCACATAATCTGTGAACATAGGGGACTGTATCAAGTATAAAATATTACTGAATGTTTCGCAGATGACCGAGCAATACATTGAGGAGGTCTCTCTCCCGACTTTTGTACCCAAGGGCATACCTCATATACAGTTTTTATACAGACGTGAATAACACGATCAAATGTAGAAGAATTGCACGTTTTCGCCTACCCCTACTGTGACCAGCAGATACCATGTAGAACAAAATGTTAGGAACCACATAATGCCAAACAGTTCCTCTGGCCAGTCCAACACATTGGAACGCCCTGAGGCAGCCTGGCACCCATGACTCCCAGGGCATGCCTTTTGATGCTCTGATTTAGCAGTACTTACAGTAGATTCTCACAGTATGAGTTGGTCTATGTTGGGTGTATTTGTCTTTACCATTTCACACTTGTCTGAAGCACCGCTGGGCAGAAATGCACTGTGTAGTAAAATGTAATTTTAATATCAAAATAACAGTTATGTCATTTTGCATTACTGATTCTCGTAAAGTCTCTGAAGGAGTGATTGGAATTCTGCAAGGCATTCCTCATTGGCATGGAAACAAAGATGATGTGAACAGTTTCTCTTCTTTTCAGCTTAACACAAGTGATCCGGAAATTCGCAAAACAATTAGATGAGTGGCTGAAAGTGGCTCTCCACAACCTGCCAGAAAATTTACGCAACATCAAATTTGAGCGTAAGTATTGACATTGTTTGAAACGGCTGGATTTAGGAATCTGTGAGTGACTGGTGTAAAGGAGAATCATATAATGAATTCCTTCTGTGCACTGGAAGTGCAGGCGTGTTTACCTGATACCTGCTCACCCATTGTCGAGCCCACTACATTCCTAGGCTTCATCTTGGACAAACATATGAACCCACAGAGGCACACTAAATATATTTCCATGGTAGCATAGTCCCAACTGAGGCTGCTCCACAACGTCAAGCAGCCAATGCCAGACCAGGATTTTAAACAAGTTGTTCTGTCAAGGCTTGGTTATATAACTCTGCTTGTCTGCTCATCCAAAAACATGTAACCACATATTCCCCTTTCTAATCCCTGCGATCGCTCCCCACCAAAGCACAGAGCGGCATATGTACAAGGGGTTAACGCCGCTTTAGCGGCACTTTTCCGACGGTTTTGCGGCAATATTTGTATTGTCGTATGTACAAGCTGTCGCTAACCTCTGTTAGCGGCAGTTTTCCAGCGAAAACGTCCATTTTAAAGATCGCCACTTCTGTTAGCGATAATGACATGCAAGGGAGGCGTTCCCGTGCAAAAACGGCTGCTAACACCACATCGCAATATTTACAAGGGAATTCCTGAAGTGTGGAAGACCAAAAAAACTGCCTCTAACTGCAGTTAGAGGCAGTTTTTTAAGACCAGACCAGAAAATAGCTGGTCTTAAAAATGGAGATAACACTTGGGGCCTCATTTCAGCAGGTTTTGGTGCTGGACCGCGCTGCAAGCAATGTTGCTGCGCTGCCCTGCGACAAAACTACAGGGCAGGAATGCGCACCATCAATAAGATAGCGCGCATTCCTGGGCCTCACTCATGAAGTGTTGCAGCGCTGCGACAAGACAGCGTGGCAACACTTTTTACTACGCCCTTCTTGCGACACCATGGATGCGCTGGATTCACTGGACAGCACTCCATGTCGCAAGTAATGACAGATACGTCTGGAATCCTGACGTATCTGTCAGCGCTAAAGTCACGCATTGCTGCAGTTGTGTCACAAGCATGACGCAACTCCAGCAATGCATGGGGCCAGCCTATCCCTGTGGCACTGCGTCACCCTTACGCCTGCCATCAGGCAGGCGCAAGGTACTGACGCAGTGCCGTCCTACAATTGTCGCAGTGAAATCTGATGGATTTCACTGTGCCACTCCTATGAGGCCGTGTTGCATGGGAATGCACAACCTGCATACATCATACCTGATGCAGGTATGATGTGGCACCGGGCTTCACAAGGTCACGCATATTCTTCCATGCGTCACTTTGCAAATATGGCGCAACGTGGTGCTAGATTTTGCCTGGTCTGTTCTTGAGGGGTGCCAGGGTGTCGGCGCAGTTGGAAATCCATCGGTGGCGGTTGCGCGCTGCGGTGTCATCGTCTGTAAGTGTTGGCGGAGTGGTGGTGCTGCTGATGGAGTTGACGAGACGTTCTTCGGTGGCCTTGATCCAGCTGCGAGGGGGGACGATGATGGCGTTGGTGTACGGTGGGCATGGTGAAGACGTGATGTATCTCAATAAAGAGAGAGGGACCCAATACACCAAAGGAAGAGGGTACCAATAAAGACTATGTCAGAAAAAATCTTCCAATGGAACACACAAACCTAAATACTGATGTACCCCAACATATAATAACACTCATACGCCAGTGTGTTAATAGTCTCAGATATGACCCAACTCACAAAAATTAAAATGTACAAAAATCTTTATTTATTAAGTTCACAGATGCCTCTTTTTGGATAAAATTAATTAAAACACACGATTCAAAAAACACTATAAAAACACATTACTATACATAAATTTCATCAGAAGCACAATATCATAAGAATTTCATACACTTCAATACACAGTAAAAACTATAAAAACAAAAATCTTAAAGGACAGATAAAAAGGAAGAACGGGAGATAAAGAAATGGAGTATGATAGCAAATCCTACAAAAGGTTATCAAAGCAACACTGGCACTGAACAGGAATCCTTGATTAGCTATAGACCATCAGAGAACATAATTTACATAAAATTCATTGCTCTTCATGACTACATGGTTCCCACAGTGTACACAGTGATCTTTAAAAAGCAAAGGCGTCGACGCGTTTCGGTGGGTCCCTTTGTTGTATGACCAACACCTTCCTCAGGACAAAATAATTACTCCCCGTACCACTATAGCTTAAACAAACAGTATATCTGAAATAAAAGAAAGCATATATGAACTTTTAAAATACTCCTAACACACATATAAGAGACTTATTGTTCATATTAGCACACTGGCTAGACATTCACCATCTTACAAACAGACAAAACAACTTAAGGTACTAAGATTCCTAGTTACCTTAAAGGCTCCTTGTATAGCCCTTCATTCAAAAATAAGATCACCCACAGGGGCCTCTCTTTCTTTAATTCCTCATTGTCTGTAAACAACACCGCAAACAGTAATAAGTACTTATTCTAATTACGGTCCGTTTCAAAAACCCTTTGTTTATTTAATTAAAATCCAGGGAGAATACCTTTTCACAGGTTCAACAAATCCTGAGCCTTTATTCAATCAGCCCAATCACCGATGTCAGGTCACAAAATTATTTCATAGAATCCTGTTTGGAATATACACAAGGTCAGTACCCATACTAACTGTACAGCCCCAAATAAATATACTTAGCTCCTATTAAATTGAAACCAAGCGTACCTTCAGTTTTCCACAATGTGCGTTGCGCTCCAATATTGTAAATAGCCAACCCGCACATATGTCTCTTCAAAAGTTGTCTGTGTTCAAGAGGGACTCATCAAGTTCCATCTAGCAAATGCATCCCAACATCTATGGTTAGATAAAGATGATTATCATAACTACATGACCCGAACTATTTAGACTAATGCCATAACGAGCACCAAAAATCGGTATCCGTCAGAGTTTTTTATATATACTCTCAGTATCATAAAACGTCACTCATCAAGCTAAAAAATCAATAAAGTAGTTGCCTAATCTCTATTACCTATAACCCCCAGAGAACACCAAACGCGTCATTATCTTTAAAACGGCAAACCGCCGTACGCGTCATTCGCTTCAAAACGGCAAAGCACCCACTACTATTTCACTACATGTCACTAATACCAAACCAAATTACATCCTTTAAACCTTCTAGACGCTTTCCAAAGCACCCTTGGGCACTTCCCATAATTAAAATAGACAAAGTGCGACTAGGACCACCCTCACGCCGTTAACAAAAAACCTCTCTCATCCCCAGTGCTTTAGTCATCTTACCTCCTCAATCAGGTATACGTCTTTCACGAACGGGGCCTCTACCTCCGTAATTCCAGGACCCTACAGACCGCTGGTCTCTATATACTCTCACCAACACTTCCGGAAGAATACTTCCGGAAAAAACTACCACGTGGATCCAATACCGCAATCACATGATTGCTACTTAGCAGAATAACTCCGCCATCTTAGAGTGGTAAAAAACCAATAGATTTATGGTACGTATATTATATACTCTCTTACCTAGAGGTACAGACGGATGTATATTCACCCGTAATCTGATATTACATCCATACATTCTATTCCACGTTATTAAACCTGGAAAAAACCAGAAAAAAATTTTCCTTGGAAAAAATCAAGTATGCCATAGCATCATTCCAATAACCTAGTGTCCTGGCAGGTAAAAAATAGGGCGCTGAAAATGCTACAGTATAACATCACATTGCCCCCATAATTCTATCCCACTCCTCTTTTGAATTGAGACCATTCCGAACAGTATTTAATTTCGAAATAAACCACTGTTCACGTAGTTTTCTTTTAGATTGCATATTACCACCTCTCCTTCCTAAAAGATTTTTTCTAAAATAAACCAAACAAAGTCATTCTCTTTGTGATTTTTTTCTAAAAAATGAGTAACCAAGGGGGCATTCAACTTTCTTGTTTTAATGGCCGATCTATGTTCCTGTAGCCTAGTCCTAAGTTCTCTACCTGTCTCTCCCACATAATATTTATCACAGGGACATTTAAGCAGGTAGACTATGTTTTTACTTCTACAGTTGTTCAAGCTCTTGGATTTAATGCAACAACCATTCACCTGAACCTCCTTCGCCATTAAACATTGGTCACAAACATTACATGAACCACATCTAACATTACCAATCGGTACTGTGTTGGTAATAGTGCGTTGAGTACACCGGGAGTCATCACGGTATGTGCTCACCAACAAGTCCTTCAGATTTTTATTCTTTTTGAAGGCAAATAATGGCTTTTCCAACTTATTATTCTCATCATGGTTTAATATGTGCCAGTTCTTATTAACCACATTCTTTATTTGATTGCTAAAATTTGAAAATTTACTGACAAAAACCACCTTTTCCATACGTTTCTTCTCTTTGGGAGGTTTATTAATCATAACATCACGATCATAAAATCTAGCTCGTTTAAAGGAATGGGTAATAAGTTTCTTTGGATACCCTCTATCTTTAAACTTATCTTTTAGAGCTAATGAATGTTTTTGGAAATCTCTCAAATCCGAACAGTTTCTACGTAAGCGAAGGAACTGACTAAAGGGTATGTTCTCTCTTTGTGAGTTCGGATGGAAACTCGAAAAATGTAATAACGTATTCTTCGTCATTGGTTTAACAAAGAGTTCAACCTCTAAATGTCTATCTCTAGCTAAAATTGAGATGTCCAAAAAATCTACCCTCTCCTTACTATAAGAATGAGTAAATTTCAAGTTAGGATCTCCCAAATTAAGCCACATTAAAAACTCTTCTAATAGTTCAATCTCTCCATCCCAAACAAAAAAAATTTCATCAATGTAGCGGTACCAGCCCGCTACATTCTCATAAAAAGGTGCCAATTCATTAAAAATATGCTTAGATTCAAACTGTCCAACATACAAACAAGCCAGACTAGGGGCACAGGTGGCCCCCATGCTGGTCCCCTTCTTTTGTTTAAATAGTTCCTCCCTGAATAAAAAATATTATTCTTAAGGACCAGTCTGACACAGTCAACAATAAATTCCTTACTGGCACCTCCCAAGTCAGTGTTATCCAAAACATCATCAATAACCAATATGGTATCTTCCTGAGGGATGTTTGTGTAGAGAGACTCAATGTCAAGGGTAACCAGACACTGAGTCTCTCCACAAAACTCTCTTCCCTCAATCAGAGAAATGATGTGCGCCGAATCTCTTACATATGACCTCTGACTACATACACAAGGACGTAAGAAATGGTCAACATATTTGCTAATTGGTTCAAGTAGTGAATCAATACTGCTGACAATAGGTCGCATCGGAGGGTCTATAAAACTTTTATGAACCTTGGGTAGGCCATAAAGGGCTGGAGTACGGGGATTCAAGTTATTAAGGAATCTAAATTCATCCTTACAGATCAAAAGATTGTCTTTGGCTTCAGTCAAAATTCTAAGACAATCACGTACAACCTTATCTAAGCAACCAATTGTCACTTTCTCATAATGTTCAGTAACATTCAAGAGATTATACATTCTCTTGTTGTAATCATCTGTACTGAACACAACCACTCCTCCGCCCTTGTCTGCGGGCTTTATAGTTAAACTAGTATCATCTTTTAATAAGTTCAATGCTGATCTTTCTTCTTTGCTGATATTGTGATATATATGCCCAGGGGATGAACTAAGCACCTTACAGATACCTATCTCTACCGCTTTCTCAAATACTTCAATGTTTTTACCTACCATAGACAACGTCGGGGTAAAAACCGACTTAGGCTTAAAACCTGAGACATTCATATCCTCTCTAGGTTCTCGACCCTCAAAAAACCTTTTTAGCCTAACTTTACGAAAAAAAGAACGCATATCTTTCTCTAGCTGAAATTTATCTATTTGGGTCGTAGGGACAAAACTAAAACCTCTACTCAACAAACTTAATTCTGCATCCGTAAAAAGTCTGTCTGAAAGATTAATTACTGGTATTCTGTCTGACGCCAGTACCGTTGGTTCCTTGTTCTGATGTATTCTTGTAATGGTAGAAGGCCCCGACTCGGTTGACCCCTCCCCGAGTTCCCATTGTACCTTTGGTCTCTTATATGTGTGTTAGGAGTATTTTAAAAGTTCATATATGCTTTCTTTTATTTCAGATATACTGTTGTTTAAGCTATAGTGGTACGGGGAGTAATTATTTTGTCCTGAGGAAGGTGTTGGTCATACAACAAAGGGACCCACCGAAACGCGTCAACGCCTTTGCTTTTTAAAGATCACTGTGTACACTGTGGGAACCATGTAGTCATGAAGAGCAATGAATTTTATGTAAATTATGTTCTCTGATGGTCTATAGCTAATCAAGGATTCCTGTTCAGTGCCAGTGTTGCTTTGATAACCTTTTTTAGGATTTGCTATCATACTCCATTTCTTTATCTCCCGTTCTTCCTTTTTATCTGTCCTTTAAGATTTTTGTTTTTATAGTTTTTACTGTGTATTGAAGTGTATGAAATTCTTATGATATTGTGCTTCTGATGAAATTTATGTATAGTAATGTGTTTTTATAGTGTTTTTTGAATCGTGTGTTTTAATTAATTTTATCCAAAAAGAGGCATCTGTGAACTTAATGAATAAAGATTTTTGTACATTTTAATTTTTGTGAGTTGGGTCATATCTGAGACTATTAACACACTGGCGTATGAGTTATTATATGTTGGGGTACATCAGTATTTAGGTTTGTGTGTTCCATTGGAAGATTTTTTCTGACTTGAAGACGTGATGTATACAATGATGGTCGGTCCAGGAGAGTCCAGTGGTGTGGCTGTAGTTGAAGTTCTCGCTGGCGGAGGAGACGTGCTTGACCGTGTGTCCCGCTATGTGGCTTGCTGCGGTGACTAGCTGCTTGAGTCTGATGTTGGGGAGCTTCCCCAGGAGGGGGTGGTGTTCTGGTCACTGGGGTTGTCCAGGTGGAACTTGAGTTCACCGAGTAGGATGTCGTCGGTGGATTGGAGAGCCTGGGGTGCAATGAGCTCTACAATGGTATCGAAGAATGGGGGTCCATGCCCGGGGGGCCTGCAGATGAGGGTGCCGCAGAGGATGGGGTTGAGGTTGGTCCGGATCAGGAAGTTGAGGTGTTCCATGGTCACCGTTGGGTCATTAGAGTGCGTGGTTAGTCGGAGTGTGCTTCTGTAGGTGATGGCAATGCCTCCTCCTGGTAGGTCGGGGTGGTCCTTGCGGGTGATTTAGTAGCCGTCAGTGATGGCGATGTCTGGTCCGGAGCAGTGGTTGGTCCTGGCAGGCGATGTGGCGTCCAGGGTTGATGGCGAGGAGGGTGCTGGCGTCGTAGCGATGGAGTGTCCGAGAGGAAGGGTCCTTGGTGCTGAGCGCGGTCCAGGGGCAGACGGACGCAGACGGCTTGCCTTTGGCAAGGGAGACGCCCATTACAACGCAGGCATTACATCGTAATGCCTTTACAATGCAACTCCAACAACGCAGGTGCCTTTACATGGCATTCCATTACAACGCATTGTGAGGTCAGTAATGGGGTATTTTTAAGTTTTAGGGTGGGTATGGGTTTCGGCTGTCGGAGATGAAATTTGGGGTGTGTTATGGGGTAAAATCTGAAAATTGGGGTGTGTTTTGGGGTCAATTATGAAATTTGGGGTGTGCTATGGGGTAAAAACTGAAATTTGGGGTGTGTTTTGGGGTCAATTATTAAATTTGGGGTGTGTTATGGGGTAAAATCTGAAAACGGGTGTGTTTTGGGGTCAATTATGAAATTTGGGGTGTGCATTTGGGTCAAATATGATTTTTAGGGTGTGTTGTGGGGGCTCAAAGATGAATTTTAGGGTTCAGGGTGTGCTTTGGGGTGCAAGGGTTAGTTTTAGGGTTGCACTCACTGAAGTGGGAATATTAATATTTACATCTCCGCTATCCAACACCTTCCCTACTGTTGCAATATGCCTAGTATTGGTATGCATTGTAATGGAATGCGATGTAATGTTATGCGTCGTAACTTCATATATACCTTTGGCACACCAGTGGCACTCCGCTGCGCATGGCCGCCATTGAGAAGTACTGCGGGGGGGACTGGACAGTTGGGAGGTGGGAAACGCCGGAAAGGACACTGGATGGGACGTGGACGCGGGGGGGGTGTGTGAGCGGGTGTTGTGAATATTTAAATGAGAGAAATCTTACCTCGAGGCCGGGTCCCGTGTCTTCGTTGCTCCTGCTCCTGAGTCTGCTTCCAGGAACAGGAAGTAGGCAGCCAGGCTCCCTCCCCTAAGCCAAACACAACGCTGCAATGCGGCTTTGGGAGTGGTCATTAGCGCCGGGACGAGGCTTTCATCCAGGGGGTGGGCATGTTCTCCATGTAGGCTGTAATGCAGCCTGCATTGCGAACAGGACAGTGCGCATGACTGCTTTGGTCAGCCTGAGCGGGCCGAACAAACAGTCATTGCGCACTTGAGTGGGCATGCCACTCTGCCCCTGCCCTGCTCCGTGAGTGGAGCAGCCCTACCCACCCTCCCATCCGCAAAGGAAACATGGCACGATTACATCAGGAAGTTATCATCATGTGATGATTGTTCCTCTTATTGCACTGCTTAAAAGTAGTGGGGCGATGCTCTTCCGCCATAGCGGATGAGCCGCCACTGGGGGTGCGTCATCTACAGGTGCTAGGCCTGGGTGACTCGACCCCCGGGCCTCCTCCGCTACGCGTCCCACCTTCTCCTTACCTGGACATTGACACTGTGGCGCAATCCGATGCACTCTCTCCAAATCTGTGACTCAGCCAGCAGAAGCCTCAGCCAGGTGGGATTTCACAAGCCTGGGTAAAGCAGTCGCCGCCAAGTGCGCTGGTTAACCTCCCGATGCAGTTGATGCAGCAGGGCCCCCTTGGGCGTGAAGTTGCAGCGCTCCCGCCACACAAGTTCGGCGCAGCTCAGGGGCCTCACCCTCCACAGCGTCCGGCCAGCGCAACATCATCCGGCCTGTGATGCAGAGAGGCGCCGCCCACCGTTGGTAATCCCCTCCGTGCACCCCGGTGTAGTGGTGGATCGTAGTATGCGATGCAGACCTCCCTACGTTGGTGCGCAGGTGCCCCTCCACCATTCACAGCTCCAAGGGGCGCAAGGCGGTCTTCTCACACAGGTCAGCAACGTGTTTTCATGCGACCGGCCAGACTTCACCACCAGGTACGGGTGATCGCCGCGCCTCAATGTCTACCGCCACGGCTCATCGACTCCACAGCTCCTCCGCATCCCACTCCAGGCGCAGGTCCAGCGAGGTATCCAGGCTCCAGGCGCAGGTCCAGCGAGGCATCCAGGCTCCAGGCGCAGGTCCAGCGAGGCATCCAGGCTCCAGGCACAGGTCCAGCGAGGCATCCAGGCTCCAGGCACAGGTCCAGCGAGGCATCCAGGCTCTCATCCTGGATGTTGGGTGGCTTGAGGGGGTTATTGATGTGTGCTGTACTTGGCCCTGGCTGCTCCATTCTGCATTTCATTGTTTTTTATTGCCTATTTTCTATTGGAGGTCGACTGATAGGCAATTTTTTCCATTAGAGGCAAAAAAAACTCACGTTGGGCTGACTAACGTGCGTTTTTTGGCGCTAATGGGCCTTTCGTTGGTTTTCGCCCGCTAACACCGGAATTCCTATCGCCATCGCGCTAATGTTAGCGGCAGTTTTCGCTGCCGATCCCTTAAGCTATCGCCATGTAGCGACAGCTTGTAAATACGTCGCTAACATGGCTATCGTTTTCAGCGGTACATGGCGGTAGGAAAACTGCAGCTAACTAACGTTAATTTTTGCCAGTCCTTGTACATATCCCCCAGAGTATTCTCAAACACGTCTGCATCATGCATAAGGCTCTTCATGAAGGCACTCCTAAGCACTCTTCTCAGAAACTGCAGGTCAGCAGGTGGTCCGCACCAACAAGAAGTCAAGAAACTCCAGTATTGAAGACATCTCAATCTCTGGATCAAGCATTCTCAGGACACATTCTACCGTAGGATATGAAACTCCATCCCCCAAAACATCAGGATTATTCTGTCTTAAATTATCCCAAAAGGAACAGAAAATCCTACTTTTCCAATACTGCCTCCATATATAGTCATCACAGGAAAAAAGGCTCCCAAATGAACACAGTGTTAGCAGGTTAGCTGGTGCAACCGGTCGAGTCTTTGATACTCCAAACACTACTCCTTATAATGTTGTGAGTACTACAACTCAGTGTTTTATCTTTTGACTCACTCCTGTGTAAAGTGATCTGTTACCTCAGGTCTTGTTTACACAGTACACATTTGCCGAATAAATAATTCAGATATTAAAAAACAAATATTAGAGAACGTGTTTTAATATGTGATTTAGTTTGAACATGTCTTATCCTCCCTTGATATCAACATGTTCATTCCCAGCGATAAATACACATTCGTCATATCAAACAATATTTAAAAAAATGTTGCTGCTGTGTTTGTGCCACTAGAGTTCTAATTGCTCTCCCTTTTCACGCTTCAGAATAGTTTACATTTGTGTTGCTCTGTCTGCTCCACAGCAATAAGGTTGTTCAGGTCGCTTTTACTAACAGCTCAAAACACAGTCTGAATTGAGATGAAAGAAGCACAAGTTGTGCTGTAGGTCCGAACTGGAAGAAATATTGTCTCTTCCACGTTATTGACCTCTCACAATTTGGGCACGCTGTGACATCATTAAGACATGGTGGAATATGTGCATCAAGAGACAGTCTCACAGCATAGATGTACGTTCTCATCACACAGATGTACCCATTACCTTGTGAAACTAGGCCTTGAGCTTTTCCCCATTTCAGCCTCTTTGGCCATGCATGTCCACAGCAGGCAGCCCTTTGCGGGAGCATTCATTACCCATCGTGCTTTGCGGCCCATCAGTGGGGCCACTAGTTGGTACCCCTCCATGTCATCAGTTCAGGATCCCAGACACTAATAGCAAGCCCAAACGACATTGTCATTAAAACAGAGTCTTTTTTCGGGGGTAACTCCTATAACTCAGCTGAACATCATTGAGTGCCACGAATTTCATAGCCCCCTCAACATAGTTTGCAAGTGAGCACGCCTCATCATTTCCCCCTTTGCCAGTGATCGCGATGAAGTGAAAAGTGGGCTGCATGGCCTGAAAACGACATCCCAGTGCTTAATTTGTAAAGAAATAAGTGCTGGGCCCTTGTCAGAAGGCCACCGCAGCTTGCACCACCAATTGACACTGTCAGGGCTGCCAGTGACAGTACGTGCACAACTTCTAACCATCAGACTGCTACAAGTGTGACAATTCAGACTGTTCAACACCCCCAAAGCTATAAGAATGGCTTGTGCAGCAGGTATTAGTTGTTTTAATGTATATTGAATTAATAAACAACTGTTGTTCTGCTTATCTCTAAATTACACAAATAGCGCCACCATGTGGCAGCTGTCATAAGTGCTGGTGTTGACATTTAAGTGCCGTGCCAAGCACCGGAAACCACTGGCTCAAATTAAGCACTGTAAAACTTTAGCTACAGCCAGTGCTTTAAATGGGTCGGTACTGTCCGGTACGGAGTACCGGCACTTCTTTATTTTGAAGAGGAGAGTACCGGCACTTCTCAAGAGAAATGCAATACCTTTGATTGGAGAGTACCGGCACTTCTCAGAAACAAGCAGGTACTCTGTTACAGAGTACCTGCACTTTTATTTTCCCATTTCAAGCACTGGCTACAGCCATGAGAATACGGGACCTGCCTAGTTCAGTGACTAACGGTGTAGAGAACCCACCGCTCCATTTATACTAGCAAGCGAGACTGAGCAATAGGGCATTTTAAGAATGTCTGAAGGTGATATCCAGTTGTCTTTAGGATTGGAACACCATTGACCAGTTCCCCGCACATTTTCTTTGCAAACGTCAAGCTTACTTGTGCAAAGCTCTGCACCCAAAGTTCGAACCCGATTCACAAAGACAGGATAGATGTATTGTTACTATGCAGGGAAGTCATTGTTGCGTAGAGGTTCTGTGCCACACATGCACATTTTTTTGGCAGCCTTTTCTACATTCGTAAGTGACACGTAGGCGAGGGCCAGTGTGTGTGCCAACAAAATGTCAGTGAATTAGGCCTATACATACTACTGTGACAGTGGGTGTGGCACTGGGGCTTAGGGGTGTGAGGGACTGACTGCACCCCAGTATGGCTGTCTTTTACTATCCATCTGGTGGTATTCATACTGATTTTCATTGTTGTGTGTTGTGACCTAACTGGTTCTAATGTGGTTTGCTTTACGGCACATTGAATTCACATAGTACAGTTATCACATTGCTACTCAACCAACCCACATTCTTTCTCCAAATAAGGGAAGTCACAGCGTGGAAGCTAGCACTTACATTTCCCCCTTTGCCACAATCCCAGAAGTGACCCCTTGATGTGACCTAGCCTTGGCAAGGGGCTGATCTGCCCTCCCTGACCATCTCCCGTGTCCCCTGTGACCCTGCTCTGGTGACTGGGGGGCATAGGACAAGGGTGCTATATTGCAAGGGAATGTAGCTCAACTCGGCTACCTGCCACCTGAGTCTTCCTAAGTGAGACGTAGGCAGGCACATTTTTGCATTTTACAAATATTTTAAGTCTGCTCGTGGATTGAATCCGTACTCATAGGGTCATTAAAAAGCTATGAGCACCCCAAAAATAGAAAACTTCCAGTGTGAAGGCATGCCACTTATGTAAGTCGTGTAAAATTGAAAATGTCCACTACACATGTATGCACATGAGATTCCACAGTGAATGGAGATCAGGGTGTCCTACATGGTTAGGTGTAGTCTCATAACGAACTGATTGTTTTAGATTAATTTTTATTGGGGTTGCTATTTCACAATTTTAGAAAAAGAAATGTAATTCTGAGTAATAGTAAAGGTAAATTAGCAGTGGCGGAGATGGAAAATATTTTATCTAGGATTCCATAAATTGGGGTCCAAAGTGTGGCAGCAAAACTGAGTTGGAGTCACGACCAACAGAGTCACAAGGAGCGAAATCTGACAGTCAACGTATACATTTATGTTTTTTGAACTCTACCCAAAAGAAACTGACAACAAGGTGAAATGTGACAGTAAGTATGTTCTAGCTTACAAACAGCTGAATTTTAAAATATCTTATGGGGTTAAGGCTACAGAGATCTTTGTGTGTCCAGCAATTTCCATGCTATAATAATGGTAAGGTAACTCCGGTGATTGATGCACCAGCTGAGGAGATCTTTGTGTGGTCTAGTCACAGGTTTGACTCATCATAAAATACCATACAGGGCTAATGTAACTGCTGCAAAGCACACGTTTAACCTACAGGTCACTCATTTCTATTTTATGTAGATAGCTCAGTGGGCTAATGCTCTTGTCGCAGAGATCCTATTGTTATCTGCTAATCATCAGTTACAATCCACATGATATAGCATAGTAAGTTATGAAGCGGCAGCATTGAGCTGCATACAAAGTGCAAGGCATACGTCAAAAACTTTATTGTTTTTTCTCAATCTGTCATTATTCTAAGGGTGCTACAAAGGCTTCCTTTGGGTAGAAATAAAGACTTATTAGTACAGAGATCCCAAACGACTGCATTCTGTAGACCTCACACAAGTTTTAAATTCTGACTTTATGTCTCTTCAAACAAAGAGCATTAATGTAAAGCCTACGAGTATGGATGATATGGGACTCCTACACATTGTAACCCTCACTGTCTTATGTCATATTTAGTGTATATTGACTTCCATGCCCAATTTGCATCTGTATAACAAAAGAGTGATGTTAAGCGTGTAGGGATGAGTTGCCCTATGAGGGAAATTAAAGATAAATTAGTAAGCACTTTATAAATGCTTATTAGTGTAATTAGCCATATCGTCAGATGCTTCTTACATTCTTACAGTGCATGCATTCCTCTTAAAAAATGACATTGGAAAAATCAAAAACTCAAAATTAGGGTTTGTCGCTTAAGCACTAGTGAAGTGAAAATAAGCTGAGTGTCTGTCGTGTAGCTCCTATAGTACCCCTGCAGGACCTGCGCGTTTGGATAACATATACTGCGGGCTTGGTGGCAGACTAACTCTGAGCACCCCCACCGTATATATTAGCCTAGTTTGCATTAGCTAGCTCGCAGTGCCACTAGTGTCTCCTCTTATCGGGGAGAGATTAGTTTCTGGCAAACTTAGAACATGACAACCCTGATTCCCTCAGAATCGTGGAAACAATGTACTACCTTTCGCTCAGTCACTCGTGCTTACTTATTCGGTTTGTCTCAGAGAGTTACACAGAATAAACAGTCAGGCGTTTCAATAAGTATTTATTGAACAGTTGTTATTTTAGTGTAAAATATATGTGCTGCGGTAACCAGCAGACAATAGCAGAGATATATTATCAGCAGTACGATAAAAGCAAAGGGATAGAACAGTTCTACCATATTGCGATAATCATGAGTACATACATGAATACAAAAGCATTATGCAAGTGCGCGTACTCCTACGATGCCTAACTAGATGTACCCGAGTGTACCTAGCATATGTGTGTAGGTCTTAGAAGCTAAGAGCCAAGAATCCTCTTAGGATTTAGTCGAACCCCCATACCTGAATAGAGAGAGTGTGGGACCCCGTCCTGGTCTCGAGTTGGACACCCCATCCGGGTTGTGTCAGACCACTGTCAGCTTAAGCGACTGCATGCAGGAGCCTCAGCGTCTCTGGTCAGTGTGTCAGCATGGAAGTCTCGGTTCCCTCTGTCTTACCGGGGCAAGATGTGGTGTATTTATACCCTAAAGAGTCTCGGTCCTCAGTATGGTTTGTATTGGACATGAGGAAGACGTCAGGGGTGAACTTTGTACATACATATTATGCTAGTGGTGTATTCTTAGAAAGCCATGCATAATTAATGAGTACAGTGTGGGCCTGTGTTTGGAAAAACTCTGCTGTATTCAAAACCACAGGATAGATAACGTTCAGCCCTCAGAGCTCGTTGTGCACTAGCTGGGACCAATGTAGGTGAAAGATCATGCCTATATAAGGAATCATGACTATAATAGGACATGTACAGTTGTGACCATAATTTGGCATATGCGGCCATGACCATAATAGGGCAAGTACGAATATGACCATATTAGGGTAAATATGAATACGTCCATTTTAGGGCATGTATGAACGGGTCTACATTAGGGCCTCTATGCGGAATATAACACCCACTCCTCTTCCGAACTGGATAAAATGACCATACTTAAAATCTGGACAATTTAAAAATATTTTTAAAAGCAAGTAAAAACATGGTTTTAAAAAATCGTTAAAAATGAGGTGTGTAAAAAAAAAAGAATTTGTTAAAATTCAGCTATTTCTAAGTGCCACTTTTCTTAAAAGTCAAAAGTCTCTTTATAGAAGTTGCATTACCATAAGCAGGAGAAGGCCATGCTTTTCTCAAGCGAAAGTGTCAATTTTAGGAAATGTTCCAATTTAGTTAGTTTGTTTTGAAACGAGTGAAGAAGCCGAATTGTTTCCCAGGACACGATGAGCCAATTCAAGATTAAGCGTCCTGGCTGAGAAGCACAATATTAGCGGTGTCTGCTGCTGTAGACGACAAATCCAACGCCTCACAGAGAACGTCAATCGCACATAGATGGAATGTAGCACTGCCATCAGTCGGTGCTGCTGCAGCTTGTGCAGCAGTTGTAACCTGGGTGCCTGTGGGAGAGTCACCTAACCCAGCAGGAGCAAACAGCACCTGTGGATTCTCCAGGAATGCATTCATCAGAATTGGATGCCGCTGGGGACAACGCAGAGCATGGGCCTTTATGGGGTCCAGCATTGCATCTGTGTCCGGAGGCGCATCCGATGGAAACGTTAGACAGAGATCCAACGTGCATTCTTCTCCACAGAACAGGCATTGAAGAACAGGTAAGATGCAGTCTACCCAGACTGGTCTAAATGATAGAAACCAGGAGGCATTGAGTTCTCGCAGGCAAGAAATGCCCAGAAGGTGTACCATGCGTTCACGGTATTTCCGCTCCAGGAGCATGTTCACCATTCCCTCGGGAAGTGAGCAGTCCATTGCGTAGCAGCAGTATTACAATCAGGATTTCTGCAACTAGGAACAAGATGAGCGGGAATCCTCCAAATACGCTTCCCAATACGGAGTGTATAAAATTTGGGATTTCTCTGAGGACTGTCTGAAAGGTGCTTAACAGTCCTGACCCAATGGTCTTAAATAGGTGTACAATTCCGCTGGTATAAGACATATTGAAGATACGTTCCACCATTTCTGCGAAATGAATGGGGCAGTTTGTACGTATGAGTGCCTGTATCTCGGTCGAGGTCCTTGCAACTTGAAGTTCATAGATTTCTCGAGCGGAGGTTAAGGGCACGGGTTGCTGTAAAAGCATGGCTTTCAATCTGCTCAGGGTATCAAATTGTATGAAAGAAACGTTCAGCAAAGGCCATAGTGGCGCCTCCCTGACTGTGTTCAGTGGCGGAAACAATACTTGCATACAGCAAGTAACCCTGGAGTTAACAGTTACTAGATATGCGACGCCCGGAAGCATCCCACAACAACCTTGATCATTTAGCATTAAGTAACTCCCATTCGAGAGCAGCTGGAAAACCGGCGTGATCATGGCCGCTGGGGTCCCTGACATGTGACAAGATAAGTTCGCCTCTGAACCACTGCAGGCTCCGTGTAGAGAAATATCCTGACACATGAGAGAACCGCTTAAAGCGTTCTTGCAGTTTGTACCACTCAGATACATTTCTCAATCCCCATTCCGGCATCGGTATCTATAGGTAACTCCCAAGTTTCCTTGATGTATCCCTTACCCATTTTCACATATTTGTCTGCCTGCATTTGCTCAAGGCAATATTGAAACTGAAACGTAGTGACCGGCAGAGTGATTTGGCCATGAATTAGCCATTCTGTTGATGGTGATTCGGCTACAGTGAAAGGTAGCCTTTCCAATTTCTCAATGCGCAAAATTGTATATTTGGCTCCCCTTTGTGCAATTTCTGTCTGTTTATCAGTTAGATTGTATTCTGAAAACAGAGACGTGGTGTTTATAAAACGCCATGGCACATAGCCTGCACGCAAAGATTGCAGTGTCCAGCTTAACATCATAATAGAACGTAGCTGAGATTGCCCGTGTTGTAACAAGGCCAGATCTTGTTCTAATATGTCGATCGCCGAGGACACAATGTTGCCTAAGGAGTAAATCCTGGAGGTCAAAGTTGTTAACCCATTATCCACCACAGCTAATGCCTTTTCTAAGTTAATACGGTGTATTTCCCGTATCCTTTCTGCGGCCTCTTGTTGGGATATTTTCCTGTTTTCATTGTAGTAGGCATAAAGGCCTGCATATATGAAACGTTTCTGACGTTGTTTCCTGGGTCCTAGTAGAAAATCTCTAAGATCCATGTCAGGTGTGAGTAAGGTCAAGTGGTGCTTCACTTCTGTCAGTGTTGAGGTCTCTAGCCAATCAAGGCACAACTTCCCAACACTATACGATGTCACTACCCCCGGGTGTTGTCTTTGTACATAGCGTGGATCTGGCCTATGGATACTAAACCCTTCGGTGGTATTCATAAATCGCTGCCGACATCTGTTTGTGTCAATGGGCCAAACCAGCCATTCTGTCCAATCAGGATCTGATCTGTTGTACTGGAAAATGTCATCTAATCCTACCCCTTGTGTAGTTGAGTTCTGCCCCCCACCCATCTGCGATGGTGTTGGAAACCCCGGTGTGTTCATTTCATTGCCTTTGGCTAATCCAAGACAGGTTGTTTGTTGCACGGTTTCATTCAGAAATAATATCTGCTGCGGAATGATGCATGCTCTAAAAAGTGCTTCTATTCCCTGGACTTGCCAGTCCCTCGAACCCCAGATTGATTTTGAATCCATTGTGTCTTTCCATAGATCGAAACCCTGTTTAGACAACTGGTTCAGAAAGGATGCAGAGTAAATATGCTTTGTGTTTGTTAACATAATTTTCTGAGCTGAAATTTTTGCCACTTTATAATAAAATGACTTCGGGTCGGATGTGTTAAACCCTGAGAAGTATGTGAATTTCTGTGCAAATGCTTGCGAACTACCTTTTGGAGGTGTTGGGCAGTGTTCCCACTGGTGGTACTCAAATACATTTCTAGGTGCAGGGGTGTGGAATTTAATAAAATATCTACTTGTCCATGGGACAGGTAGCTTCATAAATCTACTTGTCCTGTACAAAATCCACTTGTCCCTTTGGTGCCATCATGTAGTGCACCGTCAAATAATGGCAGCACTCATTATAGAAGAGCTCGAATAATAGCCTCTCTGGTTATGTCAGGCTCATAGTATAGAAGGATTTGAATACTAGTGATTTCCTTATTTTGCCTCTTTTCTGCAGATCTACCCATTCATATTTTCATTCACCCACTGATATCTAGCATTTCACCTTTACATTGGCTTCCATTCATTCTTTCATCAGCCTTTCACCATTCTGTTTGTCCATCCATCCGCCCATCCATATCCAAATCTACCCATCCATCCCCAAACATATCCATCCATCCATCTCAGCCATCTGTCCATCCTTTCGCTCACCCATTCTTCCGCTCATCCATCAATTTACCCTTTCACTCTTCCATCCTTCCGCTCATCCATCAATTTACCCTTTCACTCTTCCATCCTTTCGCTTACTGATCCATCCACCCTGCAACCCATCTATCTTTTCACCCTTTCCTTCAACACATCCATCGTCCATCCACCATCCCTGTCTCATCCATCCTTTCACTCATTCATCCATCTAGCAAGCCACACTTACACTCATATACTCACTCATCTAGCCACCCTTTCACCCACACATCCATCCTTTCACTCACTCACCCTTACACGTTAATTATGGGCCTTTGTCTGCTTAGCTGCAGACAGAAGGGGCTCATCAAGAGCTCCACCCCCACTGTAGCTGCTAAAGCGAGTGGTTCACGACGCCCTTGGGGCCAAACCTACCCTTCCAGCTCCAAATCTATCATTCAAACTCATCCATCCCTCCTTCCTTCCACTCATCCATCCATCCGCTCATCCATCCATCCATCCGCTCATCCATCCATCCACTTTCACCCCCTCCATCCACCCTTTCACTCATATCCATTCACTCTTTCACTCATCCCTCCATCCTTTTGCTCTTCCATCTTTCACCCCTCCATCCTCCTTTCCACTCATATCCATCCACCCTTTCACTCATCCCTCCATCCATCCATCTGCTCTTCCGTCTTTCACCCCATCCATCCTCCTTTTCACTCATATCCATCCACCCTTTCACTCATATCCATCCACCCTTTCACTCATCCCTCCATCCACCGTTTCACTCAACTATCCACCCATCAATCTATCCATCCTTCCACCCATCAATCTATCCATCCTTCCACCCATCAATCTATCATTCCTTCCACCCATCTATCCATCCTTCCACCCAGCCATCCACCCACTCCATCAGCCATTCATCCACTCTCATCCATCAATCCACCCTTTTATTCAACCATCCATCCTTTCACTCATCCATCCACTTTCACCCCATCCATTTATTCACCCTTTCACTCATCCATCCATTCTTTCACTCATCCATCCTTACATCCATCCATCCACTTTCACCCCATCCATCAATTCATTTACCCTTGCACTCATCCATCCATTCTTTCACTCATCCATCCTTTCACTCATTCATCCATGTATATATCCATCCACCCTTTCATATCAATTATGAACCTTTGTCTGGACCTGCAGAAAGAAGAGGCCCATTAAGAACTCCACAGCTGCTGTAGCTGCTACAGCGCGT
The DNA here is from genome assembly GCA_963921515.1 of Calotriton arnoldi. Classification (NCBI taxonomy): domain Eukaryota; kingdom Metazoa; phylum Chordata; class Amphibia; order Caudata; family Salamandridae; genus Calotriton; species Calotriton arnoldi. The sequence goes on from CAWUFW010002160.1 coordinate 987,948, forward strand.
GTTCAGATGCCCCTGGTGCATGCACAAAGTGAGACGAGAGGCCCAGTGCAAGGAGAGAAATGAGGGTGCGCTTGAGGATTGCATGAATTCCCCATGGGGAAACTAATGAACTTTAATGTAAGCCCTGGATGAGGTAAGATATGAGAGGCCAAGGGGATCGGGTCAGGGCAGTCAGAGGGGGCAACAGAGTGGGGTGGGATGGGGTTAGCAAGTACAGGCACCGGGTGAAACATAAGGTGTACAGGCAAAGCAAAGTGCAAAGGAGGGTTGTGCAGGGGCTGCATGAGAAGGGAAAGCATGGGCTTTACTGTAGGCCCCCGGAGGCGAGGGTGAAGAGGGATCTTGGGGCCGATTTGAGGCTCAAGGGTGAAGCACAGAATAAAAGGCAGGGGGTCACAAGGTTAAAGTCAGAGCAGGAGCCAAGAGCCAGCCTCTTACATTCCAGTGATGTGAGTGTGCTGGAGCTGCGTCTCGTGCTCGAAGAAAATGAAAGGACCAGAGGAGGGCCTGGAAGCCACACAAAGCCTCGGGAGAAAGCAAAAAGACTCTTATCTGACAGTGCTGTGGATGTTTTATATGGAGCTGCAACTTTGAGCTCAGCTCCATCATGTTGTTGTTCTGCTCTGGGGAAATTAAAGTGTAGGCCCCAGCTTTTGCATTGACCCTTTCACTGCCAATAAACTGCTCAGAGCTCCTTATTAACTGGCTGTGACCAAAAGGGTTGAACAGCTGTGTATCGGATTACCGTAACTGTCTACTTGTCCTTTGGACAAGTTAGAAATTAAAACCTCTTGCCCTTGTAAGAAATCTATATGTCTCGGGCGTCGGGAGATAGGAATTCCCCACCCCTGTAGGTGTTATAGATTTGTGTAAGAACTGATGACCATATTGCTGGTAACAGTACAATGTATCATAGTTTGAAGTACCTTCTAACATTTCATTGTTTGGAAATGCAGCAGTTTTTCTAAATCAGACATCATGGCATTTACAGTTTACGTGTCCCAATCATCAGAAAATGTACTGGAGGTAATGAAATCATTTAAAGAAATTTTAAATACATGTTTTAGCTTTAAAAGTTCAGTCAGACCGAATACATCATAATCAATCTTGTCCCATACTATACCGTCCGGTATAGGAACTGCTGTAATGTTCACTGAAGACAAGTCTCTTGGTTCACGATGTGAAGACTGGTGTGGTTTTAAAATCAAATTGACTCTTTGGGCTGTAGAGCTCTGCTGGAGGTATCGTCCATTAATAAGCATACTAAAAGTTATTATTAAACCTAGCCAGAAAATGACAAATAAAATCCCAGTGATATACCATAGTTCTATCCAAGGTGACACCAGGTAAGCCTTTCTAAAAAAGTTCAAAAAGTCAATGAGTTTCTGTTGGAGTGATTTTTTGTCTGGCGTTGTTTCCGGTTCGCTTGGATCCAGTGAAAACATATCAAAGTTCATGAAATAGCCAGAAGCAGTTCGATCAATTGTTGGAATTGCATCGGGATTTGTTGAAATTGGATTTTGCTCTTGACGAGGCATGTTGACGTAGATGTCTGTTGTCGGTCTGATTGCAACTTGGTTACTAAGTTGATTTTCATTTTGGAGATGAATTTCTTGTTGAAGTGGAACGAGTTCCATAGCATCGTTGCTTAGTCCTTCATTCCGTACAAGTGGCTCTTAAAACGTGATGAGTCTTTCTGTTTGGACTTCTTGGATTGTAGCGAGAGGAGGGCGTCTGCTACTGTGGAGTCCACAAGGCCTACTATTTAGTATCGGCCACATAGTGTGGTTTGATTAAGTCGATTGAGACAAATGTTTTCTCCTTTTTTCCGGCAAGAGGTGGCAGAAGTACAGTTCTTGTGCCGTGGATTGCAAGGACCGGTACAGGCTTTCTGTAGGATGGCCCAAATTCTTTTTTATCTGCAATCTTCTCTCTGACCAGATCCCCGATCTTTGGGATCCAGATAGGTCTTGCCGTTACTGCCTTGACTTCCTCAGTGGCGGCCTGTTTCTGGAGCACGTTACTTTGTTGTGTCCTGGATTCATTTAGATCCTGTAAAACAGCCAAACGATTATGGATATCAAATGGTTTTTCATCCGCCACTGTGCCTTCACAATCAAGATCAGGTACCCACATTATTGTCCCAAATAGGACCTCGTAAGGAGTGACACCTCCTAGAGAGCTTCTTGGCTGGTTATTGAGCGCGCGCTGTACCCCATAAAGGTGATCGACCCATCTACCGCCCTTGCCTAATACCATAGCTGTTAAAGATTGCTTTAAGTCTCGGTTTTTCCTCTCCACAACAGAATTTTCCTCGGGATGGTACGGAGAGGAGTACCGCAATACTACGCCCATTCCTTCCATGACCTCTTTGTAAGCCCGAGAGCTAAACGCCGGACCACGGTCAGAATGTAACGTGCCAACTGCGTATGTGCCGATAAAGACTCGCAAATCTTTTATAACAGTTCGAGCGTCAGCCGAGCGCTGAGGCTAAACCCATAGGAATCTAGAGCAGGAATCCACTGCAACCATGATATATTTCTTGGACCCATCAGATTGTAAGGGTCCGCAGTGGTCCAGATATACACATGCGAGAGGTTTGTCTGATTTCAGCAATGGTGTCTGTGCTGGGCGTGTTACGGTGGAGCCTTTCATCTGCTGACAGATGTCGCATTTTAAGACATAGTCTTTGGTCTGCTTTGTTAACCCTGGCCACCAGTAGCGCTGTTTCAATAAAGAAATAGTCGCTGTAATGCCTGTATGCGCAGACCCCAAACCCTCGTGTGCCGCTAAACTCAAGCCTAGCCTACGATCCATATTTGATATTACTCTATCCCCCACTCCAGGAATCTGAGCATATGGAATGTTTTGTGCATCTAACTTGTAGGAGTACTTGAGTGGAAATGTCTTTGGTACTGCTGTGCTGCCTTTGCGTGAAGCATTGACAGCTACCATTATCTCGCCGGCTATTCTCGTTCTTGAACGAGTAACTGCAGCTACGGCGGCTGTGCGAACAGCCCCCTTTGTGGCTTCATCAGCCAATGAATTCCCTTCAACGTGAACGCCATCACGCTGATGACTCAGATGTATGTATCACGTGAGCCCTTGGTAGTTCGTTTCTCAACTCCACTACCTGTTCCCATAGCATTTTATGCTTAATTGTGCCACCTTTTGCATCTTTGAACCCGTTTTGTTCCCAATGATGTAGATATTCATTGTACGACTGTACACAGTAAAAGGAATCACACACAATCAGTGTGGGGAATTCGTGATCCGTATTTATAAGTGCCAGTATAAGTGCTTTGAGTTCTGCCAACTGAGCCGTGCAGTCTCCTAGAGATTGCGTTTTTGTGCAACTCGGATGGAACTTTCCATCGTGCATGCGACCTTTAACAATCGCACACGCCGCGCTGTAAGCTTGCTTGCTTCCTGTGGCTGGTTGAGCAGAACCGACAGTGTAAATAATGTATTCATACTGATCTAAAGGCAAAATTTCATTTGGTAGAGGGTATTCTTGTTCATATTGCAGGAATGCCTGTGTTTTTAAACTTGGATCAAATCTGTATTCAACATCCGTTGCTGTAAGAGAATTAGCCCATTGTATCCATCTTGGATGTAAGGCTTTAGCATTTGGAATGCTAGCTTTTGTAACAGCTTCTAAAGCTGGTACTGGGTTCACGACAATTATGCGCTTTCCCTGAGCCAGAGCTCTTTCTCGTGCTACAGCGGTCTGCACTGCTGTCAGAATTTTTTCTGTTGAAGTGGAACGCATCTCTGCGTTTGTGTACAGGTGGGATTTGTATGCGTTGGTACTGTTTCACCTTCATTAAAAGTTAAATAAGTGTACCCGCATTGACCCGCTATGACTCGGATCACTAAGTTCTGTGCGTTCACGCGTGTCTGTAAATGTTTAGAAGCTATCATGTCTTTTTGTAAGGAACGCAGGATATTTGTGTGTTCCTGTGTCCATTGTCTGACTGAAAAATCAGGTTTTATTAAGTCGTAGAAAGGTTTTACTCTTTCTGCGTAATCCAAAATGTATGTTCGAGGGGGGCGGAGCTTGCCAGGCTCAAAGATGGCCGCATAGTGATTCGGCTCCGCGGACCGCCGGTAATATCCGACAGGGATTAGCTGCTCCTGTTGCTGCAAAATTGTGGGAGTGATTAAGGCCGATATAGCCTGAGCTGCGGCGATTCGAATGCTGCCTTTCTGAGACCTGAAGCTGCGAAGTAGATCGAGTTATGGCTGCTGAGCGCGCCCGGAGCTGCTGCCGGGAGGCGCGCTCTTCTTGAGCCCCGACGCTTGCGTGCGTGCCCGGCTGGACCCTTGCTGTGGGCCCGGAGGATTGCCTGCGCTGAATCGGCTCTGGAGGGCAGGGCAGCTGAGATCAACGCATCGGTGCGGTGAGGAGTGCTGGGGGCCCTGATATCGGGCGGGGGTCGGGTTGTTGCTCGCTTCCTCCCCCGTCCGCACGCATTGCCGTTCGACTTGCAAGTGCGGCGTAACTGAAGACATCGGCCCCCCGCGCCCTCCTGCCCGGTCGCCCCCGACCTGCGGAGCTGCACGAGTGCGGGTTGAGGTCGTGCGCTACGCTGGGCCTGTCCTCTGAGTGAGCCCTTCGGGGAGCTGTTGCTGCCCGGCACGCGTGCCCTGTTGGGAGGCCCAGGAAATTGGCTGCGTCACAACGGTCTTCACTGTTAGTGCAATTCAGCCCTATATATCGGAACGGCGCAGGACACGAGGGAATCCGGCCTCGTGAGGAGGCTGCTTTGTTGTTCGCTGTCCCCCCATCTGAACGCACTCTCGGCCTACCGGTTTGCCAGCTGCACGGGGTGGATGAAACTCACCTGTCGCGCCCTTCTGTCTAGAAATTCCTGGCTGAGGAGCTATGCTAACATGGAGTAGGCAGCGTGCCTTACCTCAACCCTGCTTTTTGTAGGCCCCTTGCTTCACATTAGGGCTTTCCCTGCTGGGCGCTGTGGTTCCGGTGCGGTGGGCGACCCCGCTGATGGCGGCCTAGCTTGGGCACTAAATAAATTAATTGGTGGAAGACACTTGGGGCCTGTGTCCCCTCCTGGCCTTGGACTTTTCGGGGGATGGGTGACTCGCAGTGCATTCTGGCGTGGCGCTGTGATCGGACTGGTTACTCACCACTTGCAGAATATGTTATTACCACACGTTTTTTAGGCCCCGAATTGCACTGCACACAGCGCGGTGGGAGACTCCTGTGCTGGCTAATCTGTCGTAATTGGGCTCAACGTACATTACAGTGGCAATGGGCAAACCGGATAAATCGCAACCTAAGCTTAACTTCGAACAGCGTAAATCTAGGCGCAATGAGGATACAGTGGAGTCTGCATTATCTGACACTGAACGCCCAGCAGAGGACACTATTGGGGATATCAAGTCCATTATTGCATCAATGCAGAAAGGTCTAACAGCAATAGACGCCAAGATTGATACCCTTGCTTACAGAATGGACAGGATGACTGAATGAGTTGATAAACATGCCGAGCGCCTGGACATGGCTGTACGCCGCATTACAGAGTCTGAGGAGGCCCAGTTGGACTCCAGTGCAGTACAAAAAAATATGGAGAAAACTCTTATAGCCCTACAGGATAGGGCTGAGGACTTAGAGGCGAGATCGTGGCGGAGCAATCTCCGCATAACGGGCCTTCCGGAATCGACTCCAACAGGCAACATGGAACTGTTTGTTGAAAAACTCCTCACTACACTATTGGGACCCGAGGTCTTTTCGCCAATGCTTGTAGTAGAGAGGGCACATCGTTCGCTTGGCCCTAGGCCGTCTCCCGGAGCCCCCCCACGCCCCATTATAGCAAAACGTTTGAACTACAGAGACAGAGATGCTGCGCTCCGCAGGGCAAGGGAGCTCGGCTCGTTGCAGTATGAAGGTTCGCATCTCTCCTTATTTCCTGACTTCACCCTGAAAGTCCAAGAGGCCAGGAGACAGTTTGTACCCGTGAAATGCAAACTGCGCGAACAGAACATTGAATATACAATGCTTTATCTGGCGTGGCTTAGGGTATGCCGTGATGGGAGACAACAGATCTTTACGGACCCTCGCTCCCTCCAGAAGGCTCTTAAGGAGTGGGGCAGGGCAGACAAGTCTGCTAAGCCACGAGAGAGTGATACACAAGTTGTTGCTGAAGCTGGAAGCCTAGATGTGAATGACTGATATGGAATAGATGCTGCGCCCATCCTCCAGTAGTGTCTATAAGAATGCCTGCAATATTTGCTGTTTGATATATTGATGCAATGTCGATAACCATGTTACAGTTAACTGCTATATTGTGCGCACACAGTGATTTTTTTGTTTAGTGCCTTTAACCATATGACCCTCTAAAGTGCTGTAAAGTACATTGATACGTGGTTTTCATCCTGCAAAAGGAGTTGTATATCCTATGACCCGGTGGTCTGGAGTAGATAAGAACCAATGATGGAATACCGGGCAACATCTGCCCCAATGCGTAGCACGCACTTTCTCAATGTTACTACCAATTTTGATTTTTGGATTGTGATTTCTATTGTTATTTTTTCTCAGGGAGGGTTGGGAACTCGACTTTGCATAGTTGGGGTGTGCAAGGCGTGGGTGGGGGGGGGTATGGGGATTGTTTGGATTTGTTTTTTTGTTGTGGACATGGAGAATAGGAGCCGCGTTTCCCTGGCTGCTGAAAATACGCAAGAAGCTCTTTACATACACACACCCCTATAGTCAGGGTCGGATTGTCTTTCTCTTCCTTTTTTCTTTTATGGATCACATGCTCAATTTCTATATGCATGGCGGGAGGGGTGGGTGGTGGGGCTGTGGGCGGAGATCACGCTTTCGGCACTTGTTGTTGCCATGATCGAACATCAGGCTAGGGCCAGCTTGCCCAAACGAATGACCTTCATGACGTGGAATGTCCGTGGTTTAAATGACCATCGCAAGGTGCGGAAAGTTATTGCATATCTGAAACGTAAAGGGATTGACGTCGCATTGCTCCAGGAGACGCATCTGCCTCCGGGCTCTGCGCTTCTTTCTGGTAGCAGATTGGCAGGGATTTCACATGCCCCTTGTTTCACTTCCCATTCTAGGGGTGTATTGACATGGCTTAACCCCAAGGCAAGTTTCAAATTAGAACCATTAATGACAGACTCGGTAGGCAGATATGTACTGTCCCGATGCTACAGCCCAGAGTGGGAATTCCTGGTTGTCAACTCATATGGTCCGAACTATGACAATCCGGGGTTTTATCGCTCCTTGCTTGCCTTACTCAAAGATCGCTGTTCCCTTCCGATATTCTGGGGGGGTGATTTTAATTGTATAATGGACATGACTCTTGACCGCTCTAAGGGCCCTACTCGTCCTCTTTCTGCCTCGGCGAAGGCAGTGGAGGACATTGCTGTACAACTTCAGCTGGCGGATGTCTGGCGGTCTCGCTCGGGAGACCGGGTACACACATTATTCTGCGCAATATGACATTCACACGCGCATTGACTACTGGTTTATTTCACAATCCCTGTTTCCCAGGGTGATGGATTGCTCTGTCCTTGCACGCTCTTTTTCGGACCACTCCCCGGTCACGGTTGCGGTGCCCCCTCGTTCCCCTCCTCCATTTTTGTGGCGCTTTCCACCCTATTCGATGTTAGATTCTGTGTTCCATTCAGAGCTGAGTGGTGCGATCTCGGAATACTTCGAGATCAATGTTGGATCGGTCGACTCCTTTACCACCGTGTGGGAGGCGTTTAAGGTCTTCATCAGGGGCGTAGCCATTAGTAAACACGCGGGTGTTCTTCGTGCTATTCGTGGTCGCCTTGCTTTGCTGGAGACCCGTCGATTGGATCTTGAAGCACGCCTATTAATCACTAACGACCCTAAGTTGCGTGAGCAACTTAAGACCACGCTAGCTGAATTCCATGAGGAGGCTGACAGTGAGGTCAAGCATATGGGCAAGTATGCTTCCACTAGAGCTTACGGAGAGTCTGATCGGCCTGGCTCAGTGCTGGCGGCTATGGCCCGTCGCCGACTTGATGCGGGAGGTATCGTCGAATTAGAGGGGGATGGTGGGTCGCTCCTGACGCAACGCGCTGACATTAATGCTCAGTTTCGATCTTACTATCAGGAGCTGTATAGCTCTAAACTCGCCCCTATTGATGAGGATATCTCTAACTATCTTGAATACATACAGCTTCCCTGGTTACAGAATTGGCATCGAGAGTTTTTGATGCGCCCTGTTGAGGCTGCGGAGGTTCGCCTCGCTTTGGGTAAGATGCGTGAGGGTAGTGCCCCAGGGCTTGATGGCCTTACGGTCGCATTCTATAAGGGCTTTAGCGATCTTCTAATTCCACACCTAATTTCTCTATTTCATGAGATGGTTGCGGATGGTATTATGCCCCCGTCCATGCGAGAGGCGTTGATCATTACTCTGTTAAAGCCCAATATAGACTCTCGTAAATGCCCCTCATATCGTCCGCTCTCATTGATCAACGTGGACACTAAGCTGTTTGCAAAAATCTAGGCCAATCGTTTATCGCCACTTCTCCCTCAGCTTATAGGTCCTGAACAATCTGGGTTCATCCCGAGCCGCACGCTCTCACACAACCTCTGCACGGTTTTTGGGACTCTGCAGCACGTCGACCCGGAGGTTAAGCCGCCGCGGTCTTTTTAGATGCCGAGAAGGCTTTCGATTCAATTGAATGGAAATTCATGTACGCTGTGTTGCGCCGCATGGGGGTCGGTGAGGTGTATCTGCAACTGGTTTCGGTATTATATAATTCTCCAGTGGCTCGGGTGCGCACGGGTGATGTGGTCTCTGTCCCGTTTCCAATCATGCGGGGCACCAGGCAGGGGTGCCCGCTGTCCCCATTGTTGTACGCTGTAGCTGCGGAGCCTCTGCTGCGGGCATTGCGAGAATATCACGGGCATAGAGGACTTCGTTTTCCTCATTACAATCTCATTACCTCTGCTTACGCGGATGATACACTTTTATACATTCGAGACCCCGAGATCCATCTATCACCAGTGATTCGTGAGGTGCTGCGCTTTGGTGATCTTTCGGGCCTAAGGATAAATTGGGATAAATCCATATGGTTTCCGCTGACACCCTCTACAAAACAGTTTCCGCTTGATTTCCCACTACAATGGACCACCGAACCGGTGCGTTATCTGGGCATTCTGGTCCACTCCGACTCTGACGAGGTAATTAAAGCTAATTATGGCAAATTGATTGATAAGCTTGGGGATGATATAGATAGATGGGTACGACTCCCATTGTCCTTGGCTGGTAGAGTCTCTTTGATGAAAATGGTTGTACTCCCTCGCCTGCTCTTTCTTTTCACTACTATTCCCATAGTAGTACCACTGCATCTGTTTCGTGTACTCCGATCTCTGATGGTCAAATTAGCATGGGCTGGTAAGTCCCCTAGTCGCTTTGGACACCCTCATGCTTCAGTACACCGCTGGCGGACTGAATGCCCCGAATTTTGAACTGTATTACAGGGCCGCACAGGCCTCTCATGCGTATAGCTGGGTACATGGGCCCCATGATTTGCCTCATCTTCACATCGAGAAAGTAGCTGCTGCCCCGCACTCCCTGTCTCGCTTCCTCACGCAGACCCCCAACGAGACGCTGCAGTATATTGGACTCATATCAACTCCGTCGTTCACGCGTGGAATGCGTTGCTTAGAATGTATGATGGGGCGCAATTATACTCGCCCCGAATGCATGTTGAGTGGTGCCAATGGTTCGCGCTTAGTTCGGAGAAAGGGACCCTGGATTCCCTCAAAACATTACGCATACAGAACATAGGTGACCTCTTCAGACATGGGCGGGTGGGTACGTGGGAGGAGGTGGCGGGGGCAGATAGTGCGCATTCGGCTCTGACTAAATTCCACTTCTTTAGAACCCGGCATGCTCTGCGGGCGATACTGGGGGAAGAATTGCAGGAGCCCTTGGTCATCCCTCCATTGACGGTTCTGTTGTGCGCTCAGTCCCCGTGTAAGCTCATTTCCAAGTTATACGCCTCAGCTCTGGACGCGAAGACTTCCTCCCTTAGTATGGTTAAGCAAGCCTGGCAATTAGATATAGGCGTCCCCATCACAGACGACATATGGTTCTACTGCTGCGAGGTCACCCGTAAGATCTCTATTAATGGCCGTCATCGTCTCGCCCATTTAAAATTTTTTAAATAGAGTGTATTATTCCCCTCTACGTCTATTCGGGTATGGATTGAGGGACACTGATAATTGTGAGCGGTGTCATGCACCGCAGGCTGGTTTTTTTCATCAGGCATGGCAGTGCCCACAGGTACAACATTATTGGGGGTCAATATTCCAGCAGCTGAATGACCTACTTGGGTTATCTCTTGCTCCAGATCCCCTATTGGCGCTCCTGGGTTATACTAAACCTCTTAAGAAGAATGTACGTAAATTGGTAGCTATCGGTCTTCTCCTTGCCAAGCGTCGGCTGGCGATGCGTTGGATGAGAGGTCCTGTGCCCACAGTGGCAGAGTGGGAACGCGATATGGTCTACTGCAATACCCAGTCCGATGTTTATAACGAAATGCTCCCTCCTAGTAACCGCCCAAAGAGTTTCTGGGGTATGTTTGCTCAATATAGAGCCGCACAACAAGTTGCGGCAGACTCTCCTGTGGATTAGTGAATGATTGTATGCATCTTTTAGTGTTTCCCCCTGCGCAATCAATATCTTGGAATGATTCTGCATATTAACTGTAGTATCCTGTGATGTTCTTACGCCCATCAGCAATCTTCATAACAGAATTGTCCCCGCCTGAGTGTCACACTGGTGGTTTATTATTTTACCATTCGCTATGTCTCATACTCCTCACCTGCCCTCCCTTTAATTGTCTTCATGCTATGTATCGATATTGTTATGTTCACATTTGCTTTTGACTTCAGTGATCCATATTGGTGTTATGTTAATTTCCTTCTTTTTTTTTTGTGGTTATTGTATGTATGTTGATTCTCATTGTATTTTCAAAAAGCAATAAAATACAATGATAAAGAAAAAAAGTATGTTCGACCAAAATTTAGGAATCCCAGATTGATTGTAAATTCTTTAATGATTTTGGAGGTTGGAGCAGCGCACACTTTTCTAAAAAGTTAGCTGCTAGGCTTTTTCCCTCACTTGACAGCTTGTATCCTAAAAATAGGACACTGGGGTGGGCAATTTTTGATTTTTGAAATTAAATTTGTAGCCCTCAGAGGCGAATCCCATAATAATGGTGCTCACCCTGGTCAAGTGCCTCTTTAAGTCATCGTCCGTCAGATAAATATCATCCACATAGGACAATGCTTCTTCATCCAAATTTTGGAGTAACTCCGTTACTCTTGCTGAAAATACCCCCGGGCTGTTTTTATACCCTTGGGCTAGGCGACAAAATTGTCGCTGGGACCCTAACGCACTGAAGGTGGTCAGATACCTGCTGTCAGGCGATATATTTTGGCAGAAAAATTCATTTGAGATATCAATTGTTGTTTTGTATTTTTTGCGCACAATGTTATTCATTAATGCAGCACTGTGTGCATTTTGAACTGCAAATGTCTTTGTGCAAGTGTTTAAATGTCTGTAATCTAAAACTAGACGATATGTGTTGTCAGGTTTGGCTAAGGGGAACAAAGGATTGTTCATAGGTGAAGTGCAATTTTCTATCACCCCCTGATATTCAAGTTGATCTAGAATCTCCCTGACTTGTTTTTTAGCTTCCTGTTTTATAGGATATTGCCTTTGAGCATTTGGGGAAACTTTTAACGGGATCACGTGGTGGGTTGACTCCTCATCCCAACCAACATGATTTTTATACAATGCTGGAGCTAGGGCAACCGCCCACTCCTGCACATATGCATGTTTAAGATGTATGGGAACGAGGTCGGAAAAGGATGGAAAAATTACAGTTTCTCCCCTAGGGCACTCCATGACGAATGCAGGCGGCCAGTCTTGTTCTGCTAATAGAATGTCATAACCAGATGACAGATTTTTCCAAAAGAGACCTTTAACTTTTCTGGGTTTGTCCCCCTCCATCCGGAGTGTTGTCTCATGTAACTTATGTGGGACACTTACCCGAGTATCAGGTGTTTCCACCATGATATACTCACTCAACTCCGCTGTCACCAGAAATTCCTTCAGGTTCTGGCGAGCTATCGTTACTTCTGCCGTCTGGCTTATTTTTGCAGACTGACTTTTGAAAGATAGGCATACTACATATATAAAAAATATTATATTTGAGTGCAGTAGGGATCAGACTAGGTCCTGACGAGTAAAGCAGTGGGGACTGCTTACGAAACATGTTGACCCAGTAGGAGGTATCATATTAAGGTACACCCCTACACAACCCCATTTTAGTGTTTCCAGCTAGGGAAGTGAATAAAATCTGTTTTTTCCACTAGCCAGGGAATTTTTAAAAACCGTTTGTATCTTTCACTGACCCTACCACTCTCACTCCCACACTACACATAGCCTATTTTCACAAACATCAAGTGCTCCCACGTATTTGTAGGTTGTAGCACGCCCCGCCCCGTAGAGGGACGGGAAGACCCCCATGATGAAGCATGACACTACAAGATTCGTAGTGTGTGAGGGGTATTTTAAAAACACGTAGTGCTTTTCCCTGACATTTCACGGATCAGCAATACACACTTCTTCTTAAAAATCACGAAGAAAACAAAAAAAATTATTCACTAGTTACCACACAGGGTAGAATCACATTGTTTATAAAAAGCGCTGTCTAGCATCGTCAGAGCCCATTCCCCGTTCAGAAGCTGTGTCCTCAGAATTCTGGGCATGTCTGATCTTGAGACCTGCTACCTTCTTCTTTTTGAACTGAGGTTTCTGTTTTTGTTTATCTTCTTTTTTAGGTGCGTAGTCCGCAGCGCGTTGCGTGTCTCTGGACTTTGTACGCTCCTCTTGTCTGTGTTCTGACCGTCCTTCCCTCTCGGAGTTTCTTGATGAACCCTGAAAGGAATGAGAGGAACGAGTATCAGTATCCTGATACCTGTCAGGTTTTTTAATATTATCCCTATTCCTGAGGTTATACCTCCTTTCAGAGGGCTCCTGTTGAGGAGACCTACCTCTGGACTGAGATCTGGTGTCTTTAGACTTTTGCTGTTTTTTATTTTCCCACTTCTTTTTAGAAGAAGTAGGTGTCTGCTTTGTAGTGTCCTTTTCAGGACTGCCCACCAGTTGTGGTTTTAATGCTTTCCCACCTAGACTGTCTCTGCCTAATTCTGCGTATGCAGTTTCAATTATTTTGGGTAGTTCGTGTTGTTGATCCTCTGGACCGAACTCCCTCAGGCGTTGGCGGATCGCCACTGAAGCTGCTTCCCTCTTAATGTTAGCTAGTATTATGGCTGAGACCTGTTCAAAGTTGTTTAGCAACTTCATCCCAAAATTAAGGGCAGGCTCTGCTCCGTACTCATTTTGTATCTGTTTTAATACTTCAGGTACTACTGCTATTGACGGGATACCATGTGTTCTGGTATGTATGGCAGCAAAGACTGAACCCCAGGAGGTGCAGTCCTCTACTTGTGGTGTGAGACCCATGGGCAAGCAGATCGTTAGAATTCTATGTTGATCACTGGTTGTAGTATTTGGGAATACTGCTTCAAGTTGAGTTATTTTCTGAGCTATCCAGAATGGGATTTGTTCACGTTTTGCTGGCATTTTGCCCATTATCGCGTGTAATGTTTGTGGAGTTATTTTATTAACTGTACCTTGGACTGGAGTGTCTTGTGCTGCAGCTGGTGCAGGCTGAACTGTTAAAGTCCTCATCACAAATTGTGTGAGGTTTCTGTAGATTTTAATTAAATCTCTGTGTTGTACGAGTAAGTCTGGCTGTGGCATTGTGCCAATATCAGGATGCAGTGTGTGTGCCGCTAATATAGGCCATGTGGCTCCTGCTCCTCCGAGCGGGCCTAATCTTGCTCTTTCTCGTACGTGGGGTAGGGTGCCTTTAAACCAGTAATTATGCTCCTGGTAAGTGAGCGGAACCTCTATCTCCTCAAAAGGAGTATAGTCCGCTGGTGTTTCACCTTCTTGGTAGTAGTGAAATACATCTGTGATTGGATTCGCTGCTGGGAATATAACCCATGAATAGAACACCTCTGTTTTATTAGATTCGTGTGCCTCAATCACGAAAATTAATGTACCACCCCTGGCTCTTAAGCCATGATCTAGAAGTTTTATGGTGACTGCCCTTCTGAAATTTGGTGCAATTTGTATTGCATCTTCAGGGTCTTCTCCTAAACCGAAGAGGTTTGTTTCAATTCTCCTTGTTTCGTCTGTTTCTTCCACCATTTTTAATTGGAAGAAGGGAGTTTTTAAAGAATTTAAAAAAATAAGGTGTAAATGCACAATTGTAGGAACTATATGTCCTTCAAGCTTGAATAACCAACAGCCAATAAATAGTATTCTCGTACTACTCAGCTGCGGCGGATTTGGTGCCCACCCACTCCAGACGTCTCTGTTTTTGTTTTTAGTAGGTTCTCTGAGAATAGCACGACTGAACTACTCAGATTCTACTGTTAAATAAGTACCCAACCAACGTTGGCGGCGCTATGTCGTGTAGCTCCTATAGTACCCCTGCAGGACCTGCGCGTTTGGATAATATATACTGCGGGCTTGGTGGCAGACTAACTCTGAGCACCCCCACCGTATATGTTAGCCTAGTTTGCATTAGCTAGCTCGCAGTGCCACTAGTGTCTCCTCTTATCGGGGAGAGATTAGTTTCTGGCAACCTTAGAACATGACAAACCCTGATTCCCTCAGAATCGTGGAAACAATGTACTACCTTTCGCTCAGTCACTCGTGCTTACTTATTCGGTTTGTCTCAGAGAGTTACACAGAATAAACAGTCGGGCGTTTCAATAAGTATTTATTGAACAGTTGTTATTCTAGTGTAAAATATATGTGCTGCGGTAACCAGCAGGCAATAGCAGAGATATATTATCAGCAGTACGATAAAAGCAAAGGGATAGAACAGTTCTACCATATTGCGATAATCATGAGTACATACATGAATACAAAAGCATTATGCAAGTGCGCGTACTCCTACGATGCCTAACTAGATGTACCTGAGTGTACCTAGCATATGTGTGTAGGTCTTAGAAGCTAAGAGCCAAGAATCCTCCTAGGATTTAGTCGAACCTCCATACCTGAATAGAGAGAGTGTGGGACCCCGTCCTGGTCTCGAGTTGGACACCCCGTCCGGGTTGTGTCAGACCACTGTCAGCTTGAGCGACTGCATGCAGGAGCCTCAGCGTCTCTGGTCAGTGTGTCAGCATGGAAGTCTCGATTCCCTCTGTCTTACCGGGGCAAGATGTGGTGTATTTATATCCTAAAGAGTCTCGGTCCTCAGTATGGTTTGTTTGGACATGAGGAAGACGTCAGGGGTGAACTTTGTACATACATATTATGCCAGTGGTGTATTCTTAGAAAGCCATGCATAATTAATGAGTACAGTGTGGGCCTGTGTTTGGAAAAACCCTGCTGTATTCAAAACCACAGGATAGATAACGTTCAGCCCTCAGAGCTCGTTGTGTACTAGCTGGGACCAATGTAGGTGAAAGATCATGCCTATATAAGGAATCATGACTATAATAGGACATGTACAGTTGTGACCATAATAGGGCAAGTACGAATATGACCATATTAGGGTAAATATGAATACGTCCATTTTAGGGCATGCATGAACGGGTCTACATTAGGGCCTCTATGCGGGATATAACATGTCTTTGTAAACCTCCACCAGAGTGGCATCCGGGTGTCATGCTCCACCTAGCTCCCAGCCAGGAAAGGACTTGAATCACAGGAGTGCGGATAGCCTTTTCAGTGAGACATTTGTGTTGGGCCCAGCTGGAAGTGAAAATAAGAAACCTCTCTCACCCATTGTAGGTTGCTGCTGTGAACATAAAACTCACAAAGTGTGGTGCTGCTGAATGTACCCCAATGTCAGCAAGTTACAAAGGGGCAAAGTCAGCATATTTCCCTGGGATGATTCTGGATCCCAGACCCGACTCAATGATAGCTGTCGGATTGGGCTCTGGATGTATTTCCTTCACTTCCTGCTCCACTGACTGGTGAACAGAGCTGCACACAGCAACACAGCACAGATATGCCATATAGATAGTTAACAATTACCATGCTCACAGCAGTACTATCAATCAATCAATCAATCAGGATTCATAAAGTGCAGTTAATCACCCGATAGGGTATCCAGGCGCTTGCAGGTCCCGGGGGGTTTTTCGAACAGCCAGGTCTTGAGGGCCATTCGGAATTCCGGAAGTAAGGTGATGGTCCAGAGGTGCATGGGGAGGCTGTTCCAGGTCTTTGCTGCAATGTGCGAGAAGCAGTATCCTCCACTTCTGCTTCGGTAGATGCGGGGAGTATGGGCAAGTGAAAGGGAGGCGTAGGGTAGTCTTCTCAATGGTTGGTGGAAGTTCAGGCAGTGCTTAATGTAGCTGGTCCTTCGTTGTGTAGAGCCTTCTGTACGTGGGTCAGCAGCTTGAATTGGCAACTCTTCTGTATGGGGAGCCACTGAAGTTTCCTGAGGTGGGGGGTGATGTGGGTTCATCGTGGAAGGCCAAGGATAAGTCTGGCTGCGGCGTTCTGCATGGACTGAAGTCTCTGTAGAAGGTGTGCATCGATTCCTATGTAGAGGGCATTTCGGTAGTCCAGTCGGCTGGTGATGAGGGCTTGTGTCACGGTGCGTCATGTGTGTGTGGGGTAGCCACTTGAAGATCTTACGCAGCATGCGCTGAGTGAGGAAGCAGGCAGAGGAGATGGTGTTGATCTGTGATTTCATGGTGAGCTTGTTGTCAATGATGATTCTGAAGTTCTGGCATGGTTGGAGGGAGTGGGTGCGGGTCTTGGGTCTGATGGCCACCAGGAGTCGTTCCATGTGTTGCTGCTGTTGCCAAAGATCAGTACTTCTGCCTTGTCTGTGTTCAGCTGCAGGCAGTTCTTCTTTATCCAGTCAGTGACATTTGTCATGCATCTGTGGAAGTTGGTTCTGGAGGTGATGGGGTCGTCGGTGAGTGAGAGGATGAGTTGGGTGTCGTCTGCGTAGGAAATTATGTTGAGACTGTGGGATCTAACGATGTTGGCCAGCAGGGTCATATATGCGTTGAAGAGGCTGAGGGAGGAGCCTTTCAAAGATGAAAGGTGGGAGGTGGATCCTCTTGGTTCTTCCGGTAAGGAAGGAGGTGATCCATCTGAGCACGTCCCCCTGGATGCCGATGTTGTGGAGTCTCTCAATCAGTGTGTGGTGGGATACGGCATCGAAGGCTGCCGAGAGATCGAGGAGGATCAAAGCTGCTGTTTCTCCTCGGTTGAGGAGGGTTCGGATGTTGTCGGTGGCTGCGATCAGGGCGGCTTCAGTGCTGTGATTGCTGCAGAAACTGAATTGGGAGGCATCAAGTAGCTAGTTCTGCTCCATGTGTGTAATGAGTTCCTTGTTGATGATCTTTTCCAGTACCTTCGCTGGGAATGGGAGCAGGGAGATTGGCCGGTCGTTTTTGAGTTCACTGTGGTCAACGAAGGGTTTTTTGAGTAGTGGTCTAACTTCGGCGTGTTTCCAGGCGTCAGGAAATGTTGTGGTGATGATAGAGGTGTTGAGATGTGGTGCGGGCATGGGTCTGTGGGAGCTCCTGAGTGGATGGATTTCATGGTGTAGGTGGTGGTAATATCCACCTTGATATGCTGAACATCCACTCAACACATTAGACATAATTCCTAGCATACATCCCCACAGCCTACAGACTCTACCTTTTTGGCAACCATGAAACCAACAGCACTCACTACCATGAAACACCACACACGCAAAGTTCACGTCTTCATAAGCAACAAGCAATGGGCTCAGCTGTCTCCAAGACCAAATAGGTTCACAGTTCAATGCCACATAAATGAAACAGAGAACCATAGAGGTAACCCACCATCTCAAGTAAAGCTAGGCTCCATTGTGTGAAGACACGTCCAAACCATGCTGACAATGCTGCAAAACCATAGAAACGGCAAACGGTGCACTATACAGACACTTATGACAAAACGTATTGCAAAGTGAAGAACTGCCAAGTTTGTATATGAGCATCTCCACAGACGGTGTAAAACTCTCGTTCACAATTTGCATTTCCTGGCCAGTGGTATAATGAATATTGTGTTTGGCAAGATGACTATCTTTTTAAAGAACGTTTTAAATAAGTAGACTCAATGTATTTTATTTTCAGTAGTACCATTGATTTATAATGGTGGGTGAGTACTTTTATACCTAATTTGAGTGTACTTTCGATGGTTCAGGTGTTTTATCCTGGCAAGATTTAATATACTAATATTGCAGTGCACTGGTCATCACTTTTACTGAACGTAAGCACCTATAACATAAAAGTGAACATTCTAGTGGAGTGTTTTGCGAATCTGGTGAAGGTTGTGGAGACGTTGCTGATCACCAGACAGGGCAGTACAGTTGGGGCATTAAACACCCATTGCCTAAGGATCTGTTGTTTACAACTATTACTTGCTAGATTGTGTTTCAATGCTTTTTATGAAAGTAGATGGTGTCATAGTAAATATTTTGACACTCCTTTTTTCGAAGTTGTCTGACATCTTGCATGAGTAAATAAAAAATGACAAAACGATAAATATAAATAGATTAATTGATGAGTGATGGAAGGGTGTGCTACTGTTGCCTGTGTTGTGTCTGTTATCTATGTCAGAGGCAGAGGCAGCACTTCAGCTATCTGTGTTGTACATGTCAGCAAGAGAGGGAATGTTGCACTTTTACTGCCTGTGCGGTAGCTGTTCTGTGTGCACGAGGAGAGAGTCTACTGCTGCTGTCAGTGCACTTTTTGCTCTCTATATGTGGGGTACTTGTAATGCTGTGCTTTTGAAGGCATGCGCACAACCACATACAAACTCACACATCCATCCATTCCCTACCCAACACACAGACACGCATACATGAATGTGTTTATTCATCCTGCCACTTTATGACCCATCTACACTTATGTATATAATGCAGATACTCCAACTTATGCACAGAAATAAGCACAACCCATCCATTCACAAACACACATAATCACGCCCTCCGTTGATCATACAAAAATGTTCACTTAATAAAAAAGTCAAAGCTGTTGGCTTTGACAATACTGTTTCATGAATTACATGTACTTTTTAATTTGATAGAATAAATTCATGGCTCTTAGAGGCCTTATGCTTTCAGGTTTTACTAAGAGAGATTCCATGGAAATGCATTCAGGTGTTGTTAGAACTGGGGGTCTCTAGTTGGCAGAGGTAGGTACCTTTGACCAAATAGGGACCCTTGCTTCTAAGTCAGGGAAAGGGGATTACACTACTGGATAACCCTTGCTCACCCCCTTGGTAGCTTGGCACGAGCAGACAGGCTTATCTCAGAGGTAGTGTGTAAAGCATTTGTGAACACATACAGTAATACATGGACAACACTACAGATGGACACGACACAGGTTGTATTATAAAAATAAGTATTCTTTATATAGACTTATCACAAGACCATAAACGACAAAAATCCACAATACTGTAATCAATAATTCTTCAAGATGGTAGAAATAGTTCAAAAATAGGTTATTCACTTAAAAACAGTCTTTAGCAACAGATAACCCCAACTGGAGTTATCACGACGCCAAGGTCAAAGAAATCCGAGTACGGCGCCGACCCCGAGGTGAGCGGCGTCGGGCCCAGAGTCAAAACAGACCCACAAAGAACAGTACCTTGGAAAAGCGAAAACAAAGACAGCTCGCGGCGTCGGGGAGATGCGGCGTCGTTGGCGCGTTGCGGCGTCGGTTCCTTGCTTTGGGGGGAGATGATGCGTCGGGACCTGGATGCTTGCGCAGGCAGGGGAGGCGTCGGTTCCTGACCGGAGAGGAGGGGACGTCACGATGGCGCCGAAACCACGGTTCCGTACGATGTCACGATGTCGATGGATTCTTGACCACCCACGTCGACGATTGGCTCCGCGATGATGTCGGCTTCAGAGTCGATGCGGCACAGCAGCAGGCGTCGCAAGTCGGAGCAGCGCTCACGGCTATGGCAGGCTTACGATGTCGTTCGCTGGCGTCGATGTGGCACGGCGGCCGGCGTCGGGTCTACGTTGCAAGTCGGAGCAGCGCTCACGGCTTCGATGCAGATGACGGCGTCGCTCACCGGCGTCAGTGTTGCAGAATTCCTTCTATAGCAGCTAGAACAGCAAGTTCCAGATGCAGGCAAACAGAAGGGGGTGAAGTCTGGTATCCCTGAGACTTCGGTCAGGAGGCAAGCTCAAATCAAGCCCCTGGAGTAATATTCTGCAAGATGATGAAAGTTCTTTGAAAGTTCCTTCTCCTCTCCTTGGCACTGAAGACACCACTGTAGGCCAACTAAGCAACACAGCACACTGGCAGGGGGGCAGTCCAACTCCTACAGCTTCCTTGGTTCTTCTCCTTGGCAGAGGTTCGTCTTGTTGTTCCAGAAGTGATCTAAAGTCTTGGGGTCTGGGCCCCAGTATTTATACCCATAAATCCTTTGTCCTCTGAAGGCAGAGGGTCCTGTACCTAGTCCAAACCAGTTCTGGGTGCATCCTGCCAGTGCACACCCTCTTCCTTTGTCAGTGTGGGCCAGGGACATCAGACACACCACAGGAGGTGGAGCCAGCATTGTGGAAGGCAGGCACAGCCCTATTCAGACCCAGGTGCAACTCCTCCCACCACTCTACATGCAGATAGGTCTATTCAGCCCTGTGCTGACTCACCCTGTCTCCTGGAGCCCCCAGCCCCTGTCACTCACAAAACCAGACACACAATACACAAGCTAGCAGAGGCAGGCTGGATGGTTAGGTAAGAAAATACCTACTTTCTAAAAGTGGTATTTTCAAACACAGAATGTTAAAACCAACTTCACTAAAAGATGTATTTTATCATTCTGAGTTCAGGCATACTAAACTCAAATTTCTACCATGTTCCCTGGGTCAGTTAGGATTATAAGATGTTATAATCAAACTGCCCATTCTGGCCTATGGGGACAGGTAGCCTTGCAATAGTGAAAAACGAAAATGGCTGTAATTCACTATTAGGACATGCCACACACACCAGGGCATGTCCTACCTTATACTTACAATGCACCCTGCCCTTGGGCCTACCTTAGGGGTGTCTGATATGAAAATAAGGGAAGGTTTAGGGACTGGCAAGTGGGTGCACTTGCCAAGTCGACATGGCAGTCACAGACTGCACACAGGCTCTGCAATGGCAGGCCTGAGACACACTTTACAAGCTGCTTCTGTGGGTGGCACAACCAGTTTTGCAAGCCCACCAGCAGCATTTGATTTACAGGCCCTGGGCACCCCTGGTGCACTATACTAGGGTCTGACAAGTAAATCAAATGATCCAATCATGGAGTCACTAATCAATACATCAATTTAACATAGGGAGCACTTGCACTGTGGCACTGAATAGCAGTGGCACAGTGCCCACAAGCATCTAAAACCAGCAAACAGATCAAAAACAGAGGAGGCAATCAGAAAAAAGTGGAAGGGAGACTCACGCCAATGGTACCAAGTCTAACAGGTGTCATATGTAGGTGTCATATTAGAGAATGTCTACCTACTTTACCAAAAGGGTGCAGGAAGATATGGTTGGTCTCAGTCCCACACCTAATTATTAGGCCTCATTTCTCTCCATTTATGTCTCTCTCTCTCTTTCCTTACCAGCATCTCAAGATCTTACAACTTCCCCATGCATCTCCCCCCCTCTACTCCAGCCACCACTCTGGTACTTCTGGTCTCATCTCCCTCTTTTTTCACCACCATTTCAACTCCCAAACCTGCAATGATAGCATCACTCAGGATGTTAGAGATGGGGTCTCTAGTTGGCAGAGGTATGCACCCTGTCCACGTAGGGACTCACACTCTAGTCTAGACACACTAAAAGTTTACATATGCCCACCCTCTGGTAGATTGGCACAGAGCAGTCAGGCTAACCTAAAGAGAAAATGTGTAAACTATTTGTGCACACATGCACACACACACACAGTAACACAGTTAAAACACCAAATAAGTACTCCACACAAGTTTATAAAAAATAGCCAATATTTATCTGAATAAAAGAAGACCAAAACGACAAAACTTCAACATACACAAGTCATTATGTGAATTTATGCAGTGCTTAAAAGTCTGTAGGTCCAACTAGGGCTATCTGGTTGCGCCTGACCAGGACAAATCCAAAAGTTCAGTCCGACCACGATGGAGCACGGGCTGGATACAGAAGTCATGCAGACCCTCTTACAGTGCCCTGGATGTTTCGGAAACCAAAGACGATGAGTCGCGCAGAGGAGGTGAGGCATTGTGGATGCATGTGATGGGTCGGTTACTGAAGGGGTGCAAGGTAATTGAAGCTTTGCCACTCCGGGACGATGTGTCGTGCAGAGGAGGTGATGCATTGGGTGCTGGAGCGAGGCCCCGTTTCCGGAAGGTGACGCAGTGTCGAGGATGCATCGATGTCAAGAGCACGGTGCGTCGATTCCTCTGCATCGAAGTCGAACCGCTTGACTGAAGGCGATGCATCAGCTAAAAGCCACGCAGGGCCAGGGATGCGTCGGAGTCAGGACTTTGCACCAGAGACTTTGGTGGTGCGGTGTCCGAGGATCATGCAGCAGCAGTTTTTCAAACGTACTGCAGCAAAGTCGGGGCTGTGTTGAAAGTAAAGCTCCTTGTGTCGCAAACCCGGCAAGCAGTATCCACAGCTTTGATGCAGGCAGCGGCGATGCATCGGTTTTGCAGGGGTGCGCCAGTTCCAAAATGACGCTTTGAGTCGATACATTGATTTCTTGGTTACTGCACCAAATTCACCTCCAACGGTACAGGACTGGATTTGGCACCACTTGGCAGGTCAGGACTCACAGCAGAGGAGCCCAGATGCTGGTAGCAAGACGCAGTTAAAGGCTTTGATGTCCCTTAGACTTCAGCAACAGGAGGCAAGCTCAGTCAAGCTCTTGGAGAACCTTAGAAAGCAGGATGTAGAGAGTAAAGTCCAGTGCTCTGACTTCCAGACAAGAAGCAGCAGGCAGCAGGCCAACACAGCGAAGCAAGCAGCAAAGTGGCTGTCCATCCTGATAGCACAACAGCTCTTCTTCCTGGCAGAATGTCCTCAGTCCAGAAGTGTACTCTGTATATGGTGTCAGAGGTCCAGTACTTATACCCATTTTAGCCTTTGAAGTAGGGAGACCTCAAAGAAAGCTCTTTGTAGTGCTCAAGACCCTGCCCTTCCTGGCCCCGGCTCCAGACACACTACAGGGTGGTATGCAGCTCTTTGTGAGGGGACAGGCACAGCCCTATTCAGGGGCAAGTGTCAACTCCTCCCACCACTCTAGCTCAGGAAGACGAATCAGCCTGGTAATGGGCCATCAGGAAATGCAGTGCACACCTCAGTTCCCTTTGTGTGTGACTGTCTAGAGTGAATTCACAAAGCCTAGCTGTCACCCTGACCCAGACTTGTATTCTAGGGACAGACAGAGGCACAGAATGGTTAAAGTAAGTAAATGCCAACTTTCTAAAAGTGGAATTTTCAAACCTGCAATTTAAAAAACAACTTCATAAAAAAAGAGGTGTTTTTAAATTGTGAATCCAGAGACACCAAACTCCAATTTGGAAGTTACACTTGTAAAGTATTACAAGGCAGCTCCTATGCTAACCTATGAGAGAGATGGGCCTTGCTGTAGTGAAAAACAAATGTAGCAGTTTTTCACTACGAGGACATGTAAAACTCAACAGTACATGTCCTACCTTTTAAATACACTGCACCCTGCCCATAGGGCTACTTTGGCTCTACATTAGGGATGCCTTGCATGTAGTAAAAGGGAAGGTTTGGACCTGGCAAGTAGCTGAGCTTGCCAGGTCGACATGGCAGTTTAAAACTACTGTGCACACAGGCTCTGCAGTGGCAGGCCTGAGACATGTTTGAAGGGCTACTCGTGGGTGGTACAATCAGTGCTACAGGGCAACTAGTAGCCTTTGATTTACAGGACCTGGGCACATGTAGTGCACTGTACTAGGGTCGTTCCAGTAAATCAAATATGCGAATCATAGAGAAACCAAATGAAATTACATGTTAGTCACAGAGCACATGCATTTTAGTACAGGTAAGCAGTAGTAAAGTGCCCAGAGTCCTAAAACCAGCAAAAACGAAGTTCAGCACACAGTCAAAAACAGGAGATCAGAAGTGAAAAGACAGGGGAAACCATGCCAAAAGATGTCAGGTCTAACAGGAAAACACCTTTTAGCTGTTTCCTCACTAACATACTTCTTCATCAACCACAGAACAAAAATGTGCACATTTCGGGTAGATCACATCCTCGCCTCTTCATTCACTTGCTTGCATCAACTCTTCAACATCCTCTAGAACCCTTTCAATATTCTTCTCACACTTGACAAGCCCCTTGTGTCAATTCATTGTCCAATATGGGTAAGATGGCAAACTTTGCCATCATCCAGTTTAACTGAATTGCACATCAGCTGCATGGTTTTTTAGGTTCTAAAAACACATATTCCCCTCTAATAAGTAAGACATCATTCTTAATGCCCACCCAGTGCTCCACCTTGGCTGATATCTGTTCCACACCAGTCTTGACCTCTTCATGTATAATATCACCTACACAACTCTTCCATATTTTCTAACTTGATGGTCACTTCTCCTAAAGTTCACTCCACTACCTTGGATTGTTTCATCCACCTTGGAGGTGCGTTGAAACATGAAACGCTTCCTCCTTTCACCACAAAAGAGGACAACATGCTTCATTTGAGATTGTTCTATGTGAACACGCATTTTCTTTTTATCGTATTTATCACTACCACCACCTTCTAGGCAGCAAGCAAACTTTCCCTAAAGATGAGAACTAGCCAGCTCTGGGAAGAATCAAGATCACATGCAACACCCAGTAGAGCTTGTTCCAGAGAATACAGCACAGGTACAGAATATAGTTAAGTGCCACCTGGCTCACAATAGCACGATCTATCAAGATGTACCACACATTATCATAGAATAGACTCATTAATACAAAACTTTGAACGTACATCTAACATATCCAAAATGTTTCCACCAGCTTACTACCACATATGTACATCTGACAGGCAATGGGCATTCCTACCAGTCGAGAAGATCCTTATGCAATTTCTGGTCCTTCCCACTGGCCTCATACGTCAACTTCACAAAACAATAATTCTGACACAATCTCACTTGCCACTGAATCAGTTTCTGGTCTGTGTTGGAAACATTGCAACCATTTTAGGAAAACTGCCCACTAACGTACAGAAAGTATTGCACTGTTGTACTAATTGCAGATTGTGCCATATGCAACTCCTAATAAGAGCATCAACAGGAACAATACGAATTGGGCGCTGTATGTGCACTAGTCTCACACTCACTGAAGAACACATCTAGATCCTAGGAAGTCATACTCACTACAGATTATTTAAATTAATACAATGTGTGAATACAACAAAAAAATCAAAAATATAAAACTTAAATTACGAATGTAATTTGCGGTATGCTTAACCTTCTGATGCACCAGTGCTATATGTCTTTGCTTTTAATATGTTCTTGTGCATTCTTACATTGTCTTTAGATTTTGTAATTATTTTCATCAACAGTGTCGCGAAGGTTTTCACAGATACTTCGGAGACAGACGTCCTTAAATCATCTATGTCAGGTACTTAAAAAATATTTAATAGTGTGAAGCTGTGAAATAGAAAAAAAATAACTGCTCTGTCTTAATGTCCCTTTTACTTGTTTGCAAACCTTCCCCTGTCACAATCTTAATTTTGTAAACTGGTGTCAGTCAGAACCCACACAGCACGCTGCACTACCTGAAGCACCCCTTCTTTGAAATGCTAGACCCTAGAGCTAGGTTCTTGTACATCAACTTCCTAAAATAAATACATATGTAATGTATTAAAAATGTATGTAGGAATGTTTGAAGGTGCTAAACAATGAAAACCTAGAATTGTAGAGGGATACAGAGGCTCCTCGAAGGTTTGACACACTGACATCAAAGGTGCTTATGGGATGAAACCCTCAATTTCCGAAATAAAGATACAAAAAAGAGACTGGGTTTTGAGGTCTTCTTAGTGATTCAATGAGTATCCACGATAGAGTAATGGAAGGCTTCGAAGAAATATTTATTTTTCAAAAATGAAATGAACTTCATGGGCCAATACATGTTTCATGACAATAGTCGCTTTATCAGGGCCAATATGCAAAAAAGATGCAATGTTCGTGCTAGGCACAAAAGATTATGCTCACAGGCGGGTCTGGTGGCTCAGTGGACTAATGCATCCACTGTAGGGGCCTGTGTTTGACCTCATGGTCACAGGTTCATATCCTGGTGGGTCCACTCAGCCTTTCATCCATCTGAGGTCGATAAAATGAGTACCATTGAGTTGGGTAACAATAAACATCTGTTATTGAGCGCCTTGATACCGTTGGGTGATACGTGCACTTTACAAATACAGGTCGTATGTTATGTTTTGCAAATTGCTGAGTGCAATTCTGCAGGGGTCTGTAAACGGCCCCGTAGAATTGCACTCAGTGGTTATCATGCCGTGATTATTGATTTGGTGCACAGCTTTTGACTGGAAATACTACACGTATGGTTTACTTCAGATCTTGTTAAAATCGTTATTTTATTATTTGTCTTATGGAACCAAGAACTGTATTTCGCTTATACAGTTTGCAAAAGAGCATAATCTTTTGTGCATACCACAAATTTTGCATCGTTATTGCATATTAGCCCCGATGAAGCGACTATTGTCGTGAAACACGTTGGCCCATGATGTTCAGTTCATTTTTGAAAAATAAATATTTATTTGAAGCCTTCCATTACTCTATTCTGGATATTCATTAAATCACAAAAAAAAAAAACTCAAAACCCAGTCTCTTTTTTGTAATAAAACCTAAACTCTGTCTGTAAATTCAAGTGCCTGGACGCGCTTTCTGAGCAGCAGGGCCTTCTCTGTCTTTTTCATTTATTTATTCATTAATTTGGAGTCAGAGCTTTGGGAAATTGCTGACAGAAGCTCTTGCTTATTCACACAATGGTCTTAATGTGCAGTTTTTACCGTGGAATCAGGCACCTGACCCTTTTTTAATGATAGATGTATGCCTTACTTTATAGAAGAACCACAGAACACAAGGACACCTGACTTTGGGTCACAAAAGGCAAAGCATCAACATGGCATTAATAGACGCTAGAGGACACTATATATGAGATAATTGACTGCTAGTCAAGGCATGCTGCCTCCAACATTTTCATTATTGCTACTAGGGCTTGCTCACTCTTTTTGAGTCTTTTAGTTCTAAAAAGGTAAATAAAATGGGTATTGGTGCCTAATGTACTTAGTATTAAATGTTGGTTGACGATGTGCTGGACATCATAATGAACACCTTCGGATGAGCTGAGTAGCAGCAGATGAGGTGTCAATCTCATCCTGTCCGGCAAATGCGCCATTATCAAATAATTAAAAGTTGTGGAAATGATCCTTTACTGACAGTTATTGCCCTCTTTCTCAGAGATGCTTGACTGGCACAGCCTGAACAACCCATCATAGCATTCTAATGTCTGAATTCTACAGGGAGAAACACAGATGAAATCCAATCAGAACTCTCATCCAATCAGAACTCTCCTGTGATTTCCCTGGATTCCTCCAAGGAGGCCATTGAGTTGTCCTTGTTGAAGGGAGCTTTTCCCAAACTTAGAGCTGGTATTGGAACATCCCTCCTTCTTTGCCTTTTAACAATGAGCTGGGTGTCACTTCCTTCCCCATAGTCCACATTCGAACTGGAAGTAATATTTGTCTTCTTCCTGTAACCCCCGAGATAAGTGTAAGAAATTGCAATCTTTGGGCACTTTGCCCTGATTTGTGGAACTTGCAAGCATTAAATACCTCTGCTCCAGAGTGGTACTGTCGTTGAGACTGGGACTTACGAGTACTGACAGTGACAAGCCTTCCACAGAAGGATTATTTCAGCAGTCAAAAAAATGGCTAAGTGATATTTGCATGAGATACTGATATTTTTCATACTACTCTGAGTTCCCTTCTTCCAGACACACTGTAAAATCAAAGCAGTAGGTGGCAAGCACAGATTTTAGGGCTCCTTTAAAGTGTTTTTTTGGTTGAATCTCACTGGTATGTTTGTACACCTGCATTTTTTTAATACTTTTGTGATTCTGACAAGAGATGTCTGAAGGTCCTTCTTTAGGAAGGAATGTGCTACATTTCTGCCCTGGCTCAAGCCTGGCCTCAGGAAATACATGTCGAATGGGCTTGAAGTAAAAAGCACAGCATCTGAATGTTTTATAGCTAGCGCTGTATACCCTGACAGCACACGTTCCCAAGTAATACCCCCACTCTGGGATTTCAACACCAACTGGGATGTGTGAATTTCTTTTAAGGTGCCCCTGGATGAGCATACCTGGTTTTGCTTCTCAGCTCTACATCTGACAAACTGTTTGTCCTTACAAAATAGAATTCAGACCTCTCTGTCTGTATTTGTTCATGAATAACTGAATAGCTTACAAAGCGCTACACAAGAGCACTAAATTAGGTCTATGTTAATGTACACACTAATTCAGTGAAAATCATAGCACGCCCACCTCTCTTTAGACGAAAATAAGCTCCTGGTCCGCATGTGCAACTATTTTCAGATGCCCCTTTGCAAGGAATAGACTTTAATATTAATAGACCCTAATGCTCTGTGACAAAAACAGTGGGCCTGGGTACAGATAAGTTGTTAAATTGTGTTTACGTAGGGATCGCAGTTATAGGTAGTGTGATGTTTATTGCAACTGGTAACTGCCAGGTCCGATAAAGTTTGTCCCTTCTTAAAACAGAGGGGAAAGGCCTGGTATTTTCGGGGCCATTAAGATTTTGTTGCAATATGCACCAAAATAAGCATGTTATTGTCCAAAAATCCAGTTTTACCTGCTGCAATAATTATTGCATCCAGCAGGGGTCACTCATAATTATGCCCAGTTGTTGACATGAGACAAAACTCTTAAAAACAACTATAAATTTCAAACATAGCCAAGGAACAGTATCGGAGGCCAAGAACATCGGTACCTTTTAACATAATCCAAAGTTTCTCTCTCCGGGGTAAGACAGTGCACTTATAAAGTTTTAACGGTTTTTCCATGAGTTTTTTTTCAGTTTAGACTGAGGCCCAGTTTGACTGTGTGATGCTGGCAATGAAAATTCCTCCCAACGCCACGATTGCCCTTATAAACGGAGATGAAATAAAGGCCTTTCTCGGTGGTGTGCCCAGTAAAGTAATTGAAGAGATTTACTTTCACCGCAGGCTTCCAGGACGGTCATTCACAGCGCAGACATCACCTTTCAGATGCTGGAAGACTGGAGGAATGTAGATCTGAACAGCATCACCAAGCAGACGCTGTACACCATGGAGGACTCGCAGGAGGAGCACCGGAAGCTCATCATACGATGTGAGCATATCCGCCGGCTGCGCGCGCACCCTTTGCCTGATCTGCGTCTGTCGTTTTATTTTTTTATTTCTGTTTTCCAGGGAGGGGACATTGAAATGGGAGGTGGGGGGGGGGGGGGGGGGGGTTAAAAGGACATAGCTGCCAAGGTTTCAGATTGCTTATGTGTGACATTTTCATAATTTTAGTCTATCTATGAGTGACATTCAATGATTATGAGTGACACTTTCTCGCACGCAAAATCAAGCAATGAAGACGAGGGAAATATATTAATATCAGAAATTACACCCATTCGTGCAACGAGAAACTCTAAGATCATCTTAAAACTTCTGCAAAACACCAGAAACGGAAGGGCACAAACTTCGCAGGACGGCCTCGTAGTGATAAATGAATGCCAAATTGCTGGTTTATTGAACTAAAAAAGCTTGTGAAGAAGTGCACCACAGTTGCAGAATTCGGACCCCAACTATGGTCTCTTGGGCGTCTCTACTGAGTATGAAGAGCAAACCTGAAATCTCAAGAGTGTGGATAGAGATGTCACTATGGGTCACTTGCACTGACCCAGCTATGTGTCTGCTGTGACATTCCAACCTTCTGTTGAGGCACTCCTGTCCATGTTTGTGTTCTCTACAATTCAAGAACTGCTGCACGGTACACCACTAACAGCAGTGACAATTAAATCACTGGCAGGTCAAGTTCCAAAGGAGCAGAAAGTAGAGTCAGGAAGAAGAAATACAATGGAAAGAGACAGCGGGAAATGAAAGAATGAGTGCAGCAATGAATGACA
Source organism: Calotriton arnoldi (assembly GCA_963921515.1). Classification (NCBI taxonomy): domain Eukaryota; kingdom Metazoa; phylum Chordata; class Amphibia; order Caudata; family Salamandridae; genus Calotriton; species Calotriton arnoldi. The sequence continues at coordinate 1,018,239 of CAWUFW010002160.1, forward strand.
GAAAAATATAATAAAGTATATGAAATTAGTATAGGAATCGCCCGAGTTTGAAAAAGGCAGCAAATAAAAAGAGAAAGGGCAAAACAGCATGAATTAAAATATGAGTGAGTTAAAAACGTGCTGCTGAGATCTGTGTGACACGTGCAATTCAAAGTTTCAAACCCAAGCAGGGCCTACTCAGACTTTCATCTCATCATCCTCCTGAATCGAATGGTATTAACTAGGAATAAAAGTTATCTCTGTTATGTATGGCAATATGGATGGCAAAACCTGAATAGGGAGCGCAGGGAATTTGGATATGGGTAGCTGTCAATGTAAGGCGCGTTTTTTCACGTAGGGGTTCTGAATGAGGTCATAAACAACATGAGCGTAGCAATGAGAACCCAATGGTTTGCACTTTTTTGTCTAGGGCCAAAGCTATAGCAACATAGGAAAGTAAATGGCTGAACTTGACCTGATTTGGCCCATTTATCCAAAAATGTATCTGTTTGTTCTGTTTCCATGCTGAGCTGTTTACCTGGGTATTGCAAAACTCAGAGCTTTTCTGTACAATTATATGCGAATGCCCCTTCCTATGCTGGTATAGCAAAACGAAATCTGAGTAACAGGGTATGTGACTACAGATCTGACCCATGACCTTTGCACTATTTAGTTAGTGTTTGGTCATGAGCTAAATTAAATAGCATTTTATGGTGTGTCTGGGTAGCAACAAAGTGTCTTCATTGGGTGATGTTTAATGGCTGCACATAATAACTGCTAAAGCCCATAAAAGCTGCAGGTTTTGAAGTCTAAAAGGTGCTTCTGCCTCCTACTGCCCTTGGACTTGATATATGAAATGCTAGCCTTAGTAATTCATGAGAAGAGTGAATGGGCCTTTGTCAATAGGAGAGTGAAATTGTGCGGGTGGAAGCTTTTAATTACCACGAATAAGAGAGGGACTCATAATTTATTGGTCGCTGATGGCTATTCAACTTAGCCGTTCTGGCTGGCTTTGCAATTGGAGTTTACCTTTACATGCCAGTTCCTGCTTTTGTAGACGTAGAACAAATCTGTTGATAAGAAGGCCTCATAAAATTCACCGATAACGTCTGAAAATAAATGAATTTGCGCCGTAGACACAGCTGAAATATGGCTTGCTGAATGGACCGAATCTGCAGGAAATTGCTGACGTTAATTACACTTTGCTTTAATTCCTGCATCATGGGTCCCTAGTGTGTAGCAGTACAATATTAATTTCTAGGTAGCCACTGTCTTGATTTTATACGTTCACATTCTTGAATGAAAGTCTCCTCTTTCCGAGAATATGTCGAATTATATTCGTGAAGTAACCTCTGAGCCCATCGAGACATGTGATGTAAGGAAGGCTTCGACTCCAAAAGCTGATTGGGTCCCAATTTCCACAGAATCCCAAGAGCACATTATTGGCAAATTGTTCAAAATATATATGTAATACAAGGCGCCAGAGTCCTGACACAAAAAAATAAAAGTCCTCGTAATGTCTTTAACCTTAACAAAGCAGCTAAAGATACATTCCTCGTGTCTGCTCCTCATCGTCTTAACCAATTGGAGAAGAGAGGGGCATAGCAACACAACAAGATGATGGACTGAGTGCTGAAACTTTTCATTCACCCCCAGTCACAGATCTGGGTTTAATCCATCGTTCTTTTGCTCACCATGCCACCCAGTTTGGACCCAGCCATATGCAAATCAGTCTTGACCCTGCTCCCCATGGGAACAGTCCAGCCCGAACTCCCAGGCAAGGTCCTTTCTAGACCGGAAACAAGCATCCTGGTTTAGGGGTATGACCCCTCATCAGCGAGAGGAGCAATCATGTGTTGCTAAGAATACAGACTGGAGCGATTTGGCCTGCAGCAACTTCTGTAGGACCCATTTCTTTCTGTTATTCTCCTGCCAGGAAAAAAAGATACAGGTTCAGTTGTTATATATATATATCGGATGATCTTGCTAGGGAAAATCTGAGCACAAGCTCATGATTAGCAGGAGCCACAAATATGGGATTTCTGGCATCTACACCGTGAGTTTGAAGATTGTCCATGGAGAGTCATCCATGAAAACGGCTGATGGCTCATGCATGGTGGTATGAGGGTTGATACTGTCATGACGCATAGCTCGTTGCTGCTCTTCAGACAGGGCACATACATTCTTAATTTTCTGGAACACAATGAACTTGTCCATTCAAAGAAATGCTTGGAAGCCTTTGAGTTACCATATTGGGGAGTAAGTCATACAATGCCTTGCCTAAAATTTGGAAGATATTACACTGCTTGGGAAGTCTTTGACTAATATATTCGGAATATATGATTTCCATGACAAAAAATAAAAGTCAATAGTATGGTGAGGGTCCAGGCAGAAGACCCCTGCCTTCCATTTTGAAAGAGTGTGACCACAACGCAAGTAAGAGGAGCCAGTCAGATTTGCATGCGTACCCATCTGGGCACAGTGAGAAGATGGGACGGCTGTAAAAGACATTTATGGGTACAAAAACTGTTGAGCAGCCAATGTATGAATACTTCCGAGAATTAATATTTTAAACATGCAGCAAGTTGTGGAAATGAACCACCTCCTGCTTTTCTACGTTGTTCTGGCCCTTTCTGACATGAAAAGCTCTCAAAAAAACTTGCTAAATCTGATTTTGGGATATGACTGTAGCAGAAGAGAGTATTGGAAGATAATTTAAGCAGTGGATTCCTACATGACTCAGCAATGCACTGTAGGAATTACAAAGTGGGTCACTTCTCCGAGCATATGTGCATTTGCTGGTTTGGATTTAGTAACTGCCACTACGCGTTAAAGAAAAACATACTGTTTTTTGAAGTTATCTATTGCGAAAGAGTCATGTAATAAAATGCACTTCTTTTCTGAATTAAAGATCTCTGAATAGTGTGGATAAATATATCAACCTGGGGCCCCTTCAGGCTAGATCTAAGGATATACATATTTTACTTGCACTATTAGCCTCGTGGTACCTTGTTTGTTAAAGATATATAAGACACTGCATTATTCCTCTCTGTATATCGATCTACTATGTCCATTAAAGTTGGTAGGTGAGCATTTCATACTAGGGCATCATCGGTGCTTAATATGTGCAGGTGATCGACACAGGACTTATTTTTAGGTCTGTCTTGAGCGCACAGGTGGTTTGCATCGGGACTTATTTTTAGCTAAGGCTTGACAGCATATCTTATTTTATCAACTCCAAAAGGATGACCTGCTCGGTTTAGAACTCTGGCTATATTCTGTGGCTTCCAGTGGAGACCAGAGTGAGGACTAAAATCTACAATTCACCCACAAAGGCATTTTTCAGGGCAAACTACAGAACAACTTAGAGAAATTACAGCAGGCACCTCTCGATTTTACCAAACCTCAATCTTTCTCTTTTCTAAAAATATATATATGAATTTAGAGGTGCAAGCTTTTTTAAAAAGCTCTGCATTATCAACACTTTTCTTCAAATGACGTGATTGACATACCGGGTGTAGAGAAGTCACTGTAAAGACACGTCTTATTATAGAGAAAATCAAGAGTTGACTGGAATGTAAGAGAAGGCCCGCGTCATATTCCAACACGAACATCTGTTTAATTTCATTACTTACCAATGGTTTGACTGAAAGGGCAATGCATTCAAATGTAAATGATTTTTCTCCCGTTATAGAGTTCAAAAGCAGTCGAGTGGTCATACTTTGAATGGCCTTTAACCGCTGTCAGACAGAATAAAACCCAAAGTAAAGGTTGTTTCCAAAGTGCTGGTTAGCTAGCACACTGGGAATAAGGAATTAACTTGCCCTTGCACTAGTTTTTCTCAGAGCTGAGCCACAGAAGCTGGTGATATTGTAGCTGCATCGCTGCACGAGCAACGGGTGGTTAGTAAGCAAAAACGTTGAAACCGTAAGTGATGGTCCCGGGCAATGTTTTAATGCATGTGACCCAATAGTTCTTAACTACCCCACAACTGTCACTTCACCACCTCTGTTTTTACTACTTCTAAGATGGTTATGGCTTGTAATTGATTGATCTATCCCGCCATGTGACCTCCCTAAAGCCTTCTGTTGACCCCCATTGGGGTTATGACCTATGGGTTTAGAAACCATGGTTTAGGAAGAGTGGTGACCTCATTAATCATCAATGGAGGGCTACAACACACTGCCAAAGTAGCAAACCCTGCAAGTTTGCTCCTGCACAAAGACTGCTGGATAAGAACTAGGCCTATACTCAGTCTCAACTTCACCAAGAGAAAATAATGCTCAGTATCAGAAACCAGGGGCGGCGCAGGGGTCCACCAACCCCTCAGGGGTCCCCAAACCCTTGAGGGGCCACATTTCACCTAAGACCAATGAATATTTGGGAGATATGGGAGACTCAGAGGCCTCTCTTCACATTCTACAGGGGGGCTCCATCATTTTACTTTATGCCACTGAATCCCAATCTACAGCTAGCAATAATAAATAAGAACCAATCTAAACACTATAAATATTATTACAGTTCGTCTTATGTTAGAGTAAGCAGCTCTTTTGGGGGATATTGTACCATGTGACTTTCTCATTTTGCCTGTTTTGCTCTGTTCTCCGGCAGTGTATCAGGAGTTCGATCACCTTCTGGAGGAGCAGTCGCCCATCGAATGCTACATCGAATGGCTTGATTCCATGGTGGACAGATGCGTTGTGAAGGTCGGTACTCAGACACAGCCCACTGTAAATCTGAGAGTGCACTTTACATTTACTGGGGAATTAGATAAGTTGTTGACTATGGGCCTGGGCGAAGCCAGAGCTAAAGGCTCACTAAGGGCATAATGAAACGTGAGGGGGCTCCCTAGTGAAATATGTGGAAGGCCTTCCCTTCACGATCGACAGACGTTTGAGGGTGAAGATGACTGGTGGCTGAGGTGGCCTCCCTGGGATTAGGAGCCTGCATGTTTTACACTCCTGATGGCCACATATACTCTAAAAAAAGGAAAAGTTAGGTCTTTAAGCACAAGTTTAAATCTCTTTAGAGATAATGTTGCCAACCTATCCTGCTGCTTACTTTGGAATGAGTCAAAGGTTGTAGGTCTGTCAGTCATATTGAGATCCAGAGCACAGTTTGTATTATTTTGTTCAGACAATTCAGGCTAGAGAGGACAAAAAAAATAATTATATTTAATATATTCAGATTATAAAAATTATAGCGAAACTAGAAGGGATTTCCAGAATAGGGCTGAGTTCCGAAAACAGCGTACAGAGACCAGGGACCACATTGCTGAACATGTTGTTTCTCATCAGTGGAGTTAGGGAAGACTTAAGTTTCTGGGTTGTCCGACTGCCTCATGTCACCAGAAGCACATTCATCCTATCCTATTTATTTAGCGAACAACATTCGGATCACAGAAATTGTAGGTTTGCTTTCTCTATTCTTATATGGCTTTACAGGTTGCAGTATGTTGACTGCTGCTAGCTTTAAAAAAAACAAGCATTGGCAACACGTCTCACCTTTAGGGCCTATTGGCTTTGTCAGTGGTCTCAAAGCATCCCCGATTCTGTGTAGCATAGTTAAATAGGAAAAAAACAAAATAATATGACGCAAATGGATGAACCATTTTGTAGGCGCACACATGCAATGACGCTGAGCCTTTTTTCTTTTCATTTGCAAGTTGTATCTGCACATAAAAAGAAAAAAATAAATGAAAGCGTTTTGGGAAAGTGGGTTGGGGAAGCAGCACAGAGGGCTTGGGTATTGGGGCAAGACAGAGGGTAATAGGCTAAATACTGAGGGTGTGGGTGGGAGAAAGCAACTTGTGTGGGTGGAGAGGAGAAGCACTGGGCGACAGAGAAGGAAGACATGGGCAGGAGGAAGCAACATAGAAGACAGGAGGAAAGAAATAACACAGAAGGGGGATGGGGTGGAGAAGCAACGGGTGAGAGAAGGAGGGCATGGGTGGGGCTCGTATCTTTTAAATGCACCTTTTAATGTGAATACACAGAAGACTGAACAGATTATATATTTATTTTAGATTTTCGATCATTACTAAGCCCCAAATTGCTGATATGTGTGTATTTGTTTCAAACCCTTTCCATAATAACAATCTCTTGGGATCCTCTATTATTATTGGATGGCAGGTCATGACTGGCAGTAGGTTACAAACAATTCGCTGGTGACTCTAAAGTTTATTTTTAACAACTTGATCTCCTAAACTGTATTACAAAACAATTCTTCTTAGTTTTGGAGCAGATTGTTTAAATTTCCTCTATAACATATTTGAATGGGGAAAACCTTGCATAAAAATATCAGCTTGCTAAATAATGTATGCATTTATTTATTGTATTTGAAATTATCGATTTTCTCGGGTTTGGAACAGGCAGGCGTAGAACCCATGTGTCCACCTCCTAACCCTTTTTACTTCTTTAGGTAAATATCATTTTATCGTTTTCTTCCCTTCATCCTGTTATAGTTTTTTTTGTTTTTTATACTCAATTTATCTCCTTTGATCATATCCATCTGCAATTTGAAAGCAGAAATATTAATTTCGCGTATTCTTGCAGAATACAAACAGTTTATGCACTAAAAACACTACATTGAAAATAGTTGACGGATTCTCAATGTTTTCATTCTAAAGTTATGGTTTCTTCATTTTAGCATTATCCTTCATACTTAGTAGGTCAAAAGGAGTTTCTGCATGGAATAAATATTTGAAGCTGTTATGTTATGGGTGTTTAGCTGCAGTTCAAAGGTTGTATGTCAGAATATCAAGCATAAAACTATTGTGCTACCAAAATATTGTTGTCTAAATATAGCATACAAAATAATGTGAATATAAGTATGCATAGATAGTAAAGATTTACTATTCCTAACTCTAATTCTATGTACTTTAGATATATATGTATATATATATATATATATCACCAAGATCGATATATGTGGAACTAAGAATAGTAAATCTATGCTTACTTTAATATACTTAACTTCATAATATTGTGGTAGTGATAGTCTGGCTCAATATTGTCGTGCACAACATTTTAAACTCAGTATTAATGTTCCAGTTTGACATTATGAATAAAACCATGTAACATCCATACATTTCCTTCACAGCTATTCATGTTTCAAGTTCCAAACAGTCTAATATTGCATTTCTTTTGGTGTGTTTCTGGTATCTTAAATAAATCTTGACAGCAAACCCTAGAAAATGTACTCTATAGAGACTATTCTTAATTAACAGGTGAACAATGTTTTACTTTAGTGACTCCTCATTGTGAAGTCCAGTCTTGAGGAGCAGATGTATTCACCAGCTAAAAGCATGTCTACTCTACCTTCTAGGCATCATTGTCAGTGTGACCATGTGAGCTAAGCCTCAGGAAGCTCAGCGGATTAAGTATATGCGTGTTTGTTATGCTATGTTTGTTAGCATTCTGCTTGTATTCACATGAAAGCACATTTTCTCTTTTTGTAGGTTCCTGCCAAGAGTCACGGGTCTTTGAAGAAAGTGGCTCAGCAGTTCCTTTTGATGTGGTCCTGTTTTGGCACGAGGGTCATTCGGGACATGACTCTGCACAGCGCTCCCAGCTTTGGTACGAAATTTCTGAGACGTTTAAACGTGCTCCAGAGAAAAGAGGGGGAAGGGACATGCTGTGATGATCTATGAGAGTAATGACCTTTTCTTAAACATTTTAAAACCTCCTTCTGGTACATGTCTAAAGATGGTGACAAAGCTGGAATATTAGGGGATATGGAAAATGTTCAGTTGTTGTCATTAACTAAGCAATGTCTGCTCAGAACCTTTCTTAAAAGTGAATGGAGTGGAGAGAACCATAGTAGAGGGTAGATTTCCACACAATCCCACAAAAATGATACTAAACATCCTAAAGCCAAAGCTAGCCCTTTATCTGAGTTGGAAACTAGAAGAAGGGACACCAATACAAAGGCAGACACAATAGGTTAAACATACATTGTTCCTCAATAAGGCTGAGTTACTTGGTACCAGGAAGGAATTAGAAAACACCACACAGCACATCCTTGCGATAAAGCAGTTGTCAGAACACACATATTTCATCTGGGCATCCACGCACAGGTTGGCAGTAAGTCACAATATAAGCCTCTCCTTGGAGATTTTGATGGTGATAGTCCACACCAAAGAGAGCAATCCGAGGAAGGGAGAATATAAAAAACAAGAGCCTGAAGAAGTCTTAAGCAAAAAGAACAATGAATACATACTAGGTTATTAGGGACAAATGCTTCCCGAAACAGACCTAAGAGACAAACACAGGAACTGAAAATCGCAGGAACTAATGCCCCGTACGGACACCCTCTGACAAGCACCAAGAGGTGCTTTCATTTAGTACTGTCAGAAGGTCACCTTGAGTGTTATATCTTTGTAAGTGGAACATCTGTATCCATTGTAGGATTCTGTTTGAACTGGACAAGCCAGCTGAATTAAGTAGGTTGAATGAAATCGCAGAGATATATGTTTTAGTGGAAAGGATTATGGGAGACATACTCTCTTAGTGCACAATTTCAGGACAGCCGTCAAAAACTAAATAACTGTCTAAAGTGATAGCTTTCAAACATGAGCCTTCCGAGAGTGGAAGTGTATGGTGTAGGTATACCTTAAAATATCTAGTACTGGTGGTATGAGGGTTGATACTGTCATGACGCATAGCTCATTGCTGCTCTTCAGACAGGGCACATACATTCTTAATTTTCTGGAACACAATGAACTTGTCCATTCAAAGAAATGCTTGGAAGCCTTTGAGTTACCATATTGGGGGAGTAAGTCATACAATGCCTTGCCTAAAATTTGGAAGATATTACACTGTTTGGGAAGTCTTTGACTAATATATTCGGAATATATGATTTCCATGACAAAAAATAAAAGTCAATAGTATGGTGAGGGTCCAGGCAGAAGACCCCTGCCTTCCATTTTGAAAGAGTGTGACCACAACGCAAGTAAGAGGAGCCAGTCAGATTTGCATGCGTACCCATCTGGGCACAGTGAGAAGATGGGACGGCTGTAAAAGACATCTATGGGTACAAAAACTGTTGAGCAGCCAATGTATGAATACTTCCGAGAATTAATATTTTAAACATGCAGCAATCAGGTTGGTACTTTAAGGGAAATAGACAGTGATTTCCACATTAGGTTCCGGTACTTTGCCCTCGCTCGCCCCTCACATTCAAATCTCACTTTCCTGAAAGTAGTCATCAGAGGCACAGTGTTTGAGACGTCTTTATTGGCTACCGCTCCAGGCCTGAGTCCAGATAAGGGCTATCTGCCTGACAAATAAAACTTCTTTGGGCTTTCCAGGGATTTGGTAAATCAAGCAGTTCTCCTGCTGGAAACACCTACATCTTGAAAGATCTGAAAAACTATTCCAGGTTTTCTCTTTATATGTGGGGTTTGAAGAAACCATTCTCGGTTCTTCTGCTCCAAAAGCAATTTAAATGTCATTTGATTAATATTATTTATTAGAGTTTTTTATAGCCCAAAATATTTCCAAAAGTACATAAGAGCGCTTTCCAAATAAGAAAGAGATTGTGGATGTGTTCCTCCGAAATAAAAAGGTCATGTCATAGTGTTTACAGTAAACGTAGAAAAGAAAAATAGAGGTTTTGCAGGCTTAATATGTAAAGATAGATGAAGTCACAGAATTTACAGTAAATTTAGTAAGAGGAAAACAACTTCTGTGAGCTTATAGGGACAACAATCAGTCAGTCATCAGTGGCTTACATCAGGGACCAACATCCTTAGATTTGCTAGAACACTCTTTATGAATAAAACTGTGGGTACCTTCTTCTCCTTAATTAGAGCCCTAAGAAAGATCGTCCCACTACTTCCCAATTTGGCTAGAATAGAAATAGTGAGGAGTGTCATCATGAGCAGGCTGGACTACTGTAACTCCCTGTACCTTGGAGCTCCAAACTCCTTGTTAGGGAAGTTACAAAGGATCCAAACCATAGCAGCCAAACTGGCGTTAAATCGACAACGCAGGTCTTCTACAACTTTGGCATTGAGAGACTTGCATTGGCTGCCTATGCAGCAAAGAATGCAATTTAAGTCTCTCTGCATTGTTTTTAAAGCTGTTCATGAATTGGGCCCTAAACCATTACAGAGAAATTTCTCGTGGTACTTGCCCGCGAGAAATCTCCGTTCCTCCTCAGCCTATTTAGTAAATACTACAACATTCAAAAGATCTAGAACAGGAGGGAGAGCCTTCAGTACGGTGGCCTCCCAGTTATGGAACAACCTTCCGATGGATATCAAACAGTCTGACAATCTCACGCATTTCAGGAAAAAACTGAAAACTTGGCTGTTCCCGAGAGAGGAGTAACATGCAGATCTATCTTGTCCTCCCCTGCCTGGTATATATTCTTGCATGACTAGTATGTAGTTAACACCAGGGTAACTCTCTCAGCGCCAGGATACCCGTATCGTGACAGAGCGCTATATAAGAACATATTACATTACATATTACATTACATGAATGCTTAATTAATGGGTACTTTATTAACTTACATGTTAGGGTCTAGAAAGTCTCATTTCTGTGTATAGGTCATTCCAAATCGTGGGCGCATTTCCAGACAACATAAACACAGTGTGGAATTTTTCCTGAAACTTGGGGTTCCAAGTCGGATCGTGTAGTTAAGCAGAACAATTTGTATTTTAGACTTTGTTTCATAAACATCGCTTTGTGGAAAATGCAAGACAAACCTTTTTTGGCCTGCTTTATGTGCACAAAGTGCAGTTGGAGGAGGGGGCCACTGTCGTGTAGTTCCTATAGTACCCATGTGGAGAGGTGTGGTGCAGCGGCCAGGGCAGCTGACTTCGGAGCACAGGGCTCACGGTTCGATCCCCGGCTACGGCGGCAGCTCAGCTCAGCAGCATGCGACTCTGGGCAATAGCTCACTTAATTTCCACAACGGCCCCCAGCGCCTCGAGACCCGTAAGGGTGAGTAGTTCACGCTTTACAAATACGGATTTACATTTACATGCAGGACCTGCGCGTTTGGATAACATAAACGGTGGGCTTGGTGGCAGACTGACTCTGTGCACCCCCACCGCATATGTTAGCTTGATTTGCATTAGCTAGCTCACAGTGCCACTAGAATCTCCTCTTATCGGGGAGAGATTAGTTTCTGGCAACCTTAGATCATGACAACCCAAATTCCTCAGAATCGTGGAAACAATGTACTACCTTTCGCTCAGTCACTCGTGCTCACTTATTCGGTTTGTCTCAGAGAGTTACACAGAATAAACAGTCAGGCTTTTCAATAAGTATTTATTGAACAGTTGTTATTCTAGTGTAAAATATATGTGCTGCAGACAATAGCAGAGATATATTATCAGCAGTACGATGAAAGCAAAGGGATAGAACAGTTCTACCATATTGCAATACTCATGAATACATACATGAATATAAAAAGCATTATGCTAGTGTGCGTACTCCTACGATGCCTAACTAGATGTACCTGAGTGTACCTAGCATATGTGTAAGTCTAAAGCCTAAGAGCCAAGAATCCCTCTAGGATTTAGTCGAAGCCCCATACCTGAATAGAGAGAGTGTGGGACACCGTTCTGGTCTCGAGTTGGACACCCCGCAAGGGCTGTGTTAGACCGCTGTCAGCTGGAGCGACTGCATGCAGGAGCCTCAGCGTCTCTGGTCAGTGTGTCAGCATGGAAGTCTCGGTTTCCTCTGTCTTACCGGGGTAAGATGTGGTGTATTTATACCCTGAAGACTCTAGTTGCTTCGTATGGTTTGTATTGGCCCTTGTTAGACGTGAGGAAGACGTCAGGGGTGAACTTTGTACATACATATTATGCAGGTGGTGTATTCCTAGAGAGCCATGCATAATTGATGAGTACAGTGTGGGCCTGTGTTTGGGAAAAACCCTGCTGTATTCAAAACCACAGACTAGTTAACGTTCAGCCCTCAGAGCTCGTTGTGTACTAGCGAGGACCAATGTAGGTGAAAGATGATGCCTATATAAGGAATCATGACTATAATAGGACATGTACAGTTATGACCGTAATAGGGCATATGCGGCTTTGACCATAATAGGGCAAGTACGAATATGACCGTATTAGGGCAAATACGAATACGTCCATTTTAGGGCATGTATGAACGGGTCTATATTAGGGCCTCTACACGGGACATAACACCACGGTAGACCAGGCATAGGGAAGAGACACTGTCTGTGTTTGTGCTGATGTCTCACGACTGTCTTTTTGAGAGGAGAATGTCACACTCGTCACCAATACTAGGGAAAGAGAGGGAGATTCAGTCAGACAGTGAGATATGGGTCAAAAGTGACCGTCTTTCTGTCACAGGGCACTGGGTCATGGTAATGCAGGCAGCATGCCGCTGCACTTATGCCAGGTCTGGTGGCTCAGTGGACTAATGCTTCCAGTGCAGCGGCCTGTGTTGACCTCATGGTCACAGGTTCAAATCCCGGCGGGTCCACTCAGCCTTTCATCCATCTGAGGTCGATAAAATGAGTACCATTGGGTAACAATAAACATCTGTTATTCAGCGCCAAGATACCTACGGGTGAACGTGCGCTTTACAAATACACATGTTATGTTATGCAAACTGGCCCTTTGTAAGAATTATCTCTCAATTAAAGGTTGTGAAAATATTCCACGGTAATTTTTCCATCACATGTTATGAAATGTTATTTTATATTGGGATTTGTTTGTGTTTATTCCTGTACAGTGCTCTACTGAGCAATATCAAAATAATTCAATAAAAATGAGAGAAACAACCTGGAGCAAGGGTGGTGGCGGACAGAGAGAGCTGAACAGAACCAGGAACAAACTGCCTAGTCACCGAGAGCGGAGTAGGGTGTTGTTCAGTAATGAGAGAAAGTAGACAAACGTATTGTAGTCGTGTTTGTGTACCATACACATGCCGAAGCACATTAGCCGATAGGTAGTATGCCTCCATAGCTTTATATCAAATCATTATCTTGTCTGCGAAGCAATAAAACCAGGTTATTTTACCTCCCATAGCTTCTTTCTATTGGTTTGCTCAGTCTTAGTGATAGGATACCTCAACTAGGGCCATGGGGTACTCTGTAAGTGATATTCATTCATTTATTCCTTCATGCATCACAGGGTGGAATTCATGGTTAGAACAGTGGTGTGACTTCCAGTGCGGCTGTTGTTGACAGTTTTGCTGCATGCGTGATTGACCAGAGTGGTGCTTTTATCCTGACTGATCTCACAGAGCATGAGTGTGTGGTGAAGGGAAGACAAGAGAGGCATACAACGCACATGAGCTTTACATTAACTGATAATGGAGGGATTGACTCTTCTCCAGCTCTCTACAAATCTGTCTCCTGATCTAGCTTTCTGCACCTGTCTTGTGATTTTGATTCTCTGGAGCTCTGTCTTCTGCTCTAGCTCACCATAGTTTTGTCTCTTTATCTAGCCCTCTGCAGATCTGACTCAAGATCTAGCTCTCTGCAGCTGTCTCACAGTCTGTCTCTCTGTAGTTCTCTGTCGTGAATTACCTCTCTGAAGCTTTTCTTCTGCTCTAGCTCTCCGTGGTTCTGTCTTCTGCTTTCGTTCTCAGCAGGGCACGAGTCGGGGGTATACACGGGTGTCCACCCACTTTTTTCACAGGGTGAACACCGTCCACCCTGCCAAGAATAATGTGCTGAACTCGTCCCGGTGTAATCTCCAAACACCGGGACACTTTCAGCAGCGCCTGCACGTTGTCTGCTTTCCATCTGCAACAAGCAACAATGGGCAGGCGGGACGGGGCTTTCTTATTTAAGACTCCTGCTGGGCTCATAACAAAGGCCGAATTTGAGGGGTCATCAGGCCTCCTTTTGTCTGAGTCTCTTGGCTGGGAGCAGTCAGGAGCCTCACTCACACCTGATGCAAATGAAGCGGAGGGGAAACAAAGGCTCACACCTTGTTAGCACTTCACACATACTTAAGAGAGGCAGCTTTTCACTTTGTTCAGTCCCTGTTTAGGAGATATGCATGCACTGTAAGAATGTCAGATGTGTTGGTCTTTCCCAGTATTTACACAAAGCAAATTGCATTTATATAGGGCTTACTTCCCCTGAGGAGGCGTTGAAATAATTTAAGTTCTTGTATAGCCTTACTCATCCCAATACAGAGTGTCAGTGCGCTTTACATCAAAGCGTGCATATTAGATGTATAATAAATTGTATAAGTTTGTAAATGAATGTACAGGATGTGTTACATAAAACTGGGGGATTGCAAGGTGTAGAAGTCATATATCATCTTCCATAGCTCACTGTGCCATTATCCTCGCAATGCGCTCAAACGTACACATGATAGACCTGCTAAAGATATATGTGAGGGCTTTAGATCTGATGTCCTTTCTTGTGATGCTGCCACTTCCTGTAAAGTAGTGGCTTGTGATGCCACTTTCTAAGATGTCAATTCCTGTGATGCCATGTGTGATGTCATGCGCCGTGATGTTGCGCGCCGTGATGTCACGCGCCGTGATGTCATTTGCATACTGCCTAACTAGGTTAGTCCCCCCACTTCTTTTTTTAAGACTTGTGCCCTGGTTCTCAGCCACTGTATCTCCTGATATATCACTCTCAGCAGATCTGTTTTTGAGAGAGAGCTGCTTGGGAGTCCCTCATGCTCTAAGCCTTTGTAGGTTTAATTTATGATCTGATTTTTTGCTTTTCCTTCTGCTCATGGAATTCTTTCTCCATCTCAAGATTTAGGTCTCGGCAGCTCTGTGCCATAATCTGTCTTACTGGAATTTGGTCTCATAGACATAGGCGGGGGTAGGGGGTTGCGAGTAGGAGTCCGGCTGAGTAGAGGTGTCTGTAGGTTTGTGGAGGTTAATGTATTTGTTGAGGTACATGGGCCAATGTTGTGTTAGGCTTTGTATGTGTGTGTGAGGAGTTTGAAGGGTGTTTGTTTATGGATTGGGAGCAAGTGGCGCTTTCTGAGGTGCCGCAGTGATGTGAGTGCAGGGTGGGAGGCTGAGGGTGAGCCAGCCCGTTGAGTTTTGTATCGTCTGTAGTCTTTTGGTTAGTTGAGCGTTAATTCCAGCATGCTGGTGATGAGGGCTAGGGTGATGGTTCTGCGAGTGTTAATGGGGAGCCATTAGATGACCTTCTTGAGCATCTTGAGTGTGTGGAAGCTGGAAACTGAGACTACATTCAGTTGGCTAGTTCTGGCAAGTTGTTTGTCGATTACTATTCCAAGGTTCTTTGTGTAGGTTGCCAGGAGGGGTGTGGGTTCGAGTTTGGCAGGTCACTAGGTGGAGTCCCAGAGAGAAGTGTCTTTGTCGAAGATTACTACTCCTGTTGTGACTATGTTGAGCTTGAGGTAGTTGGTTTTGATCCATCTGGCGACTTCGGTCATGAAGACAGAGAAATTGGACAGGGTGTTTGGCATCTTGTTGGAGAGAGAGAGTATGAGCTGTGTGTAGCTTTATCTCATATTCTGTCTCTCTGGTGCTGGGGCTCATAGACTAGCTCTCTACTGCTTTTCTTCTGCTCTAGCTCTTGGTTACCCTATCTTCTGCTCCTGCTCTCTGCAGCTCTACCTCATTTGTTTTTTAAACAGATTTTATTGCATTTAATAATCACGCAATGTATATATTAGTCAGGAGACTCTTCTTGACGTGTTGATGGGTAAAGACAAATTACAATGCGTACAACAGCATGCATCAACATTATTTGTTCAGAATATCCCTTTTGCGAACTCCCCCCTTCCCTCCCCTTCTGCAGATCGCTGCCTTGCCTTGGAGATGTGAACAGGATTATTTCCACTCAGATCCCAGATATTCTCCTAATTGTGATCTCTCCTAACTCACCAATTTAGTTTATTTGCTATTCTGAGACTCTCCCGGGTCTCCTCCGGATGCCCCACCCCCAGGGTCGTGAGGTGTTGGACTCCCGGGAAGGGATTGCATTAGTGGCGTGGATTCCCCCGATTCTGGTTCTGGATCTTTCATGGTATTCACCAATGCCTCCCAGGCCCTGGCTCTCTCAACTGAGCCGATCCCCCTTCGGACATTCCTGAGCAAAACTCGTCCCTCACAACCTGCCCATCTCTCTAGTTCTTTCTTCCACAGTGCTATTCGAGGCCCTTCAGATGTTTTCCAATGCCTTGTTATTTCCAGTTTAGCTATGATAAAGATCTGGTCCTGGAATCTGCTAGTGACCCATGTTTTGGAGGTGTGGGGTAAAAGGCCCAGGAGGCAGTGGGCCGGTGAGCAAGGAACAGACCGCTGAATGATTGCCACTGCTGTTTTTGTGACTTTGTCCCAGTAGCCATGCAGTGTCGGGCATGTCCAGATCATTTGGAACAATTCTGCTCCGAATTCGCCACACTGTGGGCATCCCACATCCTCCCTATGGAAGTATTTGTTAATGCGCCCCGGGGTGAGGTATGCCCTGTGCAGGATAAAAAAAATAATTAGCCTAAATTGGGCATTTCTCAATACCTTGGGGTTCCTGGCTAAAACATTCTCCTAGTCCTTGTCGTCCATGGGGGTGCCTAAGTCCGTCGTCCAACGGTCGTTCAGTAAGGTCAGTGGTTGCAGGGCATCCTCTCCCATCCTTCTACAGAGGCATGGGACCGATTTAATTCTGCCTCCTGCTGTGCCAATGTATCTGCAAGTGTTGTTTTGGTTCTGAGGCGCCCGCCCTCCAGTGCTGTCGGACAGCCACCGTATGCAGGAAATTCGAATTTATCTTCTTGTTTCAGGGATAAAATTGTGATTCTGAAGATCAAACAAATCATTCTAGCTACGTCTGTTAGCGCTGCATTTGTGCTGTGTCATAGCAGCAACACATTGATTTATTATGTTGTTAGCAATATAATGCAACATTATGCTGGATTTTCTGTCCACCCTCATATTATAAACAGCAATATGGTTACTCAAATAAGTAACAGACTTGTTATTGCTGTGGGAGGATGAACCACTGTGTCGATCCTGATACAACTTGAACACACCACATAAAAGCTAAATAAAGCTATTTGCAACCAGCCTGAATTAGATATGTTTAAGAATGAGTAGAAAAACACACAAGATGATGGACGGAATGTTGCACATTGGCAAACATTCACCCCCAGTCACTGATCTGGGTTTAATCCATCGTTATTTTGCTTCACCACGCCACCCCAGTTCAGACATAGCCATATGCAAATCAGTCTTGACCCTGTGCCTCATGGGAACAGTCCAGACCGAACTGCCAAGCCATGTCTTCCCTGGACCGGAATCCAGCATCCTAGGACCGGTTTCGGGCTTTCAGCCCTCATCAGCCAGGATAGCTTGACTCCAGTGGCGTAGTGAGCACGGGACCCACGTCTGGGCATACCCTTCCCACTTAGGGCGAAATGCAAAACACACAAGATGATGGACGGAATGTTGCACATTGGCAAACATTCACCCCCAGTCACAGATCTGGGTTTAATCCATCGTTATTTTGCTTCACCACGACACCCCAGTTCAGACATAGCCATATGCAAATCAGTCTTGACCCTGTGCCTCATGGGAACAGTCCAGACCGAACTGCCAAGCCATGTCTTCCTGGACCGGAATCAAGCATCCTAGGACCGGTTTCGGGCTTACAGCCCTCATCAGCCAGGATAGCTTGACTCCAGTGGTGTAGTGAGCACCGGGACCCACGTCTGGGCATACCCTTCCCACTTAGGGCGAAATGCAAAACACACAAGATGATGGACGGAATGTTGCACATTGGCAAACATTCACCCCCAGTCACAGATCTGGGTTTAATCCATCGTTATTTTGCTTCACCACGCCACCCCAGTTCAGACATAGCCATATGCAAATCAGTCTTGACCCTGTGCCTCATGGGAACAGTCCAGACCGAACTGCCAAGCCATGTCTTCCCTGGACCGGAATCCAGCATCCTAGGACCGGTTTCGGGCTTTCAGCCCTCATCAGCCAGGATAGCTTGACTCCAGTGGCGTAGTGAGCACGGGACCCACGTCTGGGCATACCCTTCCCACTTAGGGCGAAATGCAAAACACACAAGATGATGGACGGAATGTTGCACATTGGCAAACATTCACCCCCAGTCACAGATCTGGGTTTAATCCATCGTTATTTTGCTTCACCACGCCACCCCAGTTCAGACATAGCCATATGCAAATCAGTCTTGACCCTGTGCCTCATGGGAACAGTCCAGACCGAACTGCCAAGCCATGTCTTCCCTGGACCGGAATCAAGCATCCTAGGACCGGTTTCGGGCTTACAGCCCTCATCAGCCAGGATAGCTTGACTCCAGTGGTGTAGTGAGCACCGGGACCCACGTCTGGGCATACCCTTCCCACTTAGGGCGAAATGCAAAACACACAAGATGATGGACGGAATGTTGCACATTGGCAAACATTCACCCCCAGTCACAGATCTGGGTTTAATCCATCGTTATTTTGCTTCACCACGCCACCCCAGTTCAGACATAGCCATATGCAAATCAGTCTTGACCCTGTGCCTCATGGGAACAGTCCAGACCGAACTGCCAAGCCATGTCTTCCCTGGACCGGAATCAAGCATCCTAGGACCGGTTTCGGGCTTTCAGCCCTCATCAGCCAGGATAGCTTGACTCCAGTGGCGTAGTGAGCACGGGACCCACGTCTGGGCATACCCTTCCCACTTAGTGCGAAATGCAAAACACACAAGATGATGGACGGAATGTTGCACATTGGCAAACATTCACCCCCAGTCACAGATCTGGGTTTAATCCATCGTTATTTTGCTTCACCACGCCACCCCAGTTCAGACATAGCCATATGCAAATCAGTCTTGACCCTGTGCCTCATGGGAACAGTCCAGACCGAACTGCCAAGCCATGTCTTCCCTGGACCGGAATCAAGCATCCTAGGACCGGTTTCGGGCTTTCAGCCCTCATCAGCCAGGATAGCTTGACTCCAGTGGCGTAGTGAGCACGGGACCCACGTCTGGGCATACCCTTCCCACTTAGGGCGAAATGCAAAACACACAAGATGATGGACGGATTGTTGCACATTGGCAAACATTCACCCCCAGTCACAGATCTGGGTTTAATCCATCGTTATTTTGGGTCAAGACTGATTTGCATATGGCTATGTCTGAACTGGGGTGGTGTGGTGAAGCAAAATAACGATGGATTAAACCCAGATCTGTGACTGGGGGTGAATGTTTGCCAATGCGCAGCATTCCGTCCATCATCTTGTGTGTTTTGCATTTCGCCCTAAGTGGGAAGGGTATGCCCAGACGTGGGTCCCGTGCTCACTACACCACTGGAGTCAAGCTATCCTGGCTGAAGAAGGCTGATAGCCTGAAACCGGTCCTAGGATGCTTGATTCCGGTCCAGGGAAGACATGGCTTGGCAGTTTGGTCTGGACTGTTCCCATGAGGCACAGGGTCAAGACTGATTTTCATATGGCTATGTCTGAACTGGGGTGGCGTGGTGAAGCAAAATAACGATGGATTAAACCCAGATCTGTGACTGGGGGTGAATGTTTGCCAATGCGCAGCATTCCGTCCATCATCTTGTGTGTTTTGCATTTCGCCCTAAGTGGGAAGGGTATGCCCAGACGTGGGTCCCGTGCTCACTACGCCACTGGAGTCAAGCTATCCTGGCTGAAGAAGGCTGATAGCCTGAAACCGGTCCTAGGATGCTTGATTCCGGTCCAGGGAAGACATGGCTTGGCAGTTCGGTCTGGACTGTTCCCATGAGGCACAGGGTCAAGACTGATTTGAATATGGCTATGTCTGAACTGGGGTGGCGTGGTGAAGCAAAATAACGATGGATTAAACCCAGATCTGTGACTGGGGGTGAATGTTTGCCAATGCGCAGCATTCCGTCCATCATCTTGTGTGTTTTGCTTTTTAAGAATGAGTAGAGCCACTAAGTGTGCGGAGGGGTGGCGGCGAATGCAACAGGTTGAAGACCACCTCCTTTGGTTGGAAAGATTACATATATTGCAACCCAGCGAGGATATACGCCATCGTATTGACCTTGCCCGTGGGGAATACCATGATCTTACCACTGATGCAGCGCGTAAGCCCTATCTTGCTAGGCAGAGAAGGCGTTATGAGATGGGCAATAAATCCGAGAAGTTATTGGCATAGTTGGGCAAGAGGGAGAAGGAGGATAAATATGTTGGTGAAATTCATACACAGAATAAGGGGACAGTCACAGGTAATATCTGCATCGCGGAGGAGTTTGCCCACCATTACGTCAGATTGTACGCTTCTGGATTGACCTGCTCAGTGGAGGAGATACCTGCCTTTCTGTGAGACATCCCGCTCCTCCACCTCCCAGATGCCAATAGAGCGGCACTTAATGCCCCCCTCACAGCTTAGGAAATAGAAGATAAAATTGGTGTGCTGCAGTCTGGCAAGGCCCCCAGCCCTAACTGCCTGCCGCTGGAAGTTTATAAGTGCCTTGCTAGCGGGGTCTCCGGTCACCTCCTCCAGATGTACAAGGCAGCACTTAAGGAAGGTGGTATGGTGGGGGAAGTACCCTCAGCCATGATTGTAGTCATCCATAATGCAGGGAAACCGGCAGACCTATGTGGCTCTTATTGGCCCATCTCTCTCCTAAATGCTGAGGCCAAAATATTGGGCAAGGTACTCACAAGTCGCCTATCCCATGTAATAATGGCCCGAGTACACCTCGATCAGTCTGGGTTCATGCCTGGAAGAAGTACCAGGCCGAACCTTTGGCGTCTATTTGGGTGTCTTGCTGGGACAGCCATTGTTGCAACACTGGTGGTGTTTATTTCCCTGGACACATCCAACGTGTTTGATTCACTAGAATGGCCCTATCTCTTTCAGGTCTTAGAGAACATGAGCATTGGACCACGATACCTGCAATGGGTGAAACTACTCCTCTCTGGCCCCCTGGGATTTGTGAGAGTCAATGGTTAATACTCCTATACTTTTTCTGAGCAGAGAGGTACTAGACAGGGCTATCCGCTATCGCCCATGTTATTTGCCCTAGCAATGGAGCCCCTGGCATAATGGGTGAAAAGGGATTCCCTCATCAGTTGCCTGCAATGGGCTACGGAGTGGGTCGAGAAAATCGCATTGTATTCTGATGATATTTTATTATATGTCTCAGACCTAGAACTTTCTATTGACAGGGTAATGCAAGTTATGCGTTTGCTTGGGAAATAAAAGTGGATTCCGCATAAACTGGGCAAAATCGGTCATCTATCCTCTCACGGATTGGAGCCCTACTTTGCCTTTCTGGGGAACCTCTTAATCTCCAAAAAGACCTTTCGGTATCTGGGGCTCTATACCACCCGCTTCCTTAGAGAAAACGTATACAGCATGCTGGGAAAATTCAAGGGGGATGCTGCGCTCTGGGAGACACTACCACTCTCACTGCTGGGCAGGGTGGCCCTCTACAAAATGATTATGTTACCCAAATGTATATATGTGATTCAGAATACACTGTATATCATCCCAGATAGCTTCTTCCGTGCTGTAGAAGGTGAATTAAGGCAGCTCTTCTGGAGTTCTGGCTCTCCAAGTATTGCTTTAAACAAGCTCACCAGACCGATATATGAGGGTGGGAGAGCTCTTCCAGATCTCTTCATTTATAATGGGCCAGCCAACTGGTAGTAGTTAATGATTGGGTATACACAGATCTGACTGAACCCTCTGTCATCATCATCAGAATTTGTAAATCTCCTGGTTACACCAACGGTGTGTCCCAGCGCTGAGCAGAATACATAGTAGGGTATTGATGGGGCCGGGAGACCACTTACCAGCCCTAGACAGAAAAGCAGAGCACACTGGCCAAACTAGATCAGAGCGGTACTCCTCGCATGGGATTTGGCCCTCTGCCGGATGGGATGGATTGGGACTCTCCCAGGCAGCACCCCATTGGGGCACTGCTAGAGACTGCCCGAGGCTTGGGGCCTCTCCGGTTTCCGGCAATGGGACCTCATTGGAATCAGCTATTTGGGAGATGTCTGGACGGACATAGCAATGAAAGGGTCCCAAGCGCTTAGTGAAGAGTACAGGATGCCTGAGGAGGATGTCTTCCGATATTTACGCAGCCAATCTGCATTAGCTATAGACATCCCAGGGGGCACCCAACTATCCGAGGCCAATCATTTAGAGGAAAGAATTCTAGACAAACTCCTCAGGTGCAAGGCAGTTTCCTGAAGAACATGCTGGACACCCTGGAGGCACTGCAGAATCTATGAGAATGGGACTTCAGTGAGTTCTTCAATAAGGAATGGACCTAGGCGCTTATGAGTCCTAGAGAGGTAGCGATTAAGGTGGGATTCCACCTCGTCCAGCCTAATATTTTGCATAAGACCTATTACACTAGAGTACTGCTGGCCATGATTGGCAGAGCTGACAGCAATGTGTGTCTCAGGGGATGTGGCCAGAAGGGTACGTTAATGCATATACTGTGGGAATGACCCGCTCTGCAAACATATTGGGTAGGAGTGGTGTCAACCCTGGCGGCAGTCACACGACTAACACTGCTCTCAGAGGTGAAATTCTGCATCCTGGGTGTTTGGGGGGGATAAAAAGGATACCCGATACCAATGTGTATCCTTTAATCTGGGTCTAGTAGTGGCGCACTGTAATGTGGCACAATTATGGGGTTCCTAGGCACTGCCACCTATGAAGAGATGGCACATGGACCTCGATTGGTGTATGGAACATGAACACTTTGTTTATGGGGTAAAGAGCTGCCCACACAAATTTTAAAATGTATGGGACCCATGGAGAAACTACTGTGGCCTGTCTTAGTCCTCACTGCTGTTTCCTACACCTGTGGGCTGAGTGTCCTCAGATTGGCTCCCGGGGGGCATTCCGGGGCTCCCGTCTGTATATGACCTCTTTAATTGTGTCTATTTGTAAGTGTATAGCCACACGAATGAGCCAGCATGCACAGGGGGTTAAGCACTGCATGTTACTAGCTGTTATACAGTATTGTCTTTTTTTCTTGCTTCTTAATAAAGAATGAGTAGGTTACAGGTTGATCTTGAACATCCTTAGCTCGATTTGATCTTTACAGTGTTGCAGCAATGATCGAAAGAAGAGCAACATTGTATATACAAAGACACAGCACCCACCACATTTTTGTTCCATATCTTCTTTGTGGTACATAAGAAAAAGCTTAGACAGAGAATGCTTGTCACCTTCTTAAAACATTTTATTTTATTTTGTATTCTACAATTTCAGATGCTATGCCATGGCAAACAGTTAGATTAGCTTACTTGGTAGCTAGACTAGTTGTTTGTGCCTTAGGATTTGAATAGACACACAGACAAAACGACATATGATTCTCCAATAAGTAGCCTGGTTCTTGAAACGTTATACTGTACGAGAAACCTTTTTTCTCATAGCAGAATATAGTTTTGTAAATTGCCAACAATGTTTAGCTTT
This sequence comes from Calotriton arnoldi, assembly GCA_963921515.1. Lineage (NCBI taxonomy): Eukaryota > Metazoa > Chordata > Amphibia > Caudata > Salamandridae > Calotriton > Calotriton arnoldi. The sequence continues at coordinate 1,041,599 of CAWUFW010002160.1, forward strand.
TTTGTGTCAACTCTTTGTCTCCCTCCTTCCGGCCATTTTGTTACTTATAGTGTGATGGTTAACATTTTATTGGATCTCATTTAATCTTTATGCCAATGTCCAGGATCAGCCTCAGCACTGATTTGTCAATCTGAAGTGCAGATGGCACTGGTCTATCTCAGGGACACCTGTGTTTTCATGATCTTGCTAGGAGTTAAAAGGATGCACACTGCACGTACCAATGTTTTCAACCTGTCACAGCCCAGTAGCCCACCACATAAGAGCTTTTAGTGTTGTGTAATCATGTGCGGTTGGACCGTTATGGTCTTTGGCGGACTCCTTACAAAGTTACGTAATCAGTTGGGAGGTATTTGGGTGTGTCTGGGCGTGGCCAATAAAGTCTATGATGCAGTTCATTCAGTTAACGGTTGCCTGCCGAAGAATAAAGATATGTGTAACTGAGCTCTGTGTGTGGCATGTTCATTTACGTGCTTCTGAGCTGGGGTGGACGCAGCACATTCTACACGTGCTTGTGTGGGGTAAAATGGAGATGGGGAGGACAAGAGAAGCACACTAAAGTTTGATGGCTTGTCTTGCAGTGGGTCAAGCCGGTAGACTTTTTTAGGTCTCGGGTAAATATGCGCTGTCTCGAAGAGACATGTTGTATATACTTTGTGGGCTTCAGCCCGCCCATAGGCTTCCCATTTGCTGTCTCCATCGTTGCTGTCATATTCTTTGACCCCATTTATCCATGGCATGCATTTGTCATGCCTTTTTCTGTGTTTAGCCCTCCCCGAGAGCATGGACCAATTACACTATCCCGCCACTGCTTCCATTTTAGGATCTGTTTCAGGAACTACTTTTTTCTTTGTTAAAGAGCACTTAACACGAGTGCTCAGGTTTTCACTCGCTGCTCCAAGCTCCTCTGTAAACCAGTGGTGGCTGGCATGTGCGAAGGGTGGGACAAAAATAAAAAAAATAATTACACTTACTTTCCTGGGGCGACGTCTTTCTCGTTCGGGTCTTCTCCAGGCAGGCTCCAACGTGGGACCCAGGAAACTACAGTAACCAATCCTGGTGCTGTTCTCATGCAGCATGAAAGAAGCACCAGGATTGGAGGGAGCGGCCTCCTTTGGCGCTCCAGAGGACACTGACACCCTATGCTGTCTCTAACCCAGCTGTCTTAGACAGCTGGGTTAGAGCGGTTTAAGATGCGCATGTCTGGCCGGCCGTCGCAAGACGGTTGGCCAAACAGACATACGCACTTTAAACTTAAAGTGCCCTGCCCATCACTACTTTCTGCTGCTGCCTGACTGGAAGCAGCAGAAAGCCCTGCTCCCCCGTCCTAACGCTCTGCTCAGGTCGGGGTTTTGAAAAACAAAATGGTAATAAATGCCCTTTATTACCATTTTATTTTTCATCTCTGGGGGCAATTTAGTTAGTGGAGCGATGCTCCTTTGCCTTAATGGAGGAGCTGCCCCTGCTGTAAACAGGCTCGTAAATCTTAACTCATCACATTTGATGTGCATTCAAAGACCAAGGTCAAATGCCAGACGCTGTTATCCGAGGGCGCCTGTTTAGCTATTTTACACATGATTGGTGTACGTTAACACCCAGGAAACGGCATCGGTATGATATTCTTGTAATTCTGAGTGCCTGTGATTGACTTTCAAAACACGTGACTAAATCACACTTCTATCACTTCAAATTAAAGACTTTATTTGGGTGCATGTTTACAAACAAAATCAAGCGATACAAAGCATTTGTTTAAGCTCATGTTGTAAAAGTAATTCACACACATTCATAATTAAATGTAATGTTGTACCCGCAAATCAAAGTAAAATACTTTCAACATACTACATTTATTTTTTATTTTCATTTGCCGGTGCAACATTACTTTTAATTCTGCGTGCATCTGATTTAATTGCAAAACATACTCTTAAAGCTTAATTGAAGTGAAAATGGTGCTAGGTTTCTGCATATTGCAGCTATCTGTGAACTGATGTATGTGTATTTTTTTCATTAGGCTCTTTCCACCTCATTCACTTGATGTTTGATGATTATGTGCTGTACCTGCTGGAGTCACTACATTGTCAGGAAAGGGCCAACGAGCTCATGAGGGCAATGAAAGGCGAAGGGAATACAGGTGAGTTTGGCTGACCAAGTTAGCATCTCTTTTGCTTGCTTTGTAAACTTGCAAGCATTGGCCGAATAAGTAGTGAAAGAAAGCTGCAGCTATCTGCATGTTACCATTTTCCATACATCAGGAGTGTACTAATATAATTCAAGACTAGTTCATAACTGTTGACGTGGTGTGAATAGGGGAGATTTGTAAAACATCTCTGGAAGTAAATCTTCAACATGGTGTTCAAGGGCCTGGACAGAAACATTATGTGAACATGCCTGATTTATATGCATGGTTTAGAGGAGAGTAATGTCAGTAAGGTGACATGCACTACAGAAAAAGGGCACTAATTAATGATAGTAGAAAGTGCAGAACTCGAATTTTAAAGTACATCATTAGTCCTGTGAGACAAATGAGTGCCTAAGGAGAAGCAAAGGGACCATAAAATGGGAGTATATTTTTTCACTGGACACAAAAAGTGAGTACCAGGAAATCAATAAGTGCAGGGTTTCTTAACTAAGTATTTTGAATCCCTGAAGAGTAGGAGTACCCTACAGGGACATTGTTAAATGTACCTATGTACTAACTGAGCTTAGCATTTTTATACAGGTCAGTCTGTCTCTGAGTCATGGGAAGTAAGGAAAGTATCCATACCTCACCAGAAACCAATGCACCAGAAATGGAATAACAGTTGTGTTTTCTGTGCATATTAAAAATAATTCCAAGTTTAGGAGAAAAGGTGTTCCGAAATCTTCAATGAAAAAAGATGTATGGTGAACAATTCTTGAGTTGTTGGTTGTGGTCATCCTAAATAAGTGACTGCCCACCCTCGATAAAGATGAAGCACATCAAATACTTCTTCAAAATTCATTTTAAAGATTATTCACAATGCTTTTCATGGCATCCTATTAATTTATTGAATTGCTGAATTATAGTTTCAATCAGGGCAGTGTTGCTTTACAAGATTTTTCAAACAGTTCTACCTACACTATAGGTACAGCATCTCACATGCATACATCCTTATGGGGACATTTTGAGGATAAAATGTATATTTTTGTAATGTTAACTTTTTTATGCACAAATTTTATTATTATTTTTCAAAAACAGAAACGACACACATCAGCAGTCATAGGGGGCGCCGCAATATTATAAGAGACAATATACAATCTAGCATATCCAGACCATAGCATTCCCACCACCTCCCCCATATCTTCTCATGTTTATGAGGACAGTCTTGCAGAGTAGATAGGTTTTACCTGTTGGGGACAACAGACCACTCCCGCCCGCCACTCCACAAGTGAGAAGGCCTGTGAGGATTTCCATCTCTGGGCAATATCTTGCTTGGCCACCAATGTGGCAACCCCAATGAATGTACGCTCCGCACACAGGTCACCAAGATCATCCAGTAGGCCTAGTAGAGCCACTCTATGGCTGAGGTCCAGAGGCATACCAAGCACATGAGAAAGTTCCTGTGCTGTCTTCTGCCAATAACAAGTCATCATGGGACAAGCTCAGACTATTTGGTAAACATCTGTATCAGAGGTGTGGCAGCGGAAGCAGGAAGCTTTGGGGCATCTACCTGCCCAGTGTAGTCTCTGGGGGGGGTCATGTAAGTTAAGTTGAGTTGAGCGTAATCAACCAGAGGCGAGCAGAGATGGCTAGTTCCCGAGGTCCCATTCTAGCTTTCCTCCACTCTGCATCATCAAGTTCATCAAGTCATCCTTCCCACTTCTGTCTCAGCGTGACAAACCAGTTTGGGGCGTTCACAACAAAGGACCGTTAGAACTGGGATGTAGCAACGAGGCCAACCTCCCATTCAGTCCAAACATCCCCAAGCACCGTAATGCCTGACTGGTCCCATTTTTGAAATCCTTCCAATCCTGCTGTTTGATGCATTGTAATTTTAGCTTTTTGACATACCAACATAACATATCCAAATTCCAAAATGCAGCAGTACCAAAATAGAACAAGCATTGGCATAGCCAATAGGTCTCGCTTTTGGGACCTTATAAGTATTTATTTAAGCAGCATAATATCCTTTGTGCAATATTATCAACTGTTGCATGGCTAAAAACTTTTAAGGTTCTAAAGGCGAGACCTATTGGCAATGGCAATTCTTTTTTGTTATGGGGGGCATAAATAACAGGAGGGTGAAGGTTAGTAAGTAAGTTAGTTAGTGAGAGTGACAGAGTTATGTAATTAGTGATAGAGTGAGTTAGTTAGTCAGTGAGAGAGTGAGTTAGTTAGTGTGAGAGATTGAGAGAGTTATGTAGTAAGTTAGTTAGTGAGAGTAAGTCAGTGAGAGTGAGAGTTAGTCAGTTAGTGAGAGTGAGAGATTGTGAGTTAGTGAGATTGAGAGAGTACTGCAATCAGAAATTTACCGCGAGAGATTGTTTTTTTTATTCCTCCTGTGGATGAAAGGCTGAGTTAGCCCCACTAAGCTTTAAATCTGATTCCTGCGGGTTGCACATAGATATTTCAGGTAGCCATTCAACACAATGAGCAGGATCGAAAAATAAACGTTTTGTTCCCTAAAGCGCTCGTTTTAAAGACGTCCTTTAACACATGTTAACTTGTGCGTCAAACATGTATAATTTGGAGACGAGGCTGGCTTTAAAGAGAAAGCACGTCATGGTACTGCAATCAAAATGTGCCCGCGAGAGATATTGCAAATGGCACGAAAACATGTATAATTTGGAGACGAGGCTGGCTTTAAAGAGAAAGCACGTCATGGTACTGCAATCAAAAAGGTGCCCGCGAGAGATATTTCAAATTGCAAATGGCACGCTAAGCACGAAAACATGTATAATTTGGAGACGAGGCTGGCTTTAAAGAGAAAGCACGTCATGGTACTGCAATTAGAAAGGTGCCTGCGAGAGATTTTTTTGTTTATACCTCCTGTGGATGAAAGGCTGAGTTAGCCCCACTAAGCTTTGAATCTGATTCCTGCGGGTTGCACACAGATATTTCAGGTAGCCATTCAACACAATGAGCAGGATCGTCAGCTTCTCATTGTTTCCTACATTGCTTATAGGCAAAAAAATAGTTGGTGAGGATGAAAAATAAACGCTTTGTTCCCTAAAGCGCTCGTTTTAAAGACGTCCTTTAACACATGTCAACTTGTGCGTCAAACATGTATAATTTGGAGACGAGGCTGGCTTTAAAGAGAAAGCACGTCATGGTACTGCAATCAAAAAGGTGCCCGCGAGAGATATTTCAAATTGCAAATGGCACGCTAAGCACGAAAACATGTATAATTTGGAGACGAGGCTGGCTTTAAAGAGAAAGCCCGTCATGGTACTGCAATTATAAAGGTACCCGCAAGAGATATTTCAAATTGCAAAAGGCACGCTAAGCACGAAAACATGTATAATTTGGAGACAAGGCTAGCTTTAAAGAGAAAGCCCGTCATGGTACTGCAATCAGAAAGGAGCCCGCTACAAAGGCGCTTAATGACCCATGACAACAGAGGAAAGGCAGATGGGGTCTAAAGCCAGATGGCGGCTATGCGCGTAACTGTGCGCGTAACCACAAGCTTTAGGCCACAAGCAAAAGCTTGTGGTGAGCTTTTTAAAGCCCCCTTACTAAAAGTCTCGCCAGAGCAGCGCATGCGCTGGCTCAGGCGAGACCTAAAAAGGAGATGAGTTCATGTGTACACAAAGTATGATGAGTGTCAAGGTCATCATGTGTAAAACAACTAAAGTATTTGTTAATATAGTTCTATAAAGTACTATATTAATGTAACAGAACCCCTGAGCACCGAGACAAGGCCAGGTAATAGTTTATAACATATTTCTTTTATCTGAAAGAGACACGTTAGTGACAGATTCCTTACCTTAAAATATCCCCAGGCGTCAGGCTGGATCCGGAAAGTTTTTGCGTAGCAGTACCCTTGCGCGTCGGTAGGCGGCGTCGTGCGGCTCCGCGTCCGTCGTCGGCATCGTGGTCGCCGGGATGACGTCGCGGGCAGTACTTAGACGCCGCCCCTGCGCGCTGACGTCAGTTCTTCTTTTTCCGCGCCAGTAAGCGCAGATCCGGGAAGAGCAGTGCCCTAGTCAATTTTTGCCTACATTTTTGGTGAATTTTTTCACTGTTTCTTTTCGAGTCTTCTCGACTCCTAGGTGTCGGTAGGGATTCAAGCCATGCGGTGCCTGTGGTCGAATGATGTCGATCACAGACCCGCACTTAGAGTGTCTCTACTGTCTCGGCCGAGACCACGACACAAAGTCGTGCCCTGACTGCCGGAAACTTCACCCGAAGGCTTTGCGAGAGCGGTCTCGAAAGCTCCTGGAGGTCCGGCAGTCGGCTCCACGCCGCACCAAGCCCCGGTCCCGTGAGAGGTCGAGGGGCCGGTCGCGGAGCCCCCGCCGGTCGTCGGAGTCCAAGTCTTCGCGCTCCTCGGGTAAGTCGAAGCACAAGAAGTCTAAGAAGCACCATCGCTCTAAGACTTCGCCTCGCCGGTCTCGCGACTCGGCTGAGGCCCCTGTCGGCACCGTCCCCGCGGCTCCGGATGTGCCTGTGGCGCCGCCCCGCATTACCCGTCCTTCCCGGGTTCGGGGCGACTCTGGCCGAGATACAGGAATTCCTGTCGGCCATGGCCCACCTCTTCGGGCCTCAAGGTCCCTCCGGTGCGCCTTCGGGCCCCGCGGGCCCTGATGGGGTTGCTCCGGCGTCGCCGACGACTCCGGTCCCGGCGTCGCCTGTCCCGCCAGCCTTGATCCCGGCCCCGGCCTCGATCCCGGCTCCGGTGGTACCGCAACCCCGATCGACGCCGGTTGACCTAACCACGCCTCCGCCGGCGCCGATCTCCCCGGTGCCGTTCCCGACGACGCCCGGGGCTCCGGGCGGCGTCGTTCCCCGGTTCTCTCCGGTTCCGGACATGGAGCCGGACCGACGTCGCTCGACGCCGGCTCCGATGAGACCTTGGGTCCCAGATGTCCCTCCTCCTCCATATTTTGAACCAGAGGAGGACCAGGAGAGCTGGGAGGGGTCGGCAGACCCTCTCACACAGCAGTGTGAGTATGATCAGGACTGGGCAGAGGAGCTTGGGGATGCCAGTGGTCTAGACACTTCCCCTGACACTGGCATGCTGTCTCCTCCCGTGGCTACGGAGGAGGGAGCAAATTTCGCAACGGTGTTGCGTAGAGCAGCTGGAGCCTTGCACCTCCAATTGCCTACTGTGGCTGTCAGGACTAATCTCCTGACCGAAGTGCTTCAGCCGGCAGCTTCCTCTTCGGAGACTGTGCTGCCGTTTAATGATGCACTATCTGACGTTCTTTTGGGCACCTGGTCCAAGCCCACCACAGGGGCTCCTGTGGATAGGAACGTGGCCCGACGCCATCGCCCTGCTCCGGGCGACCCCTTGTTCCTTTCTCAACATCCCACCCCCGAGAGCTTGGTTGTCCAAGCCTCTGCCTCCCAAACCGCCTTCCCTACCGCCCCTCCGGATAGGGAATCCAAACGCCTGGACCAATTTGGGAAGAAGGTTTTTTCTTCCTCCAGTGCTGGCTTGCGGTCCGTCAACACCGCTTGCCTTTTGGGCCGATATACCCACTCCCTGTGGGATTCGGTGGCGACTGTTTTGCCAGAGTGTTCTGAGGAGGTCCAGACACTGCTTACCCGCGCCATTGCGGAAGGTAGAGATGCGGCTAAATACACCATACGTTGTGGCCTTGATACCGCCGACTCGCTGGGCAGATCGCTTGCAACGACGGTGGCGCTGCGTCGCCACGCCTGGCTGAGAACAACTGGTTTCTCGGGTGATGTCCAGAATACACTCATGGACATGCCCTTTGATGGAGTCGGTCTTTTTGGTTCCAAAGCAGACCATGCGCTGGAGCGTTTTAAGGACTCACGGGCTACTGCCAAGTCCCTGGGCCTTTCTGTTGTGCGCCCTCCGCTAACCTCTGCTTTTCGCCCCTTTTGTGGCCACGGAAGGGGCGCCCAGTCACGTCCGCAGACCAGCCACCGGCCCACGCAGCAAGCGTCTTCGCGTGGCCGGGGACGTGGCTACCGCTGTGGCGGTTCGGGCAACCAGCGTGCGGGTCAGGCCACCACCTCCGCCCCGTCCGCGGCCTCCAAGCCCTCCTAGTCCCTCCTTTCAGGTGCACAGCACGCCAGTAGGGGGCAGGGTCCGCCATCACCTTCACCACTGGCATGCCATCACCTCGGACAGGTGGGTCTTGGACATTGTCCAAAGGGGCTACTCCCTCCCCTTCGAGACCACCCCCCCAGCCATGCCACCTCAATTTCACCGCATGTCAGGGGATCACTTGGTGCTTCTGCAGAAGGAAGTCACGGCCCTCTTGGCCAAGAGGGCCATCGAGCATGTTCCGACCCCAGAAGTAGGACGTGGTTGCTACTCCCACTACTTTCTGGTGCCCAAAAGGACAAGGAGGACATGCGTCCTATCTTGGACCTCCGGAACGTCAATCGCTTCCTCCGGAAGGAGAAGTTCAAGATGCTCACCCTAGCTCAGGTCTTGACTGCCCTCGACCCTGGAGACTGGTTGGTAGCGTTGGACTTGCAGGATGCTTATTTTCACATCCCCGTCCTGCCGGCCCACCGGCGTTACCTTCGGTTCACGGTAGGCCTCGAGCATTTTCAGTTCGCCGTGCTCCCTTTTGGCCTTACAAGTGCCCCTCGGGTGTTCACGAAAGTGATGGCGGTGGTCGCAGCTCATCTGCGCCGGGCAGGGGTTCCAGTCTTCCCCTACCTCGACGACTGGCTGCTGAAGGCGGGCTCGTCCCAGGCAGTCGTCTCCCACCTCCAGACTACGGCCGAACTCCTGCACTCGCTGGGGTTCTCCATCAATGTGCCGAAGTCGCATCTGATTCCTTCTCCACAGCTCCTTTTCATCGGAGCAGTTCTGGACACGACGCAGTTTCGGGCCTATCCTCCCGAACGGCGAGTCCGGGATATTCAGGCTATGATTCCGATCTTTCAGCCTTTATCCTGGGTTTCGGTACGGATGACCCTGAGGCTGCTGGGCCTCATGGCCTCCTGCATCCTGCTGGTCGATCATGCCAGATGGCATATGCGGGCTCTGCAGTGGGACCTGAAGTTCCAGTGGGCGCAGCACCATGGCAATCTGTCCGATCACGTTCAGATCTCGGAGGGGACTGCAACACAGTTGCAGTGGTGGCTCTCGAACCGGCAATGGGTCATGGGCAGATCACTCTCCCTTCCCCAGCCAGAGCACACAGTTGTGACGGACGCGTCCCTTCTGGGATGGGGCGGTCACATGGGAGAGGCGGAGATCAGAGGCCTCTGGTCTCCGGCGGAGTCCCGGCTCCATATCAACCTTCTGGAGCTCCGGGCGATCCGACTTGCACTCAAGGCATTCCTTCCCTCTGTCAAAGGGAAAGTAGTGCAGGTGTTCACAGACAACACCACCGCCATGTGGTACTGCAACAAGCAAGGCGGGGTGGGGTCGTGGACCCTATGTCAGGAGGCTCTGCGCCTCTGGACATGGCTGGAACATCAGGGCATTTTCCTGATGGTTCAACACCTGGCAGGTTCCCTGAACGCCAGGGCGGACGAACCTGCAGCCGCAGGTGCATGATGGATCACGAATGGCGTCTTCACTCGGAAGTGGCGCAAGGAGTCTTTCTACAGTGGGGAGAGCCTTGGTTAGATCTATTCGCCACCGAAGAGAACGCGCAATGTCATCAGTTCTGCGCGTTGGAATTTCCAAGGCAGCACTCGCTCGGCGACGCTTTTCGTCGCGAGTGGAGTTGCGGTCTGTTGTACGCTTTTCCGCCTATACCACTTCTACCCAGAGTGTTGAAGAAGATTCGGCGCAACTGGGCCCAAGTCATCCTTGTGGCTCCGGACTGGGCTCGAAGAGTTTGGTATCCCGAGCTACTCAGTATGAGCGTCGATCCCCCGATCCGTCTGCCTCTTCGGGAGGATCTTCTGTCGCAGCAGCAGGGGACGGTCCTCCACCCGAACCTGTCCAGCCTCCACCTGCTTGCGTGGAGATTGAGCGGCGGCAGTTGATTCCTTTCGACTTGCCTCCCGAAGTTTGTGATGTGATTCTGGCAGCCAGGCGTCCCTCCACTAAGGTGGTATACGCCTGCAGGTGGAACAAGTTCGTGGCATGGTGCACAGCAAAGGCTGTGAATCCCCTTTCTGCCCCTCTTTCTGAGGTTCTTCTGTTCCTTCTTTCCCTGGCCCAACAGGGTTCTGCCCTGGGTACCATCAAGGGTTAACTTTGTGCCATCTCGGCCTTCCTCAGGCTTCCTGATCAGCCCTCCCTTTTCAAGTCCCCTGTTGTTAACAGGTTTCTAAAAGGCATTACACACCTCTTCCCTCCTGTTCCGTTTGTGATGCCTCAGTGGGACTTGAACTTGGTTCTTACCTTTCTTATGTGCGCTCCCTTTGAGCCTCTACATAACTGTCCTCTTCGTCTTCTGACTCTGAAGACAGCCTTTCTGGTGGCCATCACCTCCGCTCGGCGGGTGAGTGAGCTCCAGGCTCTTTCATGCAAACCTCCCTTTCTGTCTGTTCATCCAGACAAGGTTGTTCTTCGGACGCGTCCGTCCTTCTTGCCAAAGGTGGTTACTGCCTTCCACATTGGGCAGACCATTACTTTGCCCACCTTCTTTCCGCCTCCGCATCCTTCCAGAGAGGAAGAGAGGCTCCACCGTCTGGACCCAAAACGTGCGCTTTCCTTTTATATCAACCGCACACAACACTTCCGGGTGGATAACCAGCTCTTTGTTGGCTACGTGGGCGCCAAAAAGGTCGGGCGGTGCACAAGAGAACCATCTCCCGCTGGGTAACCTTGTGTATCAAAGCCTGCTATTCTTTGGCTAAGAAGGAGCCTCCTGTTGGGCTGCGTGCCCATTCCACCAGGGCCACGGCTGCTACCACGGCTTTGGGCCGCGGTGTTCCGCTGCAGGATATCTGTCAGGCAGCTACGTGGGCCTCGCTGCACACGTTTACAAAGCATTACTGCCTTGACAGTCAGGTCCGGAGGGACGGCTTCTTTGGCCGTTCTGTCCTCCGGGACTTCCTTGTCTGATCTTTGTTCGCAGACCCACCACCGGGGTTGGTATTGCTGGGGTATCTATTCTAAGGTAAGGAATCTGTCACTAACGTGTCTCTTTCAGATGCACAAGTTACTAACTTGTGTAACGATATATCTGTAAGAGACAGTAGTTAGTGACAGATTCCTTACCGCCCCACCCATCCTCCCCGTTCTGCGAACTGATTTCTAGGGTTAAGGACATCCCTTCCAGGGTCCTAGTATTTTCCAGACACCTATGTCAGCTTCTTGCATGGCTCTGCGTTCCTGGCGCGGGAAGTCGTGTACAGAACTGACGTCAGCGCGCAGGGGCGGCGTCTAAGTACTGCCCGCGACGTCATCCCGGCGACCACGACGCCGACGACGGACGTGGAGCCGCACGACACCGCCTACCGACGCGCAAGGGTACTGCTACGCAAAAACTTTCCGGATCCAGCCTGACGCCTGGGGATATTCTAAGGTAAGGAATCTGTCACTAACTACTGTCTCTTACAGATATATCGTTACACAAGTTAGTAACTTGTGCCTCAGTAGCCATGTGACCATTATTATGTCAACATGTTTTGGCCTCTTCCATTTTGGTGGGTGGGAGGACCTTCTTCATGAGCAAAGGTGAGCCTTTGCAGCTGACAGTATAACTGGATTGATATCAAGGCCCAAATAGGCAAGGGTTAAAACCCAGTCATTTATGGGAGTGGTTCTCAAACTTTTTCGAACCATGACCCAGTTTTTAGAATGACAAACGTTCGCCACCCAGCTACCTTTAATGGGCATGAGGCGAGAAGATTTTTGAATGCAACTAAAGCTTTGAGGGGCAGCGCATTGACATTCACAGACAGCTAACTTTCCATTGAAATGGTCACTAACTTTGCCCAGACATACAGTTTTACTGATAGAACTATATAGCGCGCAAATGATAATGTGTGGAGATCGGATTTCTGTGAATATTTATCATTTATGCATCACCACTTCAGAATTACAAAACAATGTGCTTCATTTTTGCTTTCCTAACTGCTGAATGTATACAGTTCATTTACAAGTATTTACATTTTGTTGTGAGTTGCAAAAACACGACATCCCAGAGCCTTTCCTTTCACACTACCTGTACTCCAGCAAGATTGCCACATAATTCACTTTAAAAACTCCTCTTAGTTTGTAGTCAGAGAAAGAAAGGTAAACACCAATCCTACAACAGTTTATCAGAATACATTGCCTGACGTTTGACCTCTGTCTTTGAAGCACCAGCAAATATGACAAATTAAACACAGAGTTTAAAGGCATCTTTAATTATTGCTCCAACTTTTCTGACCCACCAAAAATCAGCTAGCGACCCACCAGTGGGTCGACTCACAGTTTGGGAAACCCTGATTTATGGTTTTTGGCATTATAATGTTTACCGGGGCAGAATCATCATTCAAGCAAAAATCCTCCTTGAGTTACAGACACTTTCATGTCATCATCTCTTTATTTACAACATGTTCCTGTTCATCACCTTTCCCCTGTAATTTGTGAGGAGGTTTATTCAAAGTGCAACCAATATTCCTGTTACTCTCCATTGTAGGAGAAGGGCTATATATACAATAATGTGATTCAATAAATGCTGATAAATGGAGTTGTGGTTTGGTGTCTCTAGTAATGAGACAAAAGCCTCAGGGATACTGAGGGATAGGATACTAAGAGGGGACATATGTTGACAGTGATACGTAGCCTTGTCTGTTTGGTTCTATGTAAGTAACCATTCTATAACCTGTCTTTAATTATTTGATGACTATATTTATTGTTAATTGAACATTTAATGACTATATTGGAACTATGTTATGTACACATTTGTTTGTCATTTTGCCTCTCCTTGGGTGCACACACACACCACCTTACTTTTTCCATTCTAAAATCACTGCAGCTGTATTGCTGAAATATGTAACAGAAATGTCATGAAGTTAACATCAATTTTACATATCTGTACAGAGGTGTTTTATTAATTTTAATGCATATGACAAGATGTAGCTATCATTCGGATGCAACTCTTAGACATGAAATTGGAAAAGCTTTATGCACTGATTGGAAATCTGATCAATGATCAAGTCAATTAACTGCACATTTTTGTTTTGTGTTTGTATTTTTCTGTGTGCAAGAGAGACAGCAGGACTCACACACGCACACACTTTTACTCTCTTTCTCTCTTAAGACTTACTCTACAGATTCATACTGCACATACAGAAAGGAGTCAGGAACGGTGCATGTGTGTATGCGATATTTGTAAGCCATATGTATTTACACTCAGACTTGGATTGGAAAAGTGGGCATACACAGAGGACGGTCGGAGTACTCAGAATCATCAAAGGAGTCTCTAGAAAAGGCACTGCAAATTTATATGCCTCATATGAATTAGTAGCTGTTTGGACGTTCATAAACATCGGTAATGCACTTTGTACACATATCTGATCACCTAACTTACACCCTAAGAGATCTGCCATATATAAGGCAGCGAGTGTGGCAAATGAAGTAATTCGATCCAATTATTTTGGAATTGTGAAGGAAGAGACTCAAGTAAGCACAAAATCATTCTGTGCACTCAAAATATAATATACTTGAACAAAACCCAAACTTCCTAACGCTTAAATGTTAAATATTTTTATTTATATTATACACACGCAGTGTGTGGCGTAGCTAGAGGGGGGCGCTGTTTTTGGGGGCGGCGGGAGCTGTGTCTATCGACTACCACCATCCCCCCGGCCCGAGAACAAGTCGGCCGTCTGTCGAACCCCCCCCCCCCCCCTGCTGTTACCTGCACCCAGGCCGCAAACATAGGGGCCACCCCAGGTGGTAGTACGTCTAGCTAAGCCACTGCACATAGGGTCTGATTCACAAAGGTAAACTTACACTTTTGTGTAAGTTTATGATTGTATTCTATTCACAAAGGTATTTACGAGTAGTATCTTTATGTGTGCGGAGTCTCCATGAATAAAAATACCTATCTTTTTACGTGCAGAGACTCCACTCTCATAAAGATACTACTCATAAATCCCTTTGTGAATAGCATGCAATTGTAAACTTACCCTGAAGTGTAAGTTTACCTTTGTGAATCAGGCCCATAGTCTTCAGAAATTGTCTTAAGTCTCTATTGCATATGAATACCGATCTCATAGACATGTACTTCACAACATTCATACTTCAGGTCTGAGTTGCAATGGAGTGTACATAAAAAGAAAAAGTCGGAAAGCACACAAATGCGCAAGCATAATTTACTCATTATGCATTTACATCTCTCATTACGTAACTTTCTGATAAATGTGCCCAATAATCCTCATTTTGCGGTCAATTGGTTTGCTTTTCCCCTTCAGTACGAGTGTTTTAACTTTTCCTATTGTGCCTTTGAGTTACTGTCATGTTTACAGGAATATAATGGTTCTTGACACAACTCAATTAAATGGACCATCGGAGAGTGTCTTCTTCTTCAGACCTATGTACGATTAGTGCGTAACTTATCACTGTTTTTATGATATAAAAAACCCACAATGTCTTGACACTCAGAAATAAAGGAAACCATTAACCAGTGAAAATATGTCTTGCTAATTCAAGTTAGTGTCCCGTAGGTCCAGAATTGTGCGTGAGATACAGCTGAAAACAAGATTTTGGCCCAGATTTATTAAATCTTTGAGTTGCCACAAAATGATGCAAATCAACGAAAAGACTTGCAAGGGTATTTAAGATCCCTTTTTTTCTTAGCACAAAACACCCTTTTTGTTGCTTTGTGTCACTTTGCGTCAAGGTGGCGTTACTTGGGTGTTACTGGGCCAGATCGGCACATATAACCGCAGGTTTCGAAGGCAAAGCCCAATATACTAAGGTAGCCAGATTGGGCATAGTGTCAAAAACAAAGTCTCCTTGGAGGGGAAATGTGTTTATTGCTGACAAAACGTGCTTTGTTTGTGTGTTGAAGTGTACAGCAATGTGCGGGATCCTTCTGAAATGTGTCTAGGCATAGAAATTTGTACTGGAGGCACGTGCAATACTAATCCTATGTTGGAGAGTGCACACTCGGCACCATGGTGCGAGGCTGTGCATCGCACAAGCCAGCCTGTTTGTGTGCCAGCACAGAAGATGACACCCGCAGCAGGCCAAGCTTTGTGAATATGGCACTGTGCTGTGCTTTCCCTCTTGTGCAACAGAGCAAGTTTCGCTGCTGTGCTGTGTTGCATGAAAATTCAGCAAATCTGGCCCTTTGTCTCCGGTGAGTTGTGCCTGTTTTACTGAAATGAACATAACAAAAGCAGTGTGGACTAGTGGACGATTTCATCCCATGGATATGCTAATGTTGTTGCTGACTTGAAAGGCTTCTCCATACACAGGATGGAATAAATTATTCCATAATTGAACTCCACATAGAAGGGAGCAAATGAAACACGTCACTGACCCTCCATTACTAAAACAGTGTCTGACGCTTACGCAGCAACGTACAGTTAAAAACAAAAGACACTAGCAATAGAGTGCCGTAAAGCATAACATTTCATTACAGGGTGTCATTGCAGGAAATTAGAGAACCCCTCATTTTCAGGATGTATGTGTATGAGTGCTGATATACATCGACCAGCTTAGATTAAGGTTTATGAATTAGTGTTAAGGGTAGTAACCATTAGTGTAGGACTGGGAATAGACCAGAGCACAAACATATAAGTGGCCCCATTTTTTAATTAGTAGCTAAAAACTTGGCACATATGTGCAAATCGGGGCAGTTTTGAACTTGTAAATAAGTATTTTTAAAGATATGGGAGGCTGCATGGATTTGAGCTTGCTGCAGGCAATGTTTGTTTTACTGTCAGGGGAATCAACAGGAAAAACCATCCCAGCAGACTATAAAATCGGCACACAAACAGCCAAAAAAACAGCTCACACACTGACCTGTCAAAGCAGCCCATCAGGCAGTGCCTGATTGCTCTGTAGGCCAGTCCGTCCCTATCGACCAAAAGGCAAAGGGGAAAAAAACATAATATTAGGCAATGCATTTATATATTAGAACTGTACAGAACAATATTGCTTGTGAACGGTAAATTGTACTGTCACCTAAGTTCATGCATCCTTTCTATTTATACTACCATCTATATTTTTTTTACTGAAGCAAATTGTTATGTATATTGTAATTACCAGCCTAATTTAACCCTGTTTTAGATACCCTGCTAGGGCTAACCTTAAACTTAAGACTCCGGTCTAAATTTCGAGCGCCCCTCTCAGAAGCGATAATTACCTGACACAGAGGGTATTCAGAATTTATCGGATGCAATAATTATCACCTTTTCTGACTTTTTAGGGGAATAACAAGATTTTAGTGCTTAGTGCACCAAAACCTTCATGTCCTGGTGACAGTTCGATATTTTACCCTTTGCAGAGTTGACCTGTCAAAATTCAACGAAGAGTGCAAACTTTATTGTACCTGTGAATGACTGTGCACCTCCTATTTATTTATTTATTTATCCATTTGTAGAGCGCATGTTTACACCACCGGTGTGTCCCCGCGCTAAGACATAGACTCTGAGAGGATGTGACTGCTATCTGCATGTCCTACCGAGTAGTACAGGCTATCCGAGATGTTACCCTTATTCAATTTTAGCGAACAGCCAGGTCTTTAGCTGTTTGCGAAATCTGCTTTCGCATGGCTCTGTTCTTAGGGCAATCGGTAGGGTGTTCCATGTTTTTGCTGCAAGGTACCTAAAGGAGCGTGCCCCCATTCTTGCTCTAAATATTCTCGGTACCGTCACCAGTGCCTTTCCCATAGATCTTAAACTCCGTCCTGGGATGTATTGTGTTAGTAGTGGTTGAAGGTACCTTGGGCCGTTCTTTACTAGAATGCGGTGACAATGGCACATTGCCTTAAACACGACTCTTTTTTCCACTGGCAGCCAGTGCAGTACTGTCAGGGCTTTCTTCGTGTTAGCTCTTCTCGGGAGGCTCAGTACCAATCGAGCCGCCGCATTCTGCACTCTCTGTAGTTTGGATAGTCCTTTTTTTGTAGTGCCAAGGTATAGTACATTCCCGTAATCCAATTGGGATGTTATTACCTCATGTACTATGGTTTTCCTGGCATTAGATGGTAAAAGATCAAGGACTTTCCTCAGGATTTTCATGGCCCGTAGCATTTACCCGCTACCTTCCGGATCTGACTGTCAAATGTTAACTCGGAGTCAAACCAGATTCCGAGGTTTTTCCCTTCTGCTTTTGGGGTAGGTAATTGGCCTAATGATTCAGGCCACCATGCGGACGACCATATGGTTGGCGCCTTGCCTACAACCATTACCTCCGTTTTACTCCCATTTAACTTGAGGCAATGGTTCGACATCCAGTCTGCCACCTCTTCTAAACATTTGGAGAAGCGGATTGCTGCCTGATCCTTATCTTGAGATAGCAACACAAATAGCTGCGTGTCATCCGCGTAAGAAATAATCGACACCTTATGTTTCTCCACTTGTTCAGCCAGTGGTCCCACATAAAGGTTGAATAGAGTGGGGCTCAGAATTGAACCCTGTGGAACCCCCTGGGGCAGAGTAAAATTCTCCGATAAGTATGTCTGTTGTGCGACTAGGAAGCTCCGTTCGGAAAGAAACAATGTTATCCAACTGAGAGCGCTTCGCCTAATGCCACAAGTCTCTAGTCTTTGGAGAAGCAGCTTGTGTGATACAGTGTCAAATGCCACACTGAGATCCAGCAGGATCAGTGCGGCCGTTTGCCCTTCGTCTGCATATTTTCTCAGTGTTTCTGTGGCCAGGAGTAGTGCTGACTCCGTGGAATGGGCCATTCTAAATCCTGACTGAGAGGGGTGAAATAGGTCATTCGTATTGATGTGGTCTACCAGTTGTTTATTGGTTATTTTCTCTGCAATCTTGGCCACAAACGGTAATAGTGAGATAGGGTGTAGATTTTCTAATACTGTATGCTCTAATGATTGTTTCTTTTTCAGTGGCCTAACGATAGCTTGTTTCCATTTAGTGGGGACCACACCATTCTGAAAAGAACATGAAATGAGCTCCGAGATATATGGCATAATCGCGTCCGCTCCCTCCATTACTATCTCTGGTCGTGCTGGGTCTAAAGGGGAGCCAGATTTTATTCCTTTTGCTGTGGCTCTGAGTTCTTCCAATTCCTGGATCTTAAATTCATCCAGAGTCCCCCCTGCAACATTTATAATTCCTATCACTGCATTGACAGGTGTTTCAGTGAAGTGCCTTTATTCAAGCCCTCAGGCCATGGACGTGACTTAGATTTGGGGGATGGGAGGATGAATCTCAAAATTCTTAACTAAAAAAGTGGAGGAATGAGATGACCAAGCTTCGGGATGCTATTTTTCCATGAGGGACACGGTCAGTACTGATTTACGTTTAGGGGCCTCTGTCTATAGTGGTGCAGTGGGCCAAAAACAATGGGTTGGAATGCTCCCCTGAGCGATTGCCACTGTTTGCAGGAATTCATTCCATCCTCTTTTGGGTGTTTGTGTGCCAGTAGTATGCCTGGGTTGGTAAAACTGGCACAGATTTCTAAAATGACTACTGCCAATGTTTTGTGAATTTCAAAAAGTAGAATATTTGCACATATTAAAGGCAGTGCTTAATTTGTTAAAGGGAGTGCCATGTCCGAAGCTCTTCTCAGAAGCTGGAGGTCAGTGCAATTAAGCATTGGCATGGTGAATACTAAGGCCGGTAGTCATTAGTCCACTACCAGACACTCCATGGCCCTTTTTTCTCGCTCTTGCAGGTTTCTGCTTTCTGTTTGTGATGGTTTTGCCCTCTTTCGCTTCCTCCATCTTTCCTGTGTGTTTTTCCCTTACTGGCACTCGGTACATACCTGATATAGAAAAATAAGTGCTGGTCCCCAAAAATACTTGCCGTGCCCCTCCACCGGCAACCACCGGCTCAAACTAAGCAGTGATTAAAAGCGCACTTCCGTGGGTGCAGATTTCCTACTTTTTTGGTCAACTGTTCACTATATATATTTAAGAACCCATAAAAAAATGAATGAGTTAAAACCTCATTTCACTGACATAGTAGACCTGTCTCAGGGCCCTAAGACTAAACTACCAAACCAAGAATGCATTTGGGAGTGTCACATGCCAGTCACCGGCGCTGAAGCTACACCCCTGCCCGCCCCACCTGGGTCTGGTAGTTCTCCCTGGGAACTCATGATTAGAGTCATGTATAATATGTGAGACTGGAGTCTGTGCCCCGGGATCACGTAGTACAAATGCATTTTCACTACACACACTATTCCTTGTCTCTGCAACAAGAAGCCTTGATGGTAAAGTTCTCAAATCGGTACAGGTGAGCAGGGCTCCATGCTTCTAGTCCTTGCCTTTTACAAATAATTTTATCAAGTGACTGACTGCCGCATGTACTAAGCCCGAGTCACAGATAGAAGAGGACGAGGAGGCAGATTAATGAGGCGCGCCAGACCCAAGCAAATGGTCTGGCTTTGCTCTGAGAGTCGGTGCATGAGCTAAGCCATGAAAATGTTTGTGTTCACATGTATAGCGTACAACAAACATAATGTAAAAATATGATACAATATTTTCAAAAGTCATTAAAGAGATATTTAACATGCGTAAGTGTTTCACCTTGGTACGTCTGATTATATAATTGCATAGACAGACCTTTATTAAAAGTGTACGTTTTTAGAAACATTCATGGCTCACCACACAGGCCCCACCGACAATGCCATTAGTGAACTGAGAGGCAAGTCAGTAGTCATGCAAACCCCAAACGTGGCCTATTTTCGTATTACAGATGGAATAGCATTATAGTCTATTAAATCACACAAGAGGTGCTTGTATAGTGCACACCAGTGGCAGCTCGCCGAGGGAGTGGTGCAGGTCGGGGGAGGGGTAGGGTGGGGGGGTAGTGAACTCGGACATACGACGGACAGAACTCAGAGGGAGTTCTGTCCGTCGTAAGTCCGAGTCGACTACCCCCCCCACCCTGCCCCACTGCCCGCACCACTCCCTCGGCGAGCCGCCACTGGTGCACACACTGAACTCAAGTATTTAAAAGTGTTCTTATATATGATAATAAAGCAAAAGGAGGCTCTGTGAAATAAAATATTTGCTTAGGATCACACAATTTGGACAAGCAGGGAAGTCAGTATTGATTACAGGTTATCTGATTTCACATTTTGGAATTCCGTCACTAGATAGGTATCTCTGTTTCTCTCCCTGTCCTGTTTACATCAAATGCTACTGTTTTGCCTTTCCTAGCCAACGCGTTCCGTCCCTACAGACATCATCAGGGCTATATATCACGATTCAGTCAGAAGACTCCGTTAATTCCTCTTTTGTGTCTATCAAGGTGCAGCACAATTCACATAAATGTTTCATATCCTGTTCTCATTGATCTTGTGCTGTCATTCCCAACAATGTGTCCATGGAGACCTTCTGACTGCTGCTCATCCAGTATCCATCTAGTCAAATGCATGGAAGTCCATAGGGACGAAACGCGTTGGCTGGGCTGCGTTGACTGCTTTTGATGAAAAGCATTGATTGAATAACATTTTTTGGATCCATGAAGAAACACACGACTCACAAGTGATTATGTTTTGAATGGACTGATGATAATTAAGGAATGAACAGTATTATTCTTTGAATTTTGGAAAGACAAATCAAGGATGGACTTTTACATGTTCCTTTTCTTCTAAAATTGGATTTTTCATGAACATGGCCCTGGGGCAGTGTGACCGCTTAAAGTTGAGCGTGAGAGTATGCTAATGCAATTGTCCTGCTATTACACCAGTGCGCCCTTGTTCTTAGCCCACACTGCCAGTTGCATCATTTTGACCTGTGGTAAGTACCATCATCCCAGGAAGATGTAAATACCTCTTATTTCAACAGGAATATGAGGCATATAACACTCAGAATTGTTTTGAACACACTGATTTCCACATGTTTTGTGGTTTTTTTCAGGGCAGTTTCCCCTGATAAATTTCAGCAAGCGAAAACTGAAAGAGTATCAAAATTATTATACAACTCGTAATTACAGTCCTTGTGCAAACTTCTGTTTGCACAGGGATCAAAATTTAGCCCTTGCATTGAAGGCCTCAATTCCAAATTGGTTAATTTTAAGAAGTAATTAATCCTCAAAAGTTACCTTTTCTTGGTATTTGGATTTGAATTCAAACATCAGGCTTACAAAATCACTTTAGTCTTTAGAAGGAATTGCTGTTTGCATTCTTTCATTATTTTACATGAACTATTTTTTGATTTGTAGTGCACTGTAAAGTGAATCATCGCTAGGAAGATATTTGCGTCACAGCCTGGGTTTAGCATTGCCGGTCTTTGGGCAGTGTTGCTGATATTGGCTGAGAGGGCAGGTTATTAAGGCCAGCCTGAAGCGCGATGAAAGTCAGGTCATCTGCTTATGAGGGTGGGGTGGGTCTACCAGAATCTTGGGGTCTGTAAGAGGAAGCATTTGTGTCCTATAGTGACGTGATTGGATGCCAGTGGCATGGCTCTTTTTAGGGTGGTGTATCTGAAAGGACTTGTAGAAAGATATCGGCTAAACTTCTGGCAGAGACAGGACTAGGCTCTGAAACTTGATGTAGAACCTTCCTGCCAGTTTCTTCAGAAGAGCAAAGAATTCCTGGAGTCTGCTGACCTTGAGGTACATTCATAGAATGAAATGAGAGGTTGCGTCTATTAGGACTGTCAGGAGCAGCATGTATATGTGGTAGAACATTGATGAAAGGGAGCAAAGAGAGGCGTTTTGTCCGGTTTTGCAGGTATGGTGACTGGATCTAAGGTAAAGGTTTTCAGCTTTACTCACAATTCTTTAACGTTGAGATATTAAACCATTCCATTCCAGGCCCTGAGATGCTTTTAGCTTTTGATTCTGATAATGAAAGTGTTGTGCAAGACAGTCCATTGCCACCCACATGTCCAGGAACTTCTGAATTCTGAGATTGTGCTAGTGTCATATGTGACTGTTACGTGAGTGATGTTAGTGCTGGCTTTGAGCTGAAACCTGATTGTTGAATGTTAAGAGTCTGGTGGGTACCCTTGCACAACTAAAGTTATGGCACCATCACCACATATTCCAGGAGGTTTTAAAGCCTGGTTGGCTAAAGATAATCTGATAGTTCACCAGTGCGGTTGGGTTTAGTTAATATTCCTTTCAGTAGAACTGAGTTTTTAAAAGGTTTTTATATGATTCCTGATGTAACTGAAATAATATGATGTTGGCCACATTTTAGGTGAAGGGGTGAACTCAACAAAAACCGTGGAGCATCATTTGGGTGGACCTGAGTGGGAAGGAGTTGGTTATAGTGGCCTTTTGCTTGCTTTCTTGTGATTGCTAAAGATGAAAACTGGGGAGGAGACTGTTTGGAGGATTGATGGTGTGGAACGAACAATAGACAAATAAGTTACAGTTTGGGCTGCAATGTCTTTGCAGATGTCATTTACTTTTATTGTAAAGATCTCTATGAGCTATGTGTGTTTGAATAGTGGCTTTGATACAAGTGGAGCTAAGGGATGACTGTATTGGTGGAAAGAGTACCCTTGGATCGCTCAGGGCATCTGGTGTTTAGTTGTGAGGAAGCCTATCTTGAGAATAAGATTTGCTCTTGCTAAAATGTAGAATAAAAAAAAGAACGAAGCCATAGGTGCCTGAAGGCGTCTTGGCACTAGCATCTGACATAAAACTAACTGGGAAACCTAATGAAAAGGATAACATGAAAAAAGCCAGGTTTTAAGCTGTTTTCTAAATTGTGTTAGGTTGGATTGAGCTCTGAGCTGAAAGGACAAAGAGTTCCACAGTTTAAGGGAATAGTACTTGCTAACATTAGTACTTTCCTTCTCTGTCCATTAACATGTTAGGAAATGAAATGCAACTTTCAGTATGGTCACAGTATTCAGAGTAGACAGAGTAAGATTGCATTATTACTATACCCCACTTGCCCCATGATCTGGCCTGAATTTAAAACTAGGATCCAGTGTTCTGATTGAATGCACTGATTTTTCTGCCACTGATAATCCTCTTTTTATGCAGATATTTTCTGAGCCTCTAACATTCCTTCTGTCGTGCTTCCATATCCACAGCAGACGTAAGAGAAGACATAGCACTGACAGAGCCGACGCCTCCTACGCCGTCACCTGTGACGTTCTCTCCAGCGAAATCTGCCACTTCCGTTGAGGTCTACTCTGCTCCTTCACCACCCAGCAATCAATCCCCCGAGAGTGTCGTTGTACCAACTACAACAGGTAGGGCTCGACCTGCATAATTCGTCCCCTCGCAAGGCATTGCTTTTACCCCGAATAGAAAGAAGGAATTAAATAGAACATGCAAATGCATTTGTTGTTTATTGCCAACCACTGTAGAGTTTCAATTGTAATCCTACCAACATTGTGATTTGTGATGGTGATTTTACTGTTGTGATTTGTGATGGTGATTTTACTGTTAGCCATTTCTTACATTTTTGAACAGTAGATCATTTGCTGTTTCATAGAATGGGCTGCTTTACTGATTTTTTCAGGACGTGGTGCTACTCATTTCTACAGGCAGTTAGAAGAGGATTTGCATTAAAACTTTAATAAACATTTTGGGAGAGTCCTCATATGGTGCTCCCCATGGAAAATGTTTAAAAAGAGAACTCTTTGTGGAAGAAAAATCTATCCTCTCCTCTTAATCGAGCCGCCTTCTGGACCTTTTCTTTATTTTTGTAGTTTCCAGGACGGGAAACTCACCTCTAACGTAGGTGGGAAATTGTGGCTTGATCAGCCCCCTGAGGCCCCCTTATACCATCGTCCCCTTTGCTTAAAGTGATGCTGTGAACAGAATGGCACTTGTTAGCTGAGGGCACCCAGGCACTGCATACCTGCTTGTGCATCACTTTAAGGAACCGGAAGTGGACCTGAGTGGGTCACTTAGTAGTGGGTGGGTGTAGTTTGCTAAGGCCTTTAGAAATTTCTCCTCTGCATACATATAACGGAAAACAGTGCCCTATGCGAGGACACCGTGACAGGGACAAGTGAGAAGAATATTTTATTTTTGGGAGCGCCTTCTAATTGACAAAAAGTGAGTAGGTGGGCAGGCATGGACTAGCGATAATATGGCAGAATAACAGAAGTGTACACTAGGAGGTCCTCACGCAAATGATGATGTCATGGTAACGTTACCCTATCTGCTCGTATACTCTTTTGTTTACACAATGTGGTTGAAATATTTTCAGTCTTACTATTTGCACGACCCCAGTTTAGGCTTTCATGCTGTATGTAGTGTGTGACAGTCAGGTAAAGGTTTTAGGTTTGTTTGTCTTTGTAGATGTCTTCTGTGTAAAGTAATGTTCCAGGATTTGCTGTGCAATGTAGTACAAGGAAACCTGAAGTCATGATGTCAGTATCGACTTTCTTCATCCAATCACCAGTTGAAGAACCCGTAAAAGAGTGAGCACAGTGGGACCTGGAACCCCCTAAAAACAAAATACATTCAACCTCCCCAGGACATGGGGAGCGGCTTCAGAAGTCTTTGTTTATGTTGGGGATGGTGCTAATGACTGTTCATTCCAGGACAGGCTCTAGGCCCGGCCCCCTCTCCATGACTCGCTCACTCTAGTGCCACACCGTGGTTGTTCAGGCAGTGATGGACTCAATGCCCCACCTCCTCTCCATGGCTTTGTCCTCTCCAAGATTCTATCTCCTCTCATTTGGAAATCAATTTTCGAGTTGGCAAGTCTGTCACACTAATGAACCCGCTGTTGTGGCACAGGGGCAGTCCCTATACCAATGCACTCACTGATGTGTCTGGGTTAAGTGCAGTGCTCAAATAAGTTCAGGGGCCCACAGTTTTACCTTGGAGCCTGCTGGCTATGCTCAGTGCCAGGGTTTACAAATACCAAGGCGCCTAGTATTGCTTCCATTTCAGGCCTCTTTCTTCCACCACCCTGCATTTCCTCTTTATTATTTCAAACTTTCAGTCTCTTATTCACCTCCGCTTTTTCCCTTCACTTGTCACTCTTGTCTTTTTCTTTCCCCTTTTTTCTCCATTTTCTGCCTTTCTCTCCTGTCATCCTGACCATGAGTGTCGCTCCTACCATCTGCAGCCACGCCTCAAATTAAGCAGTAGTTATGTGTGAAGCTCTGTCATATCATGCTTCCATTCACCGAAATACTGTGTGGACTCCTCAGATGCCTGAAACATATTCCTTAAAATATAATGAGTTTCAGATATCTTTAATCTATGCCAGCTTGAATTGGGATGCATCAATTTCAGTGTTCCACTTCTGTTCTGTTCCTGGTCATGTCTCCTTGTTACACATTTTTTTATAGAAAGTTGTTCACTCTTTCTTTAAAAGTTAAGTTCAAATTGTATTGTTTTCAGGTACAAAATTGCACAACATTTTATGTAATGTAATTAAAAGCAAAAGAGGGTAACGAAATAGACCTCCTGCTTTGCATGCCCAGTAATATGTAGAGATTTGAAGGTAACTACTATTATAAATCCATATGTAGGACATTGTTGGGTATAGAAAATAAGTATAAGGGCTGAGGCACAGGACATTTCTGGCAAAGGAATAGAAAGGGAAACATTCCACACCTTTGATTCAGGTTACTATCTTTATCTATATTTTATTAACTTTTATCCCTGTATCCCTTGTGTGACCTAACTTTAACGCAGTGATCTGCCTATTACGTCTCTAACTCTTATTTATTCATTCGTTATGCATGTTCATATTTGGGTGATGATCCCTGCATGAGAGTTTTCTCAAAATTGGAAGCAGAGGAAAACCAAAAGGGATAAAGTGAGAGTATATATGCCAAATTAAATAAAATATATTTATGTCCCAAACCCAATCAAATATTAGCACTTATCACATATTTAAAATAAATGTTATCAGTAGATCAGTGCATCACAAAGTAAATATTCCAAATGAACAGGATATATTCAATAGAATAGTAAAAATCTTCCATGGTTTATATTTTTTTATTAATTTAGTTAGTGACAAGTAACATTTCAATCAGAAATGTTTAACATGCTAATGATGATAGTACATAGATTATTGAGGGTGAGGTTGTTAAAATTGTTTGGAGAAGTAACAGTAGACATGTGGTTCAGTTGTGCCAATAGTATGACAATGCTTGGCTAACACAAACATATCGAAGGCAAATACACCCTGTTCACTGTAGCAAAGACATGGCATGTTCATAATTACAGCAGAAAGGGATAATAATCACTCTCGTTTATAGAGTTGCAGTAGACATCCTTTCTCTTTTTGGGAGAGGTGGTTGCATGAATGTCTGGTGGGGCGGATTTTGCGTTGGGAGCCGAGCAGGGAAAATGAACTGAGAGGCAACATAACGTGGTATGGGTGTGACAAAGATATTATGATTGTTGGACCTTAAGTTTTTGGTCTGTACGTAGCGTGATAAAATGCCCGGCAGATTGTTAGAAGCCAGACCATTTACGCTTTGAATACATATGTTAGTATATTTAATATCACCCTATCCTTGGTGGTTAGCTGGTCGGCTTGGTGGAGGTATGCTGAAGGAGAGGTGTGTCTGTGTAAACTGTACAAAGTTCAGGTAACAAAGTTTAAGACCTTGTCTACCAGTGTAAAAGAGTAAGTTAGGAGGTCCACTAGCAGACTATTGCAATAGTTCAGTTTACTGAATACTAATGATTTGATGAGTGATTTGGCTGTGTTGACTGTCAAGTGAACCTAAATGCGGAGATAGTATCACAGTGGGAGGTGTAATAGAGCAAGAAACGGAGAGGGCTGCGTACAGGGCTTTGTTATCCCCACTGAAAGTGGAGTTGGTGTTGATGTCCTGAGGTTCTAAGCGACTGAGAAAGAGTGGCCGGAGAGATATGCCGAAGCCAGTTTTGTGTAAGCCTGTGATGCTTAGTGAGCCTAGGTAAGAGAGTAGGATAGGATGAGCAACAGTGTCAAAGATGGCAGACAGGTCCAAAAGTATGAGGATGGAAGAAAGTTCATTTTGGGGAGCAGTGATGATTTAGTTGAATATTATGATACTGCTGATTCGGTGGAGTGAAGGTCGCAGGAACTTGATCCACGGGGGTTAAATACACTAAGGAATGATTGAGTGTGAAATGATTGAAGACCAGATTGTTTGAGGAAAGGTAGAGAGTGAGACGGTTGATGACCCATTGTTCCAGTGTCTTGGAGAAAAAGGGAGTTGGCATACCTGGTGATAGTTGGAGAGAAATGGTGGATTGGCAGTAAGTTATTTTAGGAGAGGTAGATCCAATGCAAATTGGGGTCCGAGGAGTGAATAGGTCAGATGGTATTCTGGATTGGTTGTGTCTCCGATTATTAGAATATATTCTGTAAAGGATGTTATGACAAGGTGTGAGAGTGTAGTTGAGAAGAGGTGGGATATGGTAGGAGTGAGGGTGTGAGTGCAGCAGTAAGTAATTTGACAGTGGTGATCTTTGTCAAATTTGAGGGAAGGTATGTGAAGTCATTAGCTAATTATCTAGTCCTGATAAGGGTGGGTCATTGATAAGTGAGTGTGGTGAAGAGAGTAGGTTGTTGCTAGTGCATGGAAGCCCTTGTGGGAGAAGTTGAAGTGAGATGATACAGTTTTAAAAGTATGAAGGCTTAGGGTTGTAAAGGGTGGCAGATAGTGTGGTCAAGGCTCGTTTACACTCTTAGAGATGTGAGGTGGTTTTGTTCCTGCTCCAATTACAAAGAAGTGCTCTCATTTTGGTTTTGAGAGTTTAAATGATAGGTGAGATCCAAGGTTGTGAATGTCAGTTAGTGGAGGAGAAAGTGCATAATGGGTAAAGAACCAGTCTTTAAACTCTGGCCACTAGTATTCCGTAGACGTGTAATCAGCATGACCTTGTTTTAATAGTATAAAGCTTAAAATAACCAATCAATCAATCAGGGGGTTTATAAAGTGCGCTACTCACCCGTGAGGGTCTCAAGGCGCTGCCATCTATACACTCCCCCTGAAAAATAAACTCCATGGCTTCAATAAGAAGGAAAAAATTACATCTCACTAACAGTGGTCTACACTGTTTGTCACAGACACAGGGTGCAAGATTAACTCAACAGAAGATTCCCTTTTTTTCTAAAGAAACAAACTTTTGCAAAGTTAACAGTGCCCATCTAATGTTTGCCAACTAGTGTATGATGGGGCAAGGCAATAAAACGTGATCAAGTGAGAAGTGGACTCACTTGCTTGAAAAAGGGCAATTTACACAAGGATTTTCTTTTATTTTTTTGCTTTCAAATATTCTTTAAAGGAAATAATCACAGGCTGATTTAGTCTTAACGTAATTTTCATAGAAACTAGACCTCAATTCCTGCCATACCTTCTTTTGCCAACAATGACAGACTGTCACTTTACAAATCAAAACCTAGATCTGCCAAATTGCTACAAATATACTTCTAAGCGTAACTTGATGCCAGGCCAAGTAGCCTATAACCAATCCATTTTGAATCCTATGATATTAAAACAAGGTGGTATTGGGAAAAGCTGGTGTACAGGCTATTGGCATTGTCCAATTAGCCATTACCCAAGGGCCTGTGGCCAGACTTTGATTGGGTTGTGGGCTGTTTGACAGGGAGTGGGTTATCAGTGGAGAATGGATGAAATGTGTATTAGCCTGCAGACAGTTTTTGCTGATTGATTCGGGCAGGCTCTTGCTTGTAGTAGCTGGTAAATTGTTTGAAGAATGGAAGCAGTTATGGTAGAATGGTATTGATTATTTCTTTCTAAATATCTATAGTATATATATATATATATTTACAAACAATGACTGCTGCACAATTTTAAGTAAGACTACTACATGCTTCATGAGCACCCGAAATAGTACACCTGTAGTACAACTTCAGGTACTCATAAATGCCTTCGTGAATCGGTCCCGCTGTATGCAGCTTCTTGTATTGTTAATTCGTTTTAGAGGTTTCAGTGGTTAATTTAGTTTCTATCCGCATTGCTTATTCAAGACTGTGTTTACCACGAACCTCTGCACAAAGAGCGACGCTTTTTCTAGGCTGTTGAATTTGGAAAAGCGAGTGCCATTTTCCTAGTATGTGTTCCCTTTTGAAGGGCATGAAGTGTTAATTTCCAGTCATCCTTTTGCCTGTGGTTGGAGCGGCCATTGTTAGGCGCTCATTACTATGCACGATGCGGCCTGCGGCATTCTTCCTCATGTCTGACTTCTGGCGCTCTGGGGGCTCTCCGCCGCTCACTGTGTGCTTTTACCTCATTGCAGACATTCCTGGACTTTATTGCACATTTAGGCCATACACTGCATCTGACAGACCATAAAATCGACTTTGTTCAGGTTCTTGTGACGTCGGTATTTGCTTTCTTGATGAAAACTTTTGTCTTGCTTGACAAGATTATGAATTTACCCGCCTTCGCATTCAGGAGTCATTGTCTGTACTTCTGTCGTGTAAGTGACCACAATATTTACAAATTAATCGATTCCAGCTGCACCGCTTATAGAATCCTTCACTTTCGAAGCCCAACAATGGATAGGCAAAAAGAAGACCCTTCACTAAGTATAGTTACATTTCAAAAGTTTTAAACTTTGTGGGTGCTCATTGGGAGGGAAGTGGAAACGTTTTGATGAATGTCTGCGCCTTTACGGCTACCTGTTGTGAAGAAAGGGTGCTCATTGGGCGGGAAGTGGAACCGTTTTGATGAATGTCTGCGCCTTTACGGCTACCTGTTGTGAAGGAAGGGTGCTCATTGGGCGGGAAGTGGAACCGTTTTGTTGAATGTCTGCGCCTTTACGGCTACCTGTTGTGAAGGAAGGGTGCTCATTGGGCGGGAAGTGGAACCGTTTTGATGAATGTCTGCGCCTTTACGGCTACCTGTTGTGAAGGAAGGGTGCTCATTGGGCGGGAAGTGGAACCGTTTTGATGAATGTCTGCGCCTTTACGGCTACCTGTTGTGAAGGAAGGGTGCTCATTGGGCGGGATGTGGAATCGTTTTGATAAATGTCTGGGCCCTTATGGCTACCTGTTGTGAAGGAAGGGTGCTCATTTTTTTCACTCCAACTTTATCAAGTTTAAAACAATTAAAAAAAATACGAGCATTATATATAAATGGAGAATAAGCCCCAGGCTCCAAAGCACTGTCTGAGCGGCAAACCAGGCCTCTCAGACCATCAAGACACTGCTATGAAGTTGGTGACAGCAGCGTCGTGATTGGCTTAGTGGAGTCTGGGAGCCTGTGTGCAACCGAGAGTCAGGAACAGAGGGAGGACGGAGGAGAGATGACGGCCGGCAGGTAAGCCTTCTTTTGGTTTTTTTCTACCCCCGCACCCCTTCCCCACCAGTACTGTTCCCTAGCAGCCACCACTGCATTCATAGGCCTTGATTACGAGTGCCTCAGAGAAGTAAGTGCACATGCAGATTGTGGTGCTTTCCACACCAACATCCACACAGCTTGGTATTTACTGGTCTTTTTCTCAGTGTTAAATTTCGACAAGCTTGAGGGGGAGGAGAAGGGGGCTGGAGGCGGATCCAAAGTTCCCATCACATTGAGTAATTACCAGGTGCAAGAAACCGCACCACTCGTAAATGTGATCGTAACTTAACAAGGACGGACGCACTCAAATGTGCTGATTATTGTCCTGTAGTAATTTGTCAACACCAGGACACATTCAGCAGCTCCCACAAAATGTGTGCTTTGCATTTAGAGCAGCAACCTGCAAGGGTTGTACTACTGAATATCGACCCCAGAATGTCATGGTACAAAAATATTGAGGACAGAATATCATGGGAAAGGTAAGTGTATATAGGGAAATATAGAATTATTATTCCTAACTCCACATCCATGCACCTTGAAGATATATACATCACCAAGGTACATATATATATAGGGTTAGGTATAGAAAATCTAGATTTAACTGTTGATATTGTATTTACAATATTTTGTCCTCGATATTGTGGTGTCGATATTCAGGATGAACACCCCTGCCTACAGGGACTAAGGGAGCTGCCTATACTAGCTGGAAGACAGCTGGACCATAACTTGTTGATGCCAATGCCACTGAGAAACTAAAGTCACTAAGTGTTGTCACTTCACAGGTGTTTTAGACATAAACGATGATTTGGAAGCATGTTACTTTCGAAGCTCTGTATATAAGAGCTCTATAAAAAATGTCAGCTGTATATATCTGAATATATCTATACTCATTACACAAATAGCCATTTATATACCACTTCCTAATACCCAAACCAACCTCTTAGCAGCCTCATAATAAACACAATTTGAGACAAACCAGTAAGGTTCTAGAGTTATCACTTGCAGTTTGAATTCAACTCCTTGATGCTGGCTTGTACTCACTAAGTTATATTGCAGTGACTGTAACTTGTGCCTCACAGGTAACACAAGGATCTCTGCAACATAAGCAGTAACCCGCTGAACTTTCTTCATAAAATACAAGCCAGTGATGTGGATGTTACATGCTGTGCTGTGTAGCAGGCACATTAATCCTCCATGCTACTTTATAAAAAAATCAGACCTTTTGCCAGGCTGCACACAGATCTCTCAAGCAAATGCATTAACCACCATAGATATCTTTCAGATATTATACACATGCGTCTCTTTCATGTACCTTAACCCCATAAGATAAAACGCAGACAGTTTTTGACCAATGAGGTAAACCAGGCCAGACTTACTAGCACATCTGTCCTGGGTTCCAGTTTCTTTGGGGCAGAGTTTTTTTTTTTTTTTTTTTTAAATGTGTAAGTCGTCTGTCACCCGCCATTCTTCATGACTCCACCAATTACCGCGGCCACCCTTTTATAAGATCCTGGAGAATTTTTTTTCCATTTCCAGGTCTGGAAGCCATAGTGGGAAAAGTAAAACTGTAAGTATTAGAACACAGCTGTCCATTAGCCACATGTGTTAAGAGTTGCTTTCGACTAATCCTAGCTTTTAAACCAAGGACGTCAAGTTTCCTGGGACGTGGAGACCTACACTTACCATGAGCAAAGAGACACTACAAGCCCCAGCATGCTCAGTGCTGAAAAAGCAGGACTGGCTGTGTCACACTGATGAGGAGGGTCCAGTTGGCAGCCATGATTAGACAATGTGAAATGATGGGGTCGTCCATTTCAGTGGACCGTATTATGTGTCTCTTTCATTTTCCGTTTTTTGCCACATTGTGACTTGTCAGCCTCGGTTAGCGCGGGTTGTTTCATCTTGACGTCGCTGCTGATCTCTTATTAGCACGCATGAACAAAAGCAGTTACTCGTCCCTAATTCAGGTAAATTCAACTTTAAGTGGATGCAACAAGCAATACTCGCAGTGGTTCCTGAACCTGGCCCCCAATTAGCATGCAGTTTTCCTGTTAAATTGCAGGCCCTGCTAAACGATTGTTATTGTTCAGTCTGTTCGACGTTACAAAAGATGGATTAATCAATGGCTCCGTGCAAGGGTATATGGTTCTTTCTGTTGTGGCATATGATTACCCATTTCTATCTAATTGGAAACCGAAGGGTTCGATTGATTTACACGGACTCTAAATTGCAAACACTTGCTAATAAAGAACGAATAGCTTCTCTTTAGTGCCTGTTATTCACGAGTGTAATTTAGGGACAGGGCTTTTGTTTACATGTGCGAGGCCATTTTACCACACGCTGCAGTCTGCTGGGTGGGTTTACTGCGGACGGCAGCCTGCGGCGAGAGATCGCCTACCATTACACAGTCAAAGCGGAGGCAGCAGGGCCAGTTTGACCACCCCGCTGCGCCTTCTGCACGGCTCGAGCTCTACTCATAGTCCTCTTCCCATACCACCCGGCTGGGTGGCTGGGCTGCCTTTCTCAATTGCAACCTTCAAATAATAGTATTCCCCTGGGGGCAAAAAGCCCCTATCTCATTCAAGGTTGGAGGTTGGGCAGCTAAAGCCGTTACTCAATTCCAAAGCTGTTTTCCCACCGTGACATCATGAACTGTGAGGGATATCAGACTTGCAGGGTCATGCCCAGGGTACCAGATGTCTAAGTATCACGGGGGATACAAAAAATCCAGGACTTCCCTTTTTACAAAATGTTTAATTGGTCGGACAACAACACCCATGATGCAAAGGCGTTTTTTTAGGAAAGCCCAGAACATAGAAGATTGACTTCTTGTGCCAAGCACAAGTAGGCTGTTCCAACTTCACTTTTCCCTGGGAAATGGGCTTCCCATTATTTCTTTTGTTTATGCATTTTCTACCCTGTGTGTGTACTTTAGTGTAGATTCTCTACCAGCCACCACAGACTGGCACAGACAGTAATAAAGACAGGAGTGTAGTGTTTACATTGCACTGTGCCCTGTTTTCATTTCTTCATGTATAACTATCTCTGAGAGAAGAGTGAATTGAAGTGTGCCCCAAACAGCACAACAATAAAAAATGAATGACCTCGAGGACAAAAGTTGCAAAGCGTCTCAGGTCAGTCTAATTTTTTCAGCCTCATGTGTTTTTTTTCGCTAAGAGCATGTGTGAATTTCACTGAAGAGAGGCACACTGTAAAGATTAATAGAAATGGTTTATTGTATGCAGGACAAGTTGTCACAGCAAAGTGGGCCAGGCTCAAAAGATAAGCAACCTGGAACTCTCACAGTACACATCCAACAATTCCTCTATGGATTGTGCAGTAGCCAGTCTCGGCCCAGATGAATACCAATCCACAAAAACCATGCACATCCTCCCCTCATACAAGCAATGAATAAGAATTATAACAACATGACAATGAAAAAACAACAGTCGCAATAGGCATAGAGGGAAAGCCTTAGAACCAGGAGGAAATAATGGGGTGGAAAAGAGTACTCAATTTCATAGGGAATAACAAGGTGGAGCAGAGTACTCAACGTCTGAGTTTTAATGGTGTTATTTTGACTCTTGCTCTCCACTATAGAGGCCTTGTAGAATTGTGGTCACTAGTGCTTCGAATCTTCCCTCTGCCAACATCCATAGCAGTACCCACATTATCCTCCCCCACAAATACTGCTTGAATTCTTCATCTCCAGCACACAAGCCACAATCTCCTTTTCTACAATGGAATTCCTCCTTTCTACCG
Organism: Calotriton arnoldi; assembly: GCA_963921515.1. Taxonomy (NCBI): domain Eukaryota; kingdom Metazoa; phylum Chordata; class Amphibia; order Caudata; family Salamandridae; genus Calotriton; species Calotriton arnoldi. The sequence goes on from CAWUFW010002160.1 coordinate 1,075,754, forward strand.
CCTTCGATTTCCTATACGCAAACCTACTGTCACCTCATCTTCACCCTCCATCTGAGAAAGCATTGCCACTAAGCTGTAAGCACTGACATCAACTGTCACAAAAGGCATACGCCCCTTCACATACTGTTATACAGCTGGAGCATAAGAAATCCTTTTTTGATTAGATCAAAGTTGCTCCTACATTGTTTAGACCACAATAAATCATTCCCCTTTTAGGGCAGGACCCCAAAACATTCAATAACATTGTTTCAGTCCTCCGGGAACTTTGAATAAAACTTTCAAAGTCCTAATAGTGAATGTAGCTGGTCTTCGTCCATGGATGGAGGAGTATTGAAAATGCTGCTAACTAAACCAGGTTTTGGCCTTCCACCTTTACTTATGACTTTGTGTGCCAGATATTCCACCTCATTATATTTAAAGATACACTTATTTTTCCTCAGTGTCATGCTCAGCGGCATTAAAGTTGAGAATATTGTCCTGGAAAGCTCTACAAAAGTTAAACCTTTAAACAATTTGGTAATGATTTTCTGACAGACAGAGGCGGCAGAAGCCAAACCAAATGGCATACAACAGAACTGGAACCAGGGCCGGACTGGCTACCGGGCGTTTTGGTATGCTGCCGAGCTGGGGGCTGATGTCACTGCGGTGGGGGCTAATTTCGTTGATGGAGACCTGCGTGTGCTACGAAATAAACAAAGCAAAACGAATTTCATTCAGCACACGCAGGTCCCCATCAACGAAATCAGCCCCCAGCTCGGCAGCATGCCAAAACGCCCGGTAGCCAGTCCGGCCCTGACTGGAACGCACCATCAGGTGTTACAAATGCTGTGATGTGTCGTGAATCAACATCTAGTTCCACCTCATGGTAAGCTATTCGAAGGTCCAACTTTGTAAACCATTTAGCTCTGCTCAAGTGATGATCAGAACTTCAATGCATGGAAGAGGAAAGTTCTCTTCCAGGGGATACTCATCAATAGTCATAAGCACTGAATTATCCCCGCCCATCTGCGGGATCCCGGAGCATATAGAAATATACATATATATATATGAGTATGTTGGGGGATCACAAGTGCATAGCACTTCCGCGACATACATGTATACATGTATATAAATACATAAATATGCAGCCTAACAAATTCCAATAAGGCAAAATGCCAAAATTACAAAGGTTTTCCCTGTACAGACAATCTCCTATATACACTCTGTAATAGAGAACATACACTGTAATAGTGTTATGCAAGAAAAACCTTTATTTTCAGAGAAGAAAACATGTAATAGCAGGCAGTTGGCCCATAGGCTGCATAGCTGAATAAATATCACCGTACAGTAAAACACTGGCACCTTGCCTTTAAGGCTTCCAAGAACTTGGACACTTTGCCTTTAAGGCCTCCAGGAGACCCTCTGCTCCCATCATGCACCACAGGTGACAGTTAGGTCAGTTCTTTTTTCCGGCTCCTTCTATGAGGATCCTGGAGCTTGAGCTCGACAGTTTTTCTGACTTTTCTGTCAGGAATTGTTTTCTTCTTTGGTTTTTTGCAATTTTTCTGTGCTGGCAGTGTTTTATTATCATTCTCTGACAAAATTTCAAACTTTTTCTGTCAGAATGCCAGCTCTTTTTCGCAAATGTCCATCCTGTGGAAAGAAGATGGCCATCTCTGATCCACACTCTGTGTGTATCGCCTGTCTTCCTTCCAGTCACAAGCCTGACACTTGTTACCATTGTAGTAAGTTTTCTACGAGGACTCTTCGCGACAGGGAGAGGATTCGCCTTCAGGCTGTGATCGAGAGAGGAAAAACCCGGCTGGGAAGTGGCCTTGCGTGTCAAGAGCCCTCCTCTCTTCAAGAACATCGACGCCAGCATCATTCTGCCTCTTCAACATCGAGGAAACGGCAGATTCCGGACTGTTCGCCGTCGACGTCGTTGCCGCCGTCGAAGAAGCGACCGACACAATCTCCGACGTCGAGACGGCGTGAGTCTCCGTCGTCGAGAAAGGTATTGACGTCGAAGCATGCTACCTCGGGCTCGAGGTATAGTCATGGCAAAGACCGATCGACGTCAAAACCTCCATCGACGTCGAGACATCCGTCGACGTCAAGGCACTCTCCGTCACCTCCCCGTAGGTCGACGTCGAGAAGTTTGCCGACGGCAAGGGTGCCGCGAGACCAGTCGGCGTCGAAGACGTCGAGGCTATTGACGTCGAGGAGGCGAGTGCGTTCGACGTCGAAGTCCCTGAGTAGACGGTCGACGTCGAGGACACCTTTGAGGGAGGTGAGGTCGCCGTCGAGGGCAGCGAAGTCCTTAACTCCTCCTAGCCATCATCCCACGTCAAGGGAGAAGTCGACGTCGAGGGAAAAACAAAGGTCGACGTCGAGGCGCTCGACGTCGAGAGCTAAAGAGCCTGCTGTTGCCTCGGATGAGGTTAGAGCTGCATCTCTATCGTCAAAATCTGGATCTTCTCCAGGACTGCATATTGTCCAGATCTCCCCGGAAGGCTCTCCGGTGGTTGGTGAAGATGCACGGCGCAGGAAGCCTAGGGCCCTCAGTAGCCCGGGGTCTGATTTTTCCCGTACCTATTCTCCTTCACGCTTGTCCAGGGATTCTCCATCCCCTAAAACGCCTAGAAGATCAAGATCACCGACTGTGGTTTCTTCCAGAAGGAGGACTCCAAGCAGATCACGATCTTCACATGCTCTCCATGCTAGATCAAGGGACAGATCTCGCTCTTATCATTCTTCTCCGAAGAGAAGGCGGCATAGGTCTCCCACCCGGTCTTCTTCCACCAGGTCCTCTATCAGAGACTATTCTCCAACTTTGACAGCTACACCTCCGTCAAGAGTTTCTCCAATCGATGACCTCAGCACTTTTAGTGAAGTTCTCTGTAGAGGAGCGAATAAGCTGAACATTTCTATGTATGTCCCGACTGTTACCTCCTCAGTGATTTTTGAGACTCTTCATCATCGCTCCTCGACTCGGCCTTTGCTTCCTCTTGTCCCAGGCCTTCTCAAACCTGCTATGCAAACTTTTTTGACACCGGCAACGGTGGGAGCTGTTCCTTCCCGAATAGCCAAAAAGTACAAGGCTCCGGACCAAGATCCGTTGTTCCTTAGATCGGATCCTCCTCCGGATTCCATCATTGTGGCGGCGGCTAGAAAGACGCACTCAGCTATGTCTTCCTCCTCAGCGCCTCCGGATAAGGATAGTAAACTGATGGATTCTTTAGGTAGAAGGATGTGCAACACTTCAGCTTCTATCATGAAGGTCTCCAGTTCCTCCGCTCTGCTGGGGAGGTATGATAGATCCTTGTGGGATTCACTGGGACGTTTTGCAGACAAACTCCCAAAAGAGGACCAGCAAGACTTTAGAGAAATTCTACAAGAGGGAGGTCTAGTGGCTAATCAGGTGATTAGTGCTTCCGCTGACTCATCTGATCTGGCTGCCCACGGATACTCCCATGGTATCTGTTCGAGGCGTTCTGCTTGGTTACGCTTGACTGGCCTCAAACCCGACGTCCAGCGGAAGATAACCAACCTGCCTTTCAACGGTTCTTCTCTCTTCGGGCCGCATGCGGACGAAGAAATGGCGAAGATGAAAGCAGAGCTGGACACGGTGAAAGCTGTGGGTCTCGAAAAACGGAACGAATTCCGTAGGCGCTCCCGTCCCTATGATAAACGCCCGTTCCAACAGAGGGTTCAAACCCCTCAATGGTCGGCTCAGGGTCAGCAGCAGCAGAGGTCTCACTTCCACCAACGGAGACCAGGAAGAGGAAGAGGGACCAATAGACAGCAGGCCTCTACCTCAAAGCAACCATCAAAACAATGAGGGAGTGCTTCCTCTAAACACGTGTGCCACTCCGGTAGGAGGAAGTATCGCATTACATCTGGAGGAGTGGAGAAACATAACCATCGACAAATGGGTGTTGAACATTGTTCAAGATGGATACTTGCTACGGTTCAAGATCCCACCTCCTTCGGTTCCTCCAGAAGGACGAGTCCGCTTGTGTCATCACATTTTACACGAGGAGGTAAACGGTCTTCTACAGAAAAAAGCCATAGAATACGTCCCTGTTCATCAGAGGCGCCAGGGAATATACTCTCGATATTTCCTGGTCAGAAAAAAAGGTCCGACAGTAGAATTCAGACCAATTCTGGACTTGTGCATCTTGAACAAATACATCCGCAAAGAGAAATTTCGAATGCTTGCCCTTCACCAGATCTTTCCCCATCTACATCAAGGAGACTGGATGTGCTCCATAGATCTGCAGGACGCTTATTTCCACATTCCAGTGTCCAGAAAACATCGAAAATTTCTCAGTTTTCAGGTTGCTCTACGTCACTTCCAGTTCCGAGTCCTACCTTTCGGACTGAAGTCAGCCCCACGGACTTTTTCAAAGTGCATGGCAGTGGTGGCAGCTTTTCTCCGCAGACACAAAATATTTGTTTACCCGTATCTGGACGACTGGCTTCTGAAGAGTGCAACTCCTTCCCTGCTTCAGTCTCATCTCTCCTACAGTCTCCAGTTAATGAACAAGTTGGGTCTACGAGTCAATTTCAAAAAATCGATTCTCAATCCGACCCAGAACATTCACTACCTAGGGTCGTCGCTGGACACCGCGGAAGCAAGCGTGTGTCCTTCGGCGGAGAGGTTTTCATCAATCAGGATCAAATGAAGAGAACTCCTGCGGATTCGCCACCCAACAGTCCGACAAGTGTCCTCTCTCCTGGGGTCGATGGCTTCCTGCATCTTCATAGTTCCCAATGCCAGATTGCACATGTGTCCCCTGCAGCAAGCTCTGGAGGACCAGTGGGTGCAAGCATCGGTCAGCTGGGAGGATCGGATCAATCTGCCCCAGTCTGCCAGGGACTCCATCGTGTGGTGGACAAGGCGATCACATCTAATGAAAGGTGTTCCCTTCCATCAAGAGACTCCGACTCAAACTATAGTGACAGACGCCTCCCTGCAAGGTTGGGGCTCTCATATGAATCACCTTCAAGTGCAAGGGCTATGGTCGGACAAAGAAAAGGGATACCATATCAATTTTCTGGAGTTGAGGGCTGTCCAACTAGCCCTAAAATCCTTCTTTCCTTCTCTTCAGTCCAACTCCCTCTTGATTCAGACAGACAACACCACGACGATGTTTTATCTGAACAAGCAGGGAGGCACCAGGTCCAGAATTCTGTCTCAGGAGGCACAAGCCATTTGGAAGTGGCTTCTGGCACGGCATCTCACCATCACGGCTGTCCATGTGCCGGGCGTCCTAAATGTACAGGCGGACTTCCTAAGCAGAGAGTTCGTAGAAGCGCACGACTGGGTGCTAAACACCGAAGTGGCTCAGGATATCTTTCAAAGATGGGGTGTGCCGGACATAGACTTGTTCGCAGATCCAGGTATCACCAACCAGGTTCAAGCGGGAATGCTCTGTTGATAAAATGGTCTCAGAGCTTACTCTACGCTTTTCCTCCACTGCCTCTCATTCCAGCAGTGATCACGAAGTTCTACAAGTCCAACTCCAGGATGATTCTGATTGCTCCGGAGTGGCCACGCCAGTGGTGGTATCCGGATCTTCTACAACTTTCCGAAGTTCCGCAACAGAGATTGCCTTGTCGTCCGGACCTACTATCCAAGAGCCAGGGGAGAGTGTTTCACCCCAACCTTCCTTCCCTCAGGCTGACAGCATGGCTCCTGAAGTCTTGCAGTATGGTCACTTAGACTTGCCAGCGGACTGTATGAACATACTTAAGGAAGCGAAAAGACCTTCTACCAGGGTTTCCTACGCTTTCAAGTGGAAACGTTTTTACTTATGGTGTTTGAATAATGGTCATGACCCAGTTAGAGGACAGGAACAGGTCATTTTGCCGTATCTCTTACACCTGGCTAAGTCGGGCCTGCAGTTTACATCTATCAAGGTACACTTAGCAGCAATAACGGCATATAGAAAATCACCTTCACAGGTTTCTTTTTCAAAATGCCAGTGGTGAAAGATTTTCTTGAAGGGTTAAAAAGGTATACCCACCAGTACGAGCCCCTTCTCCTCCTTGGGAGCTCAATGTGGTCCTTACCAAACTGATGGGCGCACCTTTTGAACCAATACACAAGTCCTCCTTGCAGCACTTGTCTTGGAAAGTGGCTTTTTTGGTTGCTATCACGTCGGCTCGTAGAGTCAGCGAGATACAAGCATTATGTTGTAAGGAACCCTACACTGTTTTTCACTCAAATAGGGTAGTTCTCAGAACTCATCCAAGTTTTCTGCCAAAAGTGGTTTCAGATTTCCACATTAATCAGGTTATCACTTTGCCTACCTTCTTCTCTAATCCTTCTACACCTCCTGAAAGGGCCTTACACTCGTTAGACCTTAAGAGGGTGTTGAAGTTTTATCTGGATAAGACCAAGGTAATAAGAAAGACGGACCGCTTGTTTGTCAACTACGGCCCCATTAATACAGGATTGGCATCCTCTAAAAGGTCTATTTCAAGATGGATAGTCTCCTGCATATCTCTAGCCTATCAATTAGCTAATAAGTCTCTTCAGGGAAGGCCTAAAGCGCATTCAACCAGAGGAAAGGCCTCTACTACGGCCCTCCTCAGGAACGTCCCTATAGCAGAAATCTGCAAAGCAGCTACATGGCGGTCTGTTCATACTTTCTCTCGCCATTACTGTTTAGATTCAGATGCTCAGGAGGATGCCCAAGTGGAACACGCCTCACTGAGGAATTTATTTGCTTAATGTCATGTTAAGATGATCTGTTTTTTAATACTATTTGCTCGTCCGCGAGGTAGTGGGTATGGGCTTGCTACTCTATTCAGTGCTTATGACTATTGATGAGTATCCCCTGGAAGAGAAGGATTAGTTACTTACCTGTAATCCTAGTTCTCTTCCAGGGGTATACTCATCAAAGTCATAAGCAACCCTCCCGCCTCCCCGGACGAGCATTTTTAGTAATTGTTACAAGTTAGTACACCGTGCAAAAAGAACTGACCTAACTGTCACCTGTGGTGCATGATGGGAGCAGAGGGTCTCCTGGAGGCCTTAAAGGCAAAGTGTCCAAGTTCTTGGAAGCCTTAAAGGCAAGGTGCCAGTGTTTTACTGTATGGTGATATTTATTCAGCTATGCAGCCTATGGGCCAACTGCCTGCTATTACATGTTTTCTTCTCTGAAAATAAAGGTTTTTCTTGCATAACACTATTACAGTGTATGTTCTCTATTACAGAGTGTATATAGGAGATTGTCTGTACAGGGAAAACCTTTGTAATTTTGGCATTTTGCCTTATTGGAATTTGTTAGGCTGCATATTTATGTATTTATATACATGTATATATGTATGTCGCGGAAGTGCTATGCACTTGTGATCCCCCAACATACTCATATATATATATGTATATTTCTATATGCTCCGGGATCCCGCAGATGGGCGGGGATAATTCAGTGCTTATGACTTTGATGAGTATACCCCTGGAAGAGAACTAGGATTACAGGTAAGTAACTAATCCTTCTCTACCCATATGGCGTTGTTTAAGCATCTGATGTCAATGCAAAGACGTAATTCGTCTGGCTTCTTTTTCACAAGAATGATGGGAGAAGGCCACAAAGTGGCCTTCAATAGCTCAATTATGTTCTGTAATGATTTTGAGAACTCACCATGTACGCTATGAGGAACATTTCACACTATTTGCTTAGCAAGCAAAAATCCTTCTTCAATTCAATGGTGTGTTTACCATCCTTAATCAATTTTATTTTCTCATGAAACACCTGAGCAAACTTCATGACCCAAGGATTGTCTGTATCAGTGTCATGCTTACCCATCAAAGAAGCAGGAATATTTTGCATAGGCCTAATGACCAAAATCAGCTTGGTGTCCACATCAGCTTGGTGTTCTTTTTGTGACAAACACTTTTACTTTAATCTTTTTATCTCGAAACATAATATCTGCCCAAAAATATCGAAGATTGATCTTACTTCCTGCAAATGCCATTGTGCTGATATCTGCTGGTAATAAGTAATCACAATAAACATTTTGCTTGTCCACAGAAATTATAGTAACTGTATCACCAGAGTCCAATAATAGCTCAATATTTGCATCATCAATTTTCACAGATATGCAAGGTTCCTCACACAATCTTAATATTTTTGTGTGAATCCCACTTTACAGTTGACTAACAAAATTAGCTTGTTTAACTTTTCCTCAGCTTCTTCAATGTGAGGATCATGGGTTGCATTTAACTCCTCTGAATACTTTCCCAAAATGGCCAACCTTGTTACATCTTCAACGTTCCTGACACAAAGTAAGACAGCTTTTAGAACCCGGTGCATCAAATTATGAACCACATCTCTTAAGACATGACCTTGGGAACTGCCTGTTTTATGACGTAACCTTGTCATTTCCACACACATTTCTTGTAACTTTTTTCAGTGTGTATTATTGACATCTTAGTCACATCTATACTGGTTCATGGATATTCAAGTTGTTTAACATCTTCTCAATCCTTTTAGCAATAGCTAGTGCTTTGTTCAAAGTAGGATTCTTACAAGTCAATAGGCGTGTTGGACATTCTTAAATTACATCTAGCTACCAGCTGTTCATGCAGGAGTTGAGATGTGAAACCTTCAAATTCACAATCAACAGCCAGTGATATAAGCATCAACTGATTCATTAGAGGCTTCAGCCCTAGTTAAAAAAAAAAACCAACTTGTGGTGATAGACCAAAATTTGTTATTTCCTTCAAATATAATTTGAGCTGGATCTAAAACACATCTAAGTCTTTGCATTGCTAAGGTGTGACATCTTGACCCTCAAATCCTAAATAATAATATAAAAGGTTCCTTTTTCTATCAGGTCTGTTTCCATGACCATTTATGATTAAAGGATTTGATCCAAAAACGCCACTTTAGTGGAGGTTCGCCAGTATCTTGGAGGGAGGGAGAAGTAGGTGTCACCGACTGCATGATACAATTACAACATCCAACAAAAACAAAAAGTAGTAAAATGTAGAAGCAGTTTGAATCCACTTGTGGGTGAAGGTCACTGCAGGATGTGTGTGCAAAAATCACAAATTGAAGTGAAGAGTGGCAATTAAATAAATTATTTGACAAAGGCATGCAAAATGCTGTAATATATGATGACCTGAAACAGCGCGCAAGTCGCTATGGAAATTTCAGATCAGCACACAATATGTAGACTTGTGATGACCATCCATGATTGAAGACACAGTACTTGAAAACTCTAATTTAAACACTAGGATGATGATAAGTACCATGCAATGCCAGTAAGTGACATAGGACACGCAGGAAGTTAGGCTACACACAGTAGCTAAATGCTTCCGGAATATATGTCTCAATTACATTATCCTATGAACTAGAGAACTAGAGAAGTGCTGGTTTCTGAAAAAGTCCATACGCTGAAGATGAAGACATTAGAAGAGGCTGACACACTGAAGAAAGTCAGCACAGACTTAAGAAACAGTGCAAGCAACCTTGAGGGATCCCATGAGAAGCACGCCCTAGCAGGAAGTAATTCTATGTCAAATTCTCCTGACCAGGACACGACACTCAGAATGAGCGAGTAAGGCCAGGCTACAATGCTGTAAAAGCGTGAGCGAGGCAAGGCACAATCATGAGAAGTGCGGAACGTTGTCTTGCAGAAGATGGAAATGGAAGTGGCCAATACTGGACACGATAAACGGAAAAAAGCGCAATAAAAAGAGGAAAGGCTGGAAATGCAAGCACATAAGCCCCTTTGACCCCAAGGTATAGCCGAACAGCGAGAAACATAAGCAGTTAGAATATGTATACCTGAAGAGACAAAACAGTCCAATAAGATTCCAGAGGGTTCTTGGTAGGATGAACGTCCACTTATCACCAACATTGTGAAGTTCAATGAAGAGAGGAACACTGCAGAGATTAACAGGAATGGTTAATTGTAGACAGAAACAGGTCTTACATCAAACGGCACCCAAGCTCAACTGAGAAGCAACCTGGAACTCTCACATTACGCGTCCAATCAAATCCATAATATAATATGCAATAGCCAATCCCAGCCCAGATTAATGCTCATCAGCAGAACTCCACAATATGCTGCTTCTTTGCAGGCCCGTATACAAAATAGAACAAGCAATGGGTTTGACCTTGGCAAACTGGTGCGATGGCTACATTTTTGTGATTTTTTTTTTGTTGGAACCATATACCAAGCAAAGGTTTTTAAAACAGCACAAAAGAGAAAATATGCTGTAGTCTGATTATGGCAGTCATTTGCTTTCAATAAAAATGTTAAATTGAAAAAGATAATATCTGATATAATATTACTAGAATAGTAGAGGTGCTCTCTAGCAAGCAGTTGTACTTAGAATAGGTTTAGAAACCCTCTGTTTTAAAGTATCTCACAGGAAAACTTTTTTTTTTATTGGTGTAAAGAAAAGATGCTATTGTATGTGAATTACTATAACCTGAAGAAATAGTTTAAAGAATGAAAAGGGAAAAGCGTTGCCAAAGTAAGGTATTGGCCCACCAGACCTGACATTGCAATGGACTTTTATTAGGCGGATGTGTATGTGTGATCAGACAAAAAGCTGTCACTCCCAGTGCAAGACAGCCAGTGGCTGAATTGGCCTGACCCATTTACATGTGCGCTCTGCTGTGGTGGGCAGAAGCAAAATGTGAATAAAAGTCCAACAGGCCAGTGGATTAAGAGAGCTTGCCCAAAACCCCTCCATGTATGTAAATATGCATGTATTTTTATTTATGAACTTCTTGATTACATAAGGCTGGTGTGACCGCTAAAGCTGTCTTTAGGCCACAATTGAAAACCGTAAGCTTTAAGTCTCAGAAAGCAAAGTCTTTTTGGCTAGTACAAAGAGCCGTGGATGGCTAGAAGTTTAACAATTGGCAATATTGTGGGTGCTACATTCAGTGCCGCTATGACTAGCAGAAGAGCTCTGGGGGGTTCTTGTGATGGTTTAACACTTAGAGGGCCAGCTTGCTGGAATGGGGCCTAGGTGAGTTACAGAGGCATAACTGCATTGACTGGAATCCTCCTCGTGCCTCTTTCTTCTGCCACCCTATACTTCCTGTCTTTTTATCCCACTCTTGCAGGTTGTTTTTCATGTCTTCTTTACCACGGTTTCCCTCTGATTCTCTTCCTCCTGCTTTCTCTATTTTCTACTTTTCTCTCATTTTCTCTGGTTCAGGGTCCAGAGATCGAAATTATATCCTACTCCCCAAAAAGGAGAACTGGTGCTCACCAGGTGCATCCACTGGTTCAAATTAAGCACCGGTGCTGCAGGTTGTAATTCCATAGTTACAGTGGAAAAACTACAGTCAGTACTTGATAAGCGCTGTCCAGATCATTTTGCAGCTCTGAGCCCACTTTATACGCATAAATAGTAAACATGACTATTGTCTTGGCTGTTGCATTAGAACAATATTGAAATTATTCATATAGCACAGAAAATATTGTGTTAGATTTGACATCTTTTTAATGTATTTAAACTGCCAAAGAACGTGAAATAGGAGAAAAAATAACTTCAGCTTTCATTGACTGTGTATTTCCCTTCCTTGCAGGTGCTTTGCAGTCTTACACATGGTCCCTCACCTACACTGTGACAACGGCGCCAGGTGCACCATCAGAGACCTCTCCGCCAGCGCCTGGTATTAGAAATACATATATGTCACCCTCCTCGGTCACCCACCGGATACCGGTCTATCCTCACCGGGAAGAGCACGGGTAAGTCACATATGGACATTTTTCAGATTTTGATTAGTGTTAAAACAGAACGCTCAAGTTCCATAGCTCCATATGTGAGTAGAGGTCCAGTCCAAGTTTTTTATTTACATTCTGGTACTTGTAGTATTTTTTAAAAACTGTTTTTAAATTTTAAAAAACACAACGGTGGCCAGCATTCGATGACATATACATTACATGTAATAAAGTTACCTTTTTGACGCAAGTTACAGTATTAACAAGCCGTATCAGGGAAGTACATGCATATACTGGTACATCTCAGAATGTGGTCAGAACAATGAGCCACTGTTGTCCATCTCCTCATTATCCACCTCGAGACCATAGTACCTTAACCATGGGGCCCAAATCTTAGTGAACTTTTTGGGGCAACCTCTGGCTTTGTATGTCACTTTCTCTGCGGCCATGTACAGGTCCATGCCCGCCCTCCATTCCACTAGCGTTGGAAGGTCCAGAGCCCCCCAGCGTTTGGCCACCACCAACCCCAAGTTACATAGCAAAAGTCGGTGTCTGGGAAGGTCAATCTCGGTGGAGACACCCAGTAACACGTGCTTGGCGTCTCTCTGTAGACGGGTTCCCACTATCTTGCCCATTTCCCCCAGTATCTGTCTCCAATATTTCTCTATCAGATGGCTGTCCCAAAATGTGTGTATGAATGTACCACTTACTGATTTACACCACAGACAGTTAGGCGTATCCGCTCTCCCCATTGCGTGGAGGCGCTCTCTATCAAAGTATATTCTATGCAAAATTTTGTATTGCACCAACCGCAGTCGTAGTTTGATTGCAACCTCTCTGGGGTGCATTAGGGCGGCCTCCCAGTCTTTGTCCGGTAGCTGACCAGTCGTGGGTTCCCACTTGGATCTAAGGGCCATCAGCCTATCTGGAATATTATTAATTAGTGTTTTGTAGGTCCACGAGACCGGCTTATCGAGAATTTCTTCCTGCAATAGCCTACCCTCAAGTGGGGCGAATTCGGGGAAGGAGGTGGGGTCTATTGCCTCTGCTTTCTAGGCATATTGTAGCTGTAAATATTTGTATCTTTGAGAGTCGTGTAGTTGGAAATCGGATTGGAGTGATTCAAACGAGATTAGGGTGCCTGCCTTAATTATATCCCCCAGGCTAGAGATCCCAACCATATCCCATTGTCGGAAACCTTGGAGCTTGTTTATTTCAGGTAGCATTGCGCCCTCCCACAGTGGTGTCTCCCTCGTCAGCTTCTTGTCCCATTTCATCTGTCTTTCTGCCCCTTTCCACGCCTCTATAACCCTCTGAGTGGCTGGCAGCAGCCTTCTAATCCCCTTACCCCCATATATGTAGTGTAGATGTGTGTGTTCTCGACATTGAAGCTGTTCCATGGCGTAGGTGGGGTGATCCCTGGGCATATGTCCCCATTCATTTACCACAATCAGGTAGGCCGCTCTATAGTAAGCTTGTATGTCAGGTAGGGCTATTCCTCCGTTGTATTGATTGCACTGCAGTGTCTGTAGAGCTATTCGTGGTTTATGACCGTCCCATAGGAGTGTACGCGGTTCCCCATTGATGGAGGTAAATATTGCCTCCGGTATTCAGTAATACGTGTTCTGCAGTATATATAGTAGTTTGGGGAGCGTTATCATTTTGTATAGTGTGGCCCTCCCGAGTATCGTCAGTAGAAGCCGTCTCCATCTTGCCACATCGTCACGGAATTCCACCAGGATCCGTCTGATATTGTGATTGATACATACTGCGTCGTCTGTGGAGATGTAAAGCCCTCCCTCGCCACCGTGAGTTGCTCAGGTATAGTCTCTGCATCATGTGAGCCCCCCACCACATACAGACCAGACTTATGCCAGTTAATGTTAAATCCTGAGTGATTCCCTAGTCTCTAAACAACTGGAGTATCAATCGGAGTGTCTTGTCTGGGTCGCTGACATACAGTAGTATGTCGTCAGCATATAGTGAAATCCGCTCATCCCTGAGAAGCCCAGCACTGTCTCTAAAGCCCCTCAGGTCTGGATAAGCCCTAACCTTGAATGCAAGTGGTTCCAGCACTAGTGCAAATAACAGCGGGGAAAGGGGGCAGCCCTGCCTGGTGCCTCTCCTCACCGGGAACTCTGCCGACCGTGCCTCATTAACGTGTACCCCAGCCCTGGGATTAGTGTATAACAAGTCTACCCATGCCATAAAGGTAGGGCCAAATTCAAACTTTAGCAGGGCTCATCTCATGTATGGCCAGTGCACTGCGTCAAACGCCTTTTTGGCATCTAAGGAAAGGATAGCGTGGGTGGTCTGTGGGTGGTCTGTCAGCGTCTAACCAGTTGGCCAGGCGGTGGAGGTTAAGGCATGTGGCGCGTTTAGGCATGAAGCCGGATTGGTCATTATGGATCAATGATGTGATCACCAGTAGTAGGCGGACTGCTAGGATAGGAGCCAGCTATTGAGGGATCGCATAGGTCCAAAGTGGCCAGCCTCCATTCTTGCCTTGGTTTTAGGGCACCACCCCACACCGTCAGCCACAAGGGCGAGTGATCATATATGCCCCTGGCCAGGTATTCTACTCTCTCTACTCTGCCTATCTCCCCTGCTGGTGTGAAGAGGTGGTCCAGTCTGGAAAAGACTCTGTGGGCCCCGGAAAAGTATGAGTAGCAGCTTGTCGTGGGGTTGTGTCTGCGCCAAAGGTCAGTGAGTCCTAGGAACCCACAAAGTCAGCTAACTGGGTGGGTATGCGTGCTCCGGCACCTACTCTTGAGTGATCCATGTACGGGTCCAGTACATTGTTAAAATCGCCCCCGACTATATGTGTGGACGACCCGGATCCCAGGAGTATATCGGCTATCTTGTTGAGTGTTTGGCTTTGTAGTCGCGCTAATCAGGGTAAATTCCCTCCGACCCCAAGTTCCCTGCACCGTGGCATATGTGCCGTATGGGTCCGTCCATGTTTTAGTGATGTGAAAGGGGGTGGTTTTACTAATCAGGATGGCGACTCCCCTTGACCCTGAGGAAAAACCTGCATGTGCCAGTAGGTTGTAGGGCCCCCTCCCCATAAAGGCACATCGTGTCCCAAGGAGGTGTGTCTCTTGGAGGAGAACAATGTCAGGTCTAAGCCTTTTAAGGTATTTAGTAATCAGCCCTCTCTTCACTTTATTCCCCATTCCGTTGACATTCCATGTCAGCACAGAATAACTCTTTTCACCCATTTACGGATTTGTATCATTTCTCGACTGCCGCTCAGGCGTGTCTTACAACATTTACGTGTATTGCTAAACTCTAGTACAATTTTAGGGTCTCTTTGCCTGGCTGAAGTCATAAATAAAAACTTTTGGAACACTTCTATGTATCCCACATTCCCTAACTTAATCCCCCCTCACCACTCTCTCCCACTCCCCATGCCTAGTACCCTAAAGGTCAACATGACAAAACTGGCGTAGGTAAAGCCTGAGAGGTCTGTACCCTCCCCTTCTCCATGTTCAATTTAGTGGAAACAAGAAAAAAGGATATGGAGTCCGGACCAGTCTCTGCGTCCGTTATAACAAGATTTCACCATTGTCTGGGTGATTCCCTCAGGGCTTTCTGGGTTGGAATGGTCCCCAGGCAGCCGTGGATTTCATTCTTCCTCGCCATCTGGAAGAAGATGCTGCTGCGGAGTTTCTAGGTCAGTGTCTGTGCGGTCTCGCGCTCCAGAGAGGCGATGTCACAGGAGTCGGTGGTCGCTGTCTTCATCTGCCAGGTTACCTCCAACCGACTGGCCAGAGGCACTGCGCTCCCGCTCCCCATATTGCTTCCTTCGGGACTTCATGTGTGTGGGTTCCTCATCCGAGTTCGAGACTTGGGCTCTGACCGTATCTTGGGTTAATGTACGAAAGGGAGTTCCTGCTCGCGTCCCATGGGTCCCGGTTGCCAGGCGTCTCTTTTGGTCCCTTCGCTGGTTGGAGCCCACTCTTCTGCAAGCATCTATGGGTGGTGGACTACCCGCCCCCTGGCTCCGTCTTGGTGGAGGACGCTCTTCTATCGATGTCCACGCTCCTTCGGGTGTCTGAAAAAAGTAGGTCTTGCCCTGGAAGAGAACCTTCAGCTTCGCCGGGAAGAACAGAATATATTGGATGTGGAGGTTTCTCAGTTTCGCCTTGACCGAGTCAAACGTGTGTCGAAGCTTTTGAACTTCCTGTGAGTAGTCTGGGAATGCCATTATTCTGGTGATGAAATGCTTGATTTCTCCCAGATTCCTCCACTCCCGGAGAATTAGGTCACGGTCCTGGAAGTTGAATCGTGCGATCAGGGGTCGCGGAGGTGCCCCTGGCGGCGGACGCACGCTGGGCTTCCTGTGGGCTCTTTCAATAATGAAGCAAGTCGAAAACTGGGCCGCCGGCAGAGGGTCCTTGAGCCAAGTAGTCAGGAAAG
The DNA here is from genome assembly GCA_963921515.1 of Calotriton arnoldi. NCBI lineage: Eukaryota > Metazoa > Chordata > Amphibia > Caudata > Salamandridae > Calotriton > Calotriton arnoldi. The sequence goes on from CAWUFW010002160.1 coordinate 1,091,861, forward strand.
TTCCCGTGTCCAGCCCCTCCGTGCCCTCCAGGAAACCAATGAAGCGGAGATTATTTCGGCGAGCCCTGTTTTCAGCATCGTCAACTCTCCAGGAGACTTCTTTTAGTGTCGCCGCTAGTCCCGAGACTTCCTTACGCAGGGTACGTGATGTGTCCTCCACCTCCGAAATGCGACTCTCTGCTTGTGTCACCCTCTCAGCAACATTACGTATGTCCTGGCGCAAGAGGGTCACATCAGAGCGTAGTTCCGCCATTCTTCCCTCCAGCGCATCTCTTGATGAATGAATGGCCTGGAGGAGGATTGTGTTATCTGGTGGCCCACCTGTTTCACCATCTGTCTCAGTAGGTGGAGGCATTACTTTGGTATACTTGTCCATCTTGCCTTGCTTGGATGCCTTGGGATCCTTGTCTCTGGCCATCTTCCGACTAGGCCTGCGAGGCAATCGCAGAGCCCTCAGTCCTCAGGTTTTCGGTCTTGGGGGGATCGCCCGGCTGCCTTGTACTGCAGTGTGTAGCCGTAGTAGCCCACAAGGGCTCCAACAAAGAGGGCGGCTTCTACAGGATTCTGTCTCCTTCTTCTACTTGCCACTGCATGTGTGGCCGTCTCACCACCACCTGTCTCCTGGTGTGCCACCTGCGTTCCTCCCAGTCTCTTCTGCGAGAGCTTATCACCGCCGCCTCCCCTTCATCCTCTGGGGCCACGTTTCCTCAATGGGACAAGTCAGGAGGCACTTGGGCGGCCGCCGGGCTCTGATCACTGCGGGGGGGGGGCTACGGCAATTCGTTGTCTCCCCAAGGGGGTGTTAAGCCCAGGATCTAGCTGCCAATACTCCTGGTCCCCTCGTATCTGAATACAATCATGGACCGTATGAGGGCCCCTAATTATTCTCTGCTTCTCTCGTGTAGCGTCCAGTTTATTGTCCGGGTAGGACACTTGGGCCAGTGGTGAGCCGCCCCCCAGCACCCCGTTGGCTCGGAGCGTCCAGAGCCGCGTCCACCACTCACCCGGGACTTTTATTTTCTCCTCTGCCGTCTGAGGCACTCGGCCCGCTCTGAGCGGTGCTCCCGGTACAGGGCCTCTCTTCTCGTCACCATCACCGCCACGGGGGAGCACCGGCCGGCCATCCTTCGCCAGCGCGTCCGTCCTCCTCAGGCCTCCGCAACCGGAGTCGGACCTCCAGGTATCGTCGGGGGTCGTGGAGTATGCCGAGTGTCTCCCTGCAAGCACACGGCGGGGGGGCCCTTCTTCCTCCCCTTCTGCCGCAGATCAGGGCACAGGCCTCACCTCCAGCAGCAAGCCGCCCTGGATCAGCTGCGAGGCCCCGACGATGGCCCTCGGCCACAGGATCAGGCACTGCCCCCAGCCCGAGCCCGCATCACTCGGGCTTGTCGCTCCCTCCGGGCAATCGCCTGTACCAGGCAGTATCGTATTCCCGTGTTTCAGTGTCAGTCAAGCCGTCCGGGGCCGGTTCTCCACCATCTTGGGCTGGCTTGCCTCGCCGTGTCTGGTTCCGTTTCTGCGTGTGGATTCGGGATTATGTGCGCCACCACATCTCCTCTCTTCTATAAGGTTTGTAGTTTAAAGTATGTCTATTGACCTCCTCGATTAACGTCTGAAAGGGCAGGATTAGTGCTAGGATGTAGTGTGGGCTGCCGGAGCTCCGGCAACAGCGACTACTCTGCCATGTTGCAGGCCATGCCCCCTGTAGTATTGAACTTATAATGGAATAAACAGACACACAAGAACCAGCGCGGCAAAGAAAAAAGCTGGCCTACATGAGCTAACACGTGGATCTAAGGTTGTTACTTCATGCAAGAGAAATTCAATATAGTTCTTTTCAGTGCATATGATTAAGGCTTCCAGTTTTCTGTGGAAATGAATCAGGCACAGTCTGATTGCATTTAATGCTGATGGGCCTAATTACTGCACAGCAACTGTGCAGGACATAGTGACTGGTGTAGTAAGTGTCTACCTAACTGCTACGTTTCTAACGCCAATGCGTGACTAGGTGTTCCAGTCAAGGATTTTTCTTTCTGGGACTAGTAGAATTGTGTTTTTTACAATCTTTCTTTATTTGAGGTTTGAAATGAAATTGAAGGACTAAAATACAAACGCAAGAAAAAAAAAACTATATGTCTCATATCAGTCCCATATCAGCCTCCAGCAGCTTATCCACTCCAGTGGTTTTTTTCTTTGCATTCTGGGATATGTAGTCATACATTTACCACAGAAAAATAAAAACGACATGTACCAAAATACATTAAATCTGGATAAACATCCCACACCTTCCATCATCCATCCAGACACCTCTTCTCCGCTGGACTCCTCCTTGCCATCATCCCACGCATACACAGAACCAGATCAGAAGGACGAGCATTCTCTTACGTCGCTCCTAAAGCGACCTCCCTCTCCATCTCAGAGCCTTCTCCTCTCTTCTTTAATTCCACAACAAGCTGAAAACCCTACTTTTCAATTAACCAACCTCCCTACTCAGCACCAGGATACCCTCGTGGGTGATAGTGAGCTTTACAAATACACATAACATAACTTAACAACATAACACCTGGTATGAAACAAATTGTGTGCTTCATGTTACTTAGACAATAGCTGTCTCATGGGGCCTGTTTGTGTGGTCAATAACTGCCTTAGGAACACATCTTGGTATTACAGGACACTCCAGTCTACAAACGGATTCCTAGTATAGCAAAGACAATGGCATAGGTTTATTATCACTATTACAAGGATGGAAATGAATTACTGTCTTTTTCAATGTATACTGGACAAATACAGAAATAAATCTGGGAGAGGCCCAGTGTCCGTACGTTTACTGCCATTTAGGAAGACGTTGTAGTTAGTTGATTATTCGCTGCTAATTCAGCATGGGCAGCCTTTACCGCTCAAAGAGGCTACATTAGAAAAATACCTGCAATTTACGTATAACCTAAATATTTGTAAACACAGACGGAAATGGCTGGCAAAGGAATTCCATTCCATAAAACAGGGAGCCTCTGCTCTGTGATCTAGGTGAGGTGCTTGAGATTAATGTACATAGCAATTCCAGATTTCTGTGTGTGTAGAAGTGTTTTGGAAAGATGTGACTGAGAAGAGGCTGTAAAAGTACATGAGATGAACGGTGTGTTTGAGATCATGTTTGAATAAATTCTTATCCCTGGGATCTGATACTGTCAATATTGCAATGAGATGTGCGTGGCCTTTGTTAACTGTATAGCTCATCTCTAATCAAACATCAACCTTGCCCTGCTTTAATATTCTTACAACTAATATACATATCTTCCACGTATGGACTTAATAGAGTTATCATTTATAACATACTTTAGGTACACAGGAAGTTACAACTATGGTAGCTATAGCAACCAGCATCATCATTCGATGCCAAGCCAGTATTCGTCCCTACCGCACGACAGCAGCATCGCTGGACCACTTCACTATTCATCATATCACAGAAGCTCATCACAGGTGAGTCTGAGTGGCCAAAGTCCATCTTAACTATAGAGAATTTGCAAAGCGACCTGTTGTATTGCATTGGCTAACAAGTATGTTGTAATTAAATATCTGAAAGAAACAGTTAGTTATAGATTCCTTACCTTAGAATTACCCCCAGGCGTCAGACTGGATCCAGAAAGTTTTTCGTCAGCAGTACCTCTGCGCGTCGAAAGGTGGCGTCGGTCGGCTCCGCGTCCGTCGTTGGCGTTGTGGTCGCCGGGATGACGTCGCGGTAGCTACTTAGACGCCACCCTCGCGCGCTGACATCAGTTCTTTCTTTTTCCGCGCCAGCCAGCGCAGCTCCGGAGAGAGCGGTACCGCCAGTCATTTTTTGACTGAACTTTTTGAGCGACTTTTGTCGACGTCTTTTTGAGTCCTACCGACTCCAGGTGCACGTAGGGATGCCCGGCTTCAAGGCCTGCGGTTCCTGTTCCCGAATGATGTCGGTGACGGATCCGCACCGCTTGTGCCTCTTTTGCCTGGAGCGCGACCACACGTCGTGCTCCGACTGCCGGACCATGGCTCCGAAGTCTTTGCGGGAGCTGTCCCGAAAGCTTCTTGAGCGCCGGCAGTCGGCTCTGCGCTGTTCGAGGTCCTTATCGCGAGGGAGGTCAAGGGACCGGTCGCGGAGCCATCACCACTCGTCATCCAAGTCTTCGCACTCGGGGTCAGGTAAGTCGAAGCACAAGAAGAAGTCGAAGAAGCATCGTCGCTCTTCGACTTCTCCCCGTCGGTCGGCTGACGCGACGAGGGATGCGGGCGGTGCCACTCCCGCGGCTCCGCATGCGGAGCCTGAAGGGCCGACTCCGAGTTTCCCTCCCTTTCCGGGACCCGGAGCGACCCCTGCCCAGCTTCGTCAGTTTTACGAAGCCATGCATGCCATCTTTCAGCGCGCTTTCGGGTCCCGCGGACTCGCTTGGGGGTCCTAGGCCTTCCCTGCCGGCGTCTCCGGCCCCGGCGCCGCAGGGCCCCCGTGGATCCAGACCTGGATCCGGATCGGCGCCGGTCGACCTTGTGACACCTCCCGGCACCAACTCCACCTGCACCGCATCCGCTGCCGACGCCGCCTGGCCCCCCAGCCGGCGTCGACCCCAGCTTCCAACCCGACGTGGTCACAGAGCCGGACCGGCGTCGGCCGATGCCGGATCCGGAGCCGATGGGTAGTTTTGCCCCTGTGTTCCACCCTGGCCATTTTCAGCCAACCTGGCAGCCAGAGGAGGGTGAGTAAGACTGGGAGGGGTCTGGGGACCCTTTGTCAGACCAGTTGGAGTACGATCCGGACTGGAGAGAGGACCTGGCGGATGCCAGTGGTCTGGATACCTCCCCAGACCTTGGCATGTTATCTCCTCCTACCGTGGCTACGGAGGAGGGAGCGTCATACGCAGTGGTGTTGCGTGGGGCGGCCGAGGCTCTCAACCTCGAGCTTCCTACGGTGGCAGTCAGGACTAACCTCCTGACAGAGGTGCTTCAACCGGCAGCGAGCTCTTCGGAGCCCCTGCTGCCATTCAATGATGCCCTGACCGACATCCTTTTGGGCACTTGGTCCAAGCCCAACACGGGGGCTCCCGTGGATAGGATGGTTGCCCGACACCACCGCCCGGCCCCGGGCGACCCCACTTTCCTCTCCCAACACCCCACCCCGGAGAGCTTGGTGGTCCAAGCTTCTACTTCCCAGAGCGCATTCCCTAACGCACCACCAGATAGGGAATCCAAGAAGCTGGATCATCTTGGGAAGAAGGTTTTCTCTTCCGCCAGCTTGGGACTGCGGTCGGTAAACACCGCATGTCTATTGGGCCGTTATTCCCACTCTGTGTGGGACACGGTTGCGCAAGTGCTGCCTCAGTGTCCGGAGGAGGCCCGGACCGTACTCTCCCAGGCCGTTGCTGCAGGGAGAGATGCAGCGAAGTTTACCATCCGCTGTGGGCTGGATACCGCCGACTCTTTAGGCAGGACGATTACCACGTCAGTAGCCCTTCGTCGCTACGCCTGGATGAGATCAACTGGCTTTTCTGGGGATGTCCAGAGCGCTCTTCTGGACATGCCCTTTGATGGCTGTCGCCTTTTTGGCGACAATGCAGACCACGCTATAGAGCGTTTCAAAGACTCACGGGCTACGGCCAAGTCCTTGGGCCTCTCCACTCGCCCTGCGCAGTCTGCTTTTCGCCCCTTTCGTGGCTACGGAAGGGGTGCCCTACTACGTCCCGCCCAGAGCCACACACCGGCGCAAGCTGCACAACCTTCCCGGGGACGTGGGAACCACCGCCATGGTTCTGGGGGCCAGCGAGCGGGCCAGTCCACCAACCCCCCCTTTGCTTCCGCCTCCAAACCTTCCTAGTCCGACCTTTCAGGCCCATCAATCACCAGTGGGCGGCAGGATCTGCCATCACCTCCCCCACTGGCGCACCATCACGTTGGACAGGTGGGTTTTGCAGATAGTCCGAAGGGGCTACTCCCTCCCCTTCGAGGCTACCTCTTCAGCCATGCCACCTCAGTACCATCGCATGTCGGAGGATCACCTGGGCCTTCTCCAACAGGAAATTACGGCTCTCTTGGCCATGGGAGCCATCGAGCGCGTTCCTGCCCCAGAAGTAGGTCGTTGTTGCTATTCCCACTACTTTCTGGTACCCAAGAAGGACAAGGGCCTGCGTCCTATCTTGGATCTCAGGAGCGTCAATCGCTTCCTCCGGAAGGAGTTCAAAATGTTGACGTTAGCTCAGGTCTTGTCTGCCCTCGACCCTGGAGACTAGATGGTAGCGTTGGACATGCAGGACGCCTATTTCCACATCCCCGTCCTGCCGGCCCACCGGCATTACTTGCGGTTCATGGTAGGCCACGAGCATTTTCAGTTTACCGTGCTCCCCTTCGGCCTTACCAGCACCCCTCGGGTGTTCACGAAAGTGATGGCGGTGGTTGCAGCTCATCTGCACAGATCAGGGATCCCAGTCTTCCCCTATCTCGACGACTGGTTGAAGGCGGGCTCGCCCCAGGCAGTCGTCTCCCACCTCCAGACTACGGCCGACCTCCTACATTCGCTGGGGTTCTCCATCAAGGTGCCGAAGTCACACCTGATTCCCTCTCAGAAGCTCCTCTTCATCGGAGCGGTTCTGGACACGACGCGGTTTCGGATCTATCCTCCCGAGCAGCGAGTCCGGGATATTTGGGCTATGATTCGATCTTTCAGCCCATATCCTGGGTTTCGGTCAGGATGACCCTCCGGCTGCTGGGCCTGATGGCCTCCTGCATCCTGCTGGTGGATCATGCCAGGTGGCATATGCGGGCTCTGCAGTGGGACCTGAAGTTCCAGTGGACGCAACATCAGGGGAATCTGTCCAATTGCGTCCAGATCTCAGAGGGCACTGCACACCAATTGCAGTGATGGCTCACAAACCAGCTTTGGGTCAGCGGCAGATCCCTCTCCCTTCCTCAACCAGAGTTCACGGTGGTGACAGATGCATCACTTCTGGGATGGGGCGGCCACATGGGAGAGGCGGAGATCAGAGGCCTCTGGTCTCCGGCGGAGTCCGGGCTCCATATCAACCTTCTGGAGCTGCAGGCGATCCATCTTGCACTGAAAGCATTCCTTCCCTCTGTCCGCGGAAGAGTAGTGCAGGTGTTCACGGACAACACCACCGCCATGTGGTACTGCAACAAACAAGGCGGGGTGGGGTCGTGGACACTATGTCAAGAGGCCCTCCGCCTCTGGACATGGCTGGAACATCAGGGCATATCCCTGGTGGTTCAACACCTGGCAGGTTCTCTGAACGCCAGGGCGGACGAACTCAGCCGCAGGTGCATGATGGATCACGAATGGCGTCTTCACTCGGAGGTGGTGCAAGGTCTCTTTCAACAGTGGGGCGAGCCTTGGTTAGATCTATTCGCCACCGAAGAGAACGCGCAATGTCAGCAATTCTGCGCGTTGGAATTTCCAAGGCGGCACTCGCTAGGCGACGCTTTTCGTCGTGAGTAGAGTTGCGGTCTGTTGTACGCCTTTCCGCCTATACCACTTCGCCCAGAGTGCTTAAGAAGAACAAGCGCGGTCGGGCCCAAGTCATTCTTGTGGCGCCGGATTGGGCACGAAGAGTCTGGTATCCCGAGCTACTCAACATGGCCATCGATCCTCTGATCCGACTGCCTCTTCGGGAGGATCTTCTGTCGCAGCAGCAGGGGACGGTCCTCCACCCGAACCTGTCCTGCCTCCACCTCCTTGCGTGGAGCTTGAGCGGCGGCAGTTGACGTCATTTGACTTGCCTCTGAAGTCTGTGATGTAATCTTGGCAGCCAGGTGTCCCTCCACTAAGACGGTATACGCCTGCCGATGGAACAAATTTGTGGCATGGTGCACAGCAAAGGCTGTGGATCCCCTTTCTGCCCCCCTCTCTGAGGTTCTCTTGTTCCTCCTTTCTTTGGCCCAGCAGGGCTCTGCTCTGGGCACTATCAAGGGCTATCTCTCGGCCATCTCTGCCTTTCTAAGGCTTCCTGATCAGCCTTCTCTCTTCAAGTCCCCGGTTGTAAATCGTTTCTTAAAAGGCATTACTCATCTCTTTCCTCCTATCCCCTTCGTAATGCCTCAGTGGGACTTGAATCTGGTCTTGACCTATTTAATGTGCGCTCCCTTTGAGCCGCTTCACAACTGTCCTCTCAGACTCTTAACTCCTAAGGCTGCATTCCTGGTAGCCATCACATCTGCCAGAAGAGTGAGTGAGCTCCAGGCTCTTTCATCCAAACCTCCTTTTCTGGCTGTACATCCGGACAAGGTTGTCCTAAGAACTCGTCCATCCTTCCTTCCTAAGGTGGTCACCTCCTTTCACTTTGCCCACCTTCTTTCCACCTCCACATCCTTCGAAAGAGGAAGAGAGGCTCCACCGTCTGGTCCCAAAACGTGCGCTCTCCTTCTATCTGGATCACACCAGACAGTTCCGGGTGGATGACCAGCTCTTTGTTGGCTACGTGGGCGCCAAGAAAGGTCGGGCCGTACACAAGCGGACCATTTCTAGATGGGTCGTTTTGTGTATTAAAGCCTGCTATTCTCTAGCTAAAAAGGAGCCTCCTGTGGGGCTATGTGCCCATTCCATCAGAACGACGGCAGCCACTACTGCTTTGGGACGAGGAGTCCCTCTAAATGACATTTGCCAGGCAGCGACGTGGGCATCCTTGCACACGTTCACTAAGCACTATTGCCTGGACAGCCAAGTCCGGAGATACAGCTTCTTTGGCGTTCTGTTCTCCAGGACTTTCTGGTGTGAACTTGGTTTGCAGACCCACCACCGGTGTTGGTATTGCTGGGGTATCTATTCTAAGGTAAGGAATCTATAACTAACTGTTTCTTTCAGATGAACAAGTTACTTACCTTCGGTAACGATATATCTGTAAGAAACATAGGTTAATTATAGATTCCTTACCGCCCCACCCATCCTCCCCGTTCTGCGAACTGACTTCTAGGGTTAAGGATATCCTTTCAGGGCCCTAGTTTTGTGCACCAGTGGTCAGTGACTTGCATGGCTCTGCGTTTCTGGCGCGGAAAGTCGTGTACAGAACTGACGTCAGCGCGCGAGGGCGGCGTCTAAGTAGCTACTGCAACGTCATCCCGGCGACCACGACGCCAACGACGGACGAGGAGCCGACCGACGCCACCTTTCGACGCGCAGAGGTACTGCTGACTAAAAACTTTCCGGATCCAGTCTGACACTTGGGGGTAATTCTAAGGTAAGGAATCTATAACTAACCTATGTTTCTTACAGATATATCGTTACCGAAGGTAAGTAACTTGTTCTGTGCACTCTTAGACGTCTGTAATTTCATTCCACTATCGACAGTTTACAATCTAAATATATGATCAGAAATGTGGTTGCAGGTTTCAATAGTTCTGCATACAGCTAAAATATTCAGGATTTGTAGGCTAATCCCAAGTTAATGGAGTTATCCAAGTTTTGGCAAAACAAAGAACTGAAGAAAGATGGACTTGCTGGTTTGGTCATACTCTGGATAGGTTCGGCAGGATGCAATGTACATTAGAAAGCTTGCTCTCATGTCCAGAGTGAACTCAATCGATTTCTCTGAAAATGAATTGCAGTAGTCCTTGGTGAAATGAATGAGCACAAACTCGAATTTTGGGGTGATCCGGTAATTCACTTAGCTTGCAATTTTTTGTCATGTAGTGTGCTTCGACCCCTAATTCAACCTTCCCAAGGCAACTTTTTGTATTTGATTTATTAGAGGTCAAAACAATGTACAAAAGACAGATCTGGGGATCAAATTAATCTAAAGCCAATTTAAATCTAAAATTCGAATTGGTTTGAGCTATTAAATCTTAGGTAAATGGATCAGGTTGTAGTGTTGGAATGTCACCAGAGATTCAACGGGTCTTCTGAATTAAAAAAAAAAAAAATCAGCTTGGGTTTAATTGAGAGTAGCACATGGTGGAGCATTGTCCGCAAATGGGCTGCAGGTTATGGGCGATCTGTTCCTTTAATAGTTTACTGATGGAGTAGGGGTGGGCAATGGGTCGTGAGCACTGTTCTCATACACCTGGTAGCACCTTACTATTGAAAACAGGAGCCTCTGTACAGAGAGCAGGGTATTGGAGGCAGGATCTATGGCTGCATTAGAAGGGAAGCATAGAAGTGAGGGGGTGACAGTTTTTTATGCTTGTGTGTTTGGGGAGAAGTGGCCAAGAGACGGGGAAGTGTCTCAACTGAGGCTTTTATGGTAGATGAGGTTAGATCACGAAATAAACAAAGTATTTTCTTATCAGTGAGGAGAGGGCTGAGAACAAGGCATGGAAGGTTAGCAGAAAAGTACAGGTTTCTTGTCTATTCTTTGTCACTTCCTACATGTCGTCCTAGCCTCACGTCCTTTTCAGACCAGTGGGGCAGTTTAGGAGGCAGAGAAGATACAGGGAACCTAGCACACAAAGTTGTGGATTCAACCACCAGCTCTTTTCCTCCTCATTGTCCATGGATGTCCAACAGAAGCCTCACACATAGTACTCCACGCTCGTTTTGTGAGATCTTGGGATGCTTAACTAAAACGTCACTCATTACTACAGAAAATATGCTTTCCGCAGTAGCGGCTTCACACCCTTGAAGACAGCAAGCTGGTGTAGTCAACCACTTGCAACAAGAGGCCACTGTAACAGCTCTACATTTATTTTAATGAGAGCCTTTGGTTGGGTGGGATTTCCACTTACCCGTAGTGCAAATCAAATGTGTGCAACAGCTCACATTGCTCAGATTTGCTAACTGTGATTTCGTCTGTTTCACCTCTTGCCAGACTAACCAAGTTTGTCTTGCTGCAACCCTATAACCCGCCAGTCTTTCCCGCATCTCCTTCCTCTTACTTAGCCCCTCTTACCTCCTACTGTACGATGATGAAGTTTTGCTGTTAAGTCTCTCCTTATTGTTAGCCTCTTAAAACATTTCATGTTGTATTGCTATGTTTTAATGTAAAGTGCCTAAATGCCTCCAGGTGCTAGTGCACCATATACAAATTGTAATTGAATAAATTAAGCAGCCGACTAACTAAATAAATAAATAATTAAACTAATAAGTAAATAAACAAATGCGTTTCTTTTGACTTGAGTAGCCAGTGTGCAAATGTGGCTTTGGTGCATACATCGTTTTCTCAATACACAACACTCTCTTTCATTCTGCTGTTGCCAATATGGCTGCTACACCTGTCCAGCAGTACTGTTTTGAACTTCCTTACTTTTTTTCAGGATAAAATCACAAATCTGTTAAGCTATTGTCCTTCCAGCATATTCTTGCCTTATCAGAACTAATACTTCTCTTAGCTCAGGCATTGTGCCCGGTGGCTGGAAAAAAAAGCCCTGGCCATTCCCCTTTTATAAAAGCCTACTCGAGATCAGCCGTGGCCGCTGCAGGTAAGAGCTGTGGGGCCGGGTGGGGGGGGGTTTCCCTCGTGGTCTTCTCTAAAAAACCCCCCCCCCTCCCAACCCCCCCCCACCGCTCTTACCTGCAACGGCCGGGGCTGCTCAAGATCCATCTGTTCTATCGAACTACCACCCTATTTCATTGCTGCCTTGGACTGTTGAGATTGTGGAAAGGTGAGTTAACCAGCAACCGTCCAAACATATTGAAAAACACTTTTTACTGGGCATCTTTCAGGCTGGTTTTCACCCCACCGTAGTACAGAGTCTTTATTACTGGCTACTATCAGCAACATCAGAATGATTCTTGATGTGGGAGGCTGCCCTCCTCCTTTTAGATCTCTCCATAGCCTTTGATATGATCTCCAATGACATCCTACTTAGTAGGCTGGACATCATAGGTGTCAAGGGCACCGTGTACAACTGGTACTCCTTCTTACATGGGTTTTCTCAAGCAGTGACTCTGGCTCACTATCATCATGGATTCAAGCCCATGAATTGTGGCATCACTCAGGGCTCTTGCCTGAGGCCCTTGCATTTTAATGTAGTGCAAGAGAATGTTTTCATATGTCCAGTAATGATTGATGTATTATTGTTGACTAAGCACCAGAAGGTAGATCTATCCCGCTAGTGTTTTCTTCTTTTTGTCTGATTATGATGAACACAGGCGGATGGAGGAAGAAGGGAATATCTACACTTGCACCACATAGTTCATAGTTTTGATGTAATCCTCTCTAACAACGAAAGCTAGTGAAGCTGAACATGTTTTCACCTGGAGGTTTGAATGAGGTGATTGTTTCTGTTTTTTTGCCAGATTTATTGCTGGATTTTGTGGCTATGTTAGTGCAGTGCATCTAATGCTTTACCTCTGGCACCAGCAGCTCCTGGTATGCTTTGTTGTCAAGTATTTGCACATTTTTATGTAACTTTTCTGAACCAAGTACATTACATGTGATATTTGTTGATCCGTAAGTTTTGTTTTACATTCACATAGGGTCGGAATGGCCTATTGGGCAATCAGGCAGTGCCTGATGGGCTGGTGTTTGGGCCAGTTTTTGGCTGTTTGTGGGCAATTTTAGGTTTTGTATGCACAGCGCTTGCGCTGTACTTGTGAAATCTATTGTATTTAATATAAATCTTAAAAGGGACTTACATCCTGCCCTTACTTTTCATTGCTTTGTGTGCTTGCCACTTACTTTTCCTATGTTTCTATTTGCTGTAGAATACTATTTCCTGTTGTTCCTCTATGTGTTTCTCTTATCAGTGTCCCACGGCCCAGGTACTGTTTTCATCTGCTTCTGAGGATAGTTGTGTTATGTTTTGCTTGCACAGGGCTTTCACTGTGCTTGTTTACTAATCTACCCGTAACTTCTTAAAAATGTTTTGGCTACACAGCGCTTGCGCTGTGCTTCTCATCCAGGGGATACTCATCAATAGTCATAATCTATGAATAATCCCCGCCCACGTGCGGGATCCCGGAGTATATAGAAAATATATATATATATATATATATATATATATATCAACACATATGTGAAACATATACATGCAGCCTAAAAATGTTTCCAACATGGCAGAACTGCCGAAATTACATAGGTTTGCATTGTAAGACAAATACTCTCCTAACCCATAAGGAAAAGAGTACATGCACAGAATAATTGTCATATACCAATGCTTTATTGCCACAAGGAAAACTTGTAATTGCAGGCATTCGCCTGTAGGCTGGATTGCAGAGCAATAATGAAAACAAGACAAAAAAACTGGCACCTTGCCTTTAAGGCTTCCAAGGGTTAGGGTACCGTGCCTTTAAGGCCTGCCGGAGACCCTCTGCTCCCATCATGCACCACAGGTGACAGTTAGGTCAGTTCTTTTTTCCGGCTCCTTCTGTGAGGATCCTGGAGTTTGAGCTCTTCAGTTTTTTGACTGAAAGATAATTTTTTGATATTTCCTTGGAAATTTCAACAGTTTCTGATACCTAGAGGTATATTCTACTAGTTTTTGGCATTTTATCCAAAAGTTTCCAGTCAGAATGCCTGCTTTATTTCGGAAATGTCCTTCCTGTGGCAAGAAGATGGCACTGTCAGATCCACACTCGGTGTGTATTGTGTGCCTTCCATCTTCACACAATCCTGACCAGTGTTATCATTGCCAGAAGTTTTCGAAGAGGACTCTGCGCGACAGAGAACGCATCAAGCTTCATGCCCTACTGGAGAGGGATAGAGACCATCATAGAGCTCCCACTTCAAGTAAGCAACACCGAAAACGGCATCGCTCCACCTCTCCTGAGTCCAGGAAGAAGCAGGTGCCTGAATGGTCGACGTCGAGATCGCCGTCGAAGAGGCCGAGGCATTCTTCAACGTCAAGGGACAAGCCAAGTAAGTCGGCGCTCAGCACTTCAGGCTCGAAGGCTGTGGGTCCTGAGAGACCGTCCAAAACTCCGTCGACGTCGAGGCTTCCGTCGACGTCGAGGCACACTCCGCCAACCTCGAGGGGATCGGCGTTGAGAGACTCGCCGGCGAAGACCATGCCGCGAGGGGACATACCGACGTCGAGGCATTCTCCGCCACCCTCAAGGGGGTCGGCGTTGAGAGACTCGCCGGCGAAGGCCATGCCGCGAGGGGACGTACCGACGTCGAGAGCATCGTCGAGGTCCCATCATTCGACGTCGAGGAGGTCGACGTCATCGAGAAGGGTGACGTCGAGATCCCCCCACCGGCGCCGACAGGCGACATCATGTTCCCCCCATCGACGTGGGCGGTCGACGGCGAGACCTGTAACGGATCATTCGCCGTCGAGGAGATCGGCGGCAGCGTCAAGGGCGACGTCCAAGTCTCCCCATCGACGACGACAGTCGACGTCAAAGTCCCCCCATCGACGTGGGCGGTCGACGTCGAGATCAAGATCAGGGCACAGATCGACGACGAGGGTGACGCAGACCTTGTCGACGTCGAGATCCCGTTCGACGTCAAGGGACCAGTCATCTCCAGGGCTGAATATTGTACAGATTTCTCCAGAGAGATCTCCTACAGTTGCCGAAAATAATTTTTGCGGCCTGTCGCCTCGCTGGCTGCAGGGTGTCGGAACAGGTGCCTGCAGAGGTCCGGGCTTGGACCACTCGCGTTCATACGCAACAAGACTTTCTAAGTCGCCTTCCAGAAGACCAAGGTCGCCTTCTACACGCCGATCTCGGTCAAGAGGTCGTCACAGCTCGCACGATCATCCACATAAGAGGAGGCGCAAAGCATCTTCTACCTGTTCTTCGTCTTCCATTCGGCACTACTCGCCAACTTTCTCATCTACACCACCTTCAAGGGTGTCTCCTATTGATGACATTGGGACTTTCTCTGACGTACTGGGCAGAGGAGCTAAGAAACTAAATATCAGTTTATGTACTCCTGTGATCCTACATCGATCATTTTCGAGACATTGCACCATCGTACAGCTCCCAGACCTCTGCTACCTCTGGTGCCAGGTTTTTTACAACCAGCTATGACCACGTTCCTTACTCCAGCCACAGTGGGGTCAGTTCCGTCGAGGATTACAAAGAAATACAAAGCTCCAGACCAGGATCCCTTGTTCCTTAGGTCTGATCCTCAGGCGGATTCAATCATTGTGGCAGCAGCCAGGAAAGCACACTCCGCAGCCTCATCCGCTTCTGTTCCTCCAGAAAAGGACAGTAAACAAATGGACTCTTATGGCAGGAAGATGTGCAATACTTCGGCATCATCGATGAAGATTGCAAGTGCTTCAGCCCTTCTTGGGCGCTATGATAGGTCTCTTTGGGACTCCCTGGCTAGGTGTACCGACAAGCTTCCCAAAGAAGATCGACAAGACTTCCATGAAATCTTGCAAGAGGGCGGCTTAGTAGCCAATCAAATCATCAGCGCGGCGGCTGACGCCTCAGATCTCGCCGCACACGGCTATTCACAGGGCATCTGTTCGCGGCGCTCAGCGTGGTTGCGCCTCACAGGTCTAAAACCGGACGCCCAGAAGAAGATCCTAAACCTTCCTTTTAACGGCTCCTCCTTATTCGGTTCTCATGCTGATGAGGAGATGACAAAGATGAAGGCCGAGCTAGACACAGTCAAAGCAGTTGGACTGGAGAAGCGGAAGGAGTTTCGAAAACGCTTCCGTCAGAACGACAAGCGGCCCTTCCAACAGAGGGTTCAAACCCCTCAATGGTCCTCCCAAAACCAACAAAAGTTACAATACCAGCACAAGCGTCCTGGCAGGGGCAGAGGGAACAATAAGCAACAGCAGTCCTCCTCCAAGCAGCCTCCAAAACAGTGAGGCATTGCTTCCTCCGCACCCGTTCGCCACTCCGGTAGGAGGGAGTATCGTTTTTCACCTGGAAGAGTGGGAAACAATAACAAAAGACAGATGGGTGCTGAATATTGTACAGCATGGTTACTTGCTGAGGTTCAAGACCCCTCCTCCGCAAGTTGCCCCTCATTTGACGTGCCTTCCTCAACAACACAATGTATTGTTACAGGGCGAAGTGTGTACCCTCGTCTCCAAAAAGGCCATAGAAGAGGTCCCACCTCACCAGCGAAATCAAGGGGTATACTCACGGTACTTTCTGGTCCAAAAACGAGGAGTAGCCAAAGAGTACAGGCCCATCCTCGACCTGCGCCTGCTGAACAGGTTTATAAGAAAGAGAGATTTCGGATGCTAGCCCTGCACCAGATTTTCCCACATCTTCATCTGGGAGACTGGATGTGTGCCATCGACCTGCAGGACGCCTACTTTCACATTCCTGTTTCAGTGAAGCATCGCAAGTTCCTCAGGTTCCAGGTGTCTCGACAGCACTATCAGTACCGAGTACTTCCATTCGGGCTCAAATCCGCTCCCCGGACGTTCTCCAAGTGCATGGCGGTGGTAGCCGCTTTCCTCCGCAAGAGGAAAATCTTCGTCTACCCCTACCTAGACGACTGGCTCCTGAAGAGTTCCACACCTTCTCTACTCCAGAGCCATCTCACTTACTGTCTCAACCTGCTTCACTCACTGGGGTTGCAAGTCAACTACAAGAAGTCAGTTCTCAACCCCACGCAGAAAATACATTATCTGGGCGCATCCCTAGACACCGCAACGGCAAGCGTGTGTCCTTCGGAGGAGAGGTTGTCCTCAATGTTGATCAAGTGCCGTGCGCTTCTCAGCACTATACATCCCACAGCAAGGCAGGTGTCATCACTGCTGGGATCGATGGCCTCATGCATCTTCATTGTGCCCAATGCCAGGCTTTACATGCGGCCTCTACAGCAGTCCCTCGAAGATCAATGGACTCAGCACTCAGGCCGTTGGGAAGATCGTGTCTCTCTTCCTCAGGCGGCCAGGGACTCCATCAAATGGTGGATGAAACGTTCACACCTTCTGCAAGGGGTCCCCTTTCACCAGGTACCTCCGACACAGACTGTAGTTACAGATGCCTCACTGCAAGGTTGGGGAGCGCACATGGGCCAGCTTCAGGTACAAGGTCTCTGGTCCGAGACAGAGAAAAGTTATCACATCAACTTCTTGGAGCTAAGGGCAGTCCATCTGGCTCTCAAGTCTCTGTACCCATCCCTACAGTCCAGCTCCATTCAGATTCAGACAGACAACACAACAACAATGTACTATCTGAACAAGCAGGGAGGCACCAGGTCACGGGTCCTGTCTCTGGAGTCACAGACCATATGGAAGTGGCTTCTGGCGAGGAGTCTCACGATCGTAGCCGTTCACCTTCCAGGAACCTTGAACGTGCAGGCAGATGTTCTCAGCAGAGACTTCGTAGAAGCACACGACTGGGTGTTAAACGAAGAAGTCGCTCAAGACATTTTTCGACAATGGGGAGTGCCAGACATCGACCTGTTCGCAGACGCGGCAAATACGAAATGCCCCGTCTTCGCGTCCAGATTCCCACAACAAGGATCACGGGGAATGCACTTTTGATAGGATGGTCGCAGACATTGCTGTACGCTTTTCCACCACTCCCTCTGATCCCTGCGGTCATACAGAAGTTTTACAGGACCAACGCCAGAATGATCCTGATAGCACCAGAGTGGCCGCGCCAGTGGTGGTATCCGGATCTCCTGCAGCTGTCCAAAGCCCCACACCGGAGGCTTCCCTGTCACCCGGACTTGTTGACCAAGAACGAGGGGAGAGTACTTCATCCCAAAATCTCGTCCCTGCGTTTGACTGCATGGCTCCTGAAGTCATCCAGTACGGACACTTAGACCTTCATGCTGATTGTATGTCTATTCTCAAGGAAGCAAAGAGACCCTCCACCAGGAAATCTTATGCTTTCAAGTGGAAGAGATTCTACCTGTGGTGCAAGGACAACCAGTTTGATCTGACTAAAGGTCAGGAGCAAGTGATCCTTCCCTACTTGTTATACTTGGCAAAGTCAGGCCTGCAATATCCCTCCATCAGGGTTCACATGGCTGCTATAACAGCTTACAGGAAGTCCCCGACCCAGGGTTCATTCTTTCAGATGCCAGTGGTAAAGGATTTTCTAGAGGGTCTCAGGAAGGTTTATCCCCCAGTGAGATCTCCCTCTCCTCCCTGGGAACTTAACATTGTGCTTACGAAACTTATGGGTGCTCCTTTCGAGCCTATTCATAAGGCGTCGTTGCAGCATTTGACCTGGAAGGCTGCTTTTTTGGTAGCCATCACTTCTGCACGCAGGGTGAGTGAGATTCAGGCCCTGTGCTGTAAGGCACCTTATACTGTTTTTCATGCCAATAGGGTGGTGCTACGTACACATCCGAGCTTCCTCCCGAAGGTGGTCTCGGATTTTCACATCAATCAGGTTATTACGCTGCCCACCTTCTTTCCTAAACCTTCAACTCCCCCGAGAGATCATTACACTCTTTAGATCTCCGGAGAGTGCTGAAGTTTTACCTTGACAAAACTCACACACTTAGGAAGTCTGACCGGCTTTTTATCAACTACGGTTCTACTAACACCGGTCTAGTTGCATCTAAAAGATCCATCTCTCGATGGATTGTCTCTTGTATAGCTTTATCCTACCAGTTAGCTAACAAGACCTTACCAGGCAGACCTAAAGCGCACTCTACCAGAGGAAAGCCTCTACCACAGCTCTCCTTCGCAATGTGCCAATGTCTGAAATCTGTAAGGCAGCCACATGGCGGTCGCTGCATACCTTCACACGTCATTACTGTCTAGATTCTGATGCACAGGCCGATGCCCAGGTGGGGCAGGCCTCTTTGAGGAATTTGTTTGCATGATTGCAATTTGAATGTAATGTTCTGTATACTCCGTTGCTCGTCCGAGAGGTACTGGGTATGGGCTTGCTACTCTATTCATAGATTATGACTATTGATGAGTATCCCCTGGATGAGAAGGATTAGTTACTTACCTGTAATCCTAGTTCTCATCCAGGGGTATACTCATCATAGTCATAAGCGACCCTCCCTCCTCCCCGGACGAGCATCACTGGAGTTCTTCCATATTATTGCATCCTCTACTCAGGTGTCTCTACATTATACACCGTCAAAAGAACTGACCTAACTGTCACCTGTGGTGCATGATGGGAGCAGAGGGTCTCCGGCAGGCCTTAAAGGCACGGTACCCTAACCCTTGGAAGCCTTAAAGGCAAGGTGCCAGTTTTTTTGTCTTGTTTTCATTATTGCTCTGCAATGCAGCCTACAGGCGAATGCCTGCAATTACAAGTTTTCCTTGTGGCAATAAAGCATTGGTATATGACAATTATTCTGTGCATGTACTATTTTCCTTATGGGTTAGGAGAGTATTTGTCTTACAATGCAAACCTATGTAATTTCGGCAGTTCTGCTATGTTTGAAACATTTTTAGGCTGCATGTATATGTTTCACATATGTGTATGTATATATATATATATATATATATATATATATTTTCTATATACTCCGGGATCCCGCACGTGGGCGGGGATTATTCATAGATTATGACTATGAAGAGTATACCCCTGGATGAGAACTAGGATTACAGGTAAGTAACTAATCCTTGTTTCCCTTTTTGCGGTTTTATAACAATTTCCCATCAAATATCTGTCGCGCTCATTCTGTTTCCCTTTCTTTCCATTACTGCCTCGCCCTCCCTGGACGCCGTCCCTTCCACTCCTGACACACCTGTGTGAGCCAAGAAAGGGTGTGCGTTGCCTGCAGGAAGATCTCCTTGGGAGTCAGTGAGCTGATTGATACTCCGTTGCCGTGGCAGTGTTCTGCTTGGTAAAGGTTGCTCAGTCTCCTGCTACTTTACCGATGAGGGAGAAGGGCCGCTGGAAGTAAGGGATTACTGGTGGCGAGGGAGCAGGGGTCGAGTATTTTATCAGATATGACTTATAGAACTGGCAAGACGTTAAGTAGTGTTTACAAATCTCCCCGTAACTTTAAAAAAAAAAATTGATTGCACATCGCTGGCACTGTGCTTGTTTCCCTATATTGGCGATTTTATAACAATTTCCCATCAAACGTCTGTCGTGCTCGTTCTGCTTCCCTTTCTTTCCTTTACTGCCTCGCCATCCCTGGAAGCCACCGCTCTCTGACCTTCCACCCAAGACCGCAGACGGCCACCGTATTCATCATCACCTCCCATTTATTAGAACCAACTCTGTTAATAATCTGGTTGAAGCACCAAGGGTCTCTTAAATCCAATGAAAGCGTTTTTTTTTTTTTTTAAAGCTTTATTCATATTTCAAAAGAAGCATACATTTAGCAACATCTCTGTACAGTAAGTTGATAATATCCGGTTGAAGACGACAATTTGAACACATATGCCTAGCGGCATAATGTACAGTGGCACATATTGCTTTTTTGAGTGTAGTTGGGGTAAATGGCGTGTGGGGTCAACTAGCTTGTGTGCGCAAATAGTGCATATCTTAAGATATACTGAAAGCGTTTTTTGTCTTCACGTAGTGTCATGATGTGGTTTTAATTACAGTGATGTGCGGGGTGAACGTGCGTGTGATTAGGTGCTGTCAAGCTGGCAAAGGTATGTCGTTAATGGGTCCCAGATGTTGTGTGGACGATTTGCGGGGGCGTGAGGTCCCAGTATGTGGTCAGTTGTGATTGACAGTATGTGACGTCAGCAAGCCACACTTTTACCGCTGGTGCTGTTTACGACCCCAGTGTATCGCCACCCTGCGCTTGGCCAGTATCGCTACTAATCGACGATGTGTATCTGGAAATTCCTTAACGTATCCTAGTAAACAATGAGGCAGGGCAGGCGGTAGGGGGTCTTGTGTAATGGCGCTAATTGTTTCGCATACAGCACACCAGTAATCCACCACCTTCGGACACGTCCAGGCTAGATGCGTGAACGTGGCTTCTGGTGCTGAGCACCGTAGACAACTTGCTTCATTGGCTAGGCCTATCCTATAGAGGCTCACTGGGGTGCGATATAGTCTGTGTAGGTATTTGAAATGTATTAATCGCAATCTGTAGTTTGGGGAAAGTCGCTCGGTTTGGCTACAGCAGTACTGCCATTGTTCCACGGATATATCAATGCCCGTGTCCAGTTCCCAGGCCAGGCAGGCTTGTGCAGTGTCCAGTGGGGAGGCTGCTTGTGTTAATGAATAGAGTCGGGCTATAAGTTTGCACGGTGATGCAGTTGTATGGACATATTCAAGCTGAGAACGTTTTTTTGTGTTCCTACAGGTCGCCCAGATTTGGTAATGTAATAAAGTGTCTAGTGGTGTGGTTTTGCGTGTGGCTGTATTAGTAAAGGAGGGTAGAAACTGTCCATCTGTGTATAAGTCAGCGAACGTTGTCATGCCTAGTGTCTTGGCTCGGCGTGCCACCCCTTTGTCATGCAATGGGGGCTAGAGGGGTTCTCTGCCAATGCGACAGATGGTGCGTATAGTTTGTCTGAGCCAATTCGTCTACGGATGCCTTCCCACGCTCAGCGCACGCATTCCACCATGTTGATTTCATCTTTAGGTGCTTTGTAAGGCTGGAATAGTGCAGTTTTTAGCGGTCAAGGGGACGTCTGGTCCGCTTCCACTGCCAAGTGTGGCTGGAACGGTGTGGGGTGTAACCAGAGGTGCAAGAAACTTGCTCGGACACAAAGAGCATATAGCTTTAAATCTGGGGCCCCCATTCCTCCACGCACAGGAGGAGTGTCAGGGTTTCGTAAGCAATCCTCAGCTGCCGGCCTGCCCATGTGAGCGCTATCATGTTGGCGTCTAATCTTTTGAAAAACTGCACCGTGAGGGGGAGCGGAACATTGAGAAATAGATATAAAAATGTGGGTAGAACCACCATTTTAGCTATTGCAATACGCTCGGCCATTGAGAGCGGTAGTTTATTCCATACCTGGATCCGAGATTCGAGCCACTCTACTGCGCGTCCATTGTTCTCCCTCCAAAGTTCTTCTGGTCTCTACTTAGCCATATGCCCAGATATTTGGTTGGATCGGTTGCCCACTTTAGTGGGTATTTTGTTTGGTATGGGCGGGTAGCTGCGGTAAGGGGAAAGAGTATGGATTTGCTCCAATTAATTTGGATGCCTGAATGGCCGCCGAAGCGGATCACCTCTCTCGTCATGGGTTCCAGGTTCTTGTGTGGTTCGCGAATATGTAGAGTAATATCATCGACGTACAGCGACACCATTAGTCCTCTGGCCGTAAAACCAATGCCTTTTTCTGCATGGTGTTGGCGTAGCTGGGACGCCAGTGGTTCCATAGCCACTGCAAATAGCAGCAGGGAGAGTGGGCATCCCTGCCTCCTGCCCCAGACGATCATAATCGGCTCAGAGATTTGTCCGTTCAGTTTGATGTGTGCCGAGGGGAGAGTGTATAGTATCCGGATTTTGTGGATAAAGCTGGAGCTGAAGCCCAAGTGGTTGAGGAGCGGGAAGAGGAAGGGCCACTCTTGAGAGTCAAACGCCTTTGTGGTGTCCAGGAGGGCCGCTACCGCTGGTAGAGAGAGATTGATATGATGCGCGACCGAGAATATTGTGCGCAGGTTATGCGATGTGGCTTTTTCCGGTATAAAGCCGGATTGGTCAGGGCGTACAATTAAAGACATAGGTGAAGTAGTCGGTTTGCTAGTAGTTTCGCATATATTTTGTTATCTATATTGATCAATCACAGAGCTCGGGAGACTTATCCGGTTTGAGTATAGTTATAATAATTGCTTCCCGAAGGGAGGGGGGGAGTTGGCCCCCGTCACTGACTCGTGATGCATCTCTATGAGATGAGGAATGAGTATGGTAGCGTATTCTTTATAGAAGGCGGGTATTAGTCCGTCCGATCCCGGTGCTTTGTTTCCAGGAGAACCGCAATAACCTGTGCAATTTCTTCCAATGTGAAGGGAGCATCCAGGTATTCTCTATGACCCGGGTCTGGCAACAGCAATTCGATTGACTCTAAATATTGGTGCAAAGTTTCCTGATCGCTCGTCACGCCGGCCGAGTAGAGTTGAGATTAAAAGGAGAACATCACAGTGGTCAGTTCTGCGGGAGATGTGCCTCTTTGGCCGTTGCCATCAAGTAGTTCTGCCACATATGACGAGGCATGTGGTCTCCTCAGCAGACCAGCCAGTGTCTTACCAGGTCGATCTCCCTTCCCATAATGCTGAGCCCGCGCCTCACGCCCCAAGTAGTGCACTTCTCTTTCCACCTCAGCCTGATATTCCGACATTTTGACTCTGACATGGGATTGTTGTTATATGCTTGCTCCAGCATTTTGATTTCCGCTTCTAGTCTTTTGAGGGTCCCTCTAATCACCTGAGGCACTCCAGACTGCTTAGCTAGACACACGCTGCAGATTACTACCTTGAACGCTTCCCACAGTGAGGAGGGTGAGTTGACTGAGCCAGTGTTTAATGCAAAAAAGTCAGAAATGGTGCTACTAATTTCTTCTTTAAATGCCGTCTTCCTTAGCGCGTGGGGGGAAGGTGCCAGGAGAACATACGCCATAGGGTTTGGGGAATTTGAAGCACCAGTTGTGAGGGTAGTGGTCAGACAAAGTGCACGCCAAATATTCAATAGAGGTAGACCAGTTAGCTACGTTTTTAGATACTAACCACAGGTCGATACAGGAGCAGGAGTTGTGTGAGGTGGAAAAACAGGTGCTGTGACGTCCATTGGGGTGGGCGCATTGCCACACATCCAATAGCGCGTTGTCAGTTATGAGTGAGTTTAATGTCTCTCCGGCTTGCGGATGGTATAGTCTGGTGCCCCAACGATCTAGGTTCTCTTGTAGGGCAACGTTAAAGTCTCCGCCACAGATTAATGGGCAAGGGCTTTGTTTTGCTATCAGTCTCCAAATGTGGCGAAAGAAGTCAGGGTCATCCGAGTTGGGTCCATAAACAGCCGCCATGATCAGTGGTTGCGTACATCGTGTGCCCGTCAGTATAACATATCTACCGTTGTGGTCTATGTGGGTGGGCGTAGTGTGCCATGGAAGTCCCTTCTTGGGTAGGATGGTTACCCCCCTAGCATAGTTAGAGTATACTAGTGACCAGCCTGACCTCGTCAGTGCCGGTCGCTCAACCCGCCGCGTGGCTCCTCCCGAGGTCACCCGGTCCCCCTGCTGCCACCGCCTGCTCGTTGCCACCTTGCTTCCGCTGTGCCCCTGATTCTGCTCTTGTGCGTTTGTATCCCTGCGTTCGTAATTGTATTTCTGCTGTTTTTTGCCTCTGTTATCGTGCTGTGCCCCTGATTGTCCGCTGTTATCCCCCTGCCTTTGTTTGTTTTGCTGACCCCCTAGCGCTTCAGCCGCCGTTCCCCGCTCCCTGCCGCTGCTCCCCGCGGCCCCGCCCCTCTCCACCTGGTCCCTCTCCCATTCGCCACTCCGCTCCCACCTCCCAGCTGCTCCTCCCTCGCTCCGCCCCCCCCCCAATCGCCATTTATGGCTGAGTCCGCTCGTACGCGCAGCGTTCACGCGCAGCGGGCGCGCCAATCGTGCGCCGAAGGCGCGCCAAAGGCAAGCCCGTCTGCGCCCGTCCGTGCCTGGACCGCGCCCAGCGCCAAACCCCCTGGCCCCCGCAGCAGCCAACCCACCCACCGGACTTACGACACCGCCACCCTCAACGCACTCAACACCGGCCGTATCCCGGCTGCCACCGTGCCACCCCAGGACGCACCCACGGACCCTTCGCCTGCCAATCCTGCAAGTTCTCCTGCCTCCGGACCTGCACCGCACCCGCCAAGCCGAGCACCAGCAGCAACCACCTGAAGTGCATCCTGCTCAACACCCGCTCCGTCCACAGACACGCCGTGGAACTTTGGAACCTGCTCGACTCCACATCACCAGACGTCGCTTTCCTCACGGAAACATGGATGAACGCCTCCTCAGCGCCCGACATCGCCATCCCGGACGGATACAAGATCACCCGAAGGGACCGCGCCAACCAGACCGGAGGAGGCATCGCCATCCTCCACAAGAACACCATCCGCATCACGACCAACTCCGACGACACCTTCACAGCCGGCGAACACCTGCACTTCCAGATACACACCGACCCCAAGACCACCCTCAGAGGCACCCTCATCTACAGACCCCCAGGACCACGCACACAATTCAGCGAAGACATCGCCGACCTCATCAGCCCGCACGCCCTCCCCTCGGCTGACTACATCCTCCTTGGGGACCTCAACTTCCACCTAGAGAACAACAACGACCGCAACACCACCACCCTGCTGGACAACCTCGCCAACCTCGGACTCAAGCAACTGGTGACCACCCCCACACACCACGCCGGCCACACGCTTGACCCAGTCTTCTCCTCCAGCAAGGACATCTCCTTCAGCCACACCACCGAACTCCACTGGATAGACCACAGCTGCGTCCACTTCAGCTTCAGCAGGACCACCACGCACCACCACCCGCAACAGTTTCCGCGCAGAAGCTGGAACAAGATCACCACCGACCAACTCACCACATCCCTGAGCCAGAACACTCCCGCCAGCTCAACGAACCCCAACCAAGCCGCCAGCAACCTCACAAGATGGATCACCAACTGCGCAGACGACCTCGCCCCATTGAAGACCCCCCCAGTCAGACCCGGCAACAAGAAAGCATCCTGGTTCACCGACGAACTCAAGAAATCCAAGAAGAACTGCCGGGCCCTCGAGAAAGCATGGCGCAGAGACCAGACTGCAGACAACATGACCACCCTCAAGCACGCCACCCGAAAACACCACCAGCTGATCCACACCACCAAGAAAACCGCATTCAAGGAACGACTGGACAACAACGCCCACAACAGCAAGGAACTCTTCATCATCGTCAAAGAGCTCTCGAACCCCAGCGCCGGAAACAACGACATAACTCCCTCGCAAGACCTCTGCAACTCGCTCGCCTCGTTCTTCCACAGCAAGATCGCGAGACATACACAACAGCTTCAGCACACAGCCGACGTACCCTACGACCGTTCCAACGTCCCCCACCTCCACCCTCCGAGCCTGGACCCCGATCAACACCGAAGACACTATCCGCACGATGAACTCCGTCCACTCCGGATCACCAACCGACCCCTGCCCTCACCACGTCTTCAACAAGGCCGACACCGTCATCGCACCCCACCTCCGGGACATCATCAACACCTCCTTCGACACCGCCACCTTCCCAGAGAGCTGGAAGCACGCCGAACTCAGCGCCCTACTGAAGAAACCGTCAGCGGACCCCACCGACCTCAAAAACTACCGCCCCATCTCGCTCCTTCCTTTTCCTGCCAAAGTCATCGAGAAGACCGTCAACAGACAACTGGCCGCCTTCCTCGAGACGAATGGATCCCTCGACCACTCGCAGTCCGGCTTCCGGGCCAACCACAGCACCGAGACCGCCCTCATCGCAGCCATCGACGACATCCGAGCCCTGCTCGACAACGGGGAAACAGCGGCCCTCATCCTCCTGGACCTCTCCGCAGCGTTCGACACAGTCTGCCACCGCACCCTAGTGCAACACCTGAACAACGTCGGAATCCAAGAGAAGGCACTGGAGTGGATCATCTCCTTCCTCGCCGGAAGAACCCAGAGAGTCCGCCTCCCCCGTTCAGTTCCGAGGCCACCGAAGTCATCTGCGGCGTACCACAAGGATCATCACTCAGCCCCACCCTCTTCAACGTCTACATGAGCCCCCTCGCAGCCATCGCTCGCCAACACAACCTCAACATCATCTCCTACGCCGACGACACCCAGCTGATCCTCTCCCTCACCAACGACCCCACAACCGCCAGAACCAACCTACATGAAGGGATGAAGGACGTAGCCGAGTGGATGAGGAACAGCCGCCTGAAACTGAACTCAGATAAGACGGAAGTCCTCATCCTAGGATCATCACCCTCTGCCTGGGACGACTCCTGGTGGCCCCCTGCCCTGGGCAACGCACCCAAACCAACGGACCACGCACGCAACCTGGGCTTCATCCTGGACTACTCCCTCTCAATGACCAGACAAGTCAACGCCGTCTCCTCGTCTTGCTTCAACATCCTACGCATGCTGCGCAAGATCTTCCGGTGGATCCCCACCGAAACCAGGAAGACGGTCACCCAGGCCCTCGTCACCAGCCGACTGGACTACGGTAACTCCCTCTATGCCGGAACCACAGCCAAACTTCAAAAAAGACTCCAACGCATCCAGAACGCCTCAGCTCGACTCATCCTGGACATCCCCCGACACAGCCACATCACCAGACACCTGAGAGACCTGCATTGGCTCCCCGTCAGCAAGAGAATCACGTTCCGACTCCTCACCCACGCACACAAAGCTCTCCACAACCAAGGCCCCAGATACCTCAACGACCGTCTGACCTTCTACACTCCCACCCGCCAGCTACGATTGACCAACCACGCCCTCGCCGCCGTCCCCCGCATCCGAAGAGCCACAACGGGAGGAAGATCCTTCTCCTACCTGGCTGCCAAGACGTGGAACTCCCTACCCATCCACCTCCGCCTTACCCAAGACCACCTCTCCTTCAGGAAGAAACTCAAGACCTGGCTGTTCGAACAGTAGCGGACCCCCCTCCCCCAAGCGCCTTGAGACCCTCCGGGTGAGTAGCGCGCTATACAAATGCTTGATTGATTGATTGATTGATTGATTGAGTAGGAGTCGCCCCACCAACGGGCGTGGAGCAGAGTCGTGTCACTGGTGGATAAGTGTGTCTCTTGCAGAAAACACACGTCTACATCATGGCTCATGAGATATGCATGCATGAGGCGGGATTTGCGGTGGTCATTGATACCCAGAATGTTCCATGTTAGAAAGGTTACATTAGTCATGGTTCAGTTGTTGTATGTACGTGTGTTATGTCGCAATATCAACGTCGAGGGTTTGGAGGTATTGTACCATTGGAAATGTTGGTGCAGCCTCTTAATATAACTGTTTGCATAATCCTGGGTTAACTTAAGCAACGAGGAAACTGTCCACAAATCTAACAAACCCCCCACCCATTGCTCTACCAAAACCTCCCAGGTCCCCTCCCCACCCACTCCAATCTCCCAATCAGTTTGAGATATTGTACCCAACACACCCACAAATCCCAAACTTTTAAACATAATGAACGTCCAAGGCAATTATCACGTGAAGGTTCGTGGACTCTCCAGCCGTACTCCCCCTGACCAGGAGGCCAGGGTGGCCAAGCGTTGTAGTAGATGTGGCAACAACAATGGATAGGATAGCACATTATGTCCGATCACTTCGCTTGGGCACGCCACATGTTGCATTTAATTTGTAGGTGCCGGAGCAGACTAGTGTGGTGTTAGGGTCCATATCAGTTCTGCCAGCAACACTAATATATGTGTCTCAGTCATTGTCACTGGTGCGGTCATCTTTGGACGATCCAGGTGAGTTATGTGGGTACGATATATTCCTGCTTAGTTGTTTCGCTTAGGTCATAGCAGCCTTGGAGTCCGTGAAGTAGCGCGGACTGCCGTCATTATCTATGTGAAGTTTGGCCGGGTAGAGGAGGGCGTATGGAATTTCTAGTTGTTGAAGAATCCGTTTTGCTGGTAGAAAGTCACGTCTTGCCATCTGTACGGCCAGAGTAAAGTCAGGGTAGAAGAAGAGGGTGCTTCCCTGATGCCTGATTCCCCTAGTTCTCTGACTTTCCACAGGATTGCGTCGCAGTCACGAAAGTTCATTAAGCGAGTTATTATTGCCTGTGCAGGAGCTTCGGGAGGTGGTCGTGGACCCAGCGATCGGTGTGCCCGTTCCACAATGAAGACTTCTGACAGTGCTGTGCTAAACAGTAAGGATTCCAGGTAGTCTTCCATCTTGGAGATGGCTGTAGATTCGGGAATTCCAATAATGTGGAGGTTATTTCTTCTAGAACGGGACTCTAGGTCTTCGTTCTTGGCACGGATGAGATCAAGCACCTTGACCATTTTTAACAAGCGCTGTCAGTCCTCAGTGAGGGCGTCGTCAGCATCGGAGACCCTAGATTCTAGGTGCGCAATCCGGTAGTCATGCGAGTCCACCCGTTCTTTCATCTGATCGAGCCGGGTGGTGAGATGATTTATCTTGGAGTCTATTGTTTTTAGACTGGATTTGACCTCTAAGAGAAGAGAACGAATATCATCATTTTATACTCCAGCATTGTCCGTCTGCATTGCCTGTTTCTCTGCATCTTGTGGCGGTTCCCCATGCCGTCCAGTCCGCTGGTTTTCAAAGACGAGCTTGCTCTGTTTTGTGTCCATCTCCCCCATCGTATTGTGATTTGGAGTGTATTGGCTCGTTTGGGTAGGAGACAGGGGAGCGCCGCTGGCCGCGTGGCCATTCAGCTGGTTGGTGTTGCTCTAGTTTGCCTCCTATTACAATGTGGGGAGTGTGTAGTTTGCGGCCATCGTGGCCAGTTGCTGTTGGTGGTGTAATTGCTCCGACTGATTTTCAGCAGCCGCGTTATCAGCTATTTCCTAGGTGACCGGTTGGTAGGTGTCAGTAAATAGGGCATTTCTAGTAGCTGTACTTGTAGTTTGCAACGTCCCTGTTCTTATGCTGGTCACAGCTTGATCCGCCGCCCAGCCAAGCCGCAGCCCCGCCACAGGCAGCTCCCGCCGGTCCCCAGCACTGGCGTCTCCAGAAGGCTGTGGCCATCGAAGGGGCCAGGGGGATCTCCTGCACGTAGTGTCAGTTTCTACGCCCATCTGCCGGTCTCCCCAGGCAGCCGGCTCAGTCTCTCTGCCTTCCCGCTAGCGGTTGTCTCTCCCAACATAGGTGAGCGCCAATACCTTAAGCGCACTGCTGGGGCCGACAGTTGCTTTGTACATGTTCATGTTAGAGGTAGGGTCTAAGGCGGCCCAGGGGAACACAAGTTATGCAGAGTCTCCTTTGCGGCAATGGCCCCGTGCAGTTGGATCAGTTATGTGCAGCCAACAGGCGTAGCACAGATGGGCACAGGCCGGCCCGGTGCCGCAGCGGCAAATCTGTTAAAGTTCGTCTGTTGGGCGGCTTCGTGGGTAGGGGGGTGATAGGATCGTGTTACGTCTGGCGTGTTGTGCCGCTGACGGCCTGCAGCCAACCCCCCTCACCTGACTCCTTACTTCTTAGCGTTGCGCGGTAGCTGCCGCGACAGGTGTGGGGCCCCGTTTCGTGGTTTCTCTGCCACTGCAGGAGCTCTTCAGGCCAGCCACAGGCACTCCGTCACTTCAAACAGATCTCGCTCACCCACCACCACGTCTGGACCTGCCAGGCCTCCGTTTCCACGGGTCCGCCTCAGGCGATTTTTCAGGCCCCCATCGGTGCGGGTGCCGCAGCAGGGCCAAACTCCACGTCTATGCCACAATGTGATCATGGCCTTGGTGTGCGGTTATGCACCCAGCCGCTAAGCTCCGGATCATGCCAGGCGCTGCCCTGCTGGTTCTTTCGCGGCCTGCACTGCTGCCTCGTCGGCCGGCGTGTTCACGTCTTTATCTACGACCAAGCAGCTCACAGACCGCGCCCGGTGGGTTGTAGGTGCGCCTTGCAGTGAGGGCGGTTTAATCTCCCTCTGTATTTATATGGGAAAGTATTCGTTCCCTCGGATTGTGGCGGATAATTTCGCGGCCGGCAGAGCCCACTCAAGGTGCAGCCATCTAGCAGCTGGCGAGACCACGCCCCCTGACAGCGTCAATAATTAAGTGAAAACAAAAAATCTAGAGTTAAAAATAATTCAGAATAGCGAGCAGGTTAAAGAAAAGGTCTTTTAAGGGAATCTAATGGATTTTTGTAAGACTAGAGAGTGTGTTTAAAAATCTTTCCAAATAAATGTTTCTCTGAGTTTACGGACTTGCAGGAATAAATGACGTGCCTGAGCAATGCCTCTTGCCCAGACAGCTGGTGAGATTTTAAGATTTGACCTTTGTTTAGGTGGAAATGTATCCAGGCAGGGTTGTGTATGTGGTATCAGCTGTAGTTGTTAACCAGGTGAAATCAGTCGTGGTAACGTCTTATGTGGAACAGATATGTGTAAAAGGTCATAAGAGCATAACATTCATTGTAAGGACCCTGCTTTAATGTGGCTGCTTCTCCTTTAATCCCATCACAACTGGTGTTTGTCCTTAATAACGGTGACTTGAGAACGGACTCACAGTCACCCTTGTTAGGTCGAATCCTGCCAGACTGTCTGGTTTGCTAAAGACATCTTGGGGACATTCAGAAAGCTTCCCTGTGAATGCAAGGCTCATTGTGTGCCTTTTGACTTCATCCACCTATTCCCAGCCAGGACACTCAGAAAAAAGGATGTACTAATTGGCTTTGAAGTGATATGGGGTCCGCACCTCTTCTACCCCCAGCTGCCTTTCCCACCTGCTCCTGAGCATGCCAAAGATGACAATTAATGTGACTGGGGGCCACTGCAATGCTTGCTGCTGTACCCCAGTATATTCCACTGCACAATGGCATGGACATGACCATTCGAATAGTTGAAAGAGCTGCAATCCATCGGACTCCCACTTTACGTACGTCAGCCCTGAGGCCGCTGTATTGAGGGCAAAGTTCATTAGGGTTGACCCTGCAAGAGCATGCACCTGCGAGAAACTATTGCTTACAGAAAGGGCGTTGAGCCCTCCCATTGCTTACCATTTGTTGGCTTCAGCATTCCTCTTCTTTGCAGCCTTCTTAATTGGCCAGTGCTGGCCAAACGTCACTTCCGATCCTTTCTTTGGAGCAGGTACCAAGCACAGATCGATTCAAGTTAATCACTGCAAGTCCTTTGCTCCCGGCGTGATTGAGGTACTATTTCTTCCCCCTCCCACTCTCCCTGCCTGCTGCTTCCTCCATAGCGCTTTTTAAGTCGCAGCGTACCAGACAGCGCAGCTGTCAGGTTTGCTAAAGACATCTTGGGTACTTTCAGAAAGTTGACGTAGGAATGCATTCCACTCGTTGATTGCCATTGGCATTGTGATTTCTAACTCACATTTTCTGGCTTTCTATTTGCTGGCTTTATTAGGTTTTGCCTGCACAGCGCTTGCGCTGTTCTTGTTAGGTTTCGCCTGCACAGCACTTGCACTATGCTTGTGAAATCTATTGTAATTTATATAAATCTTAAAAGGGGCTGCAGTAACTTATATTGCACAACTGCTCATCAAGCTACAACTTACAACAAAAAGCAACTTATCCTATTGCATTTACCAATGCTTGTTTATGGTCTGCTGCGCCTGCTTTTACTGTTAATTTCCCTGATTTTAAACCAAAAGTTGCCTGCGGCAAGTTTTTCATTCCTGGCAAACCACTTATACAGCATATCTTTGCAAGTTCAAAACTGCCTCAATTAATAAACATAGGCCTGTTTTTAGCTTTCTGATTCACTAATGGGGGCCACTTTTATTTTGCGCCCAGGCCAGTTTTCTGTGCCAGTCCGACTCTGTGTTCACATTGTGGACATGTGTTTAATATGTACATGTGGAAGACTAGTTCATCTATTGACTTATCCTTGAAACCCGAAGACAAGCCTGTTTTTTAACAAAACTCTTTTGCACAAGAGAAATGTCAGCAGCAGCAGTCCGATAGCAAAGATTTAAATGTATTACACAGTGGGTCATTCGCCATCTTGCAGCCCATACCTACCAGGATATATTATCATAACGATTCTTCAGTCCTGCCTGTGACTGTCAGTTGATCTATTCTTACAATAATAACAATGCAAAATGTGAAATAACTTTCGTCTTTACAGGCATGCCCTGGACTGAAATCAGCCTGAAGTGGTCCAGAGTTGAAAGGGGTCAGTGTTGTTGTGTCGTGTGTCGCTGCAACCACAGCGAGTGTCTTGACCACGCACACAATCGGCTCCTATCAAGAGCTCAGCAACAAGTGTCGCCTTTATACTGGCTAAAGATCACTGGGGCCCAGTGTTTGGGTCGCGCGCGCTCCAGGCCTGTCCACGAGACCGGATGCAAGTGTGAAAGGTGAATCTGGCCGCGCGGGCCGCATCCGCACAGATGGCCCACTACGGACTCTTTGACAAGGCTGAATACAGGCCTCACTGCCCGGGCTCACAGTCAAGCGGCGGCCAATGTGGCTCTTAAAATATTGCCATTGAATGTTCCCTTCAGAGCAGGCGAAGGACAGCATTGACTCATGTGCAATTAGCTGACCTACCACTACAGCATTTTCCATGCTCCCATAACGGAATGTACTGTAATAGTGCAGATATTTTTGGTGGTATTATTTTGGCACAATTATTCTTATGCTCATGACACATTCGTAGCCGCAGTGGCATCTAAACTATCTGAACAATAAAAAAAAACTATAATTGTTCATTTCATATTTCTTCCCCTGTGTGGTCTCAAGTGCCAACAAGCATTTGCAATGCAATCGGTCTCGCATTTGTGAAAGTTAGAGCTATTGGCAATCTAGATGACAATGTTTATTACTTATGTTTTTTTGTTTGCAGCTGAGTGAATATATGTTGTTTGTAGTGGAATTATGTGGTTTTAATTGGATTTGTTAAATTGTGTGGGTCTGAATTGTGTGGTGTGTATTGTATTTGTGTAGTGGAATTATGTGACATGGTTAATAGATAGGAGTGAGAGCTGTATAGAATAGATAGAAAGGAAGATTGAGAGGGATAGGTAGTTTGTGCATGAAGTGGTGAATGAACTCTAGAGAGAGCAGCAGTAACAGTGTGTGACAAAGAGAGAAAGAAGGTTATTGACGCATAAAGAGGCTGTTTTTTTTATAGTCATTAAAATGGCAACGCATTTAGCGCAAGACACCAGAGTAACAAATCACTGGTAAGCTTGCGCACACTAGGTTTTGCATGATAGCATCATAAAAATATAGATACTCCGGGGGTTAATTTCCTGAAGAAATAATGTGCAACAGCAGACACAGGTCAACGGCAACTTAAGCCTCTACTTCAGACCCTAGGTACTTTAGTGTGAATAGTCACATCCTGACTGCATGCACAATCTAAATAAAATCCTAACCGACATAACGGTTTAGGAAGAGTGTTCAAATTTAGAGGACTTTCTTAAATTCTTTACAAATCTACACCTTCAACAAATTAGCTCCTTTCCTTGCCCGTTGCATTGTAGAGTCTCTCATAGTAGCTGTGTGAAGAGCTGTAGCGTCGCCACAAATATGTTACTTTAAGAAAAAAAGTAAACTTTCATGAAGAGGTACTACACATCAAGAGTATCATCGCTTATTTTTGATGTATTTATTAAGCTGCTCTTCTCAATCATAATAGTCAGGGTCTGCAGTCTTACGCATATGCAAATGACACAGATTTATCAAAGAAAAAAGGGCCCGGAGAGGACTTTCTGAGCTATTTAAAAGAAAGGGGGAAAATAAAAATAAACTGAATCCCGGATGAAAGCAGTGGCCTGCGTCAATTGCACCAAGACAGACTTTCTCCTAATAGGTTCAAGCCAGAAACCAGAGGCTCTCCGATGTGCTTGGCAGGCCCAACTTCTTTTGCCAGAGTTAGATCTATTGGTATTGTAAATGATAATGCCTTTTATTTATGTGTTTACAAAACCTGTAAGCGGTGCTTAAACGCCGCTTGCAGGTTTTATAAACACATAAATAAAAGCATTATTGTCAACAATGCCAATAGCTCAAACTCTCGCAAATGCGAGACCTATAGCACTGCAAGTGCTTGTTAATTCTGACGTATGCATTTACTGTGTAAAATAGCATCGCCTAAACAAAAAAGTTAAGCAGCCTGATAAGGTGCATCAAATATTATTTTTAAAAAGCGAGCAATTAGATACACGTTCTCTGATCAAGCAGATCTACACATCAGCAGTTTACTGCAGTGCTGACAACATACAATGCTTTGTGATGTTTTACACACAGCGCTCTTACCACAGCAGGTGTGTGAGCACCTTTGTGTGTGCACCTGTAGTAGAGGCGATGGGCGCCGTGCTGTGTCTGGTGGTTACACGGGTGTGTGTAGGCCAACCAAAGGACCATTCATGTCCCCACTTCCTCGCGACAGCACCTCACTATCTTCTGAACCCGTTAGCCTATGTTTTGTTGAAAGTTGATATTTTCTGGGAAATGTATAAGTCCCCGCACAATTCAATGGCATTGATCCTTTAATGGCTGTTCGCGCTTTTTTTAGTGATGCCCAATTGTGAAAATATTGTCGTCAAGAAGTGAAGCGCCTTCAGTTTGCGCACTACCTCTTCAAGGCTCACGTGTCATACTGCGGAGGATGAATATGGGGGAGTTTGAGAGTTGTGTGGTGCAATCTAAGAGAAACTGAAGGCATTCTATGGTGTATTTTAGTGTAATCCGTCGTGGTAACACTATTGTGCACGAGTTCCCAGGCTGTTGCTAGACGATCCTCACTGTCTCACAGTACGCTCATGGGGCATTGGAGAGTCCCCTTAAATGGCTGCATAATTACACCTATCATTCAGCAGCCCCGAAATGGGGATACCTTTCCATACGACCCCATACCGTACTTTGAAGAGTCACCTGGTGCACGGTGACTCGTACCAACGCCTTTGTGATTACCCTACATGTTACCCCTGTCGCCCTGAGTCTAGCGCGTATTGGCGCCCAGATCACCGTGCGGGCTGTGCCGCCAGACACTTGACGTAGTGTTTGACTCGGGTCAGCCTGAGCATTTCACGCACTGTGACACCGGTCACCCTGGGCACCGCACGCACAGTGGACCCCGGCCACACTGACCTGTGAGCCCCTGTGATACTGAGCACCTAGAGACCTGTAAACACCGGCCACACTGAGCAACTTACGCCCTGTAAACCCCGGCCACAATGAGCACATCACGCACCATCACCTCAAGCTCCGTGACCCCCGCACCTCAGTCTTGTGAACCCCTGCCACAGTTAGCAACTCAGCCCTGTGAACGCTGGTCACACTGAGCACCTCACACACCCTCACCTGACGCTCCCTGTCCACCTCACGATCCACGACCCCCGCAGTTCCTGGCACCTCGAGCACCATGACCCGACGCGGGAGGCATGCGCCGCTTCCTAGGCCAGTCAGGGCTGGAGCGCCTGTGGCTGTGCCCGTCCCTTCGGAGCTGTCCACGGTGCTGAAAAGCACCTCTCCGCTAGCCAAACATGCCATGCACTGTACAGAGCACGTGCACTATTGCGACCAGCATACACACGCACTTTCATTGTCCACACACTGGGTGAGCGCGAAGCGGTTCATATGTCTAAACCCAGGACAGGCCATCACAAGTCCGAACATACGCCGTGTCCCCCTCCCTGCCCGGGACAGTCGCCCCCTAGAGCGGGATGGGTCGTCTGTACCTCCCCCACAGGTGTCACTATGTGACCCCCGGCGCTGCTGAAGAGGCTGCAGCTGTGGGTGTTCAGGCGCAGCGCGCTTCTCTTCCTGCTCTGCTGTGCGGCTGCCTGGGTCCTGGTAAACACCTTCATCTTCATGCGCAGGAGCGTCTGTATAGCGGCTGCTGGACGACGCATGCGTAACATAGCCGTCTGGACAGGTCAGGCAAAATAAAGTGCGAGACTCAGCCAGCCAATCCCAGGAGAAAACAAGCATTGAAAAATGCAATAGGACTCGTAATACGCGAGACCTATTGCATTATAAACAAAAGTGCGTGCGTCCAAGAAGGCATGATCGGGAGTGGGGGGGGTGGGCAGAGAAGTTACGGACTGTGGGAGGGAAGGGGGGGCAGAGGAACAAAAGAGTTTGTAAACTAAAGGGGCCGATAGCCATGGAAGGAGAAAAATTACGACATGGCCGTCAGGAGGAGGGACAAACAAGCCGAAAACAAATCAGAATGCAGCATTTCCAATTTAAGCCAATGAAAAATATGGACGGAAAGTGGGCGGAGCTTCCCCCCACTATACTGTATACTGAATGCCTCGCAAAGCGAACAGCGCGTTGCGCTGCAACGCTATGCGAGACCTAAAAATATCCAAGTATCAGTGCAAATCAATAACATAAAACAAGGGAGGGCATCGCTACATGTATGGCATGGCCAGCCCTGGAACCTTCAATAAAAGGTGTCTGATCTAGAAGAGTTTTGTACTGTTTATTATGCAGAGTTTCTTCCACCGCAGGGGGTGTGGAGACAGTTATACTTTGATATAATGGTTGTGAAGAACACTTTTTGAGAAAGTCGTAAAGATAACGCTTTGCCTTTTAGATGTCTCTCCATTTGTCTTGTTTATTAGACTAGCAACCTTTGCCATCTCCACTACAACAACCACATAATTCCACCTGCTACACTTTTGCAGGACTCACTTCACTCCACCAAGACTATCATCAACTCCTTCTTCTTTAACAACCTCTACTTTTGTTGCAGTTTTGTAATTAGTCCAGTAGCGGTTGGTGTCAGTGAAATGTGGTGGGGGCAGCGCGGGGGAGAGGAGGGGGGTGTAACAAAACAAACAACATTAAAAACAAAAAAACTTGCCTGCCGGTCTTCTGGGCGCAGCTCTTCTGCTCCTCTGGGCACAGGCTGAAGCTCCCAGACTTCCCTATGGCCAATCTAGGCGCTGCTCTCATACCCATGAGAGCAGTGTTGGGACTGTGCAGAGCAGGTTTGTTTTGCGCTCCATCGGGAGCTGGGAGCCTGAGCCTGCTGGTCCTTCCACCCAGCAACACAGCTGGGTTGGAGAGATGTCAGTGCGCATGACTGTTTGGACGTCCTGAGACGGCCTGCCAAACTGTCATGCACACTGACAGCAGTGCCCACCACTCCTCCTCCCTCTGCTGCAGTGCTGTGCCCCTCCCCCCCCCAAGACTTGGCTGCAGGATGGCGATGTGAAAATGGGCGTCCCCTTCCAAGGAATGTTTGCAAATCTTAGAACAAAGCGAAGTATATTTTCCGATTAGCTTGTCTGGGGGAAGGTGGGGGGGGGAGGGCGATGTGCCACCACTGAATCAGTTGCTCATAGTAGTTCTTTGACCCTGAGAAAGTCACCAAACCACTTACCTGCCCAAGATGATCTCGTCTCAGAAAGAGGACTGTTTTTCTGGGCAAAACAGGACACTCTTCAAGTTTCTTGGCCCATGTGTTGGACCATACGCAACTTCTCAATTCCCTACCCACAAAGAACATCAGCATCTACGTCCTGACCTGGTCACTGCGTTTGTCCACTCAACCCCAGCTGCCCTTGCACACTTTCCTACTTCCAGTCGATTGTCCTCCCCGTGAATCTGAGTACAGCGACCTCCAGTCAATCATCCAATGATGTACACCACCTTTCCAGCTCAGGAACTTGCTGGTCCATCTAAACCTATCTTTCTCCACTGACATCATGCCACCTGTTCCGCATCACAGACATTTATGATATGTAAGCAAGATCTTTTATGTGGCTCTCTCTGGTCCAAATATCCTCCCAGTATCACAATTGGAACAATAACCAGGAAACCACCAAACAAACAATCCTTGTGTGCCACCTTTGTTACTGCTGTACAATGTTTATAGTCAAAGCTCTGTCTGCAAATAAACAGCACATACACTGTAGAGAAATCCATGATACTTCCGAGGATCCGCAAAGGTACCTGTTTAACTTCTTCATTGGGAATCCTGATATAAACATATATGTTTCCAGTGTTAGCAAAGTCATTCCATGGAGCAGATTTACATATATTTTGCGCTGGGCTTATGTAACAAAAGTGACGCAAACAGTTGCAAACAGTTTTTTAAAAATTGACTTTCAAGCGCAAAACATGTTTCACACTGGAAAATTGCCTCAAAGTAACGCAAGTTGCTGCTTTGCTTTACTTTGGATCAATGTGGAGTTCCAGGGGTAGTACATGGGCGTTCCTATGCAACCCACTGTGGGTTTTGATGCAAAAAACTATCTACTAACAACAGTAGACAGGGTTTTGCGCCAAAAAATATTGCCATTTGAAGCAGGTGAAAGGCTTTTATTTCTCCTAATTTTTCCGACTTTGCATGTGAGCTGCAATCAATCAATCAATCACAGATTTTGTAGAGCGCACTACTTACCCGAGAGGGTCTCAAGGCGCTGGGGGAAAAAAAAGGGGGGGGGGTGCCGCTACTGGTCGAACAGCCAGGTCTTGAGTAGCCTCCTGAAGGTCAGCAGGTCTTGGGTCTGTCGTAGGCTGAGTGGAAGGGTGTTCCAGGTCTTGGCGGCGAGGTGGGAGAAGGATCTGCCGCCGGTGGTTGTTCTTCGAATGCGGGGGACGGTGGCGAGGGAGAGGTCGGCGGAGCAGAGCTGGCGGTTGGGGACGTAGAAGAAGAGTCGTCTGTTGAGGTAGGCTGGGCCGGTCTTGTGGAGTGCTTTGTGTGCGTGGATGAGGAGTTTGAAGGAGATTCTCCTGTCGACTGGGAGCCAGTGCAGGTTTCTCAGGTGGGGGTGATGTGGCTGTGGCGTGGTACGTCGAGGATCAGGCGTGCAGGGCGTTTTGAATGCGTTGCAGTCGCTTGATGAGCTTGGCCGGGGCTCCCGCGTAGAGGGCGTTTCCATAGTCGAGTCTGCTACTGACGAGGGCCTGGGTGACTGTTCTTCTCGTATCTGTCGGGATCCACCTGTAGATCTTGCGGAGCATGCGGAGGGTGTTGAAGCAGGAGGAGGAGACTGCGTTGACTTGCTTGGCCATGGAGAGCGTTGAGTCGAGGATGACTCCCAGGTTGCGTGCGTGGTCGGTGGGTGTCGGGGCTGCCCCCAGTGTCGTTGGCCACCAGGAGTCGTCCCAGGCTGAAGGGTTGGAGCCGAGGATGAGGACCTCCGTCTTGTCCGAGTTCAGCTTTAGTCGGCTGCTCTTCATCCAATCGGCGACGGCCTTCATTCCTTCGTGGAGGTTGGATTTGGCGGTGAGGGGGTCCTTGGTGAGGGAGAGGATCAATCAATCAATCAATCAATCAAGCATTTGTATAGCGCGCTACTCACCCGGAGGGTCTCAAGGCGCTAGGGGGAGGGGGGTCCGCTACTGTTCGAACAGCCAGGTCTTGAGTTGCTTCCTGAAGGAGAGGTGGTCTTGGGTCAGGCGGAGGTGGCTGGGTAGGGAGTTCCACGTCTTGGCAGCCAGGTAGGAGAATGATCTTCCTCCCGTTGTGGCTCTTCGGATGCGGGGGACGGCGGCGAGGGCGTGGTTGGTCGATCGTAGCTGGCGGGTGGGAGTGTAGAAGGTCAGACGGTCGTTGAGGTATCTGGGGCCTTGGTTGTGGAGAGCTTTGTGTGCGTGGGTGAGGAGTCGGAACGTGATTCTCTTGCTGACGGGGAGCCAGTGCAGGTCTCTCAGGTGTCCGGTGATGTGGCTGTGTCGGGGGATGTCCAGGATGAGTCGAGCTGAGGCGTTCTGGATGCGTTGGAGTCTTTTCTGAAGTTTGGCTGTGGTTCCGGCGTAGAGGGAGTTGCCGTAGTCCAGTCGGCTGGTGACGAGGGCCTGGGTGACCGTCTTCCTGGTTTCGGTGGGGATCCACCGGAAGATCTTCCGCAGCATGCGTAGGATGTTGAAGCAAGACGAGGAGACGGCGTTGACTTGTCTGGTCATTGAGAGGGAGGAGTCCAGGATGAAGCCCAGGTTGCGTGCGTGGTCCGTTGGTTTGGGTGCGTTGCCCAGGGCAGGGGGCCACCAGGCGGAGGGTGATGATCCTAGGATGAGGACTTCCGTCTTATCTGAGTTCAGTTTCAGGCGGCTGTTCCTCATCCACTCGGCTACGTCCTTCATCCCTTCATGTAGGTTGGTTTTGGCGGTTGTGGGGTCGTTGGTGAGGGAGAGGATCAGCTGGGTGTCGTCGGCGTAGGAGATGATGTTGAGGTTGTGTTGGCGGGCGATGCGTGCGAGCGGGGCCATGTAGATGTTGAACAGTGTCGGGCTGAGGGATGATCCCTGGGGTACGCCGCAGATGATCTCGGAGGCTTTGTATCGGAATGGGGGGAGGCGGACTCTCTGGGTTCTGCCGGAGAGGAAGGAGGTGGTCCATTCCAGGGCCTTGTCTCGGATCCCTGCGTCGTGGAGGCGTGCGCGTAGAGTGCGGTGGCAGACAGTGTCGAAGGCGGCGGAGAGGTCCAGCAGGATGAGGGCTGCGGTCTCACCGTTGTACAGCAGGGTCCTGATGTCGTCGGTGGCGGCGATGAGGGCAGTATCGGTGCTGTGGTTGCTGCGGAACCCTGACTGGGATGGGTCCAGGATGCTGTTTTCTTCGAGGTATCGGGTTAGCTGTCTGTTGACGATCTTCTCGATGACCTTGGCTGGGAACGGAAGCAGGGAGATGGGCCGGAAGTTCTTGAGGTCTCTCGGGTCCGCCTTGGGTTTTGTGAGTAGGGCTTTGATCTTGGCGTGTTTCCAGCTCTCTGGGAAGGTCGCGGTCTCGAAGGAGAGATTGATGACGTTGCGCAGGTGGGGTGCGATGGAGCTGCTGGCTTTGTTGAAGATGTGGTGCGGGAAAGGGTCTGACGGGGAGCCGGAGTGGATTGTGCTCATGGTCTTGATGGTGTCATCGATGTTCACGTTGGCCCAGGCTGGCAAGGGGTCGTGGTCGATGGTGTGCGGCGGGTCTGGTGTGTCGGTGTCTGTTGGGGCTGTCTGGGTGTTGAAGCTGTCGTGGATGTCGGCGATCTTGCGGTGGAAGAAGGTGGAGAGGGAATCGCACAGGGCTTGCGACGGCGGGATGTCGTTGGTGTTGGAGCTGGGGTTGGAGAGTTCCTTCACGATGTTGAAGAGCTCCTTGCTGTTGTGTGCGTTGTTGTCGAGGCGGTCTTTGAAGGAGATCCTCTTGGCGGACCTGATGAGATGATGGTGGTTGCGGATGGCGTCTTTGTGGGCTGCGTGGCTGTCCGGTGTCTTTTCACTGTGCTATTTCTTCTCTAGTTTCCGGCAGGTACGCTTGGATGCTAGGAGTTCAGGGGTGAACCAGCTGGCTCTTTTGCTGGTGTCTCTGTAGGTGGGTTTTTTCAGTGGGGCGAGGGTGTTGGCGCAGTCGTCTATCCATCGTCTGAGGTTGCGGGCGGTGTTGGAGGGGTCGGTGGGTGGGCTGAGAGCGAGGTTTGCCTGTAGTTGGTCTTTGGTGACTTTGCTCCAGCAGCGGCGTGGGATCTGTTGGGTGCGGTGGTGTGTGGTGGGTTTCTGGAAGGTGAAGTGGATGCAGCGGTGGTCGGTCCAGAGGAGTTCGGTGGTGTGGCTGAAGGAGACGTGGGGGCTTGAGGAGAAGACGGGATCGAGCGTGTGGCCGGCGTAATGGGTCGGCGTTGTGACGAGCTGTCTCAGTCCGAGGTTGTCGATCAGGGTGGTGGAGTTGCTGTCGTTGTTGTT
This sequence comes from Calotriton arnoldi, assembly GCA_963921515.1. Lineage (NCBI taxonomy): Eukaryota > Metazoa > Chordata > Amphibia > Caudata > Salamandridae > Calotriton > Calotriton arnoldi. The sequence goes on from CAWUFW010002160.1 coordinate 1,133,827, forward strand.
CTCCAGGTGAAAGTTCAGGTCTCCGAGGAGGATGTAGTCGGTGGAGGTCAGGGCGTGCGTGCTGATGAAGTCGGCGATGGAGTCGCTGAACTGGGGACGGGTTCCAGGGGGTCTGTAGACGAGGGTGCCTCTAAGGGTGGTGTTGGGGTCCGTGTGGATCTGGAAGTGCATGTGTTCGGAGGTGCAGAGAGTGTCGTCGGTGCCGGTCGAGACCCTGATGGTGTTCTTGTGGACGATGGCGATTCTTCCTCCTACTCCGTTGGTGCGGTCTCTGCGGGTGATCTTATAGCCGTCTGGGATGGCTATGGCGATGTCGGGTGCGGAGGAGTCGTTCATCCAGGTCTCTGTCAGGAAGGCGACGTCCGGTGATGATGTGTCTAGCAGGTCCCAGAGCTCGACGGCTTGTTTGCGTGCGGAGCGGGTGTTCAGTAGGATGCATCGGAGGTGGTTGAGGTCCTTCTTGGCGGGCGCTTCGGCGGCTCTGAGGCTGGTGTTGCTGCAGTTCCGGCAGGTGAAGGGACCATGAGCGTGTTTCGGGGCGGCCTTGAAACAGGTGTGTGTCCGTCCGGGGTTGAGAGCGTGGAGTGTGGTGGCATCGTATCGGCGGCGGTCGTCGTGGCTGGCGCGGGGGGCACGAGGACCAGGGGTTCTGGCACTGGGCGCGGTCCAGGCGCGGATGGGCGCAGACGGGCTTCCCTTAGGCGCGGCCGCTCAGCGGCCGCCATATATGGGGAGGTGGGAGGGAGGAGCAGCTGGGAGGCGGGAGGCGGGAGGCAGGGGCAGCGAATGGGCAGTGGGGGGGCGGGGCCGCAGGGGATGCAGCGGCGGGAACGGGAGCGGCGAGGGAAAGGAGGCAAGGGCAAGGATCACGGGGGCAACGATGGGAACAAAAGGCAAAATGGGCACAGAGTCAAGGGGGCAGCGAGGGGAAACAGAAGGCAAATCGGGGGCAACAAGGGGAAACAGAAGGCAAATACGGGCACAAATCGGCGGCAACAAGGGGAAACAGAAGGCAAAAACGGGCACAAATCGGCGGCAACAAGGGGAAACAGAAGGCAAATACGGGCACAAATCGGGAGCAACAAGGGGAAACAGAAGGCAAATACAGGCACAAATCGGCGGCAACAAGGGGAAACAGAAGGCAAATACGGGCACAAATCGGGGGCAACAAGGGAAACAGAAGGCAAATACGGGCACAAATCGGCGTCAACAAGGGGAAACAGAAGGCAAATACGGGCACAAATCGGGGGCAACAAGGGGAAACAGAAGGCAAATACGGGCACAAATCGGCGGCAACAAGGGGAAACAGAAGGCAAATACGGGCACAAATCGGGGGCAACAAGGGGAAACAGAAGGCAAATACGGGCACAAATCGGTGGCAACAAGGGGAAACAGAAGGCAAATACGGGCACAGAAAGGGAATGCAGGCACAGGGGAGACAGACAACAGCAGTCACAGTACCTGAGGACAGTAAGGGCTGTGCAGGGAAGACAGCGAAAGAATACAGACCTAAGGCCTACCACTGGCCACCAGGGATGAGGCGCAGGTGGTAGCCTGCGGGTGGAGGAGGGCCTCAACTTCTCCAGCAGCGGCAGCTGGGGCGGATCAGGACACACAGGCGGAGCTGTGTGGTGGGGGAGCGACCTGCCTAACAAGGTCAAGGGTCGCTCTCCTCACCGCGCAGCGGCCACCATATATGGGGAGGTGGGAGGGAGGAGCAGCTGGGAGGCAGGAGGCAGGGGCAGCGAATGGGCAGTGGGGGGGCGGGGCCGCAAGGGATGCAGCGGCGGGAACGGGAGCGGCGAGGGAAAGGAGGCAAGGGCAAGGATCACGGGGGCAACGATGGGAACAAAAGGCAAAATGGGCACAGAGTCAAGGGGGCAGCGAGGGGAAACAGAAGGCAAATCAGGGGCAACAAGGGGAAACAGAAGGCAAATACGGGCACAAATCGGGGGCAACAAGGGGAAACAGAAGGCAAATACGGGCACAAATCGGCAGCAACAAGGGGAAACAGAAGGCAAATACGGGCACAAATCGGGGGCAACAAGGGGAAACAGAAGGCAAATATGGGCACAAATCGGCGGCAACAAGGGGAAACAGAAGGCAAATACGGGCACAAAGCTGCAAGGTACAGCACACAACCGAAGTGGGAAAAGTTTTCAAGTTTTTTCTAGGCATAGTATTCTGTACCAGAAGGGTACCCTTCCAGTACAAAACCTATGCTAGAAATCATGCAAATACTCTTGCACTATGGTGCAAAGGTGTATCTGTAGTGCTAGGCAGCATAATTGTGCACCAGCGCTAGGGAGGGAGCAGGACAGGGCCATATCCTAGTAGATATTGCATTTTCCTGCTCTCTTTCTCTCATGCAGCCCAGCAACTTTGGGTGCTGCTCAGTATTCTGTGACTTTTCTAAATCTGGAACCACGTGTTTTTTTTATTGCAGTCATATGCAAAAAGAAAAAAACATACTGCCGCCTAAATGTAAGATCATATGCTTGCAATAACAATAAAAAAAATAGCCATGCATGTAATTTTAATAGAACATTAGCATTTCCTAATGGGTAGATGTACTTTGAACATTTGTAGAAACTCTTTTTAGTTTTTAATGCACACTACAGGGAACTATGATGTATACTGGCACAGAGAAAAATACTTTTGACTATGAATTAATGTAACTTGAAGACATGGTTTAAAACACAAGGATGTGTAAAAATAAAGGATAACATAAGTTGCATGGGCAAAGAAATGTTTTAGCTCACCCATCCTGGCACTGAAGTACCCTTCTTTTTATTAGCTTGATTTATGCAGGTGATCAGCGCAATGGCATCACTCACAACGCAAGAGATCTAATAACTGATGTGTGCTGATCCACTGCCTCTCTCTGTATGCTGGGGTGGGCAGAAGTAAGATATGAATGACAGTTCAACAGACTAATGGATAAAAAGGGCTTATGCAAAGACCCTTAATGTATGTACAAATGTATGTATTTTTTATTTGTGATTTTTTTTATAACCTGGGGCCTGATAGAAATATGAATCCATCTCTAAGCCAGAGCTACAAATGAAATCACCAGTATGTTAATGAAAATGAAAACAAGGATAGGGCACACTGAAATATTTTAAAAGTTTGGAAATGAGATGATTAGAATGTAAATGTGATTTGCTATCTTGGCTTGAATGTGGTAATTTATATTTTGTTCTCTTTTTCCAAGTACCCATTCAATAGCCAGACAACACGGCTGGACCCTCCCTGCCTGATGAGCAGCACTCCAAGATTTCATGCCACCCCTGTGGCGCCACGGTGGTCTGAAGTGGCCAGCGCTAACACGTGCTATCCAAGTCCAGCAATGCACCCTGCAAGATTTGGGAACTCTAGTGACGTGTACACACCCCTGAATACACGCAGAAACTCTGACTACGACCACATGCAACACTTTCCTGGCTTTGCCTATATTAATGGAGAGGCGAACACTGGATGGGCAAAATGAGTATTTTTATGGCTAATTTATTTGCGTGGAACAGAGACAAAAATACTTGAGAGCTTTGTGTAATAGCTCGTGGGACAATTTGAGAACCTCTGTAAAGGGTAGTGGCGCAGCCATTTATCACGGAGAAGTAGTTTGAATCAAGAAACTGGATATAAGGGACCACAAACCAATGCAACTCTATATTCTCTAGTGAGGAAGGATTTTACAATTATTATATAGCACTATATAGGCCAAGTTGTGCCTTTTTAATGTTTACTTATCTCATACTATGTGATGCCAACTCCGGGAATCAGTTGATAACATGTTGGTAAACATGTGCGTATGTTTTTAAAACGAAAAATAGGTGGCTCGATCTATTTATTAATAATGAATGACGTGTACTATAAGTAAGGCGCTTATAGGACACATACCACGAGCGAGTCGCTAAAAGGGATGTGTACAATAAGCTGTGTCGTGATGTAGACAATACAGCCAGGTGCTATAAGCTGGGCACTTATAGAGGCATGTACCACAAGGATGTATTATATGACAACAGCATCATCAGTGACTCTTACTAGAATAGAGTTCAAACTATGAATATATACTACAGTCAGGACACTAGTAAGAACGTATACAATAAGCACGGTGCTGATACAGACATAGACTAAACAGATATACACCACACGCTTGGTGCACAGATGTGACCCAGTTCTTACTGCCAGTGACCAGATGGATGACATTCTGTAAGAACTATCTTTAGTGCTTGTAGCATTGCCTACGTTTTCGGCCTGAATCTTAAGAACAGCACAGAAGAGCTGCGAGTAAGGAGACGCTACCTTCAGTTACCTCCATGTGGGTCTGTATTAAATGCGAAGTTGATTCAATGCAGAATCCACAACTATTCGGTGATTTACCTTGGATTGATGGACAGAAACTCTGACTGTAAAATGGAGTCAACTCTGCAGAAAAATAAATAAGCAGGAAACAGTGAATGGAACATTACCCGTCGGAAGGTGTGAAGAGATTTGTCGGGCCCTTTCACAATATTGTAATTAGTCCACACATTTTTACAAGAACATTCGAAGCTGTGCCTTTGAACATATTTTGTTTTGTGTATGTGTGAAACAACTATTGTCCTTCTGGGAGAAATTGTGTAGACATTTTCTGTCTGTTGTGTAGCATTCTGTGAGTTTTTTATTAGACTACATTAACATAGTTTTTTCTTCTGTGTGATAAAATGCACTGAGAAATTACGATGGACCTATTGCCCTATGGGCGATAAATAAATATGTGAAACTATAACCTCAGAAGTTATAGCAGTGGTGTAAATAAAACTTTCATAGCATACAAAGTGTTTATGGCTAAAAACGAAATGTGATAATATTTGTACAGTTGTTCACGATATATGAAAGATTTTCACACACAAATAAAAACATGAAATCTTTACTTATCAGCATTGTAATTTAATTCCGTTCACGTTAAGTTCCTAACATGATATTGCAAAGCACAAACATTGAGACAACATTTCTTATAACACAATATCATCATTAATACATGCAGGGCATACCCCTTGTAATTCAAAATTATACATAAATAGTCATAAAGTGATATCTAGGTACATATTTTTTGTAATATGTAAAGCTATCTCATGGGTAAACAATCTTCCCAAAAAATATGAAGGGCAAATGTCACAGATTAAACCCAGTTTAACGAAGTGTTCAAAATACTTGAAAAGGAAGATAATTTCTTTTAATTGTGTTCCAGAAAGGAAAGCATTACTTGCCTGTAACAATCAGTTTGCCGTGCCTAGTACTGTAGATCACTTGCTTTGCACACTCCTGCCATCTAGTGTTAGGTACAGACATTGCTAGTTTCTTTTTCTTTAAAGTAGAGGTTTCAGTTTCAAGGTGACTCTGATCCTTACCCAAAACCTACAATGCACCAAGACACAGACTCTACTTTAAATTTTGTTTTCCTCCGTGGGTTAGAGTCAATAGGTGTAGCGATGCGAAGCATGACAGTGTATGTATTCTGGTGTAATGTAATAATGCATGTAAGCATAAATTAATGTTAAAAATGTTATACTATGAACTTGCATCTGGGGAGGTTAGGGGTGCATGTACATCAACACCACTATAAGCTTCAAATTGATTGTTACAGATAAGCAAGTTTTTCTGTTTGCAACATGTAATGCTGTTGATCACATGCTTTGCAGAGAATGAAAAGCAATGCCCTAAAAGTGGAGGCTTGCGAGCTGTAGCGGAAGATGTTTGAAACAAAATGTTTGGGACATTTTGCCCGACCTGTGCTTCTTGGCAGATGTGAATGTCCACACAATAATTCTTGATGAAAGTGTGGATACTAGACTATGTTCTCGCTTTACACATGTCTGCAGGTGGAATATTACCTAGCAAAGCCTTAATGTCATAGTATGTTTGACTTTACCATTAAAAAAATTGAATACTCTTGACAATCTATTTTGCAAGGGATGCTTTGGAAATATGTTTTTCCTAAATGGTGCTTGCCAAAAGCTATAAAGAGTTGCTTTGTCTTTCTAAAGGATTTAGTACAGTCAATATAACACAAACTTTCTTTTGATAACTAGAGTGTGTAAGGCCTTTTCCACAATTGATTGAGGCGGAGGGAAAATGGGCAAATCAATGTTTTGATTGACATGAAATGGGGAGACGACCTCAGACAGAAAACAAGGTTTGTTTTAAGGCGACCCGATCTTTGTGGACTTAAATTAAGGTCTCTCCACAATTAGACATTGCAGTTCATTAACTCTAGAAAAGGAAGTGCTTGCAATGAAGAAGTCATCTTCTATAACAGAAACAGCAGTAGGCAAGAGTCTACCGGGTCAAATGTTGGCATCCCATGAGGGCACTGGTGGTGCTCTGGGAGGGAATTACTCTTTTAAGGCCTTCCATAAAGGTTTGACAACCGGTATTTTGAATATTTAGTGGTGTTCTTGATTTTCTAAGTAAGCTGTCACGGCAGCTAAATGTACCATGATGGATGAGGCTAACCCTCCCGCCTTTTGTAGGTGCAACAAGTACCAGATTATACCTTGCACAGAAACCTTTAGGGGCTGCCCATTTCGACTACATCAGTAGTCAACAAATGCCTTCCATCAGGCTGCATATCAAACTTTTGTGGTTACAGAATTATTAGACATTCTTTTGGGAGTCGTAAGTACCCACACATTAAGGCTGCAAGTGCCAAATTGAAAGATTTAGTGCTCTGAGGTTGGGGTAATGCAGCTGATTTTGATGTAGCGTGAGGACATCTGCTTGTAGAGGCATCCTATTGTGTGGATATGATTATATGGGTACCTGCAGGCAAAGCTTTGACTTTTTGCGTTCTCCGGGAAGACAAAGATGTCCACCGTCAGGGTCTCCCAATGGTGGAAGTATTGCTGGAGTAGATCGGAAATCATAGGATCAGTCTTAAATCCTCTGATCAATAACATACTCACCACTGAGATATTTCCCAAGGACTGGAAGAAGGCCTCCATCCTTCCCTTATTAAAAAAACCCACCTTGGATCCTACAGACCCTAGCAGCTATCGGCCAATTTCGCGGCTCCCACTCCCTGCAAAAATTACAGAAAAAGCAATGAATCTTCAGCTCAGTACATTCCTTCAAACTTACAATACTCTTCATCCATCTCAATACGGGTTTAGAGCGGGACATAGCACGGAGTTGGCCTTGATTAAATCTATAGAGGAGGTAAGGGAGGCACTGGACTGTGGAGGTAAGGCTATGCTGGTCATGTTAGATCTGTCAGCAGCCTTTGACACGGTCCATCACGAGGTTTTGATGGACCGTTTGTCGGAAGTAGGAGTACAAGGTACAGCCTGGCGCCTCCTGCAATCCTTTTTATCCGAAAGAACACAAACAGTGGACCTAGACAATAACAAATCCAAGCCGTTCTGCCTTCCCTGCGGGGTTCCCCAGGGATCTTCTCTGAGTCCAACACTTTTTAATATCTACGTGAGATCGCTGGCAGGCCTGATAAATTCATTTGGTTTCCAACTCACCTCCTATGCTGATGACACTTAAATAGTGTTATCATTTAAAGATGGGGAGGAAAAAGAAACAGGAGTGCGTTTCCGTGTCTGTATGAAGGCTATAGCAGGATGGATGTCGAATAACTGCTTAAAACTAAATTCAAGCAAAACCGAGGTTATTGTATTTGGAAATAACCCACACCTCTGGACACCGGACTGGTGGCCAGCCGACCTGGGTACTTGCCCCACCCATACCTTGAAAGCAAAAAACCTGGGGGTATTAGTAGACAACAGACTGACGTTCAGTGATCATATAAGCTCAGTGGTGTCGGCATGCTTTCTGATACTAAGAATTTTAAGGAAAATAAAGCCCTATTTAGCGGAAGGAGATCTCAGGACTGTGGTGACGATGCTTGTTATGGCACGTCTGGATTACTGCAATGGTCTTTATTTGAATGCCAAAAATCAGCATATCAATAGACTTCAGATTGCCCAGAACGCTGCTGCAAGGCTGTTGTCGGGGACCCCTAAATTTGTCTCGGTGAAAAAAGAATTAATTCAGCTACACTGGCTTCCAGTGAAACAGAGGGTACGTTTTAAGGCCCTCTGCACAGCCTATAAAGCCCTTAACGAAACAGGCCCAGACCATTTGAAACAAAGGCTTAAATGGTATGTTCCTGGCAGGACTCTTCGGTCCACAGGAGGAAAAAATGTTCAAGTTCCTTCCTTTAAAAAAGCTAGCTGGGGAGGCAGGAGCTTTATTACCTGCACTTCCAAGGCCTGGAACGACCTGCCGTTCCACCTGAGGAACTCCGCAGACCTCCTTTCCTTTAGAAGGGGGCTGAAGACCTGGCTGTTCACTCAATGACCGCCCTCTCCGCTAACCTTCAGGCAGTACATAGCGCCAGGACACCTCAGGGTAACCGTTGCGCTCTACAAATCCAATTAACATAACATAACAACATAACATCTCTCATTCGTGTGTTTGCTGATGTGCCCTACTAAGTAGGTCTGCAAAATAATTGTCTACTCCTGGGAGTTGTTCCACCAGGAGAAGATCGTGATGCTGAATGGCCCATTTTGCTAGATTGTTTGTGCTATCCTCGATAACTGTGGAAAGTGCACACCCCTTGTTTTAGAAACTTGTATATTGTGGTCTTGTCTGCGCGAATGAGCAGTGTTTTGTTGAGAACTTTGAGACCATTGGCCTTGGTTTGTCAGTTGGGCCAGATGAGCTCCCCACCCTCTGGGTGACTCATCTGTGTTGATGGTCACTTGTGGCTGGGGACTGAGAAATTATTTGCTCAGTAACAAGTTCTTGTTGTTCCATCATATAGCCATAGCAGTTTGTGCTGTACTCTGGAATCCACTAACTCTAGATCCTTTCACTGACTAGTTGCTTGTGGCCATTGTCTGGCAAGGGACTCATACAGAGGGTGCATATGCAACCAAGCATTTGGTATTATTGCAGTACCAGAGTCCATCATTCCCAACAGTTTAATTATCATTCTCACTGTCAGAGGATGCATCATCTAGTAAAGGAGAAGCAGCCTCTGAAATCCTATGACTCTCTCGTTGTTGGGGTAGGCTTTGCTTGTTACTGTATTCAGTACAGCTCCAAAGCATGATACCATTTATTGAAAAGAGAAGTGTGATTTTTTGGCATTGACCATGAACTGTAATGTGAGAGGGAACAATGCTTGTTGAGTGTGAGCGAGACACTGCTCTCGACTGCCGCTGTCTACCAGCCAGTCATCCAGGTAAGCTGTGTATGGCATTGTGGAGAAGGTGTGATGCGACAAAACAAATAGCAGACTTTTTGTGAATACCTGTGGGACTGTTGTTAACCATCAGCATAGTACTTTGAACTGATAATGCTTTTCAATTGCCACAAACCTGAGCTACTGGAGGTGTAATGGGTGGATGAGATTGTGGAAGTATGCATCCTTGAGATCTAGGGTTGTGACAGTCCTCAACGTAGAGCAGTGGAATGATGTCTTGCAGAGTTTCCATTTTGAAGTGATCTGTGTAGCAATTAAGTGGTTGAAAGTCATTCTTGGGGATAAGAAAGTACTTGTTCCCGCTGATCTCGTGGAACTAGTTCTATGCCTGCACTTACTCATGTAGTAGTATTTGGTGGTATTGACTAATGCATGGCAGAATACTGGATGGAGTGGTTAGAGACTCCAGGCAGTTGCCATAGGCGATAATGAAAAGTACCCACTTGTCTGAGGTTATGTCTTCCCATTGGGGAAGATATAACCTTGTCTCCTGACAGGAGACAATGTGTGGAGGGTCGTTGGTTTCCTGCTGAGGTGCCGTTATGTTGGGCTAGTCTAACCTTACAATGGCAGTTATCCCTGAAGCCTCCCCAAGAGTAAATTTGTTTGCTTGACTCTCCAGAAGGATTGCTATGGCTGGTTCTGAGAGCATTGTGAGATAGCTGCTGATTTGGTACCATCCCCTGCTTGTGGCCTCCTAAATCCTGACTTAGAAGGCTGTGTGTAGAGTGCCCTCATAGCTTTTGCTGTGTCAGTATCTTTTTTGTTTTTTTCGAGCATTGTGTCCACCTGTGGGCCTAAAATGTACTCTCCATCAAAGGGTGCACTTAGCAGAATTCAGGGGTGTGGAATTTCTATAGCCCAACAGCCAAGACGTATTGTTTGGGGTCAAGGACAAAACTTTTTAATGTTTATTTTGTCCTTGGGACAAGTAGGCCCAAGTCCGTGCAGTACAAACCTTTTTGTTGCATTTTACAGTACCACATTAAGGATCAGGGAAGGGCATTATCTGCAATTAAGGTAATACTTGTGTCCATAGGGTAATGTTGTTTGAACTTGTTCGAACGTTTATGCCCTCTATTTTGCCTTTTTTTGCTCGTTTTCTGCTAATTTTTCTGCTCGTTTGTGCCCTCTATTTTGCCTTTTTCTGCTTGTTTCTTCCCTCTTCCCATCATTTCCTTCCCCTACCCTTTCCCTACTCTTGCCGCCCAGCCCTCCCCCTGGACCTACTTATTGGAGGCTGCAGCATGACCCCATTGGGCAAGTCCTCATGCCAGCTCCCCCGTAACAGTTCTGTCCAGTTTGCCCGCAGTCCGCTACCCTCTGCTGCCTTCTGTTTGTGCCTCCTCTGATTGTTTTCTGCTTGTTTCTCTGCCTTTATTCTGCTTGTTTTCTGCTAGATTTTTCTGCTTGTTTCTCCTATTTTGCCTTTTTTCTGCTCTTTTCTGCCCTTTAGTTTGCCATTTTCTGCTTGTTTTCTGCTCCTTTTTCTGCTTATTTCTGCCCTCTAGTTTGTCTTTTTCTGCCTTCTGCAAACCTGTCTGCACCCATCCGTGGCTGGACCGTGCCAAGTGCCAGGACCCCTGGCCCTCTCGCCACCCACTGCTACACCGCCAAGAGCTACTGGTCCTAGATCCCAGATTCGTAACAACATCTGCTGCACTTCCACCCCGTGATCAACCAAAGGACCTCTCACCTGCCGCCACTGCCACTTCTCCTACAACACAGGGCCGCCAGCCTGCACTGGATCCCTCACCACTTCCGCCTAGTAGACCACGAGCAACCCGCAACCGCTCCAATGCATCTTGCTCAACGCCCGTTCCCTCCGCAGGCACGCCACGGAAATCTGGGACACCATCACCACCCTCTTCCAGGACATTGCCTTCATCACCAAAACATGGCTCAACCCCTCCCCGAACCCTGACATCGCCACCGCAACACCTGATGGCTACAAGAAGATACACCGAGATCGCACCAACAAACACAGTGTGGGCATTGCCATCATCTTCAAGGATACCATCCGATGCATCGCTACCAATGATGACTCAACACCTCTCGAGGAAAACACCTCAACTCCCAACCACAGACCGACACCAAGATCACGATAAGAGGCACCCTCATAAACAGACCCCCGGGACCCCGACCGGCTTTCTGCGACGCCATCTCCAACCTCATCGCTCTACTAGTCATCGACTTCTACCACTACGTCCTACTCAGCAACCTCAATTTCCACATCGATGATGCCAATGGCGCCAACTCCACCTTCCTCCTGGAGACCCTCAACAACATCGGCCTCGCCCAACTGGTTACCGAACCCATGCACAATCCTGGACACACACTCAACTTCATTTTCACCTCCAGCGACAGAATTAAATTGAGCTACGTCACAGAACTCATCCAGACCGACCACACCATCATTCACTTCACCATCTCCGATGCTCCGCACACCATCCCCAAGCATCACAGCTCCTCCCACCATAGCTGGGGCTCGGTAATGGAGACCTAGTGGATGAAGGCCCTCAGGGCCATCCAACCTGAAGCTTCATCAGACCTTGACCAGGCCGTCTTCACATGAATCACCAAATGCGCCAACAAGGTCTCCACGATGAAACAAGCAAAAACCAACTAAACCTCAAAACAAGCCAGCTGGTACACCCCAGAGCTCAGTACTACGAACTACAACTGTTACTGGCTTAAGAAACAGTGACACACCACAAGGAACACCTCCGACAGAGCCACTCACAAAGCAGCCCTCAGCAACTACCACCGGCGCATCAAGGAAGTCAAGAGAAGAGTCATCATAATCCACATCGATACAGTGGCCAACCACAAGAAAGAACTCTTCAAAATAGTCAAGGAATTCTCCAACACAGCAGCCACAGAGAATACAATCTACCCCTCTCAAGAACTCTGCAATACCCTCTCGGACTACTTCCACAGCATGATTGCCACCATCTACAACAACCTCGACCCCCAACCCACTCTCCTCAACAGCCTTGACCAACCAGCACACACCAGATGAATGATCACCACTTGGTCTTTGCTCACCACTCAGACCACCACGGCCATCAGGTCATCCATTCACTCTGGGGCACCCACCAACCCCTGCCCCCACTGTCTCTTCAACTTCGAAACTGACCCAATCAGCACGGAACTCACCAGTATCATCAACACCTCCCATCACCACAGCAGGCTTACTGGACAGATGAAAAAATGCAGAGGTCAGACCCCTCCTAAAGAAACCCTCCGCTGACTCCAGCTAACTCTGAAATTTGACCGATCTCCCTGCTCCCTTACCCAGCCAAAGTACTTGAGAAAGCCATCAACAAACAGCTTACTGGCTACCTGGAACAAAACCACCTACTTGACACCTCCCAATCAGGATTCCATGCCAACCACAGCACTGAGACCACCCTGATCGTTGCCATAGACAACATCAGAACCCTCCTCGACCGCGGAGATTGTGGCTCTGATCCCCCTCGACCTCTCTGCTGCTTTCGACCCCGTTTCCCACCACACCCTCATCAACAGACTTTACAATATTGGCATTTAGTAAAACGCCCTCAAGTGGGGAGAGGGTGTGGCCTAACGGCTAGGGCAGTGGACCTCAAATCTGGGGAACCGGGTTCGAGTCTCGGCAACGACGCACAACATCCTGTGATTCTGGGCAAATCACTTAATCTCCCTGTGCCTAACAAAAATGAATGTGTCCTGATGTAACCCAATTGGTGCTCATGTAAAGCGCCCTGATACCTTCGGGTCAAGTTTGCGCTATATAAAACTATGGAGAAAAAAAGTGTATTGCCTCCTTCCTCCTAGGACGCACACAGAGTCTCTGGCTGCCTCCCTTCACCTCCGAAACAAGGACATCTTATGCGGCGTACCCCAAGGATTATCCCTTAGCCCCTCCTTGTTCAACACCTACATGACCCCCTCACAGACATTGTCAGATCCCACGTCCTCAACATGATTTCCTACGCAGAAGATACTCAACTCAACTCATCCTCTCGCTCACCGAAGAACCCTCCACCACCAGAATCAACTTCTGCGATGCCATGACCAACGTAGCCAACTGGATGAAAGACAACTCTCTTAAGCTCAACTCCGACAAGACAAGAGTACTGATCTTCGAGAAGAACACTTCCGTATGAAACCACAGCTGTGGGCCAGCAGGACTCAGACAAACATCCCTACCTACAGACCATGCACGCAACCTAAGCATCCTCCTCGATAGCGAGCGTGCTAACTATGAAACGACAAGTCAACGCAGTCGCCTCATCCTGCTTCCACACCCTTTGCACACGCTGCAGAATGTTCAGATGGATCGAAGTCAACACCAGAAAGACCGACACTCGGGCACTCGTCACCAGCCATCTCGACAATGGCAACGCTCTCTACACTGGCATCTCCACCCAGCTCCTCAAAAGACTCCACACCTAACAAAATGCTGCAGCCAGAGTGATCAAGAACCTTCCAAAACGGACCCACATCACCCCTCACCTCAGAAACCTCCACTGGCACCCCATCAAGAAGAAATACCAGTTCAACTTCCTCACACACGCCTATAAAGCTCTTCACAATCAAGGACTGGCCTACATCAACCATCGACTGAACTTCGACCTACCCACAAGACACCTGCGCTCCTTACTAGGTGGTGTGCACACCCCCGCACCTGTCGCAGCTGCAGTGGGGGCCGCTTCTTCTCCTACATCACTGCCAAGACTTGGGGCAACCTACCCCTCCATCTTCGAACATCACCCTGCCTGGCGGATTTCAGGAAGAAACTCAAGACCTGGCTCTTTGACGGAGACATCGCACCCACAGCACCCAGATAACCCTGGTGGTGACAGTGCTGTGCTATACAAATGCTGGATGATTGATTATGGGTCAATAATGCATAGCCTTTATTATTTGGTTGAGCGCTCTAAGGATATGTAAGCTCGAACAGCACTATTGACAGTGGTTCCTGTATTAAAATGTGTACACATGTTTAACAATTTGAGGCTATGTATAATGCTCCCAGAATGCTCTCTGATTAGATGCAAATATTTGCAGAAGCTTGAAAGCAAGATTGATGATTCTTTGCTTTCAAAATAACACGTTCACAAAAAATGCAGCTAGGACAAACAATTTTTGCTAAACTGTGAAATTTTAGGTACATTTTCTTTGAAGCATCATTTAGTAAAATGTGTTGATGCATGCTAGTATTTCCCAAAAATATTCATAAAGAAAAATCAGTGTAACCAGTTTCAACATGACTTTGGACATCAAAATAAACAAGCACTGGCAAAGCCAATTGGTCTAGAAGCGCAGTCCTCAAGGCTTGAGGGGCGTCTCCAACTTGCACTCAATCGTGACTGTAAAATCAATTATTCCATTCTTTTTTTTTTTTTTTTTGCTTTTTAAGTTTCAAAAACCTTTATTGAGAAGTAGAAAGGTCACATCCACAGCGTTCTGCCTACATCCCAGTCGGGCCGGCAGCACGGTTGTCAATGCCAGCCAAAGGCTAAACCGGGTGGGGAAGCACACAGCATGCCGCCTACAACCACTTCGGGCCGGCCGCGTTGGGGGAAATCATCAGCAATAGGGCAGTAGCGCATCTGCAAACAGAACATAGCACCCAGTGACTGTGTATTAGGCATAATCTTGTCAGTGTAAGGAAACCGTTGTTCTGGCTGGGAAAGCGGCACGGAGCCCGCTAGCGGAGAACTGTAACATTGCAGGAGAGTTCAGGCGAAGTGGTGTCATATACTATGCGGTATATGGCCGATTGCTAATGATTGGGAAGGGTAGTAGGCCCCGGTGGTCTGGAGCGACCAAAGCCTGGTGTTCAATGGGTAAGAGCTGGGGGGGTTATGTGCCATGTCCCACTCGTTCTTCCCGCTTCAAGTGAGTAGTGGATAGGAGTGGGGAGGCATTACCCCACCGACAGTGAGGGCCGTGAGCTGAGCGCATTGAATTGGCACTGGCTGGTCGGGGACCGACCACCCTAGGCCGCCTCGGCTGGCAAGAGCCCTCGACGCTGGCCGAGGAGTGCCATGGGAGTTGGCGTGAGCGCTGGTCCGCGGGGAACTTGAGAAGTGGCGTGACCAAGAAGAGAAAGAGAGAAAGAAAGAAAAGGAGAAGGAAGAAAAGAAAAAACAGCTCTCTGGCCAGCTGGTAGGAAGGGAAAGGAGGGCCTGGGAGGAGTGAAAGGCTCTCCATGGAGTAATCAGTCTTGACCTTGATGAGCGGCACGATCGGAGAGGGTCAGGAGCAGGTCTTATCAGTCATGGTCAGTGTCGGGAGTGCCCCCTCTAGGCAATAGTGGATCCGCAAAAAGTTGTAGGGTGCGCAGGCGAGGAGGTACATAGCGAGCGTGCTCCAACCGTGTTAGGTATTGGATCAGAGGTTGCCAAGTGCGCTGAAATTTGGCGTCCGTATGTGCCAATCTGTGGGTTAGGAGTTCCATTGCCATGACCTGCCATAGGCGCGTGATCCATACCGGGACCGGAGGAGTACAGGCCTTTTTCCAATGTAATGCGATGATCTGCTTCGCAGCAGTGAGCATGTGGAAAATCAGACGCCAGTCCGCAGGTTTCATGGCTTTAAGAGAGGTGGGACGGAGGCCCAGAATAACAACTCCCGGTTCATTAGGCAAGGGGTAACCCACTACTGCTTTAACATGATCAAGAATTTCCGCCCAATACGGCAAGAGTAGCGGGCAGGCCCACCAGATGTGGAGGAAGGAGCCCAGAGAATTCAAGCATCGCCAACAAACAGGAGCATATCCAGGGAACATTCGTTGGAGTCGAAGAGGTGTATAGTACCAGCGCGTCATAATTTTGTACGCGGACTCCTGCTGTGCTAAAGATTTAAAATTACGCTGTATGTCCCGCCAGAGCTGCGCCCACCGGCCGGGAGGAATATCCGCCTCAAGGTCTCTCTGCCACTGGCTTTGGTACGTGTGGGGTGATATCGCCTGGGAGGTTTGGAGGACCTTGTAGGTCCGGGAGATCAGTCCCCTGGATCCGTCGAACGACCGAACCAGGAGTTCAAAAGGTGTAAGCTGGCGCATGGCGCCCTCCGTATACGATGGGGCCCGCAGCCAGTGGCGGATTTGAAAGTATTCTAGCCGCGCCGTTTTGGGGAGATTGAAATCTTCTCGACATTGTTCAAAGGATTTGAAGGACCCATCTTCAAAGAGCTGTTCTATGATGCGACATTCGCCTGCCGCCCAGGTCGGAAAGTCTGGTGGGCGGGAAGCTGGCTGAAAGTCTGCGTTAAGCAACACCGGTGTGAGGGGGGAGGGAAAGGTAGTAAGGCCTCGGGGGATCGCGATTCTGTCCCAGATCTCCAACACAGTGCGCGTGGGGATAGCGATATAAGCACTAGGGTGTCTAGCAGGTCTACCCAGCCAGGCCAAGTCCCAGAGTGGACGGCACGCCGCGGCCCGGTCCATGTGGAACCAGTGCTTTTCACTAGCTCGCACCGACCATTCCGAGATATACCTCAGATGGGAAGCCCAATAATAGGCCATAAGGTCTGGGCATGCTAAACCCCCCCGGTCTCTTGGTAGCAACAGAACCTTGGTCGACAGTCGCGGTCGCCCCCCACCCCAGATGAAGGCGACCATTTCTCTCTGGAGGCCCAGAATATCCTTGTGTGGGATTGGCGTGGGGAGTGCCTGAAAGAGATAGAGAACCTTCGGCAGAAGGGTCATCTTAACCGCATTGAGGCGTCCTAGCCAGGACAGGGGTAGTGACTTCCAACGGCGGAGGTCCGTTCGTATGGAAGTTCTACAGGCCGGCCAGTTAGCCTGCGTCCAGGTGGTAAGGTCAGCTGTGATGTTAATACCCAGATAGCGTATAAAAGTGGGGGCCCACCGGAAGGGGTTAATGGTCCGCAAGTCTTCCAACAGCCGTGAGGGACGAGTGAGATTAAGCGCACTCGATTTAGGAAGGTTGACTCGTAGGCCCGACGTCAACTCGAACTGAGAGAGAAGATCCAGAAGCGTCGGGAGAGAGGTCGCGGGCTCCGTGAGCATCAACAGAAGGTCATCCGCAAAGAGGGCTATCTTATGGTCCACCCCCCCATGCGGATACCCCGGATATCTGCCGATTGTCTGATAGCAATCGCCAAGGACTCCACCGTCAGAGCGAAGAGCAGCGGCGAGAGTGGGCATCCCTGGCGGGTGCCCCTGCGGATGGGGAAAGACGGGGTCAAGGCGCCGTTGACGCGGATGCGCGCTGAAGGGGCTGCATATGGTGCCATTATGCGGGCAACCATGAGAGGCCCGAGGCCTATGCGGAGGAGGACCGCCCGAAGAAAAGACCAGTCGACCCGGTCGAAGGCTTTCTCCGCGTCCAGGGAGAGAAGGAAGGCGGGGATTCCGTGGTGGCGGACCTTTTGTACCAGGTGCGCTACCCGGCGCAGGTTATCCGCCCCCTGACGCTCGTGGATAAAGCCCACCTGGTCGGGGTCTATCAGGCCCGGCAGGAAGGGCGCCAGGCGTTGCGCCAGTATCTTGGTGTAGATTTTAGCATCTACATTAAGTAGGGATATGGGGCGGAATGATGCGCAGGCGGTGGGATCTTTCCCGGGTTTCGGGAGCAGCACAATCTCTGCTTCAGCCATTGTTGGGGTGACGGATCCAGCCTCAGCAAATGAGTTAAAAAGGCGTAGCAGGGGGCCCTGGAGCTCCGGAAGAAAGAGACGGTAGAATGCCAGCGTGAGCCCATCAGGACCCGGCGTTTTCCCAACCGGCATACTCTTCAAAGCTTTCGAGAGCTCGTCCGCTGTGATGCGCTCTTCCATTTGATCCCGGTGGTGGGGGGTTAACGGCATCCAGTCGCAGGAATCCAGGAAAGGTGCTATGCGATCGGGACAGGCATCGCCCTCGCCGTATAAAGTAGAGAAGAACGCCCTAAATTCCATCTGTTTGTCTCGCTCCGAGATAGCCCACCCTCCCCCTGGTCTGGCAATTCGGGCGATGTGGTTGCAGGAAATCTGAAGGCGGAGTCGACACGCCAACATGGAGCCCACCTTATTACCTCCTCCGTAAAACTTCTGCTTCAGCGCAAGGAGTGAGCTTTCCGCCTTATTCACCCGGAGGGCTTTGAGTTGGCCCCGGAGAGATGCGAGCTTCTTTTTTGCAGACAGAGAAGGCTCTGAGTGCGTTTGTCTCTCTAGTGCTTTAATGTCTCAGCCAAGGTTGTCCTCCACTAGTCGGGCCTCCCGCCTGCGGGCTATGGAGATAGAGGTGATAGTGCCCCGAATCGTGGCCTTAAAAGCATCCCATAAAAGGGGGACATGGGTTTCCGGGAGGTCATTGTGAGTAAAGTAGGTTTGGATGGCTTGTTTCAGTTCCGCTACGTCTACTGGGTCACGCAGAACCTGGGGGGGAAGACGCCATCGGGGAGCAGACCCCGGAGGTCTGCCTATTCCAGACAAGCTAATTTCTAGGTGCGCGTGATCCGAAACCGAGATGTCCGAGATCGCCGCAGATTCTAAAGAACGAGCAAGCGATTGGGAGATAATAAAGAAATCAATACGGGAATAAGACCGGTGAACATGGGAATAAAAGGAGTAGTCCCGTGCATCGGGCTCCCGGTAATGCCAAGCGTCCACAAGCCCCAGGGCAGTGATATCATGCTTAAGTGATGCCGACATGGCCCCCGTACCCTGATACAGAGAGGTAGTGCGGTCTAGTCCAGGGTCCCACACCAAATTAAAATCGCCCCCAAGGATGACGGGGTCTGCCTCCTGGGAGAGGTGAAGCCGGAGGAGATCCCTAAGGAAGGTGTCCTGTGCTTGATTAGGGGCGCAGACGTTGAGTAGGATAAGGGGTTTGCCCTGCATTGTGGCCGCCAGTTTAAGGTATCGCCCCTCTCCATCACGCGTGGTGCGGACGACCTGCACATGGAAGACCAGCCTTAACCATAATAGCCACTCCCGCAGTCTTTGTCTGCGCAAAGGCCCATGCTTGCAGGGGGTACTTAGGGTGATGCATGCGGGGAGAGTCCCCGCAAGTCCCCTGCAAGAAGATAACATCGGGGTCGTTTAAGAGGAGATATCTCCAGATTTGTCGCCTCTTGTTCGGTGAGTTTAAGCCCCGAACATTAAGGGACAAACATTTAAGATGTGTCATTGATCAAGTAGGATGAAGCACGCTCGAGTACAGTCACGCCCCCTCCCCCCTCCCGCACTGTAGATAGGTGTCTCCCGGTGGGTGAGTATTTGGCCAGGCGTCGTGGAACGTGTCCAGTCCCATCCCCCCCTGCGCGGGCATGCGGTGCATCTATCATTCCCAGGGTCTCATGCCAGAAGGCCAGACCAACTGTTCGCAATCAGAGCCCTCCCCCACAGAGCCAGAGAGTTAAGAAGAAAAACGAGTGAGGGAAGCAAGATAAGGAGACAGCGAGAGTAAAGGATAACCAGCAACCAGTTGGCCAACGGGGCCCAAAGGATCCAGTCCAGTCCTGGAGCGGCCCAGTGGTGAGAACCAGGGCGGCTCTGAGGAAGTCACTCCTCTTGGGGACTAAGGACATGGTGGGGGGGACCGTGGAGTTCAAGAAGGAGGGTTCACAACCGTCCCCCGGGGATCGACCCACTCACCTCATCATGGAGAGGGCGCGGGGGTCCATCAGAATCCCAGCTCGGGACCCGCACAGGAGAGGGCGGCCGCAGCGGGAGCCCCGGGACGAGCAAGGCCAGAGTCCCCGACAGAGGCTCCGCAAAGACCCGGCCAATCACGAGAGCAAGGATCGGCAGGGGGAACAAGGCCCAGCACCGTCGGGGCTCAGCATGAAGACGGCCGCCCTACCCAGGCGCAGCAGCGAGAGGAGAGTCTAGAGGCCCAGGGGTTGAGGGCAAGCGCGACAGGCGTACGTGCTCAGCCTACGCCAATGGGTTCAGGGTTCTGCGGCCCGAGAGAGGGGTCAGGAGAAGGCTAGGCACATGTACAAGTACTAAAAAGGGATAAGAGGGGAAGTAACGCAGGCCCAGGGCAGTCAGTGGACGCCCGGGGTACCTCCCTTTGGCAGGACGGGGCCTGGGGGGGAGATGCTAAAAGAACAAACATTAGCAATCAAACAACGAGAATGCAGCATCGTAGTCATCAAAGACACCTGAGAGCAAACAGTGCAAGTAACATGAAACATAGCAAACATCGTTTTAGCACTTAGCTGTCGTCCAAGGGCTGGTTCGTCAGGAGAGGCTTGTCCAGGCATCCCCAAAAGTTCATAGCGTCTTCAAGAGACCATCTCGAAGGAGGCCAAGACAGGCGACTCCCAGTGGGCCTCCATGGGCGTGGGGGCAGAGTCTGGAGAAAACACGGCAATCAAGGTGCAGGTGTGTCCGCAAGTGCCCAGTTCACACGTATTAACAGAGGACCACCCCAGGCGCCAATGGCAATCTTCATGAGAAGAGACAAGAGTGGATACACTTATAAAAGGCAAGGGGCCATCACGGCAAATACACTCCTGCAGGTAGCTCTGCACCTCGGGCATAGGCGGGCCATCCATCTCCCGGGCCTGCATTGTGTCCGAGCGGCTTCAGGAACACAACAGCTGCAGCCCTCCATCGGAAGGATACTAATGCAGGCAGAAAGTCTTCCAGACAAGGTGAGACACTTGGCTGTCGATCAAGAGTCATTTCCCGGTACCGGGGTCCGAGGACACAGTGGGCCCCGGTGTAGGGGTCCTCTCCGGCGGCCGCTGGGGCTCTTCTAATGCTTTCAAGTGGCGGATTATGTCCTGTTTAGCCTGGCTGGAGTTCGAGTTGGCCACCGAGGATCCAGAGCCCTGGCGTCTCACCCTGGACCACTCAGGGCGCAGCGATATCTGTGAGGCCGAATCTGCAGGGGTGGGAGAGGCGGGCCGGGAGTCCTGCGAGATGTGGAGCAATTGAAGTGCCTCCCTCAGTGAACGTAAAGACCTCCGTCTTCCCTCCCAGTGAAAGATTATAGCGAAGGGGTGTCCCCATTGGTACCTGATGTTGGATGCCTTCAGCTTGGCCATCACTGGTCGGAAGTCCCGATGGCGGCGAAGGGTGAGAGGCGATAGATCCTGGTAGATCTGGATACTGTGACCCGCGTACTCCAGTTTTTCAGCCGCCCTGGAGGCCTTGAGAATCGCCTCCTTCTCCGCATAGAAATGCACCCTGGTCAGGATGTCAGGGACCAGGTTGGAGTTGCCCCGTGGGGGAGCGACTCGGTGGGCCCGATCTAACGTTGGGGGGGAAATATCCTCATCACCCCGGACAGCTTGGAGGAGGTCCGCAACGTAGGTGAGTATGTCCGCTCCCTCCGCCACCCGTGGCACTCCTCGTATGCAGAGGGTGTTCCGGCGGCTCCGATTTTCTAAATCCTCCTGTTTAGCCTGAAGCTCCACGTTCTGTTCTTCAAGCGACATGACCCTTCGCCGGAGATCTTCAAGGTCTTCAGTGCGGGAGTCTACAGTGCGCTCGATATCGTCGACACGGTTACCCAGTTCAGTGACGTCCCGGCGCACATCTGTCATGTAGGTCTTAACCTCCGTCTTTAGGGTTGAGATCTCTGACTTTATCTCCTGTAGGAAGGTAGCCAGCACTGCCTGCGTGGTGCTGCCCTGTTCAGGGTCTGCCAGGCTAGACGCCATCGTAGGGGACTCCGGCCGGGACGACGAGGCGCTTTTGCTCCACAGCTCTTTAAACGAGGCGTCTTTGGTGGTGGTATGCGCCGCGGGCTTCGCCCCTCTAGGTTTGGTCATGTTGCTAGCGCAGGACTTGGTGCAGCCTGTGCGGTCTCCGGCCAGCACAGGTCTCCCCCTCAGTGCGTGAGTCGGCCCCCTGGTGCGCTTGAGGTTGGCGGGTGGTCAGGACAGGTCCGCCTAGGCCGATTCGCTATGGAGGACGTCCACTGATGCGTCCCAATGCCGGGTCCCACAGAACTCAGTCCCTGCGCAGACCAAGTAGATCGGCCGGGGGGACCCCTGAAGATGGTCCCCAGGGTCTCAATGGGCCACTGCTACCACCGGTGCCACTGCACCCCCAGACGCGCCCGCCCAGCCAGCCACTCCAAGGCGGCGTGCCAGAGATAGTGTGCCGCTAATGAGTGGAGGCGGCTATACTAGCTGGGAGGCCACCCCAGGCCCAAGAAGCAGGGGGCCTCCAAGCACGGATGAGGAGGGCCACCAGGCAGCCCTGGAGGTGGACGGCCGCGGCCTAAATAAGCTCTGACTGTCTCCCGTGCCCAGCCCGCTGCATCAGGGTCTTCGCCACCCTCTCACGGGTCTTTGGGGGCTCAAGGGCTCCTCCGGGATCCGCTCCCCTCGCTCCTCACCTCCAGGTACTTCAAGGCTCCACCGGGAGAGCAGCAGGCGTCCCCTTCCGCCGGCCGCCACCGCTCACACCCGAGCGCAGGGCCTGCCCCGGCTCCCGGGTCTCCGTCAGTGGGTGGGACTGTCACCAGGCCATGGGTCCCAGGATCGTAGCGGAAACCCCCAGCAAACACGGGGTCTCCCCTCTCTAGGCTCACGCCGCACCAGATTCAGGAACACAGGGGCGGCCCGTCTCGGTCCCTCCGGGTCCCAGAATTCCGCCACTCCCCTCCAACAAAATGGCAGGCCGGGCCTCAGCTTCGCCCGTCTGCCCGTTCTCCGGACTCCCGCACCGCAGTCTCAATCCGGAGCCCCCGCAGCAGCGGTGCCAGCGCTCCCAGCGCGTCACTCTGCTCCCATCGCCCCCCGGGCCGTGGCCGCGCTGCAGGTCCGTCCGCTCGTGTCACTTCAGCCACCGGGCCTTCAGCACCCAGTGTCGCCAAGATGGCGGCCGGGATCTCCCCGACGTCGTCTCCGGTGGGCGATTCCCGGGCAAAGGGCCCCCACCGCCGGTCCAGGGCAGCCGCCGAAGCAATGCTAGAAGTAGGGGGGACACCGCCTGCGTCCCCCGTGCTGTAGAGCGCCCCCAAAGCGCCTTAGGCCGACCCCGGGAGACGGAGCACCAGCAGGGGGCGTCCTACTCCATCTGAGTCCAGGCCACACCCCCAATTATTCCATTCTTAAGTTGTTTTCAAATTTCTTTATTGAGTTATCATATTGTTCTTCATAAATTTCGTTAATTAATTATTCATGACGATGCTATTCTTACATATGTTCATGCTTTACATATGCTCTGATGCCCAATGCATTTCGGGCTGCTGCCCTTCATCAGGGGCTTTTTTTTCTAAAAGAAACAGAAAACTCGAGCTCAGTCCTGTAAATGACAAACATGCCATACTCAATATTATAGTTAATTAAGTGTAGTGCCTCTACATGCTGTTTGTCAAGTGCAAAACCAAAAGTGAAATCTAGAGTAGGGTACGAGGTAATGGAAAGGTGTTGCAAGTAAATAATTCACTGCATCAGCAGGTGAATCCATCCTCAATCTTAAGTGAGGTGAGGGTAGAAAAAGGGTGGACAAATCGGGGTGAGTACCCATGAGATGGTGCCGCAGGATGCTATGATGCAAATGAGTGATCGGTTTAAGCATATTAGTGCTTTAAGGATATAAATCCTCATGCTAGTCATGCGCAAGGGTACTTGAAAAGAAAGTAATCACCCGTGATGTGAATGGGGAATTTCATGCAAACTTACTCACAACCGCGTATTTCGTAACCGCGTTCACACAAGCTCATTCCGTTATATCAAATGTCTGCAAAACATTGCATACAGTATAAAAAATCCGTTATGATCAGGCGGAAAATAAGTGCGCTGATAAATACTGTGGTAATCACTTGAAAAACGGCTTACCCGTGTTCGATATGCGGTGCGTGAACGGCTCCTCCCGGTGTGGTTAATGGCGTGTGAGGTAATGCGCTAAATTTCAAAGGCGTTCTACCCGGAAGTGAAAGTGTTATAATTAACATAGAAACTACCATCACTATCGACATAGTAAACGCCACTGCGTGTGTCCGGAAATGACATCAGTGTAGTTCAAAGCTGCAACGCGAATAGGAGTAAAAAAAAAGTTAGACTGTCGAATACAGTATCTCCGTGAGCGGACGGCGTAAATGCTTAATCAGAACCATCAAAACAAAAGATCATTCTGAATGTAGAACAAGGTATAAATCAGAAATTAAAAGTGAATATAAACAGTGTCAAATGTCAATACAATCAAGATCGTTATAAAAAGCAAATCCAAAAAGTTAATAATAATTATAATTAGTGAGGTGTCAATACAATCAAGTTCATTATAAAAAACAACTCAAATCCATCCATTCATTTAATCCCTTTGGGTTCACAGTGTCTAAAAAATTGATCCAATATACTTCTCTTTGTAGGAGAAACTGCGTATTGTCTCTTCCTTGTTTTATTGGAACCTGTTCCAAGATCAAAAACCTGAGTTGGCTCACATTGTGTTGCAGTGAATTGAAGTGGGCTGCTACCGTGGACTTGAGGTTCCTGGTGCGTATATTGCTCTTATGTTCATTTAAACGTACCCTGATTTTGCGTTCTGTTTTACCAACGTAGGCCATCCCACATGGGCATTTTAGCATGTATATGACATTCTGACTATTGCATGTGGCTGTCACTTTTAGTTTTATAATGGTTCCTCGATTTGGGTGTCGTGTGGTGTTTCCTTTAATAATGGAATTGCAATTTCCACAATTCATACAGTGTACCGTACCTCGAAAATTTTGTTCCTTGTCATCCCTGGTTTTATTCAGTATTTGTTTGAAGTTACTTGCTCATAAATAGGTGAGCCTGGGTTTCTGTTCAAATATACCTTTGAAATCTGGTTCTGTGCTCAACATTGGCCACTACTTCAATATTGTGTTTTTGATTCTTTGGCTCCGGGTGGAAAACTTAGACACAAAAGCAGGTCTATTCTCAATGTCCTTGAGATAAGTACCTTTCAACAAACTTTCACGAGTTCTAGATTCAGCTTTTTTGACAGCCTCTTGTAATACGGGTTCTGGATAACCCTGTTCTCTGAATTTATTAATGGTAATAGTCACACTTTTTTGTACAATTCATCATTGGATGATATCCTTTTTAACCTGAGTAATTGTGAGTATGGAAGGTGTTTTTTTAGAGAAGGTTGGTGGAAACTGTGATAGTGGAGTAAGTTATTGCGATCAGTGGGTTTAGTATACACGCTGGTAGTTAGCTGTCCATCCGTGTTTGTAATCAGGGTGTCTAGAAAAGTGATTTGTTCAGTGCTTACGGCAGATGTGAATCCAATTCTTTCGTCCACAGTATTCAGTTTCAAGATTGCTTCTGATAATTTTGAGTGTGTCCCCTTCCATAACACAAAAATATCGTCAATGTATCGTTTATATATAACGAGATTTTCAGCCCATTCTTTTTGATTGAGTATGTGATCCAATTCGAATCTGTACATAAAAAGATTTGCATATGCCGGCGCGGCACAATTGCCCATTGATGTCCCTGATGATTGGATGTAAAAATCGTCCTGCCACTTATAATAACTGTGAAATAAAGGAAAATGTAAAAGTTCCATGAAGAATACTTTTAATTCCTTGTCATTTTCTGAATTAATTAAGAATGATTCCACTGCTGAAATGCCAAGATTGTGCGGTATCGAGGTATATAATGATTTTACATCAATGGTACATAGAATGATATCCGAAGTAGAAGTGGTTTTTATAGATTCCAAAATGTTCAGAAAGTCCGTTGTGTCACGTATGTGGGTAGACATATTTTGCTATGGCTGAAGGTGCTTGTCCAGATATTTGCCGATGGGTTCGTGTATTGAATTGACGGTTGATACGATAGGTCTGAACGGAGGTTTTGTTGGATGCTTATGTATTTTAGGAATCATGTAAATGTATGGTATGGATGGGTTGTTTTTGATGAGAAAAGTTTAATCCTCTTTTGTAATAGTTCCTTTATCCATGGCAGCGTGTATGATTTTTGAAAGAATTTTTTTTAACTTGTTGGTCGGATCAAAAGATAGTTTCATGTAAATGTTATCATCCTTTACATGATCTTGGACAATTTCCAGATAATAATCTCTGTCCATGATAACCATGGCTCCACCTTTGTCCGCTTGACAAATTGTTATCCTGGGGCCAGACCACCCAAGTTTTGACAGAGTCCTTAACATTCTCAGTTGAGATTTTTAGAATGCTTTTTAGCATAGGTAGCGTGGAGTACTCTGTTTTTCTGAGTGTTTCAATTAAAAAGTTTTCCACTTCATCCATAACTTGTAGTTTGACCATGTGATGATCTTCACCATACTAGATTTTTGTGTGATATGTTGTGGTGTCATTAGATGGCGATGCTTGACTGGGTAAGGTTCTAAGGACTGGTCATCGCAGGATCTATATTGTAATCATGCAAAGGGTCATCTCTGGCATCTATTGGGATGGGCTCTCTCACAGTGGTTGGGAAGATCCGCAGCCGAATCTTGGTCTGAACCTGTGTGTACAGAATGTGATGAAGAAGGGGAAAGTGGAGGTCACTGTGATGGTGGTGGGCTGTGCCCCCTAAGTCTAGTCTTTGTGGAATTTGGGAACATTTTAAGATTATCCAAGGTTGGTTCCCTACTCTTGTGTAAGGCCTCTTTTCTTGGTGTTGGGTTAGCTAGGTGGTGTAGATTGTGGTGGTCGACCTTAAATGTGCCTTATGATTGGGTCTATAAAGATGTTCCTTTGCTTGACCTTAGGCTGCTTCCTTTTGTCTTTTGGTGGTGTTGGATCCCTTGGGGCCAACCCCGGTGATGACTTTAGAGTCAATCTCTTATTCAAAGTGGGCCGTTCAAACTCTTGCTGCCAAGTTAGAATCTCTCAACGTCAAGGCTCGGCACCATGTTCTTGAGGATTTTCTAGAGCAGAGGCTGACTTTCGATGTTAAGCTGGCTCATAGTCTTTGATGACTATTAAGGCCTTTTTGATAGTGGTTAAGGAGCTTGAAACATGTCCCTCACAAGGCTGTTCTTTGCCCTGGAGTCACAGTTCTTCTTCAGGTCGACCACCAGAGGATAGATCATCAGAAGGTGTTTAGTGGCCTTAGAAAAGGATTCTATTTGAAGTTGGACAGGGAGAGGTGTGGCGCAGCAGCCAGAGCAGCTGACTCTGGAGCGCAGGGTTCGCGGTTCGATCCCAGGCGCTGGTGGCAGCTCAGCTCAGCTCAGCATCATGTAACTCTGGGCAATAGCTCACTTAATCTCCCCGACTGCCCCCAGCGCCTTGAGACCCTTAACGGTGATTAGTTTGTGCTTTGCAAATACCGTATTTATTTATTTATCAGAAGAAACATACTCTGGACTCCGCTCCACTTTAGTCAGTGAATACTGGAGGGCCCTCACCTTTCTTTCTCTGCTTATGTACCTTCAAGTATCTTCAATGCAGGCTGCTATGGATGGCTCTGGAAAACTGTGGTGCTGCATTCTGGAATGCATCCACCTCTGTTCTCTTCGATAGCTAGTGTTTTCTTGTTTCTGAAGACCTGACAGGCCGAATAAGTCAATTCCTTGAGGTCCATCAGAAGACAAAGGTTGCCGACCCTATAATGATCTGATTGTGGAAACTTGTTGTGACACTAATGACAGAATTAGAACTGTGTTTACTCCATAACTCCTGTCTCTTGGTCAGTGGGGTCACTCCCTGTGTTTTCTTCATCTTTACTCCATAACCCACAAAAGAAATTCTCAGAATACCTGCCTCGATATCTTCTGTCAAATTTGTTTCTAAAGTGGTCAGTGGTTACACAACGTCTTCAGGAGTTGTGAGTAGGAATTTAGGTGATCCAATGTCAAAATTTTGGCTTCTGTAGCGCGACAGCCTCCGAGCTCCTAAACATACGGCCAAACTCAAAGGCAGAAAAAAAACCTCTAAGATAGAGTCTATGCCCTGGTGCATTATGGGTTTCTGGGAGGTATCATGAGCCATCCTGAAACCGAAACCTCTACTTTGAAGCAAAGCATCTTGCAGCATGCAAGTCCAATGCTAGATGGCAGAAGTATGCATTGTATGTAATCTACTGTAACATAGGCTGATGTGTGTGTTCATATCCAGTAATTGACTAAATTTTGCTGAACCTTAAAAGAAGAGAGTAAAAACAGAAAATTGGCAGAGGGACAAGTGGGGGGTGTGAAGGGGAAATTATTATTAAAACAAAAAAAAACTCCCTTTCAACCTCTGCCCATATCTCCACTCTCTGACTCATCTCACACCTCTGGCTACTATGGACTCCAAATATCCTTTCTAAACTTCTCTTCTTTATCCAATTTATCTAACTAACTGGTGCACATGTCCACCACTCCCAATAGCAACTCATATCTTCGTTTTACTAATCAACATCATTTAATCTATCCCTTCTAAACAACACAGTAAATGCATGAAATCTCAGTGAGCACTAACTTATCACACTTACCACAACTAATCTGCAAGGAAAAAAAATCACTTTTACTAATCTACTAGCTTTTTAACTCTAACTTTGGGTTCAGGAGTAGCATGCTGCTCACCACAAAAGTTTCAACACCTTGTAAGGGGTAGTCAGCTACAACTTCAATGACAGTATCACAGCAAAGGAGCCCTTTAAAGACATCATAATTACCTTTAGTCCCTGATTCTAAGTTAGTTGTAGTTTTCTTACCCCTGGGTAAACCCCTTTTTGCGCAGGCATCATAATTCTGAGTTAGGTGCTATTTACTGCACCAGATAATTAGTGGGTGCATTATATATGTCACCCTTCATTACATTTTGGCTGGTTAAACCACAGGGGAAAACAATATAGTATTTACTGTAACACGTGGATTTTGGTGTGTTGAGCCCCAATATCTGGATGTTATTCCCCAAAACTCTTATTAGGTGCTATGTATTGCACCTGATAAATTCTGGACCCAGGGAGTAAGATTTTATTGGGTGTGATAAAAGCATCTATCTACTCCACTGCTCAACTCAGAATTACGACCTAAATTACTGCTTGTTGAGTCCACTGCAGCACAGGCAAAACCTGATTATTTCAGGTCTTGTCAGTGCTTCAATGTTTTTTCAGTGAGAGCTGCCATTTTATAATTGTCAGATAAATTTAAATATATTTATTAACCGCTTGGCTAAGGTGCAACCAGCATTTGCTTTTCTAGGTGACTGTCCTGTCTCTAAATTGTTTTTCAGGCCACTTACTACTTCAGGTTTTATCCATTCTCAAATAAAATTTAATTAACAGCTATCACTTTACTATACGCCGAGCAACACCCAAGGCCCGATCTCCTGCTGACACTGCCGCCACACCTTCACCCACCTCCGATTCCCGGCAGCAACCCCCAACCCACCGGACACCACTGCACACAAACCACTGAGCTGCATCCTCCTCAACGTACGCTCCCTGCACAGACACGCTGTAGAAATCTGGGACCTCCTCAACATGCACACGCCTGACATCGCCTTCCTCACAGAGACCTGGACCAACACCAGCTCCGCACCCGACATCGCAACCGCCAACACCGACGAATACAAGATCCTGGCCCCATCCGCCCAGGAGGAGGCCTCTCGATCGTTCACAAAAGCTCCCTCCAATTAACAACCACCAACTCAGACGACCCCTCGCCCCCCCCCATGGAAAACATCCACTTCCAGATCCAGCCCAACCCCAGAACGATGTTCCGCGGAACACTCGCCTACAGACCTCCCACACCTCCTTCACCAACGTCGTCGCCGACCTCATTGCACCCCACGCCCTCGCTTCTACAGACTACATGCTACTCGGAGACCTGAACTTCCACCTGGACAACTAAAGCGACCCCAACACCACCGCTCTCCTAGAGAACCTCACCAACATAGGACTGAAGCAACTTGTCTCCACCCCACTCACACAGCAGGACACACACTCGACCCCATCTTCGCCAGAGGGAACAACATTCGCTTCAGCCACAACATGGAACTGCTCTGGACCGACCTACTGCATCCATTTCTCCTTTACGAAACCCACCGCACACAAGCACCCACACCACCTCCCACACAGAAGCTGGAACAAAGTCTCCAAAGAACACCTCAACTCTGCCCTCACCTGCACTCCACTCTTAACTACGACAGATGCCAATACAGTGGCAAGCAACCTCCACCAATGGGCCAACTGTGCCAACACTCGCGCCGTCCTCCAGAACACCGCGAGACGACACAACAAGAAAGCCAACTGGTTCACCACGGATCTCCGAGAATCCAAACGCTCCTGCCAATGACTAGAGAAGACGTGGAGAAACAGCAAAACCCCGGAAGCATGCTCCGCCTACAAAACAGCCATCACAGCACACCACCAACTCATCAAATCTACAAAGAAAAACTTAAACCAAGACAGAATACTCTCCAACGCCCACAACTCCAAGGAACTCTTCGCCATCATACAGGAATTTGCCAAACCCAACAGCGAAACAACCGACTTCCCTCCCTCCCAAGACCTCTGCAACAAACTCAGCTCCTTCTTTCACCTCAAGATCAAGATGCTCTGCGACAACTTCGACGACCAAGACCACTGCACCGCCCCAACCCCCACCCCAATGATGCCACCCAACAGACCCTTCTCACCTGGACCCCTCTCACCACAGGAGACACCTTAACGACAATGAAAAGCATCCACTCGGGAGCACCTTCTGACCCCTGCCCGCCGCACATCTTCCACAGGGCCACCACTGCCATCACACCCGAGCTACGCCAAACTATCAACTGCTCCCTCAAGACAGCCACATTCCCCGACAACTGGAAGCACGCCAAAGTCAACCCCCTCCTAAAGAAGCCCTCCACAGACCCAACAGACCGCAAGAACTTCAGGCCCATCTCACTGCTTCCTTTTGCAGCCAAAGTCATCGAAAAGGCCATCAACACCCAGCTAGCACACTTCATAGAAACCAACAATATCCTAGACACCTCTCAATCCGGATTCCACTGCAACCATAGCACCGAGACTGCCCTCCTCGCCGCCACTGACGACATCCGCGCCCTCCTCGAACAAGGCCATACGGCAGCCCTCATCCTCCTGGATCAGCAGCTTTCGTCACGGTCTCCCACTGCACACTAGCCACCAGGCTCTACGACGCCGGCATCCAAGGAAAGGCCTTAGACTGGATACGATCATTCCTCTCAGGCAGAACACAGAGAATAAGACTCCCGTCCTTCCTCTCAGAACCAACAGAGATCAGATGTGGACTACCCCCCCAAGGATCCTCACTCAGCCCCACACTCTTCAACGTCTACATGGCCCCCCTCGCAACCATCATCAGAAACCACGGGCTCAACATCCTCTCCTATGCCGATGACACCTAGCTCATCCTCTCCCTCACCAAGGAACCCGACATCACTAGGCACAACTTCCAAGAAGGGATGAAAGCTGTTGCGACCTGGATGAGGAACAGCTTCCTGAAGCTCAACTCGGAGAAAACAGAAGTCTTCATCCTCGGCTCCACCCCCTCTTCATGGGACGACACCTGGTGGCCCCCCGCCCTCAGAAACCCACCCACCCCAATGGACCATGCACATAACCTCAGCATCATACTCAACTCATCACTCACCATGAATTGCCAGATCAACGCCATATCCTCCGCATGCTTCAACACCCTCCGCATACTCCGCAAGATGTTCACGTGGATCCCACTCCCAACTCCAGGAAAACTGTCACTCACGCACTCATCACCAGCAGACTGGACTACGGCAACACCCTCTACGCCGAAATCAACAAAAAACTCCTCCGCAAACTCCAGACCGTTCAGAATGCCGCAGCCACACTTATCCTCGATATCCCAGGGCACAACCACATCACCCAACACCTCCGCGACCTCCACTGACTCTCCGTTGAAAGAAGGATAATGTTCAAGCTGCTCACACATGCCTACAAGGCCGACCGAATCTCCTTCCACGCCCCCAAGAGAAACCTCAGCTCAGCCGACCTCTCCCTAGCTACCGTCCCACGTTTTTACAGGACCAGAGCAGGTGGAAGATCCTTCTCCTACCTCGCAGCCAAGGCTTGGAATGAACTCCCTCTTCACCTCTGACGGAGCCCGACACTGCACCAATTCAGGAAGGACCTCAAGACCTGGCTCTTCGAATTACCCCAACGGAGCTGCTCACATTTAGATATGGATTGTGAATTGCAATTTGGAAAGGGGGTGTTGTGGGCGTCCCTTTCAAATTGCGATTCATACCCTGATGTACAAATGGTTTGCAATCGTAATTCCGGTTGCAAGCCATTGTAAAATTACAGACACACACTTTGGGGAGGTAATGTACCTTCAAAAGGAAAGGAATCTTCCTTGGACCACTTCTTTTTTGCTAAATGGGGAACAAGTTTCAGAGAGATTAAACAGTGTTCCAGGGGACCCCTGCCAACTCTCACTGAAACTTTAAAGAAGAAAAACAGCCCCATTTCTTTAAAGGAAATTAGGCTGATTTAAAAAAAAAAAAAAAAGGTTTTCGGTTTTGAAAAACAATCACAGCAATAGTGGTCTGCTAAGCATTGCAGGCCACCATCCCTGTGATTGTGAGCAATCGGTGTGAGTTGCAAATTGTGACCTGCTGGATGAATATTCTTTTGGCTCTGAAGTAGCCAAAGACAACACGCATTGCATGCTACAAAATGTAAAAAAAAGCAAACAATTGCCCTAACCAGGAACTAAAGGGCATATTTATGACTTTTGTGGCACAGGGCAGCGCAGCAAGTCACCTTGCTGCGCTGCCCTTCGTCACAGGGAAAATGCAGGAATGCATCGTATTTATCCAATGCCTGCACAAAAACAAGCTTGAGAGGCTTTTTCCTCTTTCTGTGTGTGCTGCAGAAGGTAGCACAGATAGAAAGAGGAAAATACGAGGAGAAATAAAGATATTTCTCTTCAATACGCCTCTCCTGGGAAGGCGTAAGATTTTGGTGCAATACCGGATTTACAAGTCCTTGTAAATCTTGAAATGCATCACAATCCATGGGAAATGCGTGGAAACACCCACCGCAACACCCATGGAATGCCTACCCAGAGCACAGTAGCGCAATGCAGCAATTTGCGCTGCGTTGCACTACTCCAGATTTATGAGGCCACTCAGAACCACGCAAAGTGGCTTTGCGGGGCTTCATAAATCTGACTTAGAGGTTTGCGTCGTGCACGTACCACATTGTATGGTGCAAATGTGATGCAAGCCTCCCATAAATATACTCCTTAATGTTTCGAAATAATTGGAAAGGGGCTAGTGTCATGCAAGAGTAAACAGGCAATAAACATTCCTTATCATTCGTGCTACTCGCCGAAAAAAGCACTTCAACACCCCATCAGGGGTAACAAGCGCGATATAAATGCAAAGCTTTTTCCCTCTGCTATCCCTCCGCTATCCTTCTGAATCCAAATAACTGCCTAACCTATCCACCACTCAAATTACTTTATTATATTTCACTATACTAATTCAACACTAATCCTTTATGGGTTCCGGAGTAGCGTGCTACTCGCCGAAAAAGCGCTTTGACTCCTCGTCAGTGGTAGTAAGCGCTATATAAATGTAATTACAATTTGATTAATTTAAGATCTACAAAAGCATGGGGCTGAGCTACTGGATACCACAAATGATGTATGTCAAGTGAAATAAAGCATTTGAATTAGCCAAAAAAACCTTCATCAAGTTCACAGTTTCCATTCCATTTTAATCCAACCAATTTGTGTGCATCTAATTTTAATATCGGAGAGAAAAGGAGCATTTCTTCTACATTGAGTGCTCATTAACTTAAAGTACTGCAGATGACCTCATGCTGACATTACAGTAATGCACAGGAGAATGGTCATTCAGTGACACAAGGCATTGCGTCACAGAACAAGGCCATTTGCAGCAGCATGCTCATGTAAATACTCAGATAAAGCCTCATGTGCATATCACTTCATTCTGCAGACATTTTTAACATGCACCACAAATGTCACTATAGGAGCACGTGTTGCATACTAAACACTAAGTGCAAACACTTGATCATGATGTATCTATAAGAATGCAAAAGAGTAACATAACACAACTCCCATCACATTGACGAAGGAATTGCTGAAGCTTCAGCGTCGTTACAGCAGTTCACATGATTCCACTGTGATACGTAATATTACAGACCTTGTGAGAATAATGTTGACCATTTATTGAAAAACAGAGGGGCCTGAAGCTATCTATCCAGAGTCCTAAAAAGTAATAATAAAATAAAGGTTGTCAGCTAGACACCATGGGTATGATTTACAAATATTCAATATTTTAAAAAGTGGTCACAAATTGCTCACAGAAGTTTTGCAAATGGAATCTGATTTTGCAAACTAACTTATGGACTATTAGGTCGGTTTGCAAATTAAGGAATTGTTGTGAGTCACAAGGAGTCGCTATACTCAAAACTAGTGCCAGCTGGTTATTTGATAGTACATCAAGACAGATAGGAAGGCAGGGATTAGGGAAACACAGTCTGCCCCTCCCACTGGCAAAAACATGGCCTCCCTAACCGACCTGGCTGATGCAGTCAGTGCCTTTCAGTCTAGTCTTTCTCACTTATTGTGTAGAGGGACTTTCACTTTTGGTTCAGTGCTCCATTGGACCGTCTCTCCTTCCACGTTTCACATCTCTTATGGACACAGGACTAAGAACACACAGGTCTGTACCCTCATCAAAGGCAACATCCTTGAAACTTTCTTTACCAAAAACGTGAACATTGAAACTATTAGAGTTCTTCCCATGGCCTGATCAGAATACTTCAGAATGGACTTTCATATTTAAGTTACACACCCAAGGCGCAACCTAAAATTGTGACCTCAAAAAGATCTCACAAAATCGAGTACACCAAAGTGGCAGCTGAAATCACATGCCCAGAAACTACTTTTGCCCCATTGCCCTCCTACAGGGTTTCTCATATGAAGAACTTGCTTGCAGCTTAAAGCACTAAAATCTAGACATCAATTTCACCATGCTGCCTGGTTCACTAATACCCTCAAACAGATGAAAAGAGTGAACTGATGGGCTGAAACTAAATGACACAAACACTTAAGCCCATCAGACAAATACATCTATCTGTACATCCTTGGGTGTAGTGTAGTTCCTATAGTACCGCTGCAGGACCTGCGCTTTTGGATAACATACACTGTGGGCCTGGTGGTAGACTGATTCTGTGCACCCCCACCGCGTATGTTAGCCTGTGTGCATTAGCTAGCTCACAGTGCCACTAGAATCTCCTTTTTATCAGAGAGATTAGTTTTTGGCAACCTCAGAACACGACAACCCTGATTCCTCAGACTCGTGAAAACAATGTACTACTTTTCGCTCAGTCACTCGTGCTTGCTCATTTGGTCTCAGAGAGTTAGACAGAAGAAACAGTCGAGCGTGTTTACAATAAGAATTTATTGCACAGTTGTTCTTCTAGTATAAAATATATGTGCTGTGACAACTGTTAAACAGTAGCAGAGATATATGATCAGCAGTACAGTGAATAGAAAAGGATAGTACAGTTCTACCATTTTTCAATAGTCATGAACATATACATGAATATAAAATGCATTTATAAAATAAAGTGCATGCTCCTACGATGCCTGTCTAGATGTACCTAAGTATACCTAGCATGTGAGTAGGTGCGAAAGAAGCCAAGAATCCCGCTAGGATTTAGTCAAACCCCATTACCTGAATAATGAGAGTGTGGGCCCTCGTCCTGGTCTCGAGTTGGACACCCCGCAAGGGATCATTAGACCACTGTCAGCTGGAGCGACTGCATGCAGGAGCCTCAGCGTCTCTGGTCAGTGTATCGGCCTGGAAGTCTCGGTTCCCTCTAACTACTGATAGCAAGAGGTGCTGTATTTATACAGAAAAGTATAGAGTCCCTTTGTCCCTTGTGTCTTGTGTTAGCCATTGTTGGGTATGAAGATGACGTATGGGATTAACCGGTTACGTAGATGTTTATGCAGGTGGATTCTAGCCCCTGCTTGGTTTCCTAGTACTCTTATGAATATTTAATCATACTGGATGAGCACATCGAAGATGGTAGAGGAGGCCATTGTTCGGGAAAAGCAAAACACACAAGATGATGGACGGAATGCTGCACAATGGCAAACATTCACCCCCAGTCACAGATCTGGGTTTAATCCATCGTTATTTTGCTTCACCACGCCACCCCAGTTCAGACATAGCCATATGCAAATCAGTCTTGACCCTGTGCCTCATGGGAACAGTCCAGACCGAACTGCCAAGCCATGTCTTCCCTGGACCGGAATCAAGCATCCTAGGACCGGTTTCGGGCTTTCAGCCCTCATCAGCCAGGATAGCTTGACTCCAGTGGCGTAGTGAGCACGGGACCCACGTCTGGGCATACCCTTCCCACTTAGGGCGAAATGCAAAACACACAAGATGATGGACGGAATGCTGGCTGATGAGGGGTAAAACACTGAAACTGGTCCTAGGATGCTTGTTTCCAGTCAAGGGAGGACCTGGCCTGGCAGTTCGGGTTGGACTGTTCCCATTGGACACAGGGTCAAGACTGATTTGCATATGGCTGGGTTCAAACTGGAATGGCATGGTGAGCAAAAAATTATGGATTTAGGCCCAGATCTCTGTACTGGGGTGAATGTATGACATTGTTCTGCATTCTGTCTATCAACTGTTGTTTTTGCATTTGTCATCCCGAGTGGGACGGGTATGCCCAGACGTGGGTCCCGTGCTCTCCATGCCACTGGAATCAAGCTATCCTGGCTGAAGAGGGTGAAACCCCGAAACCGGTCCTAGGATGCTTGTTTCCAGTCCGGGGAGGACCTGGCTTGGCAGTTCGGGCTAGACTGTTCCCATGAGGCACAGGGTCAAGACTGATTTGCATATGGCTGGGTTCAAACTGGAATGGCATGGTGAGCAAAAAAATTATGGATTTAGGCCCAGATCTCTGTACTGGGGTGAATGTATGACATTGTTCTGCATTCTGTCCATCAACTGTTGTTTTTGCATTTGTCATCCCGAGTGGGACGGGTATGCCCAGACGTGGGTCCCGTGCTCTCCATGCCACTGGAATCAAGCTATCCTGGCTGAAGAGGGGTGAAACCCCGAAACCGGTCCTAGGATGCTTGTTTCCAGTCCGGGGAGGACCTGGCTTGGCAGTTCGGGCTAGACTGTTCCCATGAGGCACAGGGTCAAGACTGATTTGCATATGGCTGGGTTCAAACTGGAATGGCATGGTGAGCAAAAAAATTATGGATTTAGGCCCAGATCTCTGTACTGGGGTGAATGTATGACATTGTTCTGCATTCTGTCCATCAACTGTTGTTTTTGCATTTGTCATCCCGAGTGGGACGGGTATGCCCAGACGTGGGTCCCGTGCTCTCCATGCCACTGGAATCAAGCTATCCTGGCTGAAGAGGGGTGAAACCCCGAAACCGGTTCTAGGATGCTTGTTTCCAGTCCGGGGAGGACCTGGCTTGGCAGTTCGGGCTAGACTGTTCCCATGAGGCACAGGGTCAAGACTGATTTGCATATGGCTGGGTTCAAACTGGAATGGCATGGTGAGCAAAAAAATTATGGATTTAGGCCCAGATCTCTGTACTGGGGTGAATGTATGACATTGTTCTGCATTCTGTCCATCAACTGTTGTTTTTGCATTTGTCATCCCGAGTGGGACGGGTATGCCCAGACGTGGGTCCCGTGCTCTCCATGCCACTGGAATCAAGCTATCCTGGCTGAAGAGGGGTGAAACCCGAAACCGGTCCTAGGATGCTTGTTTCCAGTCCGGGGAGGACCTGGCTTGGCAGTTCGGGCTAGACTGTTCCCATGAGGCACAGGGTCAAGACTGATTTGCATATGGCTGGGTTCAAACTGGAATGGCATGGTGAGCAAAAAATTATGGATTTAGGCCCAGATCTCTGTACTGGGGTGAATGTATGACATTGTTCTGCATTCTGTCCATCAACTGTTGTTTTTGCATTTGTCATCCCGAGTGGGACGGGTATGCCCAGACGTGGGTCCCGTGCTCTCCATGCCACTGGAATCAAGCTATCCTGGCTGAAGAGGGTGAAACCCCGAAACCGGTCCTAGGATGCTTGTTTCCAGTCCGGGGAGGACCTGGCTTGGCAGTTCGGGCTAGACTGTTCCCATGAGGCACAGGGTCAAGACTGATTTGCATATGGCTGGGTTCAAACTGGAATGGCATGGTGAGCAAAAAAATTATGGATTTAGGCCCAGATCTCTGTACTGGGGTGAATGTATGACATTGTTCTGCATTCTGTCCATCAACTGTTGTTTTTGCATTTGTCATCCCGAGTGGGACGGGTATGCCCAGACGTGGGTCCCGTGCTCTCCATGCCACTGGAATCAAGCTATCCTGGCTGAAGAGGGGTGAAACCCCGAAACCGGTCCTAGGATGCTTGTTTCCAGTCCAGGGAGGACCTGGCTTGGCAGTTCGGGTTAGACTGTTCCCATGAGGCACAGGGTCAAGACTGATTTGCATATGGCTGGGTTCAAACTGGAATGGCATGGTGAGCAAAAAAATTATGGATTTAGGCCCAGATCTCTGTACTGGGGTGAATGTATGACATTGTTCTGCATTCTGTCCATCAACTGTTGTTTTTGCATTTGTCATCCCGAGTGGGACGGGTATGCCCAGACGTGGGTCCCGTGCTCTCCATGCCACTGGAATCAAGCTATCCTGGCTGAAGAGGGGTGAAACCCCGAAACCGGTCCTAGGATGCTTGTTTCCAGTCCGGGGAGGACCTGGCTTGGCAGTTCGGGCTAGACTGTTCCCATGAGGCACAGGGTCAAGACTGATTTGCATATGGCTGGGTTCAAACTGGAATGGCATGGTGAGCAAAAAATTATGGATTTAGGCCCAGATCTCTGTACTGGGGTGAATGTATGACATTGTTCTGCATTCTGTCCATCAACTGTTGTTTTTGCATTTGTCATCCCGAGTGGGACGGGTATGCCCAGACGTGGGTCCCGTGCTCTCCATGCCACTGGAATCAAGCTATCCTGGCTGAAGAGGGTGAAACCCCGAAACCGGTCCTAGGATGCTTGTTTCCAGTCCGGGGAGGACCTGGCTTGGCAGTTCGGGCTAGACTGTTCCCATGAGGCACAGGGTCAAGACTGATTTGCATATGGCTGGGTTCAAACTGGAATGGCATGGTGAGCAAAAAAATTATGGATTTAGGCCCAGATCTCTGTACTGGGGTGAATGTATGACATTGTTCTGCATTCTGTCCATCAACTGTTGTTTTTGCATTTGTCATCCCGAGTGGGACGGGTATGCCCAGACGTGGGTCCCGTGCTCTCCATGCCACTGGAATCAAGCTATCCTGGCTGAAGAGGGTGAAACCCCGAAACCGGTCCTAGGATGCTTGTTTCCAGTCCGGGGAGGACCTGGCTTGGCATTTCGGGCTAGACTGTTCCCATGAGGCACAGGGTCAAGACTGATTTGCATATGGCTGGGTTCAAACTGGAATGAAATGGTGAGCAAAAAAATTATGGATTTAGGCCCAGATCTCTGTACTGGGGTGAATGTATGACATTGTTCTGCATTCTGTCCATCAACTGTTGTTTTTGCATTTGTCATCCCGAGTGGGACGGGTATGCCCAGACGTGGGTCCCGTGCTCTCCATGCCACTGGAATCAAGCTATCCTGGCTGAAGAGGGGTGAAACCCCGAAACCGGTCCTAGGATGCTTGTTTCCAGTCCGGGGAGGACCTGGCTTGGCAGTTCGGGCTAGACTGTTCCCATGAGGCACAGGGTCAAGACTGATTTGCATATGGCTGGGTTCAAACTGGAATGGCATGGTGAGCAAAAAAATTATGGATTTAGGCCCAGATCTCTGTACTGGGGTGAATGTATGACATTGTTCTGCATTCTGTCCATCAACTGTTGTTTTTGCATTTGTCATCCCGAGTGGGACGGGTATGCCCAGACGTGGGTCCCGTGCTCTCCATGCCACTGGAATCAAGCTATCCTGGCTGAAGAGGGGTGAAACCCCGAAACCGGTCCTAGGATGCTTGTTTCCAGTCCGGGGAGGACCTGGCTTGGCAGTTCGGGCTAGACTGTTCCCATGAGGCACAGGGTCAAGACTGATTTGCATATGGCTGGGTTCAAACTGGAATGGCATGGTGAGCAAAAAATTATGGATTTAGGCCCAGATCTCTGTACTGGGGTGAATGTATGACATTGTTCTGCATTCTGTCCATCAACTGTTGTTTTTGCATTTGTCATCCCGAGTGGGACGGGTATGCCCAGACGTGGGTCCCGTGCTCTCCATGCCACTGGAATCAAGCTATCCTGGCTGAAGAGGGTGAAACCCCGAAACCGGTCCTAGGATGCTTGTTTCCAGTCCGGGGAGGACCTGGCTTGGCAGTTCGGGCTAGACTGTTCCCATGAGGCACAGGGTCAAGACTGATTTGCATATGGCTGGGTTCAAACTGGAATGGCATGGTGAGCAAAAAAATTATGGATTTAGGCCCAGATCTCTGTACTGGGGTGAATGTATGACATTGTTCTGCATTCTGTCCATCAACTGTTGTTTTTGCATTTGTCATCCCGAGTGGGACGGGTATGCCCAGACGTGGGTCCCGTGCTCTCCATGCCACTGGAATCAAGCTATCCTGGCTGAAGAGGGTGAAACCCCGAAACCGGTCCTAGGATGCTTGTTTCCAGTCCGGGGAGGACCTGGCTTGGCAGTTCGGGCTAGACTGTTCCCATGAGGCACAGGGTCAAGACTGATTTGCATATGGCTGGGTTCAAACTGGAATGGCATGGTGAGCAAAAAAATTATGGATTTAGGCCCAGATCTCTGTACTGGGGTGAATGTATGACATTGTTCTGCATTCTGTCCATCAACTGTTGTTTTTGCATTTGTCATCCCGAGTGGGACGGGTATGCCCAGACGTGGGTCCCGTGCTCTCCATGCCACTGGAATCAAGCTATCCTGGCTGAAGAGGGGTGAAACCCCGAAACCGGTCCTAGGATGCTTGTTTCCAGTCCGGGGAGGACCTGGCTTGGCAGTTCGGGCTAGACTGTTCCCATGAGGCACAGGGTCAAGACTGATTTGCATATGGCTGGGTTCAAACTGGAATGGCATGGTGAGCAAAAAAATTATGGATTTAGGCCCAGATCTCTGTACTGGGGTGAATGTATGACATTGTTCTGCATTCTGTCCATCAACTGTTGTTTTTGCATTGTTCGGGAAAAACCTTCCTTCTGTACCCAAACCACAGTCTAGATAAGGTTCAGCCCTCAGCGCCCGTTATTATGGAGAATAGGGAACTAATGTAGGTGAAATATTATGCCTATATTAGGGCATCTCAAACTATGCCTATATTAGGGCATATATATGAAACATAACATGGGAACTATAAAACACATATTAAACAGGATAAACAGACTACAAGAAGCAGCTGTATCGAGGCCATAAATAAAGCACAGAATTAACCCAACTAAACTTTCAAGATTGTCAACTCAGTAACTAACTTGGGGCTTTGCTTAACTGAGGCTAGTCACTGTTTGCAACTCTGCAGGGAACTCAACTCCTTCAATAATAAGGTTAGCCTCATTCAGCAGGTGCTGGAGGTGCCTTCTAGATCTCCAAGTTTTACTCAGCCCTTGTTACCTTCCGGCCCCTCTGTTTTCTCCTTGATACCAGTGCCCTAGGAGCAGATTTTATCTGTTCTCACAAATCTAAATCCCACGGACGGTGCCACTGACCCAGTCCCCCCCTGGCTACTTCATTACCCAGTGGCACCATTTGCACGCTGATTAGCCACCTGAGCAACCTTTAAATCCTAGGAAG
The DNA here is from genome assembly GCA_963921515.1 of Calotriton arnoldi. Lineage (NCBI taxonomy): Eukaryota > Metazoa > Chordata > Amphibia > Caudata > Salamandridae > Calotriton > Calotriton arnoldi. The sequence continues at coordinate 1,175,773 of CAWUFW010002160.1, forward strand.
TCTAGTGACTCCTGACTGAGAAAAATGAATTCTCATCGCTCTGATTAAAATGAAAAGCAACCGCCTCAGACAATTTTAGGCCTATTTCCAACTGACCAGTCCTTGTCAAAGTACTTGAAAAAGTAGTCATCTCTCTATAGTCAGCTACAATAATTTTTGGATACTAACCACTGCCTATCCCCTTTCCAATGTGGCCTTCGACGTGGACATGAAAACCAAAAGAGTATTGATTAGGCTCTGATACCATCCTTTCAGGTTTGCGGATGAAGGAGCCAGGTGTCTTCTGGTCATGCCAGACCTCTCTGTGGCATTTGATAGCATTGATCGCACCATCCTATTGTTGCGTGCCAGGACGACTCCTGGCCACATGGCGTAGAGTCCCCTTATCCCCCAGGCATGACAGGTGTACTAACCTACCATCCTGAGCAGTGAAAACAGACATGGTGTGTTGCATTAATTTCTCCCAAACGTACATGGAAAGAGTCCACGTTAGGAACGAAACTTTACCTGCCAGAGGCTTAGGGTTTTCAGTGAATTCTTCTTACCAGTACCCCAAATGAGCAATCTGTTACAAATAAGATGGCTCCTTGTAGGTTATAGATGTAGGCTTATTTAACTTAGTTACAGGTTACAGGTAACGCCCCACCAGGAGCAGCATCCTTGCTGCTCAGCCCATTCACTACAACATGCCCTGTTTACACACTGCTGTTAGCCAGGAAAGCTCTGCACTAACAAATGGCTCTATGCACTTTGAAAAATGATTGTTTCTTTGCTGGGGTCTGGTGTTGTATCCTAAAAAGGAAAATTGTTTTGATGTAGCTAAAAATCAATAATGTTTTATCTATGAATTGTGCGTGGGCTAGCTGTTCTTGGTTAATTTTACGTCTTTCATGCTTTTTAAATATCCTGTACTTTTGTCTGTGTGACTTTTATAGTTTACCAAAAAAAACGAATAAAGTTTATGAACTGAACTGAACTGACCGCATCCAAACACAAACACTCTCAACATTCTAATGACCTCACACACTGGCTGAGCAGCAGGGAAGAGAACAACAATTAACATCAATAGGAAGAATGGATTATACTAAACAGTAGATTACAACACATCTCCCCCTTTATAAAGACAATAGAAATACAACATAAACACAAGAACTTTAGGCTTCTGTTTTTTTAGGCTTTATTTTGAAGCCAAGCTATTGCAGAATATACATAAAAGTACTGAGGAAAAGTTACAAGAATTGTGGTGAATAGGAATAACTAGAGCAAAAACAATATAGAAATAGGAAATTTTTTATTGTGAATAAGTCCATTTCCGAGAGAGAATTAGCCCTGAAAAGTCTGCTTTTACGAGGGGTGTAACAAATTCAACATACGTCTTTTGCAAGGGCAGAATGCCTGAGGCCTGCAAAGCTGGTTTAGCCTGTTCGCACCTATCTTGTTTTCAGACATTGAAGAAAAGAAGCAAGATCCCTGGAATGAGGATGTGCCTCTCAGTTTACCATGGGAAAGCAACCTTATGATTCATGATGTAGTGTGAGAAGAAACCCCTGCGAATGCTCTGCTTTATATCGCCTCAATAGATTTTAAAACTGCATTTGACAAAGTGGACAGAGGGAGACTCTGGCAGAAGCTGTCCAACTGGGGCATCTCTGAAAATCTTTTAAGAGCCATTAGAAGCCTGTACCCGGGAATGTGGATAAAAGTAAAAGAAACATCTAGTAGAGTCACAACCCACAAAATCAAGACCTCTTCAGGAGTAAAGCAAGGGTGTATCCTTGCCCCACTGCTCTTCAATTTATACCTGGCGGACATCAACAAAGCGCTGGGGCCTGCAAGTGCTTTTCCTTCCAAATGTTCCGGTTGCCACATACAATGCCTCCAGTACGCAGATGATACTTTATTATTCGATCACACCGCGGTAGGATTGCAGCAATCTTTGGCGGCCCTTGCCCGTTATTGTGAGGATAACAAACCTGAAGTCAATTATGCAAAACAAAAATCATGGCTTGTGGAGTCAAAAACAGATATGCTGCCAAATAAAAATTTTCAATGAACAATGTGGTTCTGGAACAAGTGACAAGCCTTAAATATCTGGGCATCCATTTTAACAACTACGGCTCCCATGTTACACATCTTGGCTATTTAAAGGACTCAGCCTTGTCAATAACAATGAGTTTTAAAACATTCGCTTCCAGGATGAACGGTCCCGATTTAACAGGCCTATGTAAAGTAATTAATGCCAAATGTATTCCCATGCTCTCATATGGCTCGTTGATTTGTAAAGATCATATCTCAGTTGGGCTGGGCAAAGCGCAAACAAGATGTTACAGACATTTATTCAACCTCCCGGATGCGGCACCATCCTCACAGATACGGCTGGAATTTGGTCTACATAAGCAATCTATAATGTCGATGACCCGCTTTTAGGGATATTACACAAAGCTCAGGCTTTTTGTAAGAAATGATAAGGCGAGGTATCCAAGACAAAAAACGTTTGTGGGAACCTTTCTTGAGTGAGGCAATGGAAGCCTTGGATGCGGTGAATATCTTTCACCACACCTTAACGCCAAAGCTCACTGCAAAATTGTGCGGATAAATGGCAAAGATCCTATTAGGAATTGATGACAAACAAGAACTGTTTATGTGAGTTTTTGTATGAAAACCCGGGAAAAGCAGTGTACTTAGCCTCCCGATTAAACTGGCCATGAAAAAAGAACTGCTGAGATTGAGGTGTGGTTTAATTCCACTAAAAGGCTATAAATTGGGGGTGGTTAATAGGGTTTACGAAACAGCACTGCTGCTTATGTAACTACAAGAAGAAAAGTCTCTCACATGTTATATACATGTGTCTAGCCCTGAACAATCTAAGATGTTACTGGCTGAAACCCCTGTTTCGCAAACTCGCCTTCAGACATTGCAACACTGCTATCATCGCATGTTTGAGTTGTGTGAACCCGCAGCTATCAGCTCGATGTGTAAAATTCCTCAGAGAAGCACTGACGCTACTGAACAGCACTGCAGGAGCCAACAATCAGTACAGGAGCTGCACCACCAGCAGCACACAGGCAGCCAGATACAGAGTGCCAAGAAGACATCGGGGATCCTGCAGTTCGCAATGGAGATCTCCGGTTCGAAGAAAAGGCTGCAGGCTCGGGCAAGGAGGTTTCCTGAAGGTGACCACCGACAGGAGAGGTACGTTGGGTTCTTGGGGGATGCCTCGACACTGTCGTTTGGGCCACCCAAGGCCGTGAGGCGTTGGGTGCAAGGGTGTCTTTTGCCATTGGATCTTCTTACCAGCTTCGGTCACGGTTGGAGGGGACCCTTCAGGTTGAGGCTGCAGGTGTCGGCTTGAAAACTCGAGGTAGGTCGGGATCACCAGATCCCAGGTCAGGATCGCTGGGGAGACCTCCTCGTGGTGTTGGGCCACTCAAACTTGGGCCGTGGGCATCGGGTGAAGAGTGGTGCAGGACCATGGAGCCGCCTGGGTCCGGGTTCTGTGTTGGAGTCTTTTTTTAGCAAATCCGCTGCTCATGGTAGACAGAGTCCTTAAGATGAGTGCAGGTCAGGCCCTACGGGTTCTGGGGGGCTGCTGGCTGCTGGACACGCCAGGGTTTCTGCTGTAGGCAGAGCGGAGTTGGAACAGGTCGGTAGGGCTGGGACCAAAGCAGTAGGTGTCCTCTTCTTCCTGGGTCAGTACAGCTCTTCAGTCATTCTTCTTTCTTCCTCGAATCTGAGGAGGCAAGGTTCAGGGTTGCCCGCAAATACTAAATTTAGGGGCATTTACAGGGGTGTGCAGGTCAGGACCAATGGGTCCCTTCCTTGGGGTGGGTACACCCCCTATTATGCCACCCTCCAGTGGGAGAGGGCCATGAGCCTCTCCCTAATTGTCTGGGTCCCCGCATCTTCAAGATGGAGGGGACTGAGATGTGTGCTTCACCTCGCCTTCCCCACTTCTCTTCCACCTTGGTTTTCCCGCCAATTCTCCCCCCCAAAGTGGTGGTCAGAACCAGTGGGAGCCAGTTGCTGGGGGCAGCAAAGGGCAGTGACATCTTACAAAGGCGGCAGGTCTTTGAAGCTTCCCCTTCGTGGAACCAGCCCATCCTGTGGGAGGAGGCCTGCATGACACCTCTGCCCAGGATGGGATTTGTTTCTGGACCTAGAGAGCGGAGGCCCTCTACCCAGGGGTCCAGATACCTGTCTGGTGGTGGCAAATGGTGGGCAGCCACTCAGGAACCACACCAGGGCTGGTCGTTTTTCAGGGGGCGTCTGGAAGATGCCCTCTGAGTGCATTTTACATTAAATCCCACACTGGCATCATTGTGGGTTTAATGTGCTGAGAGGTTTGCTACCAAACTTTCCAGGTTTCAGTAAAGCCATTATGAAGCTGTGGAGTTCGTAATGAGCAACTCCCAGACCATATACTCTTTATGGCTTTACTGCACTTACAATGTCTAAGAATGGACTTAGACACTGTGGGGTACAGTGCTCATGCAACTGTATCCTCACCTGGGTGGCAGTGCAGCCTGCTAGAGGGGTGACTTACCCAGGGCCCAGGCAGTGGGTTGCAGGCATGGCACACAGGGGTGTATGCCATGTTGACTCTTCACTTTTCTCTGCACCAAAACACACAGCCAGCAATGGTAGGGTGTAGCGTCCCTAAGGGTGGCACAATAGGTGCTGCAGCCCTTAGAGGCCTTCCCTGGTCACAGTGCCCTTGGTACCCATGGTATCTTTTACAAGGGGCTTACCTGTGGCCAACGATGTGCCAATTGTGGGTACAAAGGTACAGTTTTGGGAAAGAACACAGGCCCTGGGAACTTGATTGGCAGGGACCCAGGGCACATCAAGTCAAAATGCATCAGATGTCAGGCAAACAGTGGGGGGTAACCATGACAAAAGGGGCACTTTCCTACAAAGGGTCTTTCTAAGACAGAGCATGTTATGCCTGCCCAACACTCGCGATCCCAGTCAAGCAAATAATTAATTTATGGCTAGCCTGTTGGGTGTTAGATGCAGGTACCATACTGTCCAGAGCAACCTTGCTAGCTGTATCTCCTTGTACACCCCAATCGCACTCTAGGTAGTCAAGCATTAAACCTCCTCAATATTCCCGGGACTAAGCGCAAATCAAAAGGCGAACGAGCCTTCATAGTTCTAACATAACATGTGTATTTGTAAAGCGCACGTATCACCCTAGGGTCTCAAGGCGCTGAATAACAGATGTATATTGTTACCCAACTCAATGGTACTCATTTTATCGACCTCAGATGGAAGAAAGGCTGAGTGGACCCGCCGGGATTAGAACCTGTGACCATGAGGTCGAACACAGGCCCCTACAGTGGATGCATTAGTCCACTGCGCCACCAGACCCGGCATCTCTTGAACTACCTACCTACACACCTAAGGCCAACCACTAGTTGCTCTAAGAGCACGCCTCTTTTAGATGGCATGATGATCAGCGCAAAAGACCCCTCCATGGGCAGTGTGCGCCCTGTAAATGTAATTAACCAATCAGTCAATCTTTATTGAATGTGGTGCTCTGTGTACTCTGTGTATTGTTATGGATCTTCTTGTACCTAGCTGACAAATGTGGACATGCTGCTTTGTGATGTGCTCCACTATACTATAAGTATCTCTGCTGATACACCTGAGTGATGCCACCAGTAGTCACAGATGGACAATATTATTTCTACCACCCTTTGGAAGGGTTCCGGCTGGTGCTTGAATTGGACAAAAATTATTCCAGGAACCCATAAATTGAGAGTTAAGGTGTGGCAGGGGAAGGTGGTGGAGTCACTAGGAGGGAACTTGAAAAGCAGAATCTGACAGTCAACTTATACATTTATTTTATATAAATCTGCTGCAAAGAAATTGCCAACAAGAACATATGTCACAGTAAATCTGTTCTAGATTACTAAAATAGTCACAAAGAGGCTGCATTTTGAAATATATCACAGGGTTAAAAGACCTGCTGCAGAGATATGTGTGCCAGCAATTTTGAGACAATTATAATAGTGGTAAATAACTCTAGTGTTTAACACCGTTCTGGGAGAGTTCTGTGACTACTCACAGTTTTGAATAATAAGTAGCACAGAGGGGTAATGTGCCTGCGCAAAGCACGTCCTGTAACATGCATATCACAGATTTGTATTTTATGTAGGTAGGTAAGTTTACTATAGCTTTTGACACTGAGATCAGTTAAAAAGTTGCAGACTTTCTGATATAACATAGTGATCTATTTGCTGGCATTAAGGAGCTCAGTGCAAACTATAAGTCATTGGTTTAGATTATTATTGTTTTTTCTTATTATAAGATTGCAAGGAGAGGTTCCTTTGGGAAGAAGTAAAAACTTGTCAGTACAGACTTCCACAATCACTGTGTTACGTTTTATATCCTGACTTTGTGTTCCTCCCTACCATTCACTCTTCACATTTATCTCAGATTTACTATTCTTTGATGCAAGTCAACGATTTACCAAAGTTGCTGCGTTTCCTTGTGTCAAAGGAAAGGAGAAGAAATGTGCCATATCTACTAAGATCTGGTGCATTTCTTTCTCTCCCCGTGCGCTGGTGCACTTTTGGCAGCCATATGCCAAAGCACACACCATAGCGCAAGGGTGTCTGCATTCTCTGAAGCATAGACTTTGTATTGGAAGGAGTTCTTCCTTCCAGTACAAGAACTATGCTTTAAGGCTTTCCCACTTTTTATGTGTGCTGTACAATATAACTTTGGGATATTATGCAATGCATGATCCTTCCTGAAACTTAAACTCACTGGGGCAGGCTCCCCTACCTCCAAAGAACGATGTGAATAGCTTACCTGCTATTTTGTCAGTAAAGTCAGTCTTATATATGACTCTTTGGGGAATGACTCAGATCAGGAGATAAAGAAGGCTATAAGACAGTCAGCTCAGACTCTCCAACCTTGTTTATATCTCCCTAACTAAAAAATTACGTGATTGAGGAAATAGCAAAGGCAGTCAAGTCAGGCTCTCCACTAGACCCTGCCCCTATTGACATTCTATTGAAAGGAGGTGATATTATTCTATCAACCTTGACCAATCTATATAATCTCTCCTTGGAAAAGGGCCAGGTTCCCGACCGTTGGAAACATGCGGTCGTTAGTCCATTGCTGAAGAAGCCCTCTTTAGATCCCAACAAGGCAGAGAATTATAGACCTATGTATTTGCTTCCTGGTGTAAGTAAGATTCTAGAGAAGGTGGTCAATATCCAGTTGATGATTTGCTACATTTATCCCAAACTGGATTTAGATCAGGATACGGGACAGAGACAACTCCCTTCGCAGCCACCAAAGATCTCAGGAGAATAGTTTACCAAGGGGGGTTCAGCTGCACTCATCCTTTTGGATTTGAGCGCAGCCTTTGACACTGTCTCCCATTCGATTCTGCAAAGTAGGCTGGAGATGCTAGGAATCAAGGTTAAAGCATTGAACTGGTTGGCCTCCTTTTGGAAAATAGAAGTTTCCAGGTCAGGGAGGGACATTGCCTGTTGGAAGTACTTCGCCTAAATGCGGAGATCCGCAGGGCTCGTCTTTGAGCCCCCTCTCTTTAATGTATATATGCACCCCTTAGCCGACATCATCTGTTCAGCAGGATTTGCGATGGTCTCATATGCAGATGATAGTCAGATAGTCGTCTCCCTTGCTTCCAATATCAGACAAACTTAGGCTAAGTTGACGGAATGCATGAAGCAGATACATACGTGGATGTACAATAGTCGCCTTAAATTGAATGGTGACAAGACAGAGCTCATGTTGGTAGAAAATACTCCCTCTCTTTGGGATCATTTTTCATGGCCTTTATGCATGGGTGACCATCTTACTCCAAAAAATGAGGTCAAAAGACTGACAATATTTTTTTATAAGAACCTCACCATGACAGCACAGGCCAAGAAATTAGCGGGATCATGCTTCGGTCTCTTAAGAGCCCTCAGGAAGACAGTCAAATGGCTTCCCATTGATATCGGTAAAATAGTGATTCAAGGACTCATCCTGTCACGTCTAGCCTACGGTAATTCTCTCTATCTTGGTAGCCCTATGTATGTCACCAAAAACTTACAGGTTATACAAAATGCGCAGCCAGAGTCCTGCAGAATATTCCTAAATCATATAAAGCACGACCGGCGCTGGCGAGCCGTCATTGGTTGCCTGTTTGGAAGAGAATTGAGTTTAAGTCTCTTTGTATAGTTCACAAAATAAAACATGCTCAGAGACCACACATTTTGAAGCAATTCATTGTCCCTCACCATAATGCATGGGACTTACAATCAAACAATCAATTTCTTTTGGCAATACCAAGAATATAAAGAGCTAGAAGTGGAGGTCACTCCTTTGCCTACCTGGCACGCAGGCTCTGGAACTCACTTCCGTTAAGCTTAAGAGCTGATAATAATATGCTCAGCTTTAGGATGCAACTAAAAACGTACTTGTTCTCTTGATTCAGTTTGTCATCTCTCAGGTCTCCGATTAGCGCTGGGAAGCCCGTGTTTGGGTAGCTATGGGCTCTACAAGACTCCTAAAATGAAAATGAAATCCTGATTTGGGTTGGATAGTAACTCCCAACATAACACTTTGCATCATAAAAGTGACGCAAACCCATTGCAATGAATTAGTAAATCTGGACCATAATATCTAAACGTTTGGACGATATGTCATTTCTACTTTATAACCCTTATTGTCTTATGTAACCTTTCCTGTACATTGATTTACACAGTTGTATGATTTATCGTGCCTCTGTGTGTGATGTAAAGCTCTCTGATACCTTACACTGGGAGGAGTAGTGCTATAAAAGAATTAAATACAAAAAGTAGTGGATATCATTTAAATCATTAATTGTGTAATTACTCATAAACACAGATCAGTCTTGCATTCTTACAGTACAAGCACACCTCTTACATGGGGGTTGAACAAAGTCAGAAACCTGCCTTCAAGTCATAGTTTCTTGTGAAGTACTATTGAAGTGATAGGTTGTGTGCCTTTGTTTCCCCTCTGTTGCATTGTCATCTAGGTGTTAGGTTCCAGATAGCTCCCAGCCAACATGATAGTTAACAAAAGAAGGGCTGATGACCCTTTAAATCAGGCCTTTGTTTTCGGCCAGGCTGGAGGTGAAAATAAGAAATTCTCCTCGCTGCCTGCACGTTGCTGCACTAAACCGAATGCAGACAATGGCACCATATTTCCTTAAAATAGCTGCCGGAACTGGGATCTGGTGAGATCCCCTACTTTCCAGCACTGGTCAACTTCCAGTGATACCATCACTGCGCTGCTTCATCTTGTCCTCTTCATCTGTACTCTGGCCTCTGGCAGCGTGTATTCTATGCACTGCTTACATTTATGCTTTCAGATAGCAGTGTCTATATTCACCTACTTCTGTGCATGTCCTTCCTTGCTGTCAGTTAGTGGCATCTGCAGGTGAAGAGCTCCTTTTTGGGAGTTTGCTCAGAGGTGTCAGTCAAGTCACGTTCCGTGACTGCGTTTGTGCGGCTTCCATCAAACCCTCACTCACTGATATTGCATTTACATCAGTGGCATTCTTAGCTGTCACTATTTATGATTTATTATTTCACAGAGTACACGTCTCTAAAGATGGCATTCCTTCTCGTTCAACGTAACCTAAAGAAACTGTAGTGACTGCCAAAGGCTTTAAGGTTGTTTGCTTCTGAGATCAAGTTGTACCCTGCATCAGAACAGACAGACAGACAAAAAATCCAATGCTAAGAACCGCCAAAGCAGGGTAGGGCATTGTTGTAGAATTTTGCACAGTAAATAAAGATGTTCTCATGCGTGTTGTCCATGCCTGTGTGTGTGGGTGTGTGTACTTCACACTGCCATGCCCTGCTGTCCCTTCGACGCACATCCCACTGCAACATTGTTTTATTGTGACACACTGATGGAGCGTGGATATCTGAACCTCAATCTCTTAGTAAAATCATCAAATATATTTCCCCATTGGTCGTATGGACCTTTGTTAGTCGACTTGAAGCGTTGTAAGGGAGGTAACATCAGAATTTGATTTCCAATGCTATGAAGCGAATGCGACTCCACAATATAGACCAAGAAGCAATTAATTCAACCACAACAATTTATTAGAGAACATTAATCCAACTAGTATAAATGCAAAGCAGGAATAAATGTAAAAGGTATAGCAATACAGTGTGGAGACTAAAATGTGCCAGTAAATTAAGTCATATTAAAATGAGATACAAAATAGTAACAGCCCCAATCCAATGGAAACAGATTGATGTGATTAGGTGTTCCATAAAGAAACTTTTCACTTTCTGATCTGAATGTATGCTAAAACCAACTTAAAAGGAAATTTCTACAGGGGAGCATGGAAGGTGTCAGTATAAGGTCGAACTTCAGTAGAAGTTCCAAGAAATGGGAAGAGTGCTCAGCATGCAGCTTCACACTTAAAGACATCCAGCAGAGAGAGCGAGACCTGGTCCCTCTTCTCAAAGTCAGGATAGAATCTGCTTAACTAGCTATGAAACACCAATTAAAGTACAGTCAACAGTTCGAGAACATCCATGTCTCGTTCCCACCAATGAGAACCAATGATGTAACCGCATTTAAGGGGAGTTGACATACTCCCTAAGTTCCCATCTCCACACCATCAGGTGCGCATCTATTGGCCTTGGATGTTGCATACTCCTGGTACACCGTGAACGGGAGGCCTTCTCTCACTATCACTGATCTGCATTCATTGCCAACTTTCTTCTCTTATGCCTCGCTATCAGCAGTCTAGTACATAACAACAAGCCTTTCTCTTAATAATATCAGAGACAAAATCATACTAGGAAACATTAAAGCAATCATTTTGAGCTAAGGCCTAATGTCAGGCGAAGTTAACTCGAGAATCATGGATGCATGTTACAGTAATAAATCAGCAAAAGCAAACAATCATTATTAAAAGTGGGTATGCAATGAACATGAGTACATCAGCCTATTGATCAACCTAACACATTTATGTGTGAATTCTTAGTGATTGCAATGGTTACATATTATTAATCCGTTTAAAGGTACCACACATGTTAATGAAGTTAAACCACACGTTGAATATAAATGTTAGATATGAGCATATAAATGTATGTACATGACGTATATAGGGGGGAGCCTTAGATTACAGTGCTCCAGCACTAAAAAGGATCTTGGTTTGGTAAAGGGTTTTCCCTACGAACAAAAATATTTAGTTATTTGCTTAACTGGGCAAAAGTCTGAGCACATCACTGTTCTAAGCTGCTCAGACCTAAAATCTATAACAACAAGCATTTCTAAAGTCGTCACAGTTTTAAATGGCAAAAATAGTTTCGGAGGCTTCTGTAAGACACGGAGAACATGTACCACATGGACATCAGCAGTTCAAGATTCCCTCACCCAAAGGCAGGCTCAACAGGGGCATCAGCAGTGCAAGCTTCCCTCCCTCGCAGACCATGTACCGCATAAGCATCAGCAGTGCAAGGTTCCGTCACCCATATGCAGGAACAACATGGGCATCAGCTGTGCAGTCTTCCCTCTCTCACTGAACATGTAACACATGGGCATCAGCAATGCGAGATTGCCTCACCCACAGGCAGGCACCACATGGGCATCAGCAGTGCAAGCTTCCCTCCCTCATTGAACATGTACCGCAAGGTCATCAGCAGGGCCAGATTCCTTCACTTACAGGCAGGCACAACATGGACATCAGAGGTGCAAGCTTCCTTCCCTCACAGAACATGTACCATGTGCTTATCCGAGCAAAAGCATGAGCGCATCACTTTTCTAAGCTGCTCAAATTAAAAACGAGCATTTTCAAAGCCAACTCAGTTTTGTATAGCAAACATATTTGCAGAGGCATCAATAACAAATAGAGAGCATGTACCACATAAGCATCAGCAGTACAAGATTCCCTCACCCACAGGCAGGCACAATTACACGGTGATGGATGCAATGCTTGAACTAATCTAAGCCACTCTACAATCCATCATTTTCCACCCACCATGCCATCTCAGTTCTGACCCAGCCATATGCAAATTAGTCTTGACCCTGCTCCAACAGGAACAGTCCAGCCTGAACTACTAAGCCAGATCCTCCCTGAATGGGAACAGAAGCAATATAAGACCGGTTTCCCTGTGATTGGGGCTCTTCATTTGGGTGTAGCTTGGTTCGAGTGGAATAGTGAGCACAGAACCTACGTCTGGGCAAACCTATTGCACTTAGGGCAGACACTGCAGCAATAACACAGTGATAGGCGGAATGCTTGAAGTAATCTCAGCCACTAGCAATCGCTCAGGGCTGCACTCCAGTCCATTGTTTTTTGCCCCCAATGCCACCTCAGATGGGACCCAACCATATACAATTCAGTCATGTCCCTGCCCAGACATGGGTCCCATGTTCCAGTGGGAACAATAAACACACCTGTGCACCAGGCAGTTACTTTTAGCATTATTGTAAAACACCTCCCAAACGAATGGTAGCACTTGTTTGGAGAGAACGCCCAGTCTCATGTAAAGAGGGGGGCATTTGTTTCAAACAAAGTGAAAAGAGTAAATAGTAAACATTTTCTAATGGCAAGTTGGTGGCTGGCTGCGAGGGGAGGCAATTCTGCAGAGCTTGTTCTGCTAACAGTAGGTCATCAAAATGCTGCAGGGTGATGGGAAGAAAGATCCATGGTTGTCCCTAACCCTCTCCACAAAGCCAAGTGCCAGCAAGGGAAGATAGGGGGTGGAGCTAAAGGTGGCAGTAGCAAAAGAGGAGGAGATGAGGGTCAAAATGGGAGCCAGTAGAAGACCAGGAGCCCTGGGCATGGGGCAGGATATTGGGAGAGGTGAAAAATAGTAAGGACTGCAAGGGTGAAGATCCCAGCAAGATGCATTGTTGTCTGCATTTCTGGTGTCTTTGTGTGATTCTGGAGCTGCTGGCAGCATCACTTCCGGCCAGGGCAGGTACTGAATTTACATCCTTGCACAATTCTCAGGTACCACTGCAAGATGGTGACAATTATTTGCATAACAAGCAGTGACGGCTGGCATGGCTTGAGGGTGGGGGGGCTGGCACGGGGTGGTTGGGGGAGAGGAGGGCGTGGGGGGGGTGTGGGCAATGTAAACAAAAAATAACCACTTTCCTTGCAGCCGGCTCCCGCGTCTCTGCTCCTGCTCTCCTCGTCTTGACTCGAGAAACAAGAAGCACAGCCAGGCTCCCCTGACCAATCACAACGCTGCAATGCAGTGTTCTGATTGGTCTGAGCGTCCTGGTTCGATGCTCAGCCAGGGAATGGGGGCCTGGGGATGTTCTCCATGCAGGCTGTAATGCAGCCTGCATGGAGAATGGGGAAAGTGCGCATTACTGGTTTGGGCGGCACGAGAGGGCCGGCAAACAGTTATGTGGACTTAGGAGTGGGCAAACCACTTCTTCCCTGCCCTGCTCCGAGAGCAGAGCAGCCCTGCCCGCAAACTAAGCAGCACAGAAACATAAAATGATAATAACTTAAAGTTATTATCATTTTATGTTTCCTTTACACTGCACTGCTTAAAAGCAGTGGGGTGACGCTCCTCCACCATAGCAGAAAAGCCACCACTGATAACGAGGGAAACAGCCTTTACAACCTGCCGTTACTGTGCAATACCATTACCATGCATCCTTAACAACGCATATGCCTTTGCCTCCCATGTTTTTCTCACGCAAAATGTTACCACGCATATGCCTTTACTACGCATGCCTTTGCAACGAAAATGTAAGTATAAAGCCTATATATATATATATATATATATATATATATATATATATATATATATATATTCACCAAACTCCTTCACAGCGTGTCAGTTTCACCAGGCACAAAGAAAGAGCGCGGACCTCATCAGCCTTCAATTTGCAATGTTTATTTGTGCTCCCCAAACAATGCTGCTGCCATGACGCGTTTCGTCCCTCTAGGGGACTTGATCATATATATATATATAACAAAAACAGTCTCTTCTGAGGAAGCAACTGAAGGGGACTCAACGGGGAATACAGGAAAGGTAACTTTATTTAAAACAATGGCATGACGCGTTTCGGCGCAATGCCTTTATCAAATGCCATATATAGGTGAAATGTCCCGCCAACCTCCTTCCTTATTTATGCAAATTGCTCCCGCGTTACTTGCCGCAATCCAGCTGAGCCATATCAATTGGCTGAAACTCACTGCAGTTCGCATCGGCGAACCACAATTCCCAACAAGCACCTGGCTGGTCGGGTAAGTATTCCGCCATGGCTTGATCCCATAGTGAGCACTGGAAGTGATGTTACGGAGCCGTTTGAAGGAGGAATCCCGGTTAGCTAGCACATATATATTTATATATATATACACACACATATATATTTATATATATATATATATATATATATTAGAAAAAAAAACAAAGGTTACAGGGATGTTATAGGGACAAAACCAGAGAAATTCTGCCATTATAGGTAGCTGAGTTAACTAAAACTCGAGCCCCTGCAATGCACTGCTTATGACCTCACATATTAAATCACTCTTGACATGGTCAGTGACATCACAGATGACATCATCCACAGCATTTCTGATGCACCCACTCACACCCCTATAGAATCTTTTATACACCCACTGCCACTCCCACACAACCATTCACAAACCCATTCACAGAGCCATACCACTACTTACACACCCATTCACTGAATCATAGATCTACACACACATCCACTTGCTCACCCCTACAGCCACTCATACAGCCACTCACTCACTAATACAGCCATTGACATATCCACTTATACACCCATACAAACACTCACACACTGAGTGAGTCAGCCATAGAACTACTCACACACCTAGACACTCACCCATACAGTCAATCACACAGCCACTTACTCAACCGAACTGTTACACACACACCCACTTACTTACTCGTAAAAATAGTAACACGTACTCACTCACCCATACAGTCACTGACAGAAGCACACAGTCATCCATATAGCCACTCTCACATTGATTCACTCATGCATACAGTCACACATTTACCCTGTCACTCACCTATGCTGCCTTTCACATACCCAGTTACTCACTCATACTGACAAATGCACTCAGTCACCGACACAGCCATACACACACTCACTCACCCATACTGCTTCTCACACACACACTCAGTACCCCATACAGCCACTGACTCACCCACTCACTCATCCACACAGGCAGTCACACACCTCCTCACCCACACATATAGACAACCAGACAACCATAGAGGTAGTCAGACAACCAATCAATCATCCATATAGCCATTCACATGCCCACTAACACACTCATACACCCACTTCGACATCAACTGACAGACAGATACACACATTTACACAACCAGTCACTCACCCATACATTCACTGAGACACCTAATCACTCACTTATACAGTCAGTCATGCACCCACTGAGACATGCATACATACACTCATACACCCACTGATTCACCAATACACCTTAGTATATATTTAACACGGATAAACTTTTTGAAAACAGTCACTGGATAATGTCATCACTGATGTCATTTGAGATGTCATCAGTGATGTCACTGACCATGTCATGAGTGATGTAATATGTGAGGTCATAAGCAGTGCATTGCGGGGGCGCTAGTTATAGTTAACTTAGCTAACTATAACGTCTGAATTTCTCTGATTTTGTACGAATAAAATATGCCCCTAACTATAACGTCCCTGTAACCATTGGTTTTTTTTGTGAATTTCTAAGGTTTTTTAAATGCTAATTCCTAACTATAACGTCCCTATAACCTCTGTTTTTTTCAGTGAATTTCTAAGGTTTTTTAAATGCTAATTTCTAACTATAACGTCCCTGTAACCTTTGGTTTTTTCAGTGAATTTCTATAGTTTTTTCAGTAATAGTCACGTTGACAGAAAGGTGGAGAAAGGGGGTGGAGCCTACAACCAGCTCTCAGGAATCCCGCTGTGTAGGACTTACAGGAGGTACACGGAGGGCTTGTTGGCCCCCAAGGTCCCTCAGGAGGAAAGTGGACTTCATCCCCCAACCAGTAGTGCGCCAGGAGGCGAGTGTGCAGAGTGGTGGAGAAAGGGGGATTTGCCTCTGACAACTTCTCAGCAATCCTGGATGTCCGTGGGGGCCAACTACCCCTCCTATTACCTCCAGTAAGTCCCATACAGCAGGATTGCTGAGATCTGATAGCAGGCCACGCCCCCTTTCTCCACCACTGTGCAAACGCACCTCCTGACGCACTACTAGTAGGGGGATGAAGTCCCCTTGGCTATTGAGGGTCCTTGGGGGCTAACTACCCCTCCTGTTACCTCAAGCAAGTCCCATACAGTGGGTTTGCTGAGAGGTTTTCGGTAGCCACGACCTCTTTCTCCTCCACTTTCTCCTCCACTCTCCAAACGAGCCTCCTGACGCACTACTATTTGGGGGATGAAGTCTCCCTGGCTCTTGAGGGTCCTTGGGGGCCAACTAGCCCTCCTGTTAGGTGCAATAAGACCCACACACCTGGATTACTGAGAGGTGGTAAGAGGCCATGCCCCTTTCTCCACCACTCTGCAAATGTGCCTCCTGGTGCACTGCTGCTTGGGGGATGAAGTCCACTTTAGTCCTCAGGCCCTCAGGAGGCAAGGGGACCTTATCCCCCCACCAGCAGTGCGCTGAGAGGCATGTTTGCAGAGTGGTGGACAAAGGGGCGTGGCCTCTGACTACCTCTCAGCAATCCCACTGTGTGGGACTTACTGGAGGAAACAGGAGGGCTTGTTGGCCCCTAAGCAGCCAAGGGGACTTAATCCCCCAACCAGAAGCGCACCAGGAGGCGCATTTGCACAATAGTGGAGAAAGGGGGCGGGGCCTCCTGCAAGTTGCAGCTTTTTTTTTTTTTAGGAAGGGGGGCCCCGGACCATTTTGGGCCCCAGGTACCCCATCTCCCGGGCCCTAAACCTTTTTTTAATTTTCTTTCTAAAAAAAAACGGGAGTGGGACCCCAGTCCCCGGGGCATGCCAATCTTTTTAAAAAATAATTGGGAGGGGGTACATGCGGTCCCCGCTGGCGAGGCCGATTTCGGCCCGGGGGACCCCATGCCTCAGAGCCAGACCTTTGTAATTATTTTTTTTTTACAAGGGAGGGGCCAGGCCTTCATTATTTTTTTTAAAATGGGGAGGGACGCCTGTGCGGTGCTCCTGCCAAGCCATAGCAAACTACAATGTCCCGGGCGTGGGCACCACAGGATATTGCTGGAGCCGGCCCTGGGGGGTGGCGGTCCACAGGGCCATCTAGGGCTCCTGGAGGGGGGGCCATGTGGCCCCCCTCCTTTCATTACATTAGCCCCAGGGAGGTGGTGGTCCCCTGGGTCTGGGAGCCGCAACGGACCCCCTTAGTGATTCAATTTGTGAAGCTGGGGAGGCCTTAGGCCTCCCCCTGCTTTTTAAAAAAAATTAAAAGTGTGTACCCCGGGGAGGTGGCAGTCCCCGGGGCAGCGGGGAGGGTGCGTGGCCCTCCCACATTTGAATCTATTAGCCCCGGGGAGGTGGCGGTCCCCAAGGCTGCATGGGGGGGCTGGAGCCCCCCCATGCAGTATAACGTAATATTGCCCCGGGGAGGTGGCGGTCCCCGGGGCTGTGGAGGACCACATGGCCCCGCACATTTCATTCAATTAGCACCGGGAGGTGACAGTCCCCGCATTATTATTTGTAATTGCCACCGGGACCTGACACACCCAGGAGCCTAATTAATGAAGCACGGCAACCCACGCTTTGTTTTTTAAAACTTTTTGGCTGGATTCGCGGATCCAAAGCGACTCCCGCCGAGTTTGTGAAGGTATGCATGGGTGTCTCTGCTTTTACCGAGTGACATGTTACATAAAAATAAACATAGAAATACTTGAATACCTGTGTTTCAAACAGCATACTCTGTAAATTTGTGTAAAAAAAGCTGTATGCATTTCTTTCTGCTCACAATACAGGGCACATGGGTATTCAATAGTATATTTGAGGGGCTCTATAAAACATATATACATAAGACATGTCTGCCTGTGCAACCGAATGACAGAGCAGAACTGAGAAAATTTGACCACCTGTAGAAGTTATCCGCTTTTTAAGCTACCATCTTCAGATGCATAACACATGTAAGAATACATATACAAGTAGACATATACCTCAGTCACGAGAGCGCGCAGACCTTTAAACTTGACAGCTTGCACTTCCCATTTGAGTACAGAAAGAGGCGAGAGAAGTTCAGAAAGAAGCACGAGAGTTGCAGAAACAGGCAAAAGGGGTGCAGAAAGAGGCAACAGGTGTGCAGATAGAGGCAAGAGAGGTGCAGAAAGAGGGAAGAGGGGTGCAGAAAGAGGCAAGAGGGGTGCAGAAATTTGCAAGAGAGGTGCAGAAAGAAGCAAGAGCAGTGCAGAAAGAACCAACAGAGGTGCAGAAGGAGGCAAGAGGTGTGCAGATAGAAGCAACAGAGGTACAGAAGGAGACAAGAGAACTGCAGAAAGAGGCAAGAGAGTTGCAGAAACAGGCAAGAGAGGTGCAAAAAAAGGGAACAGGGGTGCAGAAAGAGGCAAGAGAGGTGCGGAAAGAGGGAAGAAGGGTACAGAAAGGGGCAAGAGGAGTGCAGAAAGAAGCAACAGAAGTGCAGAAAGAACCAAGAAAAGTGCAGAAAGAAGCAACAAAGGTGCAGAAAGAGGCAAGAGGGGTGCAGAAAGAGGCAAAAGAAGTGCAGAAAGAAGCAACAGAGGTGCAGAAAGAGGCAAGAGAGGTGCAGAAAGAGGGAAGAGGATGCAGAAAGAGGCAAGAGGGGCGCAGAAAGAAGCAAGAGAGGTGCAGAAAGAAGCAAGAGAAGTGCAGAAAGAAGCAACAGAGGTGCAGAAAGAGGCAAGAGGGGTGCAGAAAAAGGCAAGAGGGGCCTGATTCACAGAACTAACTTACGTCAAAAACGTAAAGTTAGTACTTTTTGGTATTCACAGAATACACTTACTCATTTTGGTATTCACAGAAGGCACTTACTCATTTTGGTATTCACAGAAGTTAGTAGTCCTAACTTTAGGACTCCTAAATGCCTTCTGTGAATACCAAAAGTCTTAAAGTTAGGATTTTTCTCAGTTTAGGAGTAGTAAAGTTAGGACTCCTAACTTTACTACTCCTAAACTGAGAAAATCCTAACTTTAAGACTTTCGGTATTCACAGAAGGCATTTAGGAGTTCTAAAGTTAGGAGTCCTAACTTTACTACTCCTAAACTGAGAAAAATCCTAACTTTAAGACTTTCGGTATTCACAGAAGGCATTTAGGAGTCCTAAAGTTAGGACTACTAACTTCTGTGAATACC
The DNA here is from genome assembly GCA_963921515.1 of Calotriton arnoldi. NCBI lineage: Eukaryota > Metazoa > Chordata > Amphibia > Caudata > Salamandridae > Calotriton > Calotriton arnoldi. The sequence continues at coordinate 1,195,083 of CAWUFW010002160.1, forward strand.
GAAATGAGTAAGTGCCTTCTGTGAATACCAAAATGAGTAAGTGTATTCTGTGAATACCAAAAAGTACTAACTTTACGTTTTTGATGTAAGTTAGTTCTGTGAATCAGGCCCCCGAAGTGCAGAAAGAAGCAACAGAGGTGCATAAGGAGGCAAGAGAAGTACAAAAAGAGGCAAGAGAGGTGCAGAAAGAAGCAACAGAAGTGCAGAAAGAAGCAACAGAGGTGCAGAAAGAGGCAAGAGGGGTGCAGCAAGAGGCAAGAGAAGTGCAGACAGAAGCTACAGTGGTGCAGAAGGAGGCAAGAGAAGTGCAGAAACAGACAAAAGAGGTATAGAAATAAGCAAGAGCAGTGCAGAAATAACCAACAGAGGTGCAGAAGGAGGCAAGAGGGGTTCAGAAAGAGGCAAGAGAGTTGCAGAAACAGGCAAAAGGGGTGCAGAAAGAGGGAACAGGTGGGCAGACTGAGGCAAGAGAGGTGCAGAAAGAGGGAAGAGGGTGCAGAAAGAGGCAAGAGGGATGCAGAAATTTGGAACAGAGGTGCAGAAAGAAGCAAGAGGGGTACAGAAAGAGGCAAGTGAAGTGCAGAACGAAGCAAAAGAGGTGCAGAAAGAGGCAAGAGAACTGCAGAAAAAGGCAAGAGAGGTGCAGAATAAGGCGGGAGAGGTGCACAAAGAGGCAAGAGGGGTACAGAAAGAGGCAAGAGGGGTGCAGAAAGAAGCAACAGAGGTACTGAAAGAGGCAGCAAGAGGGGTGCAGAAAGAGGCAAGAGAGGTGCAGAAGCAGGCAAGAAAGGTGAAGAAAGAGGGAACAGGGGTGCAGAAAGAGGCAAGAGGGATACAGACATTTGCAAGAGAGGTGCATAAAGAAGCTAGAGCAGTGCAGAAAGAAGCAAGAGAAGTGCAGAAAGAAGCAAGAGAGGTGGACAAAGAGGGAAGAAGGATGCAGAAATTTGCAAAAGAGGTGCAGAAACAACCAAGAACAGTGCAGAAAGAACTCACAGAGGTGCAAAAAGAGGCAAGAGGGGTGCACAAAGGGGTAGGAGAGGTGCACAAAGAGGAAAGAGGGGTACAGAAAGAGGCAGGAGGGGTGCAGAAAGAAGGAAGAGGGGTGCAGAAAGAAGCAACAGAGGTGCTCAAAGAAGCACGAAGGGTTCAGAAAGAGGCAAGAGAAGTGCAGAAAGAAGCAACAGAGGTACAGAAAGAGGCAAGAGTGGTGCAGAAACAGGCAAGAGAGGTGCAGAAACAGGCAAGAAAAGTGCAGAAACAGGAAAGAGAATAGCTGAAAGAATCAACGGGTGTAGAAAGAAGCAAGAGAAGTGCAGAAAGAGGTAAGTGAGGTGCAGAAAGAGGCAAGAGAGGTGCAGAAAGAGGGAAGACGAGTGCAGAAAGAGAAAACAGTGGTGCAGAAAGAAGCAAAACAGGTGCAGAAAGAAGCATGGGAAGTGCAGAATAAAGCAACAGAGGTGCAGAAAGAGGCAAGAGAAGTGCAGAAAGAAGCAACAGAGGTGCAGAAGGAGGCAAGAGAACTGCAGAATGAGGGAAGAGAGTTGCAGAAACAGGCAAAAGAGGTATAGAAAGAGGGAACAGGGGTGCAGACAGAGGCAGGAGAGGTGCGGAAAGAGGTAAGAGGGGTCCAGAAAGAGGCAAGAGGGGTGCAGAAATTTGCAAGGGAGGTGCAGAAAGAAGCAAGAGCAGTGCAAAAGAACCAACAGAGGTGCAGAAAGAGGCAAGTGAGGTGCAGAAGGAGGCAAGAGAACTGCAGAAAGAGGCAAGAGAGTTGCAGAAACAGGCAAAAGGGGTGCAGAGAGAGGGAAAAGGTGGGCAGACTGAGGCCAGAGAGGTGCACAAAGAGGGAAGAGGGGTGCAGAAAGAGGCAAAAGGGATGCAGAAATGTGGAACAGAGGTGCAGAAAGAAGCAAGAGCAGTGCAGAAAGAACCAACAGAGGTGCAGAAAGAGGCAAGAGGGGTACAGAAAGAGGCAAGTGAAGTGCAGAACGAAGCAAAAGAGGTGCAGAAAGAACCAACAGAGGTGCAAAAAGAGACAAGAGGGGTGCAGAAAGGGGTAGCAGAGGTGCACAAAGAGGCAAGAGGGGTACAGAAAGAGGCAGGAGGGGTGCAGAAAGAAGGAAGAGAACTGCAGAAAGAAGCAACAGAGGTGCTGAAACAGGCACGAAGGGTGCAGAAAGAGGCAACAGAGGTACAGAAAGAGCCAAGAGTGGTGCGGAAAGAGGGAAGAGAGGTGTAGAAAGAGGCAAGAGAGTTGCACAAAGAGGGAAGAGGGGTGCAGAAACAGGCAAAAGGGGTGCAGAAAGAAGCAAGTGAGGTGCAGAAAGAGGCAAGGGAGGTGCAGAAAGAGGCAAGAGAGGTGCAGAAACAGGCAAGAGAACTGCAGAAAGAGGCAACAGAGTTGCTGAAAGAGGCAAGTGAGGTACAGAAGGAGGCAAGAGAACTGCAGAAAGAGGCAAGAGAGTTGCAGAAACAGGCAAAAGGGGTGCAGAAAGAGGGAACAGGTGGGCAGACTGAGGCAAGAGAGGTGCAGAAAGAGGGAAGAGGGGTGCAGAAGGAGGCAAGAGGGGTGCAAAAAGAAGCAACAGAGGTGCAGAAAGAAGCAAGAGAAGTGCAGAAAGAAGCAACAGAGGTGCAGAAAGAAGCAACAGAGGTGCAAAAAGAGGCAAGAGAAATGTAGAAAGAGGCAAGAGAGGTGCAGAAACAGACAGGAGAGGTGCAGAAAGAGGGAACAGGGGTGCAGAAAGAGGCAAGAGAGGTGCAGAAAGAGGGAAGAAGGGTGCAGAAAGAGGCAAGGGGGGTACAGGAAGAAGCAAGTGAGGTGCAGAAAGCGGCAACAGAGGTGCAGAAAGAGGAAGAGATGAGCAGAAAGAGGCAAAAGAAGTGCAGAAAAAAAAGAAAGGTGCAGAAAGAAGCAACAGAAATGCAGAAAGAGGCAAGAGAGGTGCAGAAAGAAGCAAGAGTGGTTTGCACACCATTAGTACCAATTTAATACCCACATTTAGCAATAAGTAACAGGTGACCATTCTAGGTTTGCAAAGGGCCTTCCACCACGCTGTAACACTTGTTGCTGCATTTTTGGTAGCGTTTGAGCAGTTTGAGCTAGAAACAAGTTTTTTTTTGTTCAAATCTGCAGATTATGCAGCAGATGATGGATTATGTGGCAAATGCGGAATATGTATAATTGTGCGAAAGTCGGTGCAGCCAAACAGTCGCACAATTCCAGTGGCCCTGCTCATACCTCTGACTAGGTCCAGAAGGGCTTCTCAGTGGTTCCTTTTTTTTTTTGTCTCATTGAGTTTATAGTTTATCTTCTATGGAAACGAGGAAGACTAAACCACTCCACAACAGAGACTACCATACCACATAATTACGCTCCATAACACATAATCCCACTCTACATAATTCCTATACACTAAATACCACATACCTTCTATCCACATCAAAGTCAAAGTCTATCTACATAATTTCACTACACATCATACCACATAATTCCACTACACACAACCTACATCCACTCCACTCCAAGAAACATTAGTAAAACACTTGTACATTTACAACGCCTATAGCTCTAACTCTCGCAAATGTGAAATCTATTACATTGCAAATGCTTCTTTAACTAGTAGTCGCGTTTGCAGAGAGGTGGAGAAAGGGGGCTGGGCCTCCGACCAGCGCTCAGGAATTCCACTGCATAGGACTTATAGGAGGTACCAGGAGGGCTTCTTGGCCCCCAAGGTCCCTCAGGAGCAAAGTGGACTTCATCCCCCAACCCGTAGTGTGACAGGAGGCGTGTTTGCAGAGCGGTGGAGAAAGGGGGGCATGGCCTCCAAAGACGTCTTACCAATACCACTGTGTGGGACTTACTGGAGGTAACAGGAGGGGTAGTTGGCCCCCAAGGACAACCTTGGGGGCCAACTACCCCTCCTATTACCTCCAGTAAGTCCCACAAAGCAGCATTGGCAAGTTCTCAAAGCAGGCCAAGCCCCCTTTGCCCACCAGTCTGCAAACGAGCTCCCTGGCTCACTCTTGGATGGGGAGTGAAGTCCCCTTCGCTGCTGGGGGTCCTTAGGGGCCAACTAGCCTACCTGATACCTCCAGTAAGCCCCATATAGTAGGATTGCTGAGAGGTGGAGACAGGCCACGCCCCCTTTCTGTACCACTCTGCAAATGCGCCTCCTGGCGCGCTCTTGGTTGGGGGATAAAGTCCCCTTGCCTCCTGAGGGTCCCTGGGGGCCAACTAGCCCTCCTGTTACCTACAGTAAGCCCCACACAGCTGGATTGCTGAGAGTGGTCTGAGGCCACGCCCACTTTTTACACCACTCTGCAAACGCGCCGCCTGGAGCACTGCTGCTCGGGGATGAAGTCCACTTCAGTCCTGAGGTCCTCAGGACACAAGAGGACATCATCGCCCCACCAGCAGTGCGCCAAGAGGCGTGTTTGCAGAGTGGTGTAAAAAGAGGGCGTGGCCTCGGACCACTCTCAGCAATCCAGCTGTGTAGGGCTTACTGGAGGTACCTGGTGGGCTAGTTGGCCCCTAAGGACCCTTAACATTCTAGGGGTCTTCATCCCCCAACCCAGGAACGCGCCAGGAGGTGCTTTTGCAGAGTGGTGCAGGGAGGGGGCGGGCCTCCGGTGAGATGCCGGCTTCTCTTTTATTTATTTTTTTAGAAGGGGGGCTGTGTGGCCCCCCTTCTTTTAGTAATTTTTGGCCCCGGGGACCCCATCCCCCGGGGCTTGGCCTCTTTTTTTTAAATTAGGGGAGGGGGGCGCGTGGCCCCCCTTCCCTGGGCCACTTCTGGCCCCAGGGACCCCATCCCCCAGGTCCTGGCCTCTTTTTTTTTAATTAGGGGAGGGGGGCCGCGTGGCCCCCCTTACCTGGGCCACTTCTGGCCCCAGGGACCCCATCCCCCAGGGCCTGGCCTTATGTTGGGGACCGCGGGGGAGCACCAATGCCCCCGCGGTCCCAGCCGGTTCCCCGCCTCCTGCGGGAGCCGGCATTGCTTTTGGAAAAGGGGAGCTGCTGACATACAGCTCCCCTTGTCCAAAAGCAATTCTGCTTTGCTTCGTGGAAGCGAGAGCAGGTTTCCTGCTCTCACTTCCACGAACCAAAGCAGTGCTTGCTATGACAGGGCGGGAGCCGTGCTCCCGCCCTGCCATAGCAAACTGCAATGTCCCAGGGGTGGGCACCCCGGGACATTGCTGGAGCCGGCCCTGGGGGGGTGGCGGTCCCCAGGGCCATTGAGGGCTCCAGGAGGGGGGCCGCGTGGCCCCCCTCCCAACATGTAAATAGCCCCGGGGAGGAGGTGGTGGTCCCCGGGGCCGGGGGTCCACAATGGACCCCTGCATTATCTTAATTAGTTTCCCAGGGAGGTGGTGGTCCCCGGGGCAGAGTGGGGGGGCAGGAGCCCCCCCACACTTATTTATTTAAATTTAAGCCCCGGGGAGGTGGCGGTCCCCGGGGTTTGGGGGGTGCCCGCCTCAAATACATTGAAGCCCCGGGGAGGTGGCGGTCCCCGGGGCTGCAGGGGGCCGTGTGCCCCCGCACATTATGAGCAGAGCCCCATGGAGGTGGCGGTCTCCGGGGCTATGGGGGCCCCCGCAGGCCCCCACTACATATATTTTTTGATTGACCCCGGGACCTGGCCCACCTGGGGGCTGATTAAAACGAAGCGCGGGAGACCGCGCTCTGTTTTTTTTAAAAGTTCGGCGGGATTCGCACACCCAGCGCGAATTCTGCCGATTTTTTTTTTTTTTAAATGCTTTTTTTGGGCCTTGGGGTCCCTGTGGGACCCCCTGAGCAGGCCTAGGGGGTCAGGGTGTTTCTACCCTGCCCCCTTTTCTTGTTTTTTATCTTTTTTTTACTGTTTTCTTGTGACTCAGTTTTACAGAGTCACAAGATGGCTGCCAACACTTCTTGGTTTGGAGTGTTGACAGCCAATCAAAATGAAGCTCGTGCTCGGGAGGGTTGTCGAATCCTCCTCGGCCACCAGATATCGATATTTTTATTTTTTAAATTTCTCAGGAACTACTGAACGGATTTACACCATTTAAAAAAAAGCACGCTTTCTGAACCAAGAGCTACCTTTTTGCCAAAATTGGTGTAATTCCGTTCAGCAGTTCGGGCTGTAGCGTTGTCTAAAGTTTCGTATGGAAATTAACATGGAGAAAACGCATTTTGGGACCCCCCTTTTTTCTCGGCCCCCGCTCGACGAATCACCCCGAAACTTTCAAGACAGGAGCTGACCTGAGCGAACCATTAGTTTTGAAACTTTCGCAAAGATTCGTCAAGCGGCGCCAAAGATATTGGCATAAGAAAAAACGCTTTTTGAATAGAAACGAGGTCCTAACTATAACTACCTACTGGCGACCGCCAGTAGGTAATATATATATATATATATATATATATATATATATCCATCACAATGTGATCCTGTAGTTCGGTGCGCTCAACAGCGGGTGCTCGGCGTAGGGGCCAGATCCTGGCCCAATTTCTCAATTACATCACAAAGGACGCGGCACTCTGGAGTTTCAGTTTTCAAGTTTTTGTAGTGCTTTTCAATAATTCCAACTTTATTAACACTCACGTGTCCGCAGCTCGCGAGGCACTCGCCTCACAGGTAAGCGGAGATCCGTTTACCTGTGAGGAGAGTGCCTCGCGAGCTGCGGACACGTGAGTGTTAATAAAGTTGGAATTATTGAAAAGCACTACAAACACTTGAAAACTGAAACTCCAGAGTGCCGCGTCCTTTGTGATGTAATATATATGTATATATATATATGCAACCAAACCCCTCCATTGCCGAAAGGAAAGAGGCCACACGGGGAAATTCTCATCGGAAGCCCTTTATTAAAACAGCTGTCAGGCACGATGCATTTTGGCTGGTTTAGCCTTCCTCAGGTGCCGCTGTTATGCCAGGATGCTGCCCCACCCGTGTTTAAAATAGTCCTGCATCCCTCCGATTGGTGGGAGCACTCAGTGCTCCTGGTCATGTGCTCGCCCCTCACGATGTAATGCTGTGCACACTACATCTCACAGAGTTCATCTTGCCTGGGTGGAGGTTGCGCGGAGGTGGATTCGATGACAAACCTCCTTTCTCAACTGGTGCTGTGCAGGGGAAACACGGGTGACTGGATGTAAGTGTCCTGGTTGCCGTGTGTAAACAAGTGCTTCCTCGGGTCCCCTTACGCTCAAGCCTCTTGAAGTTAGTGTCCACCGGGCTGTGGGTTTAAATTGCAGTGAATAAAACCCCTTGTGTAGTCACAAGCTGCATTTAGCAGCAGCCCTTGTATTCCCTACTCGCTGAGGCGGGCTGGAGAAAAACCCGATCCCTCGGGTGAAGAAAGAGCGTTACAAACACAGGAGCCAGCAGATCTCCAGCCAACTTGCAGAGCGGGGCTTCTTGTCACGCTTCTGGCCAGCATGAAAATATGCAACCAAACCCCTCCATTGCCGAAAGGAAAGAGGCCACACGGGGAAATTCTCATCGGAAGCCCTTTATTAAAACAGCTGCCAGGCACGATGCATTTCGGCTGGTTTAGCCTTCCTCAGGTGCCGCTGTTATGCCAGGATGCTGCCCCACCCGTGTTTAAAATAGTCCTGCATCCCTCCGATTGGTGGGAGCACTCAGTGCTCCTGGTCATGTGCTCGCCCCTCACGATGTAATGCTGTGCACACTACATCTCCCAGAGTTCATCTTGCCTGGGTGGAGGTTGCGCGGAGCTGGATTCGATGACAAACCTCCTTTCTCAACTGGTGCTGTGCAGAGGAAACACGGGTGACTGGATGTAAGTGTCCTGGTTGCCATGTGTAAACAAGTGCTTCCTCGGGTCCCCTTACGCTCAAGTCTCTTGAAGTTAGTGTCCACCGGGCTGTGGGTTTAAATTGCAGTGAATAAAACCCCTCGTGTAGTCACAAGCTGCATTTAGCAGCAGCCCTTGTATTCCCTACTCGCTGAGGCGGGCTGGAGAAAAACCCGATCCCTCGGGTGAAGAAAGAGCGTTACAAACGCAGGAGCCAGCAGATCTCCAGCCAACTTGCAGAGCGGGGCCTCTTGTCACGCTTCTGGCCAGCCTGAAAATATGCAACCAAACCCCTCCATTGCCGAAAGGAAAGAGGCCACACGGGGAAATTCTCGATCGGAAGCCCTTTATTAAAACAGCTGTCAGGCACGATGCATTTCGGCTGGTTTAGCCTTCCTCAGGTGCCGCTGTTATGCCAGGATGCTGCCCCACCCGTGTTTAAAATAGTCCTGCATCCCTCCGATTGGTGGGAGCACTCAGTGCTCCTGGTCATGTGCTCGCCCCTCACGATGTAATGCTGTGCACACTACATCTCCCAGAGTTCATCTTGCCTGGGTGGAGGTTGCGCGGAGCTGGATTCGATGACAAACCTCCTTTCTCAACTGGTGCTGTGCAGGGGAAACACGGGTGACTCGATGTAAGTGCCCTGGTTGCCGTGTGTAAACAAGTGCTTCCTCGGGTCCCCTTACGCTCAAGCCTCTTGAAGTTAGTGTCCACCGGGCTGTGGGTTTAAATTGCAGTGAATAAAACCCCTCGTGTAGTCACAAGCTGCATTTAGCAGCAGCCCTTGTATTCCCTACTCGCTGAGGCGGGCTGGAGAAAAACCCGATCCCTCGGGTGAAGAAAGAGCGTTACAAACGCAGGAGCCAGCAGATCTCCAGCCAACTTGCAGAGCGGGGCCTCTTGTCACGCTTCTGGCCAGTGTGAAAATATGCAACCAAACGCCTCCATTGCCGAAAGGAAAGAGGCCACACGGGGAAATTCTCATCGGAAGCCCTTTATTAAAACAGCTGTCAGGCACGATGCATTTCGGCTGGTTTAGCCTTCCTCAGGTGCCGCTGTTATGCCAGGATGCTGCCCCACCCGTGTTTAAAATAGTCCTGCATCCCTCCGATTGGTGGGAGCACTCAGTGCTCCTGGTCATGTGCTCGCCCCTCACGATGTAATGCTGTGCACACTACATCTCCTAGAGTTCATCTTGCCTGGGTGGAGGTTGCGCGGAGCTGGATTCGATGACAAACCTCCTTTCTCAACTGGTGCTGTGCAGGGGAAACATGGGTGACTGGATGTAAGTGTCCTGGTTGCCGTGTGTAAACAAGTGCTTCCTCGGGTCCCCTTACGCTCAAGCCTCTTGAAGTTAGTGTCCACCGGGCTGTGGGTTTAAATTGCAGTGAATAAAACCCCTCGTGTAGTATATATATATATACATACATTCATACATATATACATATATATATATATATATACACATGAGGACAAGGGCATTTATAGGGTTTAGATGTGGGTGAGGGTATTGGGTCGCTAGGGTATTTATAGGCTTTAGGTTAGGTGAGGGTATTCGGGTGGAAGGGTATTTTTAGGGTTTAGGGTGGGTAAGGATATTTGGGTGGCAAAGGTATTTTTAGAGTTTAGGGTGGGTATGGGTATTTGGGTGGCTAGGGTATTTTTAGGGTTTTGGGTGGGTAGGGTATTTGGGTGGCAAGGGTATTTATAGGATCCATGGTGGTAAGGGTATTTTGAGGGTTTAGGGTGGGTTGTGGTATTTGGGTGGCAGGGGTATTTTTAAGGTTTAAGGTGGGTAGTGGTATTTGGGTAACAAGGGTATTTTAAGGGTTTATTGTGGGTAGGGCATTTGGGTGACAAGGGTATTTTTAGGGTTTATTGTGGGTAGGGGTATTTGGGTGACAAGGGTATTTTTAGGGTTTATTGTGGGTAGGGGTATTTGGGTGACAAGGGTATTTTTAGGGTTTAGGGATTGGGGTAATATATATATATATATATATATATATATATATACAAACAAAACACCCCTCCGATAGGAAAAGGAAAGAGGCCACACGGGGAAACCTTCGGGAGCCGTTTAATGGAGACAGCAAAGCATGATGCATTTCGGCATTAATAGCCTTCCTCAGATGCTGCTGTTACCGCGATATATCTCCACCCACGCCTTAAAAGTGTCCTGCATTGCCGTCATTGGAAGGTAAGTTCCGCCCCCAGGTCACATGGTCTTTACACCCAATGTAGTCCAAAATACCACTTCATATCCCAGAAAGCACTGCTCCCTGGTGGATGTTGCATGGAAAAGGGATCACTGTTCAGGGAAAAGGCGCGGCAATTCAAATGGAGTGTCCCGGTAAAATGAAGACCTCAGGCTCCCTTGGGTCCCCTTGATGTTCCAGCCTCCAGTATGGGCGTCCGCTGGGCCGTGAGTCAACAATATAGTGATTGCGGCTCCTCGTGCAGTCACGAGCTGCACCTGGCAGTAGTCCCTAGCTTCACCATCACTCGAGGAGGGCAGGAGTGATTCGATACCTCGAAGGAAAGAAACGCTGAAACAGCTGATGCCAGCAACTCTCCTGCCGCTTAGTAGAACGGGGCCTCTTGCGCACCTCTGGCATGTGCGCGAGTAGAATACAAACAAAACACCCCTCCGATAGGAAAAGGAAAGAGGCCACACGGGAAACCTTCGGGAGCCGTTTAATGGAGACAGCAAAGCATGATGCATTTCGGCATTAATAGCCTTCCTCAGATGCTGCTGTTACCGCGATATATCTCCACCCACGCCTTAAAAGTGTCCTGCATTGCCCTCATTGGAAGGTAAGTTCCGACCCCAGGTCACATGGTCTTTACACCCAATGTAGTCCAAAATACCACTTCATATCCCAGAAAGCACTGCTCCCTGGTGGATGTTGCATGGAAAAGGGATCACTGTTCAGGGAAAAGGCGCGGCAATTCAAATGGAGTGTCCCGGTAAAATGAAGACCTCAGGCTCCCTTGGGTCCCCTTGATGTTCCAGCCTCCAGTATGGGCGTCCGCTGGGCCGTGAGTCAACAATATATATATATATCCAACCATACTCCTCCTCGATTTGCCAGTTTCTTGGGCGCAAAGAGAGAGCGCGGACCACCGAAGTTTGTCACACTGCAATGTTTATTGGAACTCCCAAAGGGATGCAGCAGCCATGACGCGTTTTGTCCCTCACCGGGGACTTGATCACATGACGCGCTATTAGCTTTGACAGTTTTTTAAATACCTTTCACTTTTTTTCGTTTTTGTAACACGTGACTTTTTCTTAAAGTGACCAGTGCATTTAAACCAACAAGAGAATGTATGAAAATAACAGAGGTGTTGCCATTCTCCAATGGCACAGCTTAGCCAGCTGTTGTCAACATTTATCAATCGTTTGCTGATGCAGTTGTTTTGATGTTGTACATGAAAAATAATCAGTGCATAATGTTCATAAATACATGCGTAAATGCATTTTTGGACAGCAAGTCATGTAAAATATACATAAATAAATAAATATATAAATATATACATCCATTACAATAAATATTTAAATAAATAATATTCACTTGCTTGTTTTGGTCCCGGTTTAAATACCTAAACCCACTCATAAAAACATGTACAGGAACAATTACTGCTTGTATACAAGATTAATTCATCTATATAACAGCGACACCTTTCCCTATGTTAATTTGTATTTTCTATTCTCTGTTTGTTACTATATGCTAAAACGTGTGAAGAAAGTGATGTGTGCTATATGCCCCACTCTGTGCCAACTGTGCTAAACTAAATAAATAAAAGAAAAAACAATAGGGGCGGGTTAGGCGGCTTGGCTATGCTATTGAGCAAATTTGGAAAAATATAAAAAAGATCTAAATAAATATATCTATATATATACACAATCAGCTATATATATATATATGTGAACAAGGCTCGGACGAGCCGAAACGCGTAATGGCGATGGGAGAATAAAGACAGCCTAAATGCACCTACTAGGGTCCGTGTCCGTTTGTGAAGCTATCTTCATTATGCAGCGGAGAAAAAGTTATATATATATATATATATATATATATATATATATATATATATATATATATATATATATATATATATACAGACCCAGACACACATATATATGTATGTGTGTCTATATAAATATATATACATACATATATAAAAAGGCTTTATGCTTACCTGCAAAATACTTACATTTTCATTGCAAAGTCATGCGTGGTAAAGGTATATGTGTGGTAAAATGTTGCATGGTAAAGACATGCGATGTAAAGCCATATGCGTTGTTAAGGACGCATGGTAAGGGCATGCGTTTTAATGGCATGCATGGTTCAGCCATACAATCGCATAACGAAGATCAATGCTTACTGCAATGAATGAATGCTTCTCTCTATAATCATTGCTATAGAAGTATTTATTTGACAGTATGAACAAATTAGATGAATTGTAAGGTATCTTGCGAACACTACTCTAACTACTTGTTTCAGAGAGGTCGATTTCTTAAAAGATACACTACAATATTTTCCACCATGTGGTGATTTTCATCACTGCACCAAAACATTAAACGGTTGCTGAAAAGGAGTGTGACACTTTCACATAGGTTGGATTTAAATGCCATGGCCCAGATTTACTAAGCCCTTGCGTTGCCATTGCGTCACAGAAGGTGACGCAAGGCAAAACAAGGCAACACAAGGCAACTTAAGGGCTTAAGTGATAGTTACTAAGCCACGCAAAGCCACTTTGCGTGGCTCTGCATGACTTAGTAAATTCAGCGTACACAACGCAGCACAAATCACTGCTTTGTGTTACTCTGCGTTGAGAAGGCAATCCAAGGGTGGAGCATGGGCGTTCCCATGCATCCACCCATGGATTTTGGCGCATTACCAGAATTGTAATTTCTTGTAAACCTAGGAATGTGTCAAAATGATATGCCTTTGCAACAGAGGTGTAACAAGAAGAAATATCCTTATTTCATTCTGCAGCACTCGGAAAAAGAGGAAAATGTCTCAAAGGATTCTTTTTGTGCAGGAAGGTGTCCCTTCCTGCACAAAAACAATGCTGCCTGGAACGCAGGCACCCTTGCAGCATAGTAGATATGGTGCATTCCTGTTCTCTCCCTGTCACACAGCTCAGCCAGTTGTCTTGCAGTTTTGTGTTGCTTGACATTTTGCTAAATTTAGCCCCCATGTTTTTATTTAGGAAGGGCATCTGACAGTGCACTCATAAGTGCCTATCACTTGGTTTCTGGATTCATTTCCATCTGTCCATGAACTCACAAATAGCACACACTGCTAGATTTGCAAAAGCCTCTCTCCATTCGCTAAAAATGTAAACCCCTTCTGCATTGTAAAGACTTCTGCACTGCCATGCAGACCCTCCCCTGATCACGGCTTGACTATGAAAACTCCGGGGCATATTATCAAGGGCCTATCGCCGCTTTAGCAAGCTGCAGCAAACGGGTCTTAGCGCGATTCTTTTGGCGATAGCGGCCCGTTTTTTCATCTCAAAGCATGTTAGCGATATTTATTGCTAATTACATGCAAAGTAGGCGTTCCCGTGCAAAAAGGCACGCAAACACCACTACTCCATATTATCAAGGGGCTCCTTGAAATTCTGAAGAGCCAAAAAACTGGCTCTAACTGCAGTTAGAGCCAGTTACTTAAGACCAGAAAATAGCTGGTCTTAAAAATGGTGATAAAACTTGGGCCCATATCTCTGCAGGTTTTGGTGCTGGCCAGTGCTGCAAGCAATGTTGCAGCGCTGCCCTGCGACAAAACTACAGTGCAGGAACGTGCACAATCAATAAGATAGTGCGCATACCTGTGCCCCAGTCATGAAAAGTTTTGCTGCGCTGCGACAAGACAGCGTTGCAACACTTCTCACTACGCCCTTCTTGCGACAGCATGGATGCGCTGTAATCACTGGACAGTGCTCCATGACGCAAGTAATGACAGATACGTCAGGAATCTTGACGTATCTGCCTGCGCTAAAGTCACGCATTGCTGCAGTTGTGTCACAACCATGACTCAACTCCAGCAATGCATGGGGCCAGCCTATCCCTGTGGCACTGCCTCACCCCCACGCCTGCCATCAGGCAGGCGGAAGGTACTGACGCAGTGCTGTTCATGAGGGGTGCCCGAATGTCGGCGCTGTTGGAGATCCATCGGTGGTGGTTGCGCGCTGCGGTGTCATCGTTTGGAAGCATTGGTGGAGTGTTGGTGCGGAGGGAGTTGACGAGATGTTCTTCGCTGGCCTTGATCCAGCTGCGAGGGGGTGCGATGATGGCGGTGGCGTCCGGTGGGCAAGGTGAAGACGTGATGTTACCAATGATGGTCGGTCCAGGAGAGTCCGGTGTTGTGGCTGTAGTTGAAGTGCCAGCCCTGGCGGAGGTGACGTGCTCGACCGTGTGTCCTGCTATGTGGCCTGTTGAGGTGACTTGCTGCTTGCGTCTGATGTCGGCGACCCTCCCCAGGAGGGGGTGGTGCTCTGGTCACTGGGGTTGTCCAGGTGGAACTTGAGTTCACCGAGTTGGATGTCGTCGGTGGATCGGAGACCCTGGGGTGCAATGAGGTCTACAATGGCATTGGAGAATGGGGGGCCATGGCCCGGGGGGGACTGCACATGAGGGTGCGACAGAGGATGTTCTTGGGCTTGTTCCGGATCTGGGAGTTGACGTTGTCCATGGTCACCCTTGGCACATTAGAGTACGTTGTCAGTCGGAGTGTGCCTCTGTAGGTGACGGCAATGCCTCCTCCTTGACGGTCGAGGTGCTCCTTGTGGGTGATACTGCAGCCGTCAGTGATGGCGAAGGCGATGTCCGGCATGGAGCAGAGGTTGGTCCTGGCAGGCGAGGTGGCGTCCAGGGTTGATGGCGAGGAGGGTGCTGGCGTCGTAGCGGTGGAGTGTCCAAGAGGAATGCTCCTTGGTGCTGAGCACGGTCCAGGGTCAGACGGACGCAAACGGCGTAGCCTATGGGTTGCCTTTGGCACGGGAGATGACCATTACAATGCAGGCAGTAGATCGTTAACAACGCAACTCCGACAACGCGGGTGCCTTAACATCGCATTTGATCACAACGCATTGTGAGGTCAGTAATGGGGTAATTTAAAGTTTCTCAGGTGTGTATGGGTTTTGGGGTAAAATTTGAAAATGTACGTTTTTTTGCAGTAAAATATGAAAAATGGGGTGTTTTTTGGGGTAAAATATGAAAAATGGGGTGTATTTTGGGGTAAAATATGAAAAATGGGGTGTTTGTTGGGGTAAAATATGAAAAATGGTGTGTGCATTTGTCTCAAATGAGATTTTTGTGTGTGTTATGGGGGCTCAAAAAAGGAATTCCAGGGGTCACGGTTGGGTTTGTGGTGCAAAGGTCAGTTTTGGGTTGCACTCACTGAAGTGGGAACATTGATCTTCATGTCTCCGCTATGCAACACCCACTCTACTGTTAAAATGTGCCTAGTATTAGTATGCATTTGAATGGAATGCGAGGTGATGGCATGCGTCGCAACTATGTATGTGCCTTTGGCACACGAGTGGGACGCCCACTGTGCATGGGCGCACAGTGGCCACCATTGAGAAGTGCGGGGGGCTGGACAGCTGTGAGGTGGTAAACGCCGGAAATAACACTGGATGGTGCGTGGATGCGGGGATGTGTGTGTGAGCGTGTGTTGTTCAAAATTTATTGAGGGAAGTCTTACCTCGAAGCCGTGTCCCGTGTCTTTGTAGCTCCTGCTCTCCTGCGTCTGCTTCCAGGAAAAGGAAGTAGGCAGTCAGGCTCCCTCCCCTGAGTCAATCACCACGCTGCGATGCAGCGGAGGGATTGGTAATCGGCAACGGGACAAGTCATGCAGCCAGGGGCCAGAGGGGTGGCCATGTTCTCCATGCAGGCTGTGATGTAGCCTTCATTGGGAACAGGGAAGTGCGCATGACTGCTTTGGGCAGCCTGAGTGGGCCCTCCTGCACTACGCGTCCCACCTTCTCCTTACCTGGACATTGACACCGTGGCGCAATCCACTGCACTCTCTCCAAATCTGTGACTCAGCCAGCAGGAGCCTGAGCCAGGTGTGATTTCACTGGGCTGGGTACAGCAGTCACCGCATAGTCCGCTGGTGGATCTCCTGATGCAGTTGATGCAGCAGGGCTCCGTTAGGCGTGTAGTTGCAGCGCTCAGACCACACAAGTTGGGCGTAGCACAGGGGCCTCACCCTCCACAGCGTACGGCCAGCCCAACATCATCCGTCCTGTGATGCAGGGAGACGGCACCCACCGTTGATAATCCCCTCCGTGCACCCCGGTGTAGTGGTGGATTGTAGTATGCAATGCGGACCTCAGTACGTTGGTGCGCAGGAGCGCCTCTACCATTAACTGCTCCAAGGTGCGCAAGGAGGAGTTCTCACACAGGTCAGCAACGTGTCTCCATGCGACCTGCCAGACTTCACCACCAGGTACGGCCGATCGTCGCGCATCAATGTCTCCCGCCACAGCTCATCGACTCCACAGCTCCTCCACATCCCACTCCAGGCTCCAGAAGCAGGTCCAGAGAGGCATCCAAGCTCCAGACGCAGGTCCAGCAAGGCATCCAGGCTACAGACGCAGGTCCAGCGGGGCATCCAGGCTCCAGAAGCAGGTCCAGCGAGGCATCCAGGCTACAGACGCAGGTCCAGCGGGGCATCCAGGCTCCAGAAGCAGGTCCAGCGAGGCATCCAGGCTACAGACGCAGGTCCAGCGGGGCATCCAGGCTCCAGAAGCAGGTCCAGCGAGGCATCCAGGCTACAGACTCAGGTCCAGCGGGGCATCCAGGCTCTCATCCTGGTCATCCTGGATGTTGGGTGGCTTGAGGGGGTTGTTGATGTGTGCTGCACTTGGCCCTGGCTGCTCCATTCTGCATTAAACATTTTTTTGGGACATCTTTTCTATGGGAGGTGGACTGATAGGCTATTTTTTCTAAGTCCACACTTGCTGCCTAGCATGCATTCTTTTATTGCTAAGGGCTTATCGCTAGATTCCGCCCGCTATCGCCGGTTTTCCTATCGCCATCGCGCTGATGTTAGCGGCAGTTTTTGCCGCTGATCCCTGAAACTATCGCCTGTTAGCGACGTGTTGGTAATATGCTGCTAACACGGCGATAGTTTCCCACGATAGACAGCGATAAGAAAAGGTGCGCTGACTGCGGTTAGCGATAATTATCGCCTTTTCTTGATAATGTCCCCCCAGATTTCTGCAGCCCTTACAGCCCATTCCTGGGAGGCCCAGGAGAGGTATCTATCCCCTCTCTCCCTCCCCTGGACCTCGCAGCGCTGCACCTATGTTGCTCTCCGGGCCTCGTAACACCGCAGTTTTTGAAAGGCGGTGTTCTGGTGGGGGCCCCTTAGTTGTGAGCAACTGCGGGGCTCTGGGCAGCTGCCTACACTGCCCATCATGCCTAGCGCCAGCCCTGTTTGGAGAAGTATGAGAGCTTGAATGTGGTTGGAGAAGAGAGTAGGAGTATACTTCCTGGAACGGAGAGGACAGAATGAATCTCAATGGAATGTATGTGAAAGAACATAGGGCACTCAGGAGAGGTGAGAATGTGACTTTAAATACGCGGGGGTGCTCAAAACTGGAAATAAAGGGGTTATTTCCAGAGCTTAATTTGAGCTTCTGATGGCAGGTGGGGCACACTGGCACTCATTTTTAGGGACTGTCCCTCATTTTTCCTCATCAGACTTTGAGCAAGAGAGAGAAATGCACAAAAGGGCGAAAGAAGGAGGAAGGGAGGAAGGGAGGAAAACCGTGCCAAAGAAAGAAATCGCGGATGAAAGAGAACCTGAAAGAAGAAGATAAGAGGCAGGGAGTGTACGTAGCTGGACTAAAGAGGCCTGAGAAGGAATCAATACTGCGCAGTCTCGCCATTCAGCCCCTGACCTTCGACAGCACTGGCAGTGAGCTTGTGAGCAAAACTTTGGGACAAGGCACTTACTAGTTATTTCAATCAATAACAAAACTGTATAGGCTCGAATGCATTGCTCATCTGACAATAATTGAAACCTACGCAGCTCTGGTGCTTTATTAATAAGTGGCAGCATCGAAAGTCGTGGTAAAGTGCACAAGAAGGGGAGTGAAAACGACGTGACAGGCCCGAGTCCAATATTCCTCTTTGGTGCAGTCGGAATATGTTTGGCAAGTTGGTGCCAAATCGCATGCTGGACGGAGTGAAGCAACATCAAGTATTGGATTACTCCTAGGCAGAATGCAAAGAGAGAGGGCATACATTACAAATGCATTAGGGGGCATATTCTCAAGGAGTCATCGCCGAGTTATCGGCACGACATCGCAGCCAAAGTCGCGATAAATTTATCACCCCATTCACAAGCCGGTGCTAACAGCCCATAGCACCAGTTTACCCACGATAGCAGCCGCAAAAAACATCGCCACAGATGACACCGGCAACTATCTCTAATGAGATGCAGAGTAGGCGTTCCCGTGCAAAAAGCTGCATCAACACCACACCGCAACATTCTCAACGACCAGCCAGATCGGCGATAAGTCCACAAAACATGCGATATGGCGCGTTAGCAGCAGGAAACTAACACCTGCTCTGACCTGGTGTAAAGTCGGACGGCAGCCGGCACCAGAAAAGGGAGCCCAGCCCACAGCCACACCTGAAGGACAACAGATGCCATGGAGCTACTCATCATGCAGCTCGGAGCCCCAAGAGGGCCACAACACCCACTGCCACCACCCCCAGGCCCGCCACCACCCCCCCGGACCACCACAGAGGCAGCGCAGACACAGACCGCGGACCTTCAAAAAACGCACCAGCATCACAGACTTGACACCAGAGTATGTCATTGCCCACTACAGGCTCAAAAGGACAACCATCCTCCGCATCCTGAACATCATTGCCCCAACACAGCGGACAACAAACATCCCTCCGCAGACAAAGCTGCTGGCTGTGCTGCACCTGTTGGCCTCTGGGACATTCCAACCAACAACCGCCAGAGTCGGAGGAGTCTCACAGCCAGCCCTATCAAAGTTCTTCACACCTGTCTTGGATGCCATCATCAGCTTGGTACCCCAGTACCTATACTTCCCCCACACTGCGCAGGAACAGCTGGAGACCAAGCAAGGATTCTACGCCATAGCTGGATTCCCGCACGTGTTGGGGGCAATAGACTGCACACATGTCCTACTTGTGCCTCCTGCCGACACTGCACACAATTACCGCAACAGAAAGCACACGCATTCCATCAATGTGCAGGCAATAGTGGACCACCGGGGACTCTTCACCAATGTCGTCGCCAACTACCCAGGCAGTGTGCATGACTCATACATCTTCCGACAGTCCATCATCAACCGGCGCTTCCAGGATGGCACCTACGGAAATGCAGTGCTCGTTGGTAAGTACCAAATGAACACACCACACACCTCAACCCCACAATCATACAACTCACAACTCTGGGAATGCACACGTCACAACCCACATACAACATGCCAAACAACATGCCCACCCACCAGACACGACAGCACAACTCACCGTGGGAACCTGGCCTAGCCATGTACATGAGCCATCAACGGCATGGCACCTCAGCCACACATTAGCAGAATGTGGGAAGAGGAGGGAACCAGGCATGTGCGAAGGAGGCGATGTGACGGATGAATGGGACTGCACACAATGCCAAGTGTGGCGTGGATGTGTTGGACAGACTGCAGTATGCAGAACACACACATATCCATGTCGACATACACCGCTGGTGTTTGGTGTAGTGGACAGTGGACGCAACCATGACACCCCAGCCAGTGGGGGAGATCAAGGAAATGTAGCTTGTTACGTCCCCCCCTGTAAGCGAGAGAGGAGTGGGCTGGCCCGGCGTACGCCAGGTCAGCGTATGGTTGTGAATAAAAAGCACGTAGCCCTGGGTGTGGTCCTCTTCCAGAATGCCCTGCCAGGGCGGCGCCTCTCACCCCGCCACGAGGCCTATGCCTTGAGCGGTGTTGCCTGGGATCCTGTGCGCCTGCTGCACCCCGGGCCGCTGGTCCCCGAAGCCGTCATGGCCACCCCTGCGCATCCAGGCATCACTGCTCACCTGCCGACACCAGCGTGTGTCAAAGAGGGCCCACCACGTGCCTGTGCAAGCTCCAAGCCCGAGGCCCCCGACCTTGGCAGACTCCTCGGACCATCACGGCCTCCACGACACAGGCCCGCGGAACTCCTTTCTCGTTGACGTACTCCACCAGCATACACAGCGGACAAGTAGGACACACATTTGGAACAGAGTCTTGATTACACCATGGCAGAGTACATGATTTAAGGCTGAGTTCATGTCACTATACTCCCTCCGATGTGGTGCCACCAAGTCTGTGCATAGGACTCTCACCAAACGTGTCTGTGGGCCCTTGCTGACCCAGGCCTTCAGCCTGCACTGCGGTCCTGCAGGCCTCACACCAATCCAATGCAGTCCGTCACAGGCAGGACACGGCCTCCTCGCCGGCTGCACACCCGCTCAGCTCTGGTGCCACTACCTATGTCAGCCACAAATCTAATACAAATGCCATTCCAACGTCGTGTGTGAGAGATCCAGGAGGAAATGGCTGGACAGCGGTTGGCCCACGCTGACCGCTGCTTCCGGCCGACACTGCGGCCAACTAGGTCGCACTTTTGGAACTGATTCTTGATTTCTTCATGGCAGTGTTCATGTCACAGTACGCAAGGAGAGGAGTAAGAGGAAGACGCGCTTCAGTCCGGAGGAGAAAAGGCTCACCTTTACGGAGGTGATGGGACACTACCAACAACTGCACTGGTGCCACTGACTCTGTGCAGCGCATGCCTACCACACGTGGCTGTGGGTCCCTGCTGGCCGCTGCCTCCGGCACACACTGCGGTGGAGTAGGTCACACGATTTGAACTGAGTCTTGCTCTCTACATAGCAGAGTCCATGTCATTGTACAGGCCTCATCGCAGACTGCATCCCCTTCCAGCTCTGGCGCCACTGAGTGTGTGCCCTGAAATCCATGGGCAGTCTCTGTTTGGACGTCAGTGGCGTCTGAGCCCATGGGCTGGAGGCTGTCTTCATCTACATGTAGCTGATACTGACAAGGTGGAAAAGTGGGGTTTGTAGCATTCAACTCCGCCATCTGCCTGTTCCTGCTTGCTTCTGCCCTCTGCATCATGCCCTGGAAGGACACCTTCCACTGTCCTCCGCAACCCTCCGCGAAATTCCCCTTGGACATCGACGAGTACACGCTCAGCTCGCGTGGCACTACCTCAGTGCACCACAAGTCACCGTCCTGTGGCGGTGTGCCTGTGCCGGCCGCTGTGCATCCGGGGCCACAAAGTCTGTGCTGCTCAAGTCAGGGACCCATGATGTACGTACCTTGTACTGCTGATTGTCTGCTCACTGTTGTGGTCTTCGCCAGCACCTACCAACCCCTGAGTGGTGACTTACACTACCCAACACCCATCCAGCACAGGCGTCACTGGAGATGTGAGCCTGGCAATAAAAGGGGCCGGGCGCACGTGCCCGTGGCAGTCCCACGAACTCACTCAGTGTGTCCGTGTGGTTATTATGTATGCATGAGGGACTGGGGTCATTCCACATAACATTGTGCTGTGTACAGCGTGCGCATCCATGTCACCTCAGGTAGTGGTGTAGATCTGGGACATGAAACTGTGTCGTACCTCCCTGTGAGCGTAATCGGGGTGGACAGGCGTATGACAGTACTGCGTAGGGGTGTGGCTACTCCACACATGGATCTGGGTGTGGTGCAGTGTAGGCCTTGCCAAGGATGTGGCTGATGCGTGTGTCTCTGTTGTAGTGTCTGCGCCACCCGTCCCGCAATCGACAATGTTGCCATGTGGCATGCCCCCGGTGTGCATGCTCGGCCGAAGGGGTACATGGGGGAGGGCATGCCCGCTCGGGGTCAGGGATCACATGCCAACTGTTGTGTGTGTCGCTATTATCGCTGCATGAGCCAAAGATGTACCCTCAACTGCATGTCAGGTTCAGCCAGGCAGGCGCTCTACATCTGTGTCAGCCCTGTCCTTGCAATGGGCCGACACACACGTGGCCGGCCACATTCTGCGCATCATCATCACTGTGTCGTAGTCAGGCTTGTGGACATGCGCAGACAGGCATGACAATGGTGTGCCGTAGGGGGGCATGTGGTGCAATCGGGCTGCACACAATAGTGAACGTGCTCGGGGGTGAGGTGCAGCAGTGAGGCTACGTAATACACAGTGATGCCGCTCAAGAGCAACACACAGTACATGTCATACGGGAATAACTAAGTCACACATAACACACACCAATGAACCAGTGAGCCTGCCAACACATCATGCAGTACGTAGTCTTGACTCATGTCTCTCTGCACTGTCACAGGTGACTAAGGATATGCACTCTGCGCTTGGATGACGACACCCCTCCGAGCCCCGAACACACAGCCCCAGAGGCAGTACAATTTGGCCCACAAACGCACCAGGGGCATCGTGGAGCGCACATTTGGCGTGTTGAAGTCACGTTTCAGGTGCCTGGACGTCACAGGTGGAAGGCTCCTGTACAGCCCAGGCCTCGTGTACAAGATGATCGTTGCATGTTGTGTGTTGCACAACATATGTGTACGCAGCAGAGCCCCATGGATACAAGTGCCAGATGCACCGGACGATGATGATGAAGATGAGGCAGGTGGACCACATCCCACTGCAGCCGCAGCAGGAATTGCCCGTAGGGACTAAATCATTGACAATTTCTTCTGTGGTTGACGTCACATTGTGAGGGTCCTTAGCAGTAATGGCACAGTACGTTGACTGACCACAGGCACAGCATGTGCTAATAAATGCATTCTGAAACACATTCCCTGCGTGCATGTCACTCATCTGTACAGGCACATCACTCAGACATGTGTGGGTTCGACATGTTGTGCTGACAATTTAGGAATTTGTTAATGGATGGTGGGTGTGTCACCTCTGTGCAGTGAGGCTGTTTAGGGTGTCACGTATTTGAACTGCCAGTTCTGTGTGTCACAGTTGTTAGGGTATCCCACTCTTCGGCGTTTCACATGTGTCCCAATTCATTCCATTTTGGCTGTCATTTGTGGCCTACAAGTGACAAAAGGGCTTCTTTTGGGCTCTGATATGTGCCGCCATGATGCAGGGATGCACCCTGTGACTCAAGTCCCGTGACATGGGGGACATGTACGTGGGGGGAGTCCCTGCCCCTACATTGGTCCATGCTTTCATTATTGTTTGGTCATGGACATGGCACGTCGGTGTGCAGGGGGTGTTGTTTGTCCCTCTGCAATGTGAGAAGGAGATGGGGTTTCACAGTGTGTTCCATGTTTGTTTCCGCATTGCGCAGGTTACATACTGAATGCATGTCAATGTACATTGTGGCTGTTTGTGGGGAACTGCCTATCTGATTTGGACAATGGTCATTAGTTCTGCGTCACAGCTGTGGGGTTGTGCTCGTACGTTGTCATCTCACCGTTTGTTTGGTCTGCTTTTATGGTGCATTTTCCCGCCAGACGCGTGTGAATTGCAGGCCTGTCGCTGGTTTTCGCTGCTTTTTGTATCGCGCTTGGCCTCATCGCAGCTTTTTTTGCGTTCGTGTTTCGCATTTTTGCGGCGTGGCGTTGATTTTATCGCGGTCATTTGACGCGTTATCTGGGGACTATCGCATGGTGCCGCCGTGTTGTGAATACTTAGTTATCACGGCGTAAATTTCCCGCGATGGACTGCGATGTTGGAGGTTGCGTTAAGTAACTTTTGCGATGGTTATCACACGTTCTTGAGAATATGCCCCTAGGAGTCATGTTTCGTCTTTTGCAAATAGACTTTGGGGGATATTATCAAGAAAAGGCGATAATTATCGCTAACCACAGTTAGCGCGCCTTTTCTTATCGCCGTCCCGCTAATTTTATCGCCGGACTTTGGAGCCGGTGAGGGAAGCTATCTCCTGTTAGCGGAGTGTTGGTAATACGCCGCTAACACGGCGATAGTTTCCCGCGATAAGAAAAGGCGCGCTAACTGCGGTTATCGATAATTATCGCCTTTTCTTGATAATATCCCCCTCCATTCCTTAAGACATCCTCAGCTTCTCTCTAGTAGATGCAAAAGCCATTCTTCATGCAACAGCTGTGATGACCTCGGTTACCTCAACATATGACTACATAATGTCTTGCATTAAAAGACCTCGTTTGGCTTCCTCTTGGAACTAGGGTAAAATACAAGCTGGAATGCATCACTTCTAAGGTCCTAGACAAACAACACCGGATTACTTGGTTGACTCTCTTAAAATAACATGAGAATTACTGATAAGCTAAGACCAAATCAAAAAGTTCAGATCTTACCGAGCCACCACACAATCTTTCTCCTGAGCAGCCCCCTCTATTTGGAACTTGCTAGCAGCTGAACTTCTGTGCTCTAATTAACCAAAAGGTGAACAGCTCACCTGTTTGAAGTATCATTTGTCCAGTCACTACAATTCATTCTTCAGATAACATCTGTATTCCACATGGTTATCTTTTTCCTTCTCCTCCTTAGACTTCTCTTGTGCTCCTCAACCCCCTGTGTTACTCCACCAGACGAGTCTATACTGTTAATTTTCATTTAGCCTCACTAGCCACTTCTGATCTCCTTCTTCTCTTGGTATTTGTCTTCTTCAGTATCTGTCTTCCTCCCTGCTTTAGCTTCATTGCCTCAGCCTCCTCTGTTGTTATTCTGACCACCAACATTCTCCATGAGGCAGCTATCCTCGCTTCCCTTTAATGGTTCATGTTTCTCTCATTTCGCCCACTTTGCCCCTTCTTTCTTCCTGTATCTTCACATCTGTGGTTCTTTCATTGGGTGCTATCTGAATTCTTATGCCTCACTCCCACCTCCTCTTTTTCGTATTCATAACCCCATCTTGTAGCTAATTTCAATGCTTGATATGTAAATCCCCCTGCTCTTTGCAAAGAATATTTGTAATTTATTATCCATTGCTATGTGGCTGTTTATTTGCCTTACAACTGTAAGAACATCTCCATTTTGTATGTGCACCCTCAAAATGCAGAATTGCCCTTTGTAAAAATGTGAAAGAAAGAAAGTAAGTTATTGCATACGCTATGATCTGGTTATGAATTCCACGTGTTTAACGAGGATCACAGGGCACTGAAATTAATGTATTCTTGACCCTCCATGGATTACCATGGAAACACATTTTGGCGTTTGAAGGATATGTTATGTAATGTTCATATTTTTTGTTGTGAAAAATCCACTTGCTACCCTCCTGTTCAGTTACACTAAAACCGAATATATCTCTTTACATCGAATGCACTACAACGCATTCCATTACAACGCGGTCGTTACAATGACCGCATTGTTACAACGTGAACCATTACATAGCAAGTCATTACAGTGACTTGCTTTAGGGGGCGCGCTGGACTTAGGAATAGTATAATTTACTATTCCTACTCCTTCTGCCCCCCTACAGCAAGTCGTTGTAACGACTTGCGATGTAATGGTTCGCGTTGTAACAACGCGGTCGTTGTAACGACCGCGTTGTAATGGAATGCGTTGTAGCATATTCAATGCAAACGATGTCTCCCCTAAAACTTATTGAAGATCCGTATCCACTTAAGTATTTGAAAAAAAGCCATATGTTTCCACTTGACTAAACAATATGGCAGTCACTATCCAATGATATTTAACATATAGCTTTTGTAGGACTGTGTACATGGACATTGTGTTGGGCTTTTATAACAGTGTCAGTTCCATCCTAGTGCACATGTACTAACAAACAGATTGCATTTTTGTTCATGAGTGTTGAATGTTCTCAATGCGGAGATGTTACAATGTACGCTGCATCTATTAAGATCTTTGTTAGTCTGCATTCTGAGATGCTGATTCTGAAAAAATAAGTAACTCAGTTCACATGTGAGGTGAGTGCAGTGGCGTAGCGTGGGGCACAGAGGCGGTTGCCCCGGGCGCAATATTCTTAGGGGCGCAAATTGCAAATTGCGTCGCGCAATACTTGCCTTGCCCCGGGGGCTGGCAACCCACGCTATGCCGCTGGGTTAGTGTATGCTTACGAAGTACATAGATTTACTCATTTGTTGGAATTCTCAAAAGTGACAGAATGCTGGCTTTAATGCCAGTACATTATGAATAAACCAATGCTCACGTATGTGGTAAAATAGTCGGATATATTTCATGACTGAACTGCAATAACGTCCTTTATATTAAACAGAACTACCTATTAACTTTAATCTGTTTTCAAAGTTTCATGTAACTCTGAGGGCTAGAAATCATTGTATTCAATATTGTTCAATTGCACATTTTCTGCACTATTTTGAGGACTGGCACCATGAAATGTGAATCTTAGAAAGTAGTGGCGTCAACGTTTGTTTATATTTTAGTATCTAGTCTTCAAGGCTTCTCATATTCTGCCTCATGAGCAGATTCTGCCTCCCACTCATCAGTTAGTTTCATCTGAAGTAACAGTTTCAATCATGTGTGACTTGTTTTGTGAAAAAACTGTATAAAAAGAGTGTGTAAAATGAATGGATTTTAATACTATATGCTCCAAAAGGTCAGGTGTAATTTGTTGGACTTTTTTGTCTATTCTTTCGCTGTTTTTTTCATATAGTTCAGACAATTTCTTTCTTTTCTTTTTAAATCTTCCATAGGTGTCTACTTTCTTGTCCTGAGGAAGACCCTGTTTAAATTACTCCTTGGGATCACAACTTCGACTAATCGTTCTTAATCTTGTTTGCTTTTTGTGCCAGACGTGATAGATATCTGAAAAATCATTTTTGAATTGGATTCTAGTTTGTGTAATGATACCTGTATGATTAAGACATTTATTTATTTATATGCTCATGAATACACTATTATTTTTTATTTTGTTCTTCACTTTATTTGCACTTGCTCTGCGCCGTCACTTGTAGCACCTATTTTTTAATAGGAATTACCACTGCTTTGTCTATATGTATATGGGTGCATATACAAGCACAACCAATGTACAACCACTTTGTACAGCCAATGTCAAAGGATTACATTTTCTAAGACTTGAATTTATAGCACATTGATTGTGTCAGCACGGCCTTTATGTCAGGTAGCCCTTGCAGTAGCATCAAATATAGTTTTTATAAGTAATTCTATCTGGAACTGTTTTCTTCATATGCCGGTCAACTAGATTTTGGGCAGAAGCTCTGGTCTGTTGAAACAACAATTGTTGCACATTAGTTTGCTTGATCCCTGGCTTGTTTTGCATTAAACGCATGTTAGACTTTTAGGTTTCCGAAGTGTTGTGTTTCATGTTATAGATGGGACAGGAGAGCGCTGGGCTGGACTCCACATGATGACCCCTGGCACCAGAGGTAGGAGAAACATTTCTTGAGGGAATGCAGAAGGCAGCACACTTGAAAAGAGGAATTAACAAGAAGAAATAATAATATTTCTACTTGTTACACCTCACTTGGAACGACGTAGCAATTTTACGTAGTCTCAGGTTTGCAAATATTTGTAAATTTGGGAAGGCAACAAAATCCATGGGTAGATGCACGGGAACGCCTATGCTCCACTCATGGAACACCTCCCAAATTGAAATGTAACGCAGTGCAGGCAACTTCCTTGTGTTACATTTTCTTACAAAGCCACACAAGGCCATGCAAATCAGGCCTTGTGTGGGTTTGTAAATATTACTAAAGCCTTTGTGTTGTCCTTGCATGATGTAAGGACAACACAAAGACTTCACAAATATGCGCCTGGATCTTTCCAGAGGGTCACCTCTTACAACTTTGGCATCTCACAGGCAAGCCAGTCCTAACGGTTGGATCAGGTACTGAGATGCAACAACAGAAGAGTGCATCAATTTATTGCCATGTCACACTCACTGGTAGGAAGACAAAGGGTGGCAAGGGATTTCTATGCCTTTGCCCACTTCCCTTTATGCTATGTGCCATTGACTGTACACACGTGGTACTTCAGCCACCTCACCACACAGCACACCTTTTTTGCAGCAAAGACAACTGACTCTCGATCAACGAACAGCCTGTCTGGGATGCCCAGCACCGCTTCACTGATGTGTACGCTTTCTTTCCTGAAAGTACAACAAACGTTTAATTTCCAGTCTCCTCTTGCGCATCGTTTGGTTGCTTGGGATTTTGGTGGCATATGGTGTCTTGGTGAGTAACAACTTCTCACACTGAGTCTACATTTGTATCTGGGAGTGGCATGTCGAACATAATCACTATAACACAATTCCCTTGGCACACACTGCTTGTAGGTAGGCATGATGTACTACAATTATAAAAGACTCCCCGTTCTTAAAGAAAATCACGTCTTTTTTGTAGGTGATGTCGGGCATGCTCTCTCTCCGCATCTCCTCGCACCTACTAGATGTCCCACCACAGGATCTCAGCAGAAGTGCAATATAGCATACACATACATACACAAGCCATATTGAACGCACTTTCGGGGCCCTGAAGTCACATTTCAGATGTCTTGACCATACCGGAGTGCCTGCTATACTCCCCTGAGATTGTTGTAGCATATTCTGTGTTGTATAACATCACTATATGACAGGGTTTACATATGGATGTTCACCCGAGCCATTCACTGGACCTCGGGTGGGGCCCAGAACAGAGGCCATGGTATGCAGACGCGGTATTGGCTGGTCAACTTGTTTTTCTCTTGAGCTGCAGTTTTGGTTACTGTATTTATTTGTTTAGGAAAGTCTATTGCAATGATGAATGTTGAGCATCTAACACACTTCCCAAACATTGTATCACTTATCTAGAACAACATTCAAACACAATCTCATGTACAAGTTTTAAGTTTAGGGCAAACATTATTAAATGATGAATAAACACACACATATTAGGTCCAGAAAACATCCCTGCTTAGATCTTATTAGTCTTTAGTCTTTCTGTGTTTTGGACTTCATGTGTGTAGTCTCCCTCTAGCAACTTCGTCCACCAGAATGGCTGAGGGTCTTGAAGAGAAGCCCCACCCCACACTTTTTCAGAATCTGAATTAAATATCAGTACAAAGAAAGAGGTTGTAGAAAAGTACCCCCAGCTTTATGGGAGACCAGAAACCCCCAGCTGAACAATGCAGCGTGGGCCCAAATCAGGAGGGACATTGCCATGAGCTGCAGTGCAATGGGTGTCCACACCAGATGAATGACGCTGTGCAGTAAGCTCTGGGAAGATTTAAGTCACTTGGTCCATTATTAGGGCCCAGGATATTATGGGCATATCCTCTGAGCCATATCCAAAGCACCCCTGCATGATACCACCGTACAGAAGGGCCCTGAAAGCTGCCTGGCAAACTCACCATGCTCAGCTGGAAGAGTTTGAGTAGCAGAGCAACTGCATTATGTACACATTAGTGTTTAGCACGTAGGTGTTTGTGATTTTTGAGTGCATTTGTGTAATGTGTTCACTGTGAGCTTGGTCTATTTCATATGTTTTTTGCTGTATGACAGTTTTGAAAACCCACATTTAATAACATGTATTTTTGTTCTTTGTTTTCTTTGGCTTGAATACTAATCTATATTTGACATTATGTTAAAGCTGTCATTTTGTATCTTTACCTTACTTCCTAACCACCATACGTTTGTAATGCTTTATTTTCTAATTTCACACAATTACTGAATAATGTGTGGAACCTTTGATGTCCAAATATCTAGACAAGTTCTACCTATATTAAAATGCTTTGTAAGCTAATGGGAAAAATGTCTCCTCAAAGTTACCCAATTTGTGGAAGCTGAGCCCATATATTTGCAATAGATGAAAAATTGGTTTTTATACAACGTAACTATTACCTACCCTTTTACCTACTTTGATTGGTTAATACCACAGCTATATTGTGACTTAACAATTTTAAGATCTACAAATTCACAATATTTTAGTATGCAAGCACCGGATAGTGAGAAATTTGGTAAAGTCTCCACATTGTCAGCCACAAATATGTAGATATGCATTA
The DNA here is from genome assembly GCA_963921515.1 of Calotriton arnoldi. Taxonomy (NCBI): domain Eukaryota; kingdom Metazoa; phylum Chordata; class Amphibia; order Caudata; family Salamandridae; genus Calotriton; species Calotriton arnoldi. The sequence goes on from CAWUFW010002160.1 coordinate 1,224,850, forward strand.
TTGTTTCAATGATTTAACAAAGTGTCTTTTTTCACCATCTTTTTCATGGGACTGGACTGGCCAACCAAGAACAGATCAGGACCAGGGGTAAAAAGAGACATCCTCAGCTCAGAGGTGGGCACAGTCTCTAGATACAACCAGAGAGGAGGAGGAAGCCACGGCCAGCATGGGTAGTGTGCCCACCTTGAAACGTACTCAATCTGCCTCATCACTGTTTCCCCTCCTATCCCTTGAATTCTTCTTTAACATGGGGTGCCTGGACCTGCAACAGCCAGCCAATTTATGTCTGCGTCGGACGAGGATCTGAACATTATTGTAAAAACTAAGAGTCAGGATGGTCAGTGACTTTTTCCCCAAGCCAGAAGCATGAGTTGAATGCAACCTCTGGCTTGGGGGGGGGAGGAAACTGGCTTTTTTTTGACAGAGGACTCTTGTTTTTGGACTCTTTATGGGCTCTGAATGTTTTTTTTATCCCCCTTTGTATATTGACTGATTCCCTAACGCTTCCTGACATGTTTTTAGGTCGAGCCTAGCGCAGCGCGCATGCAATGCTCTGCGAGGCTTCTTGTAAGTACTTTAAACTACTCTGTGTGGGTCTGAGTCCCCCCACGCATGTGGTTGGCTTTTGCGTGTGTCTTTCAAAAATGAAAGCACGCAAATGGCTAAAGGCGGGCGCATGTCCCACCTCTTTTTTTAATGTTCACTCCCACGACGTTTTGCTATCGGGAGCGAGCAGCGGCGCGCAGGGCGGCAGCTGCATTCCTCGTGGGTCAGGTTACTGTGCTTTCTCTTTCGCTTGCAATCTGACTGAATGTCCAGTGCTGTATGCCTTTCACAGACAGCGTCTTCCCTTTGACTCGTTGTCTCCTTTTTACAAACACCATCTAGGCACGATACTCTCTACCCCAACCCTCCCGGAATTTTACGGCACAACTTCTCTCTGACTGACTCCGCCCTTAACCTACATACCTTCCACAGATGCTACACTAACATGTGACTGGCTGCGCAGTGCTGCCAACGTGCCTCTTATTGCCACAACAATATGCTGCGATTGACTTTCCACAACATAACAAGCTTTTAATTGGCTGGGCAAGAGACGGACTCTTCCCTACCCATTCACAGGCACAAACAGGACACCAGTGACGTGGCGCCAGTGCTAAATGACTTTTCTGTGCCAATAACAGCCCTTCGAATGTTTGGCGTTGATGACAAAGGCTAAAGATTTATTTTCACAATAATACATGCGCTAAAATTTGTGCACGCAATGACAACAATTTCCTTCATTTTTATGATCATTATGTTTCATTTTCATACTATTAGTCCTCCGTATATAGACGTTGTACATCCTAACATTAAAATGTAATGGAAGAGGTAAAATTGATGTTTTATGCATGGACAGATTAAGTGATTTGCCCAGAATCACCGGATGCTGAGCTGGCCTTGGGACTGACAAATGATTCACTATCGTTGTCTCCTTTATACAAACACCATCTAGGCACGATACTCTCTACCCCAACCCTCCCTCTACAACATACCATAAAAACATTGCCAGTAGCTCTCACTAAACACTTATAACGTCCCAAAGGCGAGACCTATTGGCTATGCTAATGCTTGTTATTACTTGCCAAACCCCCTGCAAGTTAGGATTTCTCTTATAATTTATTTCTTTTTGGCCCCTTCCCCAGGAAAGTTTTTCTTTACCCCAAAATTATGTTTATGTTAATTATTTTTTTTAATTCTATAAATAATTTAAACTTTACCAAAAATCTCTTTCTTGGATTTACAAATCACGTTGTATGGTACATTATATGGCAGTCATAGGAAATGTTTTGTGGTTTAGAAGACACTTCCTCTAAGTGCAGTTTTAAGATGTCTTTCACTTTGAAAATGAGCAAAGACGATAACATATATAGCATGAACCTATGTGGTAAATGCAACAGAAAACATTTAACACAGGTGAAAGGTTGACACAGGTTTGTGGTGTAAAAACTGCATATAGTTTTACTATGCAAAAATGGTGAGAATAATAAGTGAACACACTTACTACAAGGGTTTTCTTCTACGTCCCCGCCCAAGCAAAGCTGGTGGTGAGAGTCTTTGAGATTGTGCTTGTGTTCTGGGTGCTTGTAGTGCAGATGGTGTATGTGGTGCAGGCGGTGCAGATGTCTGTGTATAATCTCCTGCATGTCGTGAAGATTGACATAGGCATTTTTTGCCAATTGCCTCTATCATCTTTATGGCCAAGGCATGGTGTCTTGCACTGTCTTCCTTCAAAATTCCTACATGGCCTTGGTGCATCTTTGCTATGTCTTGGTAACATTTTGCAACATTATCCAAGACACGGGTCTCTCTGTCAGTTATCTGACGGAGTTCCTTAAGTGAGTCTACAATCTCACATAGAGTAGCCCCACTGCCACACATAGCTTTGGTGCTGGAAAAACTGATCCTTACTGTGGCTGCCTTTAGCTCATGCCAACCCCCTGCATGTTTGGCCATCTCAAATGGCCATTAGACTGAACCGCATGAAGAGGGTTGGCACCTGGAAGGTTTTGAAGAGGAGATTCATGAATGAGAGATACCTGCAATAAGTATTTATTGAACAGTTGTTAGTCTAGTGTAAAATATATGTGCTGCAGTAACCAGCAAACAATAGCAGAGATATATTATCAGCAGTACGATAAAAGCAAAGGGATAGAACAGTTCTACCATATTGCAATAATCATGAATACATACATGAATATAAAAAGCATTATGAAAAGTGCGCATACTCCTACGATGCCTAACTAGATGTACCTGAGTGTACCTAGCATATGTGTAGGTCTAAAAGCCTAAGAGCCAAGAATCCTTCTAGGATTTAGTCAAACCCCCATACCTGAATAGAGAGAGTGTGGGACCCCATCCTGGTCTCGAGTTGGACACCCCACAAGGGCTGTGTCAGACCGCTGTCAGCTGGAGCGACTGCATGCAGGAGCCTCAGCGTCTCTGGTCAGTGTGTCAGCATGGAAGTCTCGGTTCCCTCTATCTTACCGGGGTAAGAAGTGGTGTATTTATACCCTGAAGACTCTAGTTGCTTGGTATGGTTTGTATTGGCCCTTGTTAGACTTGAGGAAGACGTCAGGGGTGAACTTTGTACATACATATTATGCAGGTGGTGTATTCCTAGAGAGCCATGCATAATTGATGAGTACAGTGTGGGCCTGTGTTTGGGAAAAACCCTGCTGTATTCAAAACCACAGACTAGATAACGTTCAGCCCTCAGAGCTCGCTGTGTACTAGCGAGGACCAATGTAGGTGAAAGATCATGCCTATATAAGGAATCATGACCATTATGACCGTAATAGGGCATATGCGGCTTTGACCATAATAGGGCAAGTACGAATATGACCATATTAGGGCAAATACGAATACGTCCATTTTAGGGCATGTATGAATGGGTCTACATTAGGGCCTCTATACGGGATATAACACCCATTCCTCTTCCGAATAGGATGATAATGACCATACTTAAAATCTGGACAATTTAAAAACATTTTAAAAGCAAGTAAAAACATGGTTTTAAAATTGTTAAAAAAACTTCAAAAAATGTTGCAATTCAGCTATTTTCAATTGCCACTAAAAAAATAAATGTCTATTTTGTTTCTCTATATAAGTTGCTTCACTCAAAACGGAAGAAGGCCATGCTTTTCTCAAGCGAAAGTGTCAATTTAGGAAAGGTTCCAAATTTGCTCGCTTATTATGAAAGCGAGTGGAGAAGCCAAATTCTTTCCCAGGACGCGATGAGCCAATTCGAGATTAGGTGTCCTGGCTGGGAAGCACAACATTATCAGTGTGAGCTACTGCAGACGACAAATTCAACGCCTCACAGAGAATGTCAATCGCACATAGATGGTATGTAGCACTGCCAACAGTCGGTGCTACGGCAGCTTGTGCGGCAGTTGTTACCTGGGTGCCTGAGGAGGAGTCACCTAACCCAGCAGGAGCAAACGGCACCTGTGGATTCTCAAGGAATGCGTTCATCAGAATCGGAAGACGCTGTGGACAACGCAGAGCATGGGCCTTTAGGGGGTCCAGCATTGCATCCGTGTCCGGAGGCGCATCTGATGGAAATGTTAGACAAAGATCCAAAGTGCATTCTTCTCCGCAAAGCAGGCATCGAAGAACAGGTAAGATGCAGTCTACCCAGAGTGGTCGAAAGGATAGAAACCAGGAGGCATTGAGTTCTCGCAGGCAAGAAATGCCCAGAAGTTGTACCATGCGTTCACAGTATTTCCGCTCCAGGAGCATGTTCGCCATTTCCTCGGGAATTGGGCCGTCCATTGCGTAGCAGTAGTATTATGAATAGGACCCCTGTAACCAGCAATAGGATAAGCGGGAGTCCTCCAAATACGCTTCCCAATACGGAGTGTATAAAATTTGGGATTACTCCGAGGACTGTTTGAAAGGTGCTTAACAGTCCTGACCCTATGGTCTTAAATAGGTGTATAATACCGCTCGTATCAGACATATTGAAGATACGTCCCACCATTTCTACGAAATGAAAGGGGCAGTTTGTACATATAAGTGCCTGTATCTCAGTCGAGGTCCTTGCAACTTGAAGTTCATAGGTTTCTTGAGCGGAGGTTAAGGGCACGGGTTGCTGTAAAAGCATGGCTTGCTGTCTGCTCAGAGTATCAAATTGTATGAAAGAAACGTTCAGTGAAGGCCATAGCGGCGCCTCCCTGACTGTGTTCAGTGGCGGAAACAATACTTGCATACAGCAAGTAACCCTGGAGTTAACAGTGACCAGATAGGCGACGCCCGGAAGCATCCCACAGCAACCTTGATCATTTAGCATCAAGTAACTCTCATTCGAGAGCAGCTCAAAAACCAGCGTGATCACGGCAGCTGGGGTCCCAGTCATGGGACACGATAGGTTTGCTACTGAACCGTTACAGGCTCCGTGTAGTGAAATATCCTGACACATGAGAGAACCGCATAAAGCGTTCTTGCAGTTCGTACCACTCAGATACACTTCTTGATCCCCATTCCGGCATCGATATCTATATGGTAACTCCCAAGATTCCTTAATGTATCCCTTACCTATTTTTTCATATTTGCCTGCCTGCCTTTGCTCAAGGCAATATTGAAACTGAAACGTAGTGACCGGAAGATTTGGCCATGAATTAGCCACTCAGTTGATGGTGATTCGGCTACAGTGAATAGTAACCTTTCCAGTTTCTCAATACGCAGCATTGTATATTTGGCTCCCCTTTGTGCCATTTCTGTTTGTTTATCAGTTAGATTGTATTCCGAAAACAGAGACGTGGTGTTTATGAAACGCCAGGGCACATAGCCTGCACGCAGAGATTGTAGCGTCCAGCTTAGCATCATAATAGAACGTAATTGGGATTGTCCGTATTGTAACAAGGCCAGATCTTGTTCTAATATGTCGATTGCCGAAGACACAATGTTGCCTAAGGATTAAATCCTGGAGGTCAAAGTTGTTAACCCATTATCCACTACAGCTAATGCCTTCTCTAAGTTAATACGGTCTATTTCCTGTATTCTTTCTGCGGCCTTCTGTTGGGATATTTTCCAGTTTTCATTATAATAGGCATAAATGCCAGCATATATGAAACGTTTCTGACGTGTTTTCCTTGGGCCTAGTAAAAAATCCCTAAGGTCTACATCAGGTGTGAGTAAGGTCAAATGATGTTTTACTTCTGTGAGTGTTGAGGTCTCTAGCCAATCAAGGCACAACTTCCCAACACTATAGGATGTCACTACCCCTGGGTGTTGTCTCTGTACATAGCGGGTATCTGGCCTATGGATACTAAACCCTTCGGTTGTATTCATAAATCTCTGTTGACAGGTGTTTGTGTCAATGGGCCAAATCAGCCATTTCGTCCAATCAGGATCTGATCTGTTATACTGGAGAATGTCATCTAATCCTACCCCTTGTGTAGTTGAATTCTGCCCCCCCCCACCCATCTGTGATGGTGCTGGAAACCCCAGTGTGTTCATTTCCTTGTTCTTGGCTAGTCCAAGACAGGATGTCTGTTGCTCAGTGTCATTTAGAAATATTATCTGCTGAGGAATGAGGCATGCTCTAAAAAGCGCTTCTGTTCCCTGGACTTGCCAGTCCCTAGAACCCCAGATTGATTTTAAATCTATAGTGTCCTTCCATAGGTCGAAACCCTGTGTAGACAATTGGGCCATAAAGGAAGCAGAGTAAATCTGTTTGGTGTTAGTCAACATAATTTTCTGTGCTGATGTTGTTGCCACTTTGTAATAAAATGACCTCGGGTCAGATGTGTTGAACCCTGAAAAGTATGTGAATTTCTGAGCAAAAGTTTGCGAACTACCTTTTGGAGGAGTTGGGCAGTGTTCCCACTGGTGGTATTCAAATACATTTCTAGGTGTTATAGATTTATGCAAGAAATGATGACCATAATGTTAGTAACAGTACAATGTATCATAGTCTGAAGTACCTTCTAACATTTCATTGTTCGGAAATGCAGCAGTTTTTTCTAAATCAGACATCATAGCATTTACAGTTTCAGTGTCCCAATCATCAGAAAATGTACTGGAGGTAATGATATCACTTAAAGAAATTTTAAATACATGTTTAAGCTTTAAAAGTTCAGTCGGACCGAATATATTATAATCAATCTTGTCCCATACTATACCGTCCGGTATAGGAACTGCTGTGATGTTCACTGAAGACAAGTCTCTTGGTTCATGATGTGAAGACTGGTGTGGTTTTAAAATCAAATTGACTCTTGGGGCTGTAGAGCTTTGCTGAAGGTATCGTCCATTAATAAGCATACTAAAAGTTATTATTAAACCTAGCCAGAAAATAAAAAATATAATCCCAGTGATATACCATAGTTCAATCCAAGGTGACACTAGGTAAGTCTTTCTAAAGAAGTTCAAAAAGTCAGTGAGTTTCTGTTTGAGTGATTTTTTGGCTGGCGTCGTTTCCGGCTCACTTGGATCCAGTGAAAACATATCAAAGTTCATGAAATAGCCAGAAGCAGTTCGATCAATTGTTGGAATTGCATCGGGATTTGTTGAAATCGGATTTTGCTCTTGACGAGGCATGTTGACATAGATGTCTGTAGTCGGTCTGATTGCAACTTGGTTGTTAAGTTGATTTTCATTTTGAAGATGAATTTCTTGTTGAAGTGGAACGAGTTCCATAGCATTGTTTCTTAGTCCTTCATTCCGTACAGGTGGCTCTTCAAACGTGATGAGTCTTTCTGTTTGGACTTCTTGGATTGTAGCGAGAGGAGGGTGTCTGCTACTGTGGAGTCCACGAGGCCTACTGTTTAGTATCGGCCACATAGTGTGGTTTGATTAAGTCGATTGAGACAAATCTTTTCTCCTTTTTCCCGGCAAGAGGCGGCAGAAGTACAGTTCTTGTGCCTTGGATTGCAAGGACCGGTACAGGCTTTCTGTAGGATGGCCCAAATTCTTTCTTATCAGCAATCTTCTCTCTGACCAGAACCCCGACTTTTGGGATCCAGACAGGTCTTGCCGTTACTGCCTTGACTTCCTCAGTGGCGGCCTGTTTCTGGAGCACGTTACTTAGTTGTGTCCTGGATTCATTTAGATCCTGTAAAACAGCCAAACGATCATGGATATCAAATGGTTTTTTATCCGCCACTGTGCCTTCACAATCAAGATCAGGTACCCACATTCTTGTCCCAAATAGGACCCCGTAAGGAGTGACACCTCCTAGAGAGCGTCTTGGCTGATTGTTTATCACTCGTTGTACCCCATAAAGGTGATCAACCCATCTACCGCCCTTGCCTAATACCCTAGCTGTTAAAAATTGCTTCTCCACAACGGAATTTCCCTCAGGATGATACAGAGAGGAGTACCGCAATGCTATGCCCATTCCTTCCATGGCCTCTTTGTAAGCCCGAGAGCTAAATGCCGGGCCGCGGTCAGAATGTAACGTGCCAATTGCGTATGTGCCGATAAAGACTCGCAAATCTTTTATAACAGTTCGAGTGTCAGCCGAGCGCTGAGGCCAAACCTTGAGGAAACTTGAGCTGGACGTACACGAACGGACAACCTAATGCTGTCTAACAATGGTATCTGTACTGGACCTGTTGCGGTGGAACCTTCCATCTGCTTGCAGATGTCGCAGTTCCAGACATAGTCTCTAATCTGCCTTCTCATCACGGGCCACCAGTAGCGTTGTTTCAACAAAGAAACAGTCTCCCTAAGTCCCTTATGTACAGAACCTTTCCCTTCGTGTGCCGCCACAATTAAACCTTGCCTACGATCCATATTTGGTATTACTCTATCCCCCACTCCAGGAATCTGAGCATATGGAATGTTTTGTGCATCTAACTTGTAGGAGTACTTGAGTGGAAATTTCTTTGGCACTGCTGTGCTGCCTTTGCGTGAAGCATTGACAGCTACCATAATCTCGCCGTCTACTCTCGTCTTTGAACGAGTAACTGCAGCTACGGCGGCTGTGCGTACAGCCCCCTTTGCGGCTTTATCAGCCAATGAATTCCCTTCAACGCTAACGCCATCACGCTGATGACTCAGTGTATGTATCACGTGAGCCCTTGGTAGTTCGTTTCTCAACTCCACTACCTGTTCCCATAGCATTTTATGCTTAATTGTGCCACCCTTTGCGTCTTTAAACCCGTTTTGTTCCCAATGATGTAAATATTCATTGTACGACTGTACACAGTAAAAGGAATCACACACAATTAGTGTGGGGAATTCGTGTTCCGAGTTTACAAGTGCCAGTATCAGTGCTTTTAACTCTGCCAACTGAGCCGGGCAGTCTCCTAGAGATTGCGTTTTAGTGCAACTCGGATGGAACTTTCCATCGTGCATGCGACCTTTAACAATCGCACACACTGCGCTGTAAGCTTGCTTACTCCCTATGGCCGGTTGAGCAGATCTGTCAGTGTAAATAATGTATTCATACTGATCTAGAGGCAAAATCTCATTTGGAAGAGGATATTCTTGTTCGTATTGCAGAAATGCTTGTGTTTTTAAACTTGGATCAAATCTGTATTCAACCTCCGTTGCAGTAAGAGAATTAGCCCATTGTATCCATCTGGGATGTAAGGCTTTCGCATTTGGAATGCTAGCTTTTGTAACAGCTTCTAAAGCTGGTCACGACAATTATGCGTTTACCCTGAGCCAGAGCTCTTTCTCTTGCTACAGCGGTCTGCACTGCTGTCAGGATTTTCTCTGTTGAAGTGAAACGCATTTCTGCGTTTGTATATAGGTCAGATTTGTATGCGATTGGTACTGTTTCGCCTTCATTGAAAGTCAAATAAGTGTACCCGCATTGACCCGCTATTACTCAGGTCACTAAGTTGCGTGCGTTTACGCGTGTCTGTAAATGTTTAGAAGCTATCATATCTTCCTGTAGGGAACGCAGGATATTTGTATGTTACTGTGTCCATTGTCTGACTGAAAAATCAGGTTTTATTAAGTCGTAGAAAGGTTTTACTCTTTCTGCGTAATCCAAAATGTATGTTCGACCAAAATTTAGGAATCCCAGAATTGATTGTAAATTCTTCAATGATTTTGGAGGTTGAAGCAGCGCACACTTTTCTAAAAAGTTAGCTGCTAGGCTTTTTCCTTCACTTGACAGCTCATACCCTAAAGATAGGACACTGAGGTGGGCAATTTTTTAAATTAAATTTATAGCCCTCAGAGGCGAATCCCATAACAATGGTGCTCACCTTGGTCAAGTGCCTCGGTAAGTCATCGTCCGTCAGATAAATATCATCCACATAGGACAATGCTTCTTCATCCAAATTTTGGAGTAACTCTGTTACTCTTGCTGAAAATACCCCAAGGCTATTTTTATACCCTTGGGCTAGTCGACAAAATTGTCGCTGGGACCCTAACGCACTGAATGCGGTCAGATACCTGCTTTCAGGCGCTATATTTTGGCAGAAAAATCCATTTGAGATATCAAGTGTTGTTTTGTATTTTTTGCGCACAATGTTATTCATTAATGCGGCACTGTGTGCATTTTGAACTGCAAATGTCTTTGTGCAAGTGTTTAAATGTCTGTAATCCAAAACTAAACGATATATGTTGTCAGGTTTCATTACGGGAAACAAAGGATTGTTCATAGGTGAAGTGCAATTTTCAATCAGCCCCTGGTATTCTAGTTGATCTAGGATCTCCCTGACTTGTTTTTTTAGCTTCCTGCTTTATAGGGTATTGCCTTTGAGCATTTGGGGAAACTTTTAACGGGATCACGTGGTGGGTTGAATCCTCATCCCGACCAACATGAGTTTTGTACAATGCTGGAGCTAGGGCAACCGCCCACTCCTGCGCATATGCATGTTTTAAATGTATGGGAACGAGGTTGGAAAAGGCTGGAAAAATTACAGTTTCTCCCCTAGGGCACTCCATGACGAATGCTGGCGGCCAGTCTTGTTCTGCTAATACAATGTCATAACCAGATGACAGATTTTTCCAAAAGAGACCTTTAATTTTTCTGGCTTTGTCCCCCTCCATCCGGAGTGTTATCTCATGTAACTTATGTGGGACACTTACCCGAGTATCAGGTGTTTCCACCATGATATACTCATTCAACTCCACTGTCACCAGAAATTCCTTCAGGTTCTGGCGAGCTATCGTTACTTCTACCGCGCTGTCTAGCATCGTCAGAGCCCATTCCCCGTTCAGAAGCTGTGTCCTCAGAATTCTGGGCATGTCTGATCTTGAGACCTGCTACCTTCTTCTTTTTGAACTGAGGTTTTTGTTTATCTTCTTTTTTAGGTGGGTAGTCCGCAGCGCGTTGCGTGTCTCCGGACTTTGTACGCTCCTCTTGTCTGTGTTCTGACCGTCCTTCCCTCTCGGAGTTTTTTGATGAACCCTGAAAGGAACGAGAGGAACGTGTATCAGTATCCTGATACCTGTCAGGTTTTTTAATATTATCCCTATTCCTGAGGTTATACCTCCTTTCAGAGGGCTCCTGTTGAGGATACCTACCTCTGGATTGAGATCTGTTGTCTTTAGACTTTTGTTGTTTTTTATTTTCCCACTTCTTTTTAGAAGAAGTAGGCGTCTGCTTTGTAGTGTCCTTTTCAGGACTGCCCACCAGTTGTGGTTTTAATGCTTTCCCACCTAGACTGTCTCTGCCTAGTTCTGCATATGCAGTTTCAATTATTTTGGGTAGTTCGTGTTGTTGATCTATTGGACCGAACTCCCTTAGGCGTAGGCGGATCGCCACTAAAGCTGCTTCCCCCTTAATGTTAGCTAGTATTATGGCTGATACCTGGTCAAAGTTATTTAGTAACTTCATCCCTAAGTTAAGGGCAGGTTCTGCTCCGTACTCATTTTGTATCTGTCTCAATACGTCAGGTACTACTGCTAAGGACGGGATACCATGTGTTCTGGTATATATGGCAGCAAAGACTGAACCCCAAGAGGTGCAGTCCTCTACTTGTGGTGTGATCCCCATGGGCAAGCAGATTGTTAGAATTCTGTGTTTTTCATAGGTGGTAGTATTTGGGAATACTGCCTCAAGCTGAGTTATTTTCTGAGCTATCCAGAATGGTATTTGTTTGCGTTTTGCGGGCATTTTGCCCATTACTGCGTGTAATGTTTGAGGAGTGATTTTATTTCATGTACCCTGAGCTGGAGTACTATTTGCTGCACCTGGTGCAGGTTGGATAGTTAAAGTCCTCATGACGAATTGTGTCAAGTTTCTGTAGATTTTAATTAAATCTCTGTGTTGTACGGGTAATTATGGCTGTGGCATTGTTCCAATAGCAGGGTGCGGTGTGTAAGCCGCTAGTATTGGCCATGTGGCCCCGTCTCCTCCGAGCGGGCCTAATCTTACTCTTTGTCGTACGTGGGGTAGGGTGCCATTAAACCAGTAATAATGTTCCTGGTAAGTGAGTGGAATCTCTATGTCCTCAAACGGGGCATATTCATGTGGTGCATCTCCTCTTAAATAGTAGTGAAATGTCTTTGTTATGGCATTTGCTGCTGGGAATGTAACCCATGAATAGAATACCTCTGTTTTGTTTGATTCATGTGCCTCAATCACGAAAATTACCATGCCCCCCTTGGCTGGTAAGCCATTTTCTAATAGTCTTATGGTGACTGTTCTTCTGAAGTTTGGTGCAATCTGTATTGCATCCTCAGGATCTTCCTCGTCGTCTGACAGGGGCAGTGGCATTTGTAGTGGATCTAAGACCGCGGTAGACATTGTGTATAGAACACAGACTAATGTTTCAAAGAAACTATGATAAGGTTTTAGGCACAATTTTAGGAACGCTATCTCCTTTCAAGCTTGAATAACCAACAGCCAATAAATAGTATTTTCGTACTACTCAGCTGTGGCGAATTTTGTGCCCACCAACTCCAGACGTCTCTGGGGTTTTGTGAGTAGGTTCTCTGAGAATAGCACGACTGAACTACTCAGATTCTACTGTTAAATAAGTACCCAACCAACGTTGGCGGCGCCATGTCGTGTAGTTCCTATAGTACCCATGCAGGACCTGCGCGTTTGGATAACATAAACTGTGGGCTTGGTGTTAGACTGACTCTGTGCACCCCCACCGCATATGTTAGCCAGATTTGCATTAGCTAGCTCACAGTGCCACTAGAATCTCCTCTTATCGGGGAGAGATTAGTTTCTGGCAACCTTAGATCATGACAACCCAAATTCCTCAGAATAGTGGAAACAATGTACTACCTTTCGCTCAGTCACTCGTGCTTACTTATTCGGTTTGTCTCAGAGAGTTACACAGAATAAACAGTCTGGGCGTTTCAATAAGTATTTATTGAACAGTTGTTATTCTAGTGTAAAATATATGTGCTGCAGTAACCATCAAACAATAGCAGAGATATATTATCAGCAGTACAATAAAAGCAAAGGGATAGAACAGTTCTACCATATTGCAATAATCATGAATACATACATGAATATAAAAAGCATTATGAAAAGTGCGCGTACTCCTACGATGCCTAACTAGATGTACCTGAGTGTACCTAGCATATGTGTAGGTCTAAGAGCCAAGAATCCTTCTAGGATTTAGTCTAACCCCCATACCTGAATAGAGAGAGTGTGGGACCCCGTCCTGGTCTCGAGTTGGACACCCCGCAAGAGTTGCGTCAGACCGCTGTCAGCTGGAGCGACTGCATGCAGGAGCCTCAGCGTCTCTGGTCAGTGTGTCAGCATGAAAGTCTCGGTTCCCTCTATCTTACCGGGGTAAGATGTGGTGTATTTATACCCTGAAGACTCTAGTTGCTTCGTATGGTTTGTATTGGCCCTTGTTAGACTTGAGGAAGACGTCAGGGGTGAACTTTGTACATACATATTATGCAGGTGGTGTATTCCTAGAGAGCCATGCATAATTGATGAGTACAGTGTGGGCCTGTGTTTGGGAAAAAACCCTGCTGTATTCAAAACCACAGACTAGATAACGTTCAGCCCTCAGAGCTCGTTGTGTACTAGCGAGGACCAATGTAGGTGAAAGATCATGCCTATATAAGGAATCATGACTATAATAGGACATGTACAGTTATGACCGTAATAGGGCATATGCGGCTTTGACCATAATAGGGCAAGTACGAATATGACCGTATTAGGGCAAATACGAATACGTCCATTTTAGGGCATGTATGAACGGGTCTACATTAGGGCCTCTATACGGGACATAACAATTGTACAGAGAGACCTCTGATGTGAGGGCTGTGTGGAGATGAGTGCTCCATAGGCAGATGTAGCATCCGTGGCTGCTGGACTAATAGCGAGGAGTTACTAATCCTCTCAATGGATTTAGGAGGAACACTGCTGCTCAACCTTGAAGTGCACAGCTGGACTGGGAACAGACCCCAGCCCTGGCAAATTCTACTCGAACGGCCCTGTGGGAAGGGGGGTTGGGGAGGGGGCGGGTGCTAATCAGAAGTGCTAGCCGGGGGTGTTAGTGTCAAGCACCGCTGCCGCTTTTGTTACAGGGTGCTGATATTGCAGCACTGCTGCAAAACCAGCCCCCAGTAACAAAATCGGCCCTCCACGGGTCAAAAACGGCCTCCACCCTTCCGGCCCACCGGCAAAATGCCCGGTGCCCGCTACGGCCAGTCCTGCCCTGGTGAAGTGGCCTTTTTCTAAGGTTTTATGTGTGGGGGGGCAATAGTGTTCTCCTCTTCCTGCAGGTCCTCCTGCTCCTGGACCAATTCCTACACCTCTTCTTCTGACGAACAGTGCTGGCCACAAGTTTTGTTGCTTAAATGAGGATCGGATTCACTTCTCAGATGGTCCGCTTTCCTCCACTTGTAGGTGGTTCAGGATAACCGTCTGGATCAATGTCTCCAGAACCTGAAAGAAGATTTCAACAGGTGAAGAACATCACAACCAGTTTATTATTACATTTTCAACACACTACTTTAATAAACAGTGTTCTGCAAATAAAGAATTAAGTAAGTACCTTGTGAGACTAAGACCACATATGCTATTGAGGGTTGATCCAGTGCCAATCAGGGATCGATAATCAATAAACACAAACACTGGCCCATACTCATCCACCCAACACATAAATCCCCATTGCGCTGTTTCAAGTTTAAACGTTAAATCAGTTGTTGGGGCGTGGCTAAGGAGCCGTGCATTGCGGACGCGTGAGCTCGGAGCTCCGCGCCGGCCCAACATTTATCAGCCATCCTCGGAGGTGCCCTAGGCCGGGAACGCATCGGCAAGGGCCGGGCGCCGCCAGTGTTTCCGGAGGCTGGTCCTGACACCCGCGCAGGCGGTGGAAAGGTGGCGAAGCGGCTGAATCCCGCCGGCCGCTGGCGCCGGCAAAGAACCAAGATGGCGGCCCGGGGCGGTTTCAACTAGCCGCGCAGTACGGAGCCCCGACCTCTTCTGTGTATTGCACCGAGCCTGAGAGCACGTCCACGGAGGCCCATAGCGGGCGGAGGTGAGGTGTGGGGGCAGTCTGGACCATGGGGTCGCGGCCGCCACAGTGCCGCCACCCTGTGCCCACGCGGTGGACAACAGTGCCGCCGCCCTGTGCCACGCGGTGGACAATAGTAGGCCCGCTCAAGTCGGAGCGCGACGGGGCACACATTGGTGACACCATAGAGGAGAGGGCATGTGGAGGTGAGGGGGTTGCAGCGACGACAACAGAGGTGGCCCAGGTTCGCTGGACTGTGCCTTCCTCCCTCCCCCATCGCCCGAGTGCACTGACATAGAACCGGGCAAAACCCTGAGGCCCTGCTCATGTAGAACTGGTCTAAGTTGGTGGCAGACGGGGCACACGTAGCCCTGGCGGCTCTAGACTGCAGGAAGCTGTGCTCCGCCAGGCGCTTCCCAGAATCACAGTCTACACCCAGACGCGGAGTGCACACACCTGATTGCACCACTTTGGGCCCTGCGGCAGAGGAACAGGCGCCGTGACTGGAGTGTTGCCCCCCCCCCCCGGAGCCTTGGAGTGAGTGGCGGCCTTGAGAAATCGGCTGCTGGCCTGACCCCCCTCCCGGACACGATTCGATAACCGGTGGGACGCTGCCTATCATGGGCAAACTACGGGGACGGCGCCCAGGAACAATCGCAGCCCACGCCGGAGGCTTCGCTGCAACAACAGGTGGGCAAGATACTAGAGGCCATAGCAGATACAAAGGCCACCCTCCACCAGGACATCACCACAGTGGCGGTAGGGCTGGGTCTCCTGCGAGAGGACCATAAGAAGCTGTCGGAGCGGGTGAAGGAGGTCGAGTCCACCATCGAAACTAAAGCCCCCACCTAAAAAGCCCTGGAGCAGCAGATGGGAGCCCTCGCGGATAGGGTGGGAGTGCTAGAACAGCGGGCCGAAGATGCGGAAGGCCGTAATCGGCGGAACAACGTCCGAATCCTGGGCCTACCGGAAGGAGTTGAAGACAATGACATGGTGTCCTACCTGGAGCGCTGGCTGCGAGAGGTGGTAGCACCTGAAGGCCACATATGCTATTGAGGGTTGATCCAGTGCCAATCAGTGTCAGGCTCACCTGAGGTCTCCGCGGGGACAGGAGGTAGGAGATGGATGAATAGATCCCAACTTCCCTCTACCACCAGTCCGCCCAACCAGGTCAAAGCGATACTCGTGAATAGGGGGAAGAGGGGAGACAAGGGAAGGAAAAGTAGAGACAGGGCAGGTCCAGGCACATGTCCACACCACGAGGCTCCACTGGGATCCAGAGGAATTCCTGGGGACAAATGGCGAGATCAGCAAGGGGAAAATAGAACTAGAACAAACATACGTAGCTAATGATATGCACGTCTTTCTACCTGGAACTCTCCCCTCTTCCGCTGGTGTCCAAGGTTTAGAACAAAAATAGAACTCAACTGATGCAGTCTCCCTAAACATAGACAAAAACACCATTAACACTCGGATAACTATGATGCATAGTTAGGTAGGTATATAGTACATTATTGCTTCCCTTACCCTTCCAAACAGTTGAGGAACCAGTAATGCATGGTGACTTTTATAATAATAACTGAATAGGTATATAAGTTGTTATCAGCACAACTTTCTATTTGAACAGCGTACTTCTAGCACGCAGCCACCTTATCTGTTTCTTTTAGCAGGCCGGGTTGGTGCAAGAAGGAAATAGGGGAATAAGCAGCCAACCACCCCTGCCAACTCTGTACTTTTATAAAACGCCACTTAGTGCTCCTTGCTCCAGGAGCTGAAATGGCTGCTTAACAATATTTTGTGCAATCTAAATAAAGCATAGTACAACTCTGTTTCGAGTTGCGACAACAAAGGTAATGCAGATGCTTCGATGCCTTGCAAGAAAAGAGCCCTTAACTCGTATGCAGTGGAAGCAAAGGGAACGGGGCCGCCTAATTAGCGCTAGCGCGTTACCGCCAAACCATGCAAGGTTTCTTGTGGTAAGAGGCCGTAAACAGAGGAGAAGGGATGCCAAGGGCCCGTGTGTTGCCAGCAATCATCGGCGTCCGAAAACAAGCAGGCCAAGGTGCTCGGCGATCCTCGGAGGGAAAGCAGGATCCGACGAGTCGACGCTACAACCCCTGACCCGGAAGTGTCAGCGATAACCCGGAAGTGTCTATGCCCAAAACTAACCACTAGAACGCGAAGCGTCTGTGCTCTCGACGCATCGCGTTTTATGCGCGCGGCTACGCTGCCTTCACCTCCCCTTCCGTGATGACGCGATCCCGGGCACAACCGTGACAGTATATCCCCCTACAGAACCCCCCGCTGGTTTGGGCTTCCAGGGGTACGTACGATGGAACAATCGTACCAACCGAGGAGCATGTATATGACCTACAGGTTCCCAGGTACGATCCGCGGGCCCATACCCTTTCCAATGAATGAGGTATTGGAGCTTCCCTCGTACTCTACGCGAATCCACAATGGCCCTGACCTCATACTCCTCTTCCTTGTCAACTTCTAAAGGGGCTGGTTTGACTGGAAGCTCGGTACCCGACGCAACAGGCTTCAATAGGGACACATGAAACACGGGGTGTATTCTCAGGGCATCGGGGAGATCCAACTTCATGGCCACTGGATTGACCACTTCCTTGATGACATAGGGACCTATATATCGAGGTTTGAATTTGCGAACGCCTTTGATCTGTACATGGCGTGTGGATAACCAAACCTTATCCCCCACAACATATTCAGGGCTTGCGCGGCGATGAGCATCTGCATTCTCCTTATACGTCTGTTTGGCCCTTTCAAGGTTTGTGGCTGCTGTCTTTTGTACCTCTTGAATTTGTGTGATGAACTCTTTAGCTGCGGGTACTGGGGCGAAATCTGCCGTATGTGACATTAAGAATCTGGGATGGAAACCGAATGAAACAAAGAAAGGGGAATAGTTTGTGGAGGAGTGTATACTATTGTTAATGGAGAATTCGGCTGCCCATAAATACCTATCCCAATCCATGGGGGTCTGTAACAACTGACATCTTAGATATTGTTCTAGACACTGGTTAATTCTCTCTGTTTGCCCATCTGTTTGGGGGTGATGCCCTGAAGAGAACCGCATATCAATATGCAAGAGTTTACCTACTCCTTTCCAAAAGTTAGACACGAACTGGGGCCCTCGATCAGAAACCAAAACAGTGGGCAAGCCATGTAACCTAACCACATGCTGCACAAACAACCATGCTAATTCTTGTGAAGAGGGTAAGGATTTCAGAGGAGTGAAATGGGTCAGTTTCGTCAGCATATCCACTACCACCCACACTACAGTGTACCCCTTTGTTGTTCTAGGAAGCTCTGCTATAAAATCCATTGATACTGTGTGCCATGGGCTGGGAGGAGTAGGCATGGGGAGTAAAAGACCGGCTGGAGCCTGATGTGAGCTTTTCCCTTGGGCACACACGTGGCATCTTTGGACGTAGGACTTAACATCTGCTACCAGGGAGGGCCACCAGAAATAACGACGCACTAGGTCTGTAGTCTTTCTGCAACCAGGATGACCCACAAGGACATGGGAGTGACACCACTTCAAGGCCTGTTCTTGCAATTCAGGGGTAGGAACTGCAAGTCTTCCTTGAATGTATAACAGACCATCTACTCTGTTCCCTTGATGTTTCTTCTCCCAGTCTTTAGACTCTTCAGTTTCTGATACCTTCCTTATTTTGTGCAAGTAATCCTCTTCTGTGGTGAGTCCCCCAAAATACGCTCTGTGGCTATGATAGGCGGTGGATCGGGTATTCGCTCATTATTATCATGACCCAATCGGGATAACGCATCTGCTTTCCCATGTTTTCGACCAGGCTGATACTGAATTACAAAGTCGTATTCACTAAAAAAGGAAGTCCATCTTAGTTGTCTAGCGGACAACGCTCTTGCGGATTTCAGAAAGAGTAGGTTCCTGTGATCAGTAAGGACAGTCACTTTATGCAAGGCTCCTAACAAATATTGTCTCCACTCTTCAAAAGCTCGTTTAATAGCCAGTAGTTCACGATCCCCTACTGAATAATTCTGTTCAGGGGCGTTAAGCTTATGAGAAAAAAAGGCAACAGGATGTAAGTACCCAGTAGAGGTATCTCTTTGAGACAGGACGCCCCCAATAGCTGCCTGAGAGGCGTCAGTTTCAACAGTAAAAGGACTGGCGGAATTTGGATGTTTTAGTACAGGAGCTTGAGTGAAAGCGCGTTTCAAGATTCCAAAAGCAGCTTCAGCTGCAGGGGACCACAAGAATTCCACATTCTTCTTTAGTAAATTAGTAATGGGAAATGCCAACTCTGAGAATTTATCAATAAACCGCCTATAAAAATTGGCGAATCCCATGAAGATCTGCACGTCCTTCACTGTTTTGGGGGATGGCCATTGAGATATTGCTTCTACCTTCTGTGGATCCATACCGACCCCTGTAGGTGTCAATACGAATCCCAAAAAGGCCACTCTAGTTGTGTGGAATTCACATTTGTCAAGTTTAACGAACAAATGGTTATCTCTGAGTCTTTGCAGTACTGACTGCACATGTTTTTGATGCTCTTCTATAGAGGATGAGTATACAAGGATATCGTCTATGTAGGCGATGGCATAAATATCCAACATGTCTCTTAACACTTCATTGATAAAATATTGGAACGCTGCAGGAGCGTTACAAAGCCCGAAGGGCATGACTAAATATTCATAAAGCCCAAACTTAGTACGAAAGGCTGTCTTCCACTCGTCGCCTTGTTGGACTCGGACTAAGTGGTAAGCCCCTCGTAAATCCAGTTTTGTAAAAATCTGGGCCCCTTTAACCTGGTCCAATAAGGAAGATATTAAAGGCAAGGGGTATCTGTTTTTTATAGTGTTGCTATTCAAGTTGCGATAGTCTATACAGCATCTGAGGCCTCCCTCCCGTTTAGGGATAAAAAAAGAGGAGACGATGCTGGGGATCTAGAAGGGCGGATGAACCCTATGCGTAACATTTCATCCAAGTACTCACGTAAATAGAGGTTCTCTTTTTCCGTGAGTGCATATATGCGACTGCAAGGAATTTGAGCCCCTGGTATCAAATCTATCCTACAATCGTAGGGACGATGAGGTGGAAGAGTCGTGGCCTTCTGTTTATCAAACACGTCCGCCCATTCCTGGTAACAGGAGGGGAGTTCAGGTTCGGTTTGCATACAGGATCCCAACAAGGGGGCTAAGACATTAGCATGTTTCACACAATGTTCACTACAGAAGTCTGAGTCAAACGAGATTGTTCTCTGTCTCCAATTTATGGTTGGGTTGTGCTGTGATAACCAAGATACCCCTAATACCACAGGAAACTGGGGAGATTTAATCAAGTCAAAAGTGACTTTTTCCATGTGTACTTCATCTATGCACATAGTCAAGGGTAGAGTAGCATGTGTAACTGGGCCCGACTTGATGGTACTCCCATCTATGGTTCTAACTTCCTCCATTATTGCTTTCTTTTCAGCCGGAATACCTTTTTTGGTAGCCCACTGGATATCCATAAAATTACCGGTAGCGCCGGAATCAACCATAGCGTGGACCTTAACATGTTGGTCGCCTCCATCTAACCAAACCTCTACTTGAAAATGCGAAAACAAGGTACAGAGGTTTTCTGTCACTACAGGGTGGGAGACAATTAAACCCGAACCACCTGAAGTTCCTGTCCCCTTAGAACCCAGGCCGTTTAGTTTCCCTGTTCTTTCTGTCTTTTTGGTTTAATTGGACACTCCCTCAGGAAATGCCCCTGTTTACCACAATAAAGGCATAACTTCTGGTCCCGACGTCTCTGCCTTTCTTCGCTACTAATAGGTCCTTTTATGCTTCCAATCTGCATTGGCTCAGCCTCTGACACGGGTCTTTCCATCTCAGTGCGCCTTTCTCTAAATGTTAGCAATCTTGCCTCTGACCGCCCCTTCTCCCTCTTCCGCTCATGCAACCTATGGTCAAGTTTTACGGTCAGAGCCATAAGTGCCTTACAATCATCAGGTGGGTCCACTACTTGAGCTAATACATCCTTCAAGTCATCCTTAAGCCCTTTATAAAATAAGGCACTTCTTTTTTCTTCTGGCCAACCAGCTTCTACCACTAGGCGGTTAAATTCAGCGATATACGTGATTAAGTCCTTCGAGCCTTGTTTCAAATTCAGCAGTTCTGAATCTACTGATTGGATAAAAGAATGTCTGTCAAATAACTTCTTTAATTCCTCTTTGAACAAACCATAGTTGTACAGAAGAGGATCATTTCGTTCCACTAATGGAATCGACCAAGTGGCGGCTACACCGCCCAAATATGACAACACAAAGGCCACTTTGGCTTGTTCGGTTGGGAAACAAGCTGCCTTGCACATAAAGTGCAACTGACATTGATTGATAAAAGCTGCAAAGCGTGAGGGATCACCCATAAATCTCTCAGGAGGAGCCAGCGGTATAACAGGAGGGGTTGTGACCTGAATAACTGGGTTACTAACAACAGTGGGAGAAAAAGAAGAAGGAACACCACCTTCCGCTCCTTTAGGGGCCTCTGAGGCCCTGCTTCTCTGTAACGTATCTACCCTTATAGAAAGGGCTTGTGTTTCTTTTGCAAATTCCCTAACATATGTGCTAGATCTGCTAGCGTGATTTTGTTCTCCTCCATCCTGCCCAGGCAGAGATTCCACGTGGGCTTCGCGTTCTGTCAGGCTCACCTGAGGTCTCCGCGGGGACAGGAGGTAGGAGATGGATGAATAGATCCCAACTTCCCTCTACCACCAGCCCGCCCAACCAGGTCAAAGCGATACTCGTGAATAGGGGGAAGAGGGGAGACAAGGGAAGGAAAAGTAGAGACAGGGCAGGTCCAGGCACACGTCCACACCACGAGGCTCCACTGGGATCCAGAGGAATTCCTGGGGACAAATGGCGAGATCAGCAAGGGGAAAATAGAACTAGAACAAACATACGTAGCTAATGATATGCACGTCTTTCTACCTGGAACTCTCCCCTCTTCCGCTGGTGTCCAAGGTTTAGAACAAAAATAGAACTCAACTGATGCAGTCTCCCTAAACATAGACAAAAACACCATTAACACTCGGATAACTATGATGCATAGTTAGGTAGGTATATAGTACATTATTGCTTCCCTTACCCTTCCAAACAGTTGAGGAACCAGTAATGCATGGTGACTTTTATAATAATAACTGAATAGGTATATAAGTTGTTATCAGCACAACTTTCTATTTGAACAGCGTACTTCTAGCACGCAGCCACCTTATCTGTTTCTTTTAGCAGGCCGGGTTGGTGCAAGAAGGAAATAGGGGAATAAGCAGCCAACCACCCCTGCCAACTCGGTACTTTTATAAAACGCCACTTAGTGCTCCTTGCTCCAGGAGCTGAAATGGCTGCTTAACAATATTATGTGCAATCTAAATAAAGCATAGTACAACTCTGTTTCGAGTTGCGACAACAAAGGTAATGCAGATGCTTCGATGCCTTGCAAGAAAAGAGCCCTTAACTCGTATGCAGTGGAAGCAAAGGGAACGGGGCCGCCTAATTAGCGCTAGCGCGTTACCGCCAAACCATGCAAGGTTTCTTGTGGTAAGAGGCCGTAAACAGAGGAGAAGGGATGCCAAGGGCCCGTGTGTTGCCAGCAATCATCGGCGTCCGAAAACAAGCAGGCCAAGGTGCTCGGCGATCCTCGGAGGGAAAGCAGGATCCGACGAGTCGACGCTACAACCCCTGACCCGGAAGTGTCAGCGATAACCCGGAAGTGTCTATGCCCAAAACTAACCACTAGAACGCGAAGCGTCTGTGCTCTCGACGCATCGCGTTTTATGCGCGCGGCTACGCTGCCTTCACCTCCCCTTCCGTGATGACGCGATCCCGGGCACAACCGTGACAATCAGGGATCGATAATCAATAAACACAAACACTGGCCCATACTCATCCACCCAACACATAAATCCCCATTGCGCTGTTTCAAGTTTAAACGTTAAATCAGTTGTTGGGGCGTGGCTAAGGAGCTGTGCATTGCGGACGCGTGAGCTCGGAGCTCCGCGCCGGCCCAACATTTATCAGCCATCCTCGGAGGTGCCCTAGGCCGGGAACGCATCGGCAAGGGCCGGGCGCCGCCAGTGTTTCCGGAGGCTGGTCCTGACACCCGCGCAGGCGGTGGAAAGGTGGCGAAGCGGCTGAATCCCGCCGGCCGCTGGCGCCGGCAAAGAACCAAGATGGCGGCCCGGGGCGGTTTCAGCTAGCCGCGCAGTACGGAGCCCCGACCTCTTCTGTGTATTGCACCGAGCCTGAGAGCACGTCCACGGAGGCCCATAGCGGGCGGAGGTGAGGTGTGGGGGCAGTCTGGACCATGGGGTCGCGGCCGCCACAGTGCCGCCACCCTGTGCCCACGCGGTGGACAACAGTGCCGCCGCCCTGTGCCACGCGGTGGACAACAGTAGGCCCGCTCAAGTCGGAGCGCGTCGGGGCACACATTGGTGACACCATAGAGGAGAGGGCATGTGGAGGTGAGGGGGTTGCAGCGACGACAACAGAGGTGGCCCGTGGTTCGCTGGACTGTGCCTTCCTCCCTCCCCCATCGCCCGAGTGCACTGACATAGAACCGGGCAAAACCCTGAGGCCCTGCTCATGTAGAACTGGTCTAAGTTGGTGGCAGACGGGGCACACGTAGCCCTGGCGGCTCTAGACTGCAGGAAGCTGTGCTCCGCCAGGCGCTTCCCAGAATCACAGTCTACACCCAGACGCGGAGTGCACACACCTGATTGCACCACTTTGGGCCCTGCGGCAGAGGAACAGGTGCCGTGACTGGAGTGTTGCCCCCCCCCCGGAGCCTTGGAGTGAGTGGCGGCCTTGAGAAATCGGCTGCTGGCCTGACCCCCCTCCCGGACACGATTCGATAACCGGTGGGACGCTGCCTATCATGGGCAAACTACGGGGACGGCGCCCAGGAACAATCGCAGCCCACGCCGGAGGCTTCGCTGCAACAACAGGTGGGCAAGATACTAGAGGCCATAGCAGATACAAAGGCCACCCTCCACCAGGACATCACCACAGTGACGGTAGGGCTGGGTCTCCTGCGAGAGGACCATAAGAAGCTGTCGGAGCGGGTGAAGGAGGTCGAGTCCACCATCGAAACTAAAGTCCCCACCTAAAACGCCCTGGAGCAGCAGATGGGAGCCCTCGCGGATAGGGTGGGAGTGCTGGAACAGCGGGCCGAAGATGCGGAAGGCCGTAATCGGCGGAACAACGTCCGAATCCTGGGCCTACCGGAAGGAGTTGAAGACAATGACATGGTGTCCTACCTGGAGCGCTGGCTGCGAGAGGTGGTAGCACCTGAAGGCCTGTCCGCCTTCTACACCTTGGAGAGAGCTCATCGGGTTCCGGCCAGACCACCGGCGCCGGGGCGTCCGCCGCGCCTGGTGGTGGCTCGCTTACTCCACTTCAGGGATAGGGACCTACTCCTGCGGAGAGCGCGGACTGATGGCCCCTGCTCGGTCGACAACAGCAGGGTCTCCCTCTTTCCAGACTACACCTTGGAGGTCCAACGGAAACAAGCCTTGTTTCTAGAGGCTAAGAAAGTGTTGAGGGATGAGGGCCTCAAGTACTCACTGATGTTCCCGGCTCGGTTGAGGATCGAGCTCGATGGTAGCACTCATTTCTGTAACAGCCCGGAAGAAGCCTGGGACTGGATCGAATCCTACAGGGCTGGATCCTCCCGGCCTGTGGGCCCTCGGCCTCAGGAGCAACACAAAGTGGGGCTGAGGAGGCGATCGCGGCGCCACACCCGCAGGGGGGCCCCCAAGAAACCGACTATGTCTCAAACAGAACGGGAGAGGGCGGATGCCCTGCAGGCTGTGGCACCACTCATGCGGAGCAGGAGCCCCTTCCCGGAGGCTGGGTCCCGCACATCGAGAGGCACTGGGGACAATGACTCAGACTCCTCTGGCAGTGGCAGCATGAAGATGCCGGTGGTGACCCCTGGCACGGCGGATAAAGTCATTTGATTTCGCTGGGACCTCAACCTGTTGCCTAAGACATGGCCGGCCTGCCAATGCAGAACCCTGGACTTGGGCCGTTTGAATCCGAAGGGGCCGGCGCGCCCAGAACAGTTTGTGTGTCTTCTTTGTGTTTCCTTCCTAATCTAGCTCTTTTGCCCACCCCTCCCTGGGTACCTTACTAGTGTAGGGTCTCCCTATGAGAAATGTTCTGTATGCTGTTTGGGCGACTGACCATTGTCAGGATGCCCTGGGTTCGGGGAGTTGTTCGCCATTGGGGGTTCATTGTTTTTTTTTTTGTTTGCTTAATTGCAGGGGAGGGCGAGTGTGTGTGCGGGCGGAGAATGGTGGGTCCACCATATGGGCGCCACGGGGCACACTTTTGCAGGAATGGAGGGCACACCTAGTAGTCTGAGGTTCCTCACGTGGAACATCCGGGGGATGGGATCGATGTCCAAACGGCACAATATATATTCCCACCTGAGGCGCAGGGATGTCCACATTGCGTTTCTTCAAGAGACGCATTTGAACGCGGGGGAGGCTGGGAGGTTGAAGAATTGAAGAAGCGGTGGCGGGGCCAGATATTTGCGACCACCTACTCGGCTTTCGCCAGGGGGGTGCTGATTTGGGTGAGGCCCGGGGTTCCCTTTGCCCTCGACCGCTCATGGATCGATACGGACGGGCGGCACGTCCTGCTCAAGGGGCGACTGGCGGGGCAGGAGGTGACCGTGGGCATTGTTTATGTTCCTAATCAGGACCAAATCAGCTTTCTGGAGTCATTCTCTGCCTCCTTGGCTCACTGTCACACAGGTTCCCTTACATTGGGGGGTGACTTCAATTGCGTGGCTGATGTCACAGCGGATTGCTCACACCCTCACCTGCCGGGGACGCAGCCACATCGCACAGCAGCTGGCTTTCGATCCTGGATATCTGATTGGGGATTGGAGGACACCTGGAGACTGCAGCACAGGGAAGATACGGAATATTCCTTTTTCTCGCCGGTCCACCTGGTCCATACACGATTGGACACGTTCCTCTGCTCCCCAACCCTTAACGGCCTGGTCTCGCACACTGAATACCTGGGGCGGACGCTATCGGATCACAGCCCATTGCTTCTAGTACTCCAACCACTGGGTCGCCGCCCTCCGATTCCCACTTGGAAGCTAAACCCAGCACTGCTTGACGAAGGCCCCTTTCGCGCTTCCCTGTCCTCGCTAACTGAGGTGTATTTCCTTGCCAATGCCGGTACCGCCTCCTCGGTGCAGGTAGAGTGGGAGGCGTTCAAAGTGGTGGTGAGAGGTCACTGCATGTCCCAGGCATGTGGGGCGTACAGGGAACTAAATAAGCAACTTCTGGATTTAGAAGGGACAATTCGTAGACTGGACAACTTGCAAGGTATAGACGACTCAGCCCAGGTGCCTTTGCAAGAGGCGCGGACTCAATACAATGACGCGTTAGGTAGATTACGGTGCTACAGTTACAAAGATTACCTGGACAGGGTGCAGAGGGAGGAGGGGAAGGCAGGTCGATTGCTAGCACGCCTTAGACAACATGAGTCGGGGGGAATGCCTATCACACGTCTGGGCTTGGACACGGGCGAGGTGGTGCATGACCCTGAGGCCATTAATGACTTCTTTCTATACTACTATGAACAGCTATATAGCACCCCGACAGCGGCCCCCCTACCAGATATATAGCGCTTCTTGGCCCCTCTGCAGCTCCGTACGTTGGAGGAGGAGGATAGGGAGGCCCTAGGGGGCCCCATCTCTGTTCATGAAGTCAAAGCAGCAATAGCGGCATTGGCGTCCAGTAAGACTCCTGGGCCCGACGGCCTACCGGCTGAGTTCTATCAGCGATTCACTGATATACTGTCCCCACGTCTGGTGACTCTCTATGCAGAAGCGTTTGAGGGAGGGGGAGGCTTGATGAATTCCACCCAATCGGCACTTGTGATACCGCTTCCCAAGTCCAAGCGGCCCGACGCGGGAGTCAGGGACTACTGTCCCCTCTCCATGCTTAATCTGGATTTCAAGATCCTGAGTAAAGTGTTGGCGGGCAGGCTACTCCTGCATATGAAGGCCCTGATCCACCCGGATCAGAACGGGTTCATCCCTTCGCGTAGCACCTCTTACAATCTTCGCAGGCTCTATTCTGTGCTCTACTATAGGGAAGCGCCCGTGCTCCAGCAAGCGGCGGTGCTGTCGGTTGACCTAGAGAAGGCTTTCGACACAGTGTTTTGGGAATACCTCTTTGCAGTGATGCACCGCTTAGGGCTCGGAGAGGACTGGGGGCGGTGGGTGAGACTCCATTACGCTGCGCCCACGGCGAGAGTCAAAACGGGCCAGACCATATCTAGGGCATACAAGATCTCCCGGGGATCCCGGCAGGGATGCCCCCTGTCCCCGCTCCTTTTCGCGCTGGCGGTGGAACCATTGGCTGAACGGTTTCGCTTGGGTGGGAGAGGGCTCGGGCTGACGCTGGGCGGGCGGCAGCACCAAATCTCATTATATGCAGACGATTTACTGCTGTATCTTGCGGAGGCAGTCGAGGGGGCCGCAGAAGCTCTGCGGGTCTTGGGCGACTTCGCCCTCTTTCGGGCCTTAGGGTTAACAGAACCAAAACCTTCCTGTTCCCTATAGCTGGACCCCTGCCCAGGCCGGAGGCATTGACGAATGATATACACTGTGCGCAGCTCACTTTTAAATACTTGGGCATTACCATTTTTCACGATCTGGAAGATCTGAGGGACGGAAACCTGGGTCGAGCGCTGCGCTCCCTCCGCTCCTGCGTTCGGTTCTGGTGCACACTGCAACTGCCTATAATGTCCAGGATCACGCTCTCCAAAATGGTTATGCTGCCCCGGCTGTTGTACTTCTTCGTAAACCTGCCGGTCTTGATGCCGAGAAGCTGGTTCCGAGCCCTGCATTCACTCCTGCGGCACCTGGTCTGGGAAGATGCGCGCCCAAGAGTGTCCCTGCAAACCTTACAGCGCCCTATGTCTGAGGGGAGCCTCGGGGTACCTAACTTCGAGTATTACATGCTGGCGGCCCAATTACAATGGTTAGAGCAGTGGCTGGGAGGGGTGAATGGGGAAGGAACGTGCCTGACTGACCCAGCGCTGAGTCGCGGGTTGATAATTTCGAAACTCCTGCTAACGGCCACCCCCGCCCCCTCCTGCTCCCTACTCCAGAACACGGCCTTCCTGGCGTGGAGGAGATGCTGCAGTGGTCAACAACACAGTGCGAAATACTCCCCCATGCTACCCCTGGTGGGGTTGCCGCATGGAGAACCACAAACCACATTCACGGGTGCCCAGCTGCTCCGGTGGTCGGAGGCCGGGTTGGACACCGTCGGGGATTGCTACCTGGATAAGGAATTGATTCCCTTCGCGGATTTGGCGGAGGATAGTGGACTACCCACAGGCCAGTTTTTGATCCGTGAGGCGCTGACGCGCACCTTTGCACGACTATGGAGAGCGGGGAGAGCGGAGCCTGATACGCATCCTGTCCTCCACGCGCTGCTCACCCTTGGCACGGCGGGCCACCTGGTGAAATGGTTGTGTGTTGCACTCTTGGAGGCCTCCACTGGCCCCCTCGTTGGCCTGCGGGAGCGTTGGGAAAGGACGGGTGACAGGCCCCTTACGGACGTCGAATGGTGCAGAGTTCTGCGCTACGCAGGGAAGGTCTCCCGGAACACCCGGTTGAAATATACTCAATTTAACTACACCCACATGACTTACATGACACCACATAGACTTAGCGTGACGTACGGAGGGGAGGTGCGACAGTGTCCCAGGTGTGCCCACCCGGACGCTGACTTCGCCCACATGACCTGGGAGTGCCAGGGGGTGCGCCCTTACTGGGAGGGGGTATTGGCCAAGATCAAGGACGCGCTTGGAAGGGAAATGGCCCTGACGATCCAGACGTGCCTACTGGGTCTCTTCCCTAGACCCCCTAAACGTAAAGTGGGAAATCGCTTGATAGACCTTGTGCTGAGCCTTGCCAAGCGTAGGATAGCATTGGAATGGAAGTCACCTAGAGGGCCACAGATAGCGGTTTGGAACAGAGAGGTCATTGCTTGGGCTGGGGCGGAGGGCAGAGCATTGGTGTGGGAGGAGGCCAAGGGAGTGAGATTGCGCCCCATAGCAGAACAATGGAGGGAGGCACTGGCGGAATGGGAGAATCCGAGGGGGGCCAGCAGTGAAGAGGGGGACATAGAGGACGACACCCATACAGATGCCGGGGTTGATACCCAGAGCGCGAGATCTCCCAATGCCCAAAGGGATTGCGCCAGACAAAGTGAGGTTTAGAAGTGCACAGACCTTATCTGTATTAGACCAGGTGTAGGAATTGTGGAAGCCCGGGGAGGGGGCCCCCCTGCTACCTCCGCTCTTGAGAAGTTTCACGACCCATTCTCCACTGTATGAAGATGACTAGATGTGCGCACACCACTTCTCTGCATGAGTAGTTTAGTTTTCATTATTCTTTCCCTTTTGTTTTCCTCATTGTTTTATACCCCCCCTATTTGGCTAAATTTTATTCTCTCAGTTCTCCTTTATCCATCGTACTGATTTTCGAGTCCAAATAAACTGTTTGGTGTGTAAAGGTATAGAACATTACGGAACTGTATAATGGTTGACCGGTGGTGGAGTAACTCCCCTAGCAACTCTATAGGGGCAACAGTTGGGACGGAGCATGTACTCCGGAAAATAGTCAAATGTTGATGGTGCACTATGTTTTGTTTTTTCTGGTTATTCTTTTTGCATCCACTGTATGATAACGTCAAAATGCCAATAAAGATACTTTAAAAAAAAAAAAAACGTTAAATCAGTTGTTCACAAACTACAGGCTTGTCCTAACACACAAGATACATAATTGAACCTGTAATCAACTCTCTTTCCTCTGGTCAATGGACCATTAGTTGAGAAGTTGATGGTAATAATTAGAAACTAGCTATTATTCTATACTACTAAATAAATTCACAAACTCGATGTAAGATTAATAATATTTATCGTAAATAATGTGAAGGTAAATGCTCATCATGTACAGTCTTACAAGGCAAACAAAGTATAAATCACAGAGAGAGAACATTTATTAAAGCAAAAAGGTATCGAACTCATATCACAATGAACGGAATGCAATGAAGGAGTGGATAGTTGAAGAGACATATGTTTCAAAGACAAAAATACATTTGCAAATGATTATGCAAATTCAGATTTTAGCTATACAAACCTAAGTATTTTAGTGGAAAATCTACCCCCTGGCCATGGGAAATAGATGGGGGTTCCCCAAGAAAGTTCAGGGAACAAAGAATAGGGCAGGTACAGGAAACAGGTAGGCCTCTATCTGCATACAGCAAACCGACGGACAGCGATGATCTCCCCTCTCTAGCTTCTTCAAAGGCACGAGCTTGAGCTTCAGCTTGAGCTCCCCAACACCCCCCAGACACCCCAGTTATACTCCTAAAACCTTAATGTCCAACCCACCATTGTAGCAACATTTTCAGAATCTTAGTCTCTCATTGGTCATTTTAGGGGGTGTTCTATCACACCACCATAGTCACGTCCATGGTTTCACAGCATTCTTTGTTTTATATTTCTAACAATACGTAATCCACGTTTCATGAATACACGCTTCCTTCAATTTGTAACATGTTTCAAATCTCTACATTTTCATTGTCCGCCTCTGCAGCTTCCGCGGAAGAAGTTTGTACATTTGCTCATGGTCCCACGGCCATCCTTCTGTTACTTGGCAGACATACAATGATTCTCGAAGGTCGTCAACATTGCCTTTTCCATTCTCTCTCAGAGCTCGATTTTCGGCTTTTATTAGTTTTCTTTTCTCAACCCTTAACTCGTCATGCAACGATTGTAGGCCCATGCAAGCATCACTACGATGAATAAAACACAGACATTATTAATTTCATGAAATATAATTCTCACTGTTTTACCGCCCACCATTGCACTATCCCACCTTATTTATCTAACAAAGCATTTACGCGCAGAAAGCAGCATTATTATTATTTTTTATTTTCAAGCAGATCGCGAATGAGGCCTAGTCATTCATGCATTAGTCCACACATTAGTGCACGTATGCGCATAAGCATTTCCCTGTGTTTTCGTGTTTTTTGCATGTTAGTTTCACCACACACTGTTAGTAAATGTTACCGAGGAATTCATCCGAGCAGGTTTTTATTTTCTCAAACCCTGCTCCATCAATTCCCCCCTTTGATGGCATTTTTGAGCCATCACAAAATCACCATCATACTAATTACCACCTTTATCTTCATCTAAAGGTCTGTACTTCTTTCCCGTTTTGCCATTTTCTCATCTAAATCCTTCATCATTTCGTAGTAATTCCCTCTCATATCTTCTAGTTCTATTTCTTCTCTTCTTCTTTTCCTAGCTCTACGTTTATAGTCTACTTCTGTCATCTCCTTCTTTCCACATCTACACTTACGACCTTTATATGCCATTATTATAAACAAAATCACTACAGCTATTGAAATAATTGGTATTAGTATTTTTCCTAATAAACTACTCCCAAATATGGAAAAACATTTACCCATAGAGGAAAAACTCTTACCAAGTTTCTCCCAAACACTGTCAACCTCCAGGTGAGTCAAATCTTCATGTAATTTCGTAATATTCTTTATATACCCCTCAAGACTTTTACTTTTATCAGGGATATAAGTGCAGCAGTGTTGTATTTTCAACATGCCACAGACTCCGCCCTCTTTTGCTAATAAAATATCCAGGGCAAGTCGATTTTGCAAAACCATTGATCTAATTGCAACCATTTAAGTATCAATCATCAAAAACCCACCAGCAGTGTCTGTTGATAAACAATCAACCACTGTGGACAATTTTCAAATTTTATGCAAATTTAGAACGACTCCAACTGATGGTGTCAGTGCACCAAAAATATCACCAATTATTTCTGAAAAACTTGCTCTCTTTTTGCGTGTTAGTCCATGCTTTATTTCATTGATTTTATTATTTCTATCTACATGGTATGCTTTAGGAAATACGATCCCAAAGTAACAACTACCATACCAGTGTGCAGGCAACCTATAGTAAGCATTTTTACCACACACATAATATACTCCTGGAAATACAGGATCAGTTCCACCTTTTAATCCCCATCCACCAGTTATCAGAAAAGTGTGTTCACATTCACTAGTACCAATGAAATAATTATTATAGTCAGTTTTTAGTCTAAGTAAGCAAAGCTTCCCTTTATGATACCAATCCAGAGACATTGCAGCGTAAGTCTCGCCTTTCTTATAATTTCCCTCTCTAAAAGCCCATGGTGGTACATGTGACTTCTGTTCAGCAGCTTTCCTTTGAAAATCCTGTCTTCTATCTTCAACCATGTCAATGAATTATTTTTCTTCAGCCCGCAAACTACATGTTAGATTATTTCTATGAGCATTTACTATATCTATTGTCTGTGTAATATGGAAAAATTCTCCCATGTATCCCGCATTTCTATTACTATACACCTTATTCATATCTTTTCTAATAGGAATTTCTGAAAACACTCAATCCATATTTGAATAATAATACTGTAACTTCCCCGTCACGTAAAAAAGACTTGTTAGAACACTACATGATACACCATATGTTAAAGGAAGGTGATGATAAGTCACCCCCTCTGAGACAGACGAAGGTAATTGCATGCATACATAACAATCTCTCACGTCCATTGTGTCTACGTATTCGTACAACAATTTTGTAAAGACATTTAACGAGAAAGCACTCATTGATTTATCATGATGATAAATGCTATCATCAGCCTGATCATTGTTAGTTTTAGGAGTTTCTTTAGTAACAGGGTCCATTCTTTCACTTATCACATTATTAGTATTATTCTTGTTATTAGTTATCATTAGAATAGGTACAAAGACAGTTAATATTAACCATATTAACATTAATAGCAAGATTCTACATAAGCAAGCTTTGATACATCTACGTTTACAACTAGGTTCTTGATTTCCAGTCACTACATCTTCTGCCATTTTGTATACTATAAAAAATAAAAATCTAAGAAAATCCTAACAGCTTTCTAAAAAGTTTTGACAAACTTGTCCAAAAACCACAGGAAAATAGTGTATCCAACACTTCAAGAAGAAAGCTTCTTCTTTACCCCCCTCTTTTTCTTTCTTTTTAAAAAAGAGTCTTCTTCAGATCATCTGGAACTTCCCAAATATTTTCACTGAATTTTGTTGCACCTTAATTTTTCACTGTTCTCTTTTAAGGCGGTTTCAATTTGCTTTCATCAATTTGCTCAGTACCAGTACCAACTTCTCTTTCTATTTGATCTGTGCTCTCAATTTCCTCCAATATAACATATGTCCATTCAGGAACTCTGTATTTCCTGCTTGGGACTCTTATTCTTGTTGTTCTTCGTACTGATTCTTCTTCTGATTCTTCTTGTTCAGTTTGACTTGATACTTCATTTATTTGTTCTGGCTTTCTCTTTTCAAGGGTGTATTTCAGTCTTTTTACTCCACTTGGCCAATTGTCACCCTTCTTCACTCTTAGCTTGAACCACTTCTTCACCTTTTCTTTCTGGTTCACAGGTTCTTTTATTTAGTCCCTTTCTTTGTTGAACTTGCTCTTGATTTTCTGCAGCTTCCTTTTTTACTTGCTCAACAGCAGTCTTACGAGACCCAGTAGCTGGTGCCCACTCTACTTGACTTGTGCTTTGTTGTTCATCATCATCAAGCTTGTCAGAATATGTCACTCTAGATTCTTTAGCTTCAAAACCTTCAGCTTCTGGTTTCTTATTTTTATTTACCAGTTGCTGCTCACCTTCTTTTTCAAGTGGACTTGGGACTCTTCTGGTATGACTTGCGTGGATCCAGTTTGGCAAACCACCACACTTCACTGCTGTTGTTGTCACCAAAATAATCTGGTAAGGTCCATGCCACCTGGGTTCTAAACACGACTTCCTCACGTGTTTCTTGACAAGAACCCACTCTCCTGGACTCAGATCATGTGCTTGATCCGGCTGTGTTGTGGTTGCAATTTCTCCAACCTGATGAGACACAGAACGCACCAGATCAGCCAATCCTTTGCAATAGTCAAGCACTAGATCATCAGAAATATTCATCAGTTTGTTTGCTGGTACAATCGCTTGTCTCATTACTCTTCCCATCAGCACTTCATGAGGACTCAATCCAGTCTTTTTATCTGGGATACTTCTAAGACTCATCAATACCAGGGGTAAAGCGTCAGGCCACTTCAGTGTTGTGGATGCACATACTTTTCCCAGTCTAGATTTTATAGTGCCATTGAATTGTTCGACCACTCCAGATGCTTCTGGTCGATAGGCACAATGCAGCTTTTGCTCAATCTGTAGTGCTGCACAGATCATCCGAATTATCTCATTATTAAAATGAGATCCCCTATCTGTCTCTAAAGTGACTGGAAAACCGAACCTTGGAATTAGTTCTCTTAGAAGTAACTTTGCAACAGTCAAACTATCATTCCTTCTTGTTGGATAAGCTTGTACCCAACGAGAAAACAAACAAACAACAACTAACACATATTTTAGTCCGTTACATGGGGGAAGCTCGATGAAATCAAGCTGGAGCCTCGTAAATAGTCCTGCTGCTTTTCCAATTCGTCCCCAACTCACAACTGTCTTTCTGCCTGGATTTTGCTGCTGACATATAGCACACCTCTGGCATAAACTCTCTGCCATGAATTTCGGGTTATACAATGACTGCTTGAAGAGCCTAATCATTGCATCTCTTCCAACATGTGAAATTCCATGGTATACCCTTGCCATTTGGGATAGTAAAGAATCTGGTATAACTGGTCTTTCATCTATATACACCCAAACTTCATCTTCTGCTCTCTTCTTGCAGCCTGATTTTTTCCAAATTTCCTTTTCCTCATCACTTGCCTCTTCTTGTAACTGTCTAATCTCATCCCACGTTTACCAAGAAGAAAACATCAGGTGGCAATTAGTATTTTTCTTCTCCACCCCTCTGTTTATCGCAATTGAATTTTCTGCATAGAAACGCGCTACTTGATCAGCGTATCTGTTGCCGCTTGTCACATAATCATTTCCTGACTTATGTGCAGAACATTTGACCACTGCAATTTTCTTGGGCAATTGCAAAGCATCCAATAAATCTTTCACATTTTTTCTATTTCTTATAGGCGAACCAGAAGAAGTCAGAAATTCCCTTTGTATCCATAACGGTCCAAAATCATGAACCACCCCAAAACCATATTGACTGTCCGTAAACATGGTTACTTTCAAATTTTTGCCAATTTTGCATGCTCTAATCAGAGCTTTGAGCTCAGCAATTTGGGCAAAATTTACCCCTTTTAGACAGATGCTTTCAGAACCGCAGCCACTGTACATACTGCATAGGCAGAACTCAATACGCCTTTTTCATTTCTCAGACAAGATCCATCATCAAACATCACACAATCTGATTCCTCTAGCAGAGTATCCTTAATGTCTGGCCTTGGTTTCGTGCACAAATCTGTCATATCCAAACAATCATGATCTGCTTCATCTCTTACCTCCTCACAAAATGGACTAGGCAACAATGTTGCCGGATTTATTGTCGTACATCTCACCACAATCACATTTTCAGCACCTAATATTACTCTTTCATACCTAGTCAGCCGACTATAGGTCATGTGCTGTGTGCGTGCTCTTATCAAAAGAATCTCAACTGAGTGCGGCACATATACTTTAACTGAATTTCCCATCACACTCGCTTCACTTTGTTCCAAACTCACACAGGCAGCAGCTACTGCTTTCAAACAACCTGGTAACGCTGCAGCCACTGAATCCAAAATAGCAGAAAAATATGCCACTGGACGTCGTGCCATTCCATGTCTCTGAGTTAAAACTGAAAGTGCACACCCATCTCTCTCACAACAGTACAACGCAAAATCTTTTGTATAATCTGGCATTCCCAATGCAGGTGCTCGACAAAGACTGTCTCGTAACTCAATAAAAGCATTCATGCTTTCATCATCTAATTCAATCGGATCAGTCACATCTTTATGTGTCAACCTCTGTAGAGGCTTCGCAATCAGTGAAAAACCACTGATCCACTGTCTGCAATATCCAACCATTCCCAAAAACATTCTCACTTCCTTCTGAGTTTTAGGAGGACTTATATGTTGAATCACACTGATCCTTTCTGGTGTCACCTTCCTCACTCCTTTCTCTATTTTGTGTCCCAAATATTGGACCTCCTGTTTACAAAACTGTAATTTTGCTGGTGACACTTTGTGTCCACCTTCTGCCAGATGATTCAGTAAGGCAATTGTATCTGTCACACATGCCTCTCGTGCTTTTGATGCCACCAGTAGGTCATCAATATACTGAACCAAAACCGATTTTTCTGGCATAATCAAAGTCTCCAGACATTTTTTCAAAATCTGATTAAAAATCGATTGACTCTCTGTGTACCCTTGGGGAAATCTGCACCATGCCAAAACACGGTCTCCGAACCGGAACGCAAACAAATACAGGCTGTCCGGATGTAAGGGAATCGAGAAAAATGCTTGACACAGATCAATTACTGTATACCATTCTGCATCACAGGGAATTTGATATAGAATCACTGCTGGATTTGGCACTATTGGACAACAGGGTACTACAATCTTATTTATTTTTCGTAAATCTTGTACTATCCTATATTTTCCACTTGGCTTTTTAATTCCCATAATAGACGAATTACAAGGACTGCTTAGTATTTCTTTTAAAATACCTTGCTCAATCATTTGGTCAATTACAGGAATAACTCCTGCTGTTATCTCAGGACTCATTTTGTATTGAGGTGTGTTTGGAAAAGTTGCACCCGGTTTCACCGCAACCTGAATAGGATCCACACCTTTCATCAGACCAATCTCTTTTCCTGAGAAATCCCATACATCAGATCTTACTGTATTTCTCAACTCTGCAGGCAAATCTTCTTCAGTAAGAAGTGAAAACAGTTCATCCACTTCTGTCCCTTGCTTCGCTAACATCATTTTAAACGCAACATCCTCATCTGGTGTTTGGAAAGCAATACCATCTGGTGTACAATAAATTGTGCAATTCATTTTGCACTGTAAATCTCTCCCTAAAAGGTTTACCAGACTCGTATCACATACCACGAACCGATGCATGTCGATGAATCTTCCAATATGAACTTATATTGGCTTTGTTATTGGGGTTTTGATTAGGGGTGGGCGGCAAATTCCGTTCCGCTCGCGGAACTTGCGAAATTTCGGCATTTCCGCGTTCCGCGGAAAGTCGAAACTTCCGCGATCCGCGGCGGAACGGAATTCGGGTGCATGAGGTCATTAAACCTCACCAGGAAGCACTTACAGATTTAAATAAAGCAGGTGCCCGAGTTGAAGCTCAAATTCTGTAACGCATTAATCAGCACAAAAAATTTGTGAGCAAGGTCGAGGCTAAGCAGGAGTGCTTTCTGCCCATATCTACCGTCAAACATTAGCTGTAATCCCTGATGGAGGTCTTTGCATCACATACATTAATGATGTTAGAGAGGTACAAGGCATCTTGGGTCATGAGTGCTCAATATATCGCAAATGAGTCGTCAAGAATACCAACCAATGCAGTGCTTTACAACATTTTTGTCAGGGTGGTGACTCAATCAAAGCCTTAAGTGCACATGTCACTCCTATAAATGAAACAGCCAATTACAAACACACACTGCTTGTTTGTCTTTTCAGGATATAATACCCTGTAGCCCGAACCGAAACTGGGAGGAGGGGAAGGGGGTGGGGGGAGAAAAGAGGGGGGAAAAGAGGGGGAAAAGAAAGGGGGAAGGTTTTGAGGGAGGAAATAGCTAGAATTCTTAAACCTATCCAAATACTCAACACATTCTTGTACATACTGAGGGCTAAATCGTTTTGACACAGATGTATCAAATGTTACACTCTTTTCACAGTGAAGTAGAGCATTTAACTATTTCCCAAGAAGAAATGCATTTCATGGTCTGTGTTAAACCCCCTACTAATACTCCTTAGCCTGCATATCCACTTGGATTCACACCTTCGTAGGTTGAGTTCTCTATTGCCTCCCCTAGCCCCTACCTCCACATGTTCAATGGCATGGAACCAGAAAGTGGCTTCACCTCTATGGTTTTCCATGAAATGTTCAGTCATTGGATACCGTAAATCTTTATTAAGAATGGCCCTTCTATGTTCCTGAATACGCAGTTTCAAGCTGCGCTTGGTGCTGCCCACATAGATATGTCC
Source organism: Calotriton arnoldi (assembly GCA_963921515.1). NCBI lineage: Eukaryota > Metazoa > Chordata > Amphibia > Caudata > Salamandridae > Calotriton > Calotriton arnoldi. The sequence goes on from CAWUFW010002160.1 coordinate 1,262,975, forward strand.
ACATGAACAACCAATTACATAGACCACATGGGTGGTATTACAATTAATAAATTTCGAAATGGTAAACTCGATAGATCCATTGAAGGCAAAATTCTTAGTCCTATTGATGCCAAGATGACATACATTGCATGAGCTACAAGTGTAAAAACCCTTAGGTTTTACTGGTAACCATGTCTCCTGTTTCTCTGGGGTTGAAGTTACATAGCTCGGACATAGTTCCTGTCTCAATGTATTGCCTCTCCTGTACGTAACTGATGGATTCTTTCTAACCGAAGTACAGAGGTTGGGAATCTCCTGTAGCAAATACCAATTCCTCTTCAATAATTTGAAGATCTCACTGCTATGTGTGGTATACTGTGTGATAAATCTGATATCCGCATTCCCCCTCTTGTCTCTATTTTTATTTTTTTTATAGCTAGTGTAGAATCCCTAGTCAACTTACGTACTCTACTTTCCGCTGTGTCGAGGACCTGCTTCTTATATCCCCTTGCTAGAAATCTTTTCTTCACTTGTTGTACATTACTGTTGAAACAGTCATCTTCGCTGCAATTGCGCCTCATGCGCACCATCTCTCCGTAGGGGATATTCTTGATGGTTGAACTTGAATGTGCGCTATTAGCATGCAGTGTCGCATTGCAAGCTGTTTCTTTGCGATGCAGTGTACTTTGTATAAGCCCATCCTTGATATAAAAGTGTAGATCTAAAAAGTTAATGCTTTCCTTGTGATGCTCCATTGTGAGTTTGACATTGAAAGGATTGGTGTTTAAATATTGGAAGTATTCCAAAAGCAGTGTTTCGGTTCCCGACCACAGGCAGATGCAGATGCTTTTATGTAACTTCAACCCCAGAGAAACAGGAGACATGGTTACCAGTAAAACCTAAGGGTTTTTACACTTGTAGCTCATGCAATGTATGTCATCTTGGCATCAATAGGACTAAGAATTTTGCCTTCAATGGATCTATCGAGTTTACCATTTCGAAATTTATTAATTGTAATACCACCCATGTGGTCTATGTAATTGGTTGTTCATGTGGACATATCTATGTGGGCAGCACCAAGCGCAGCTTGAAACTGCGTATTCAGGAACATAGAAGGGCCATTCTTAATAAAGATTTACGGTATCCAATGACTGAACATTTCATGGAAAACCATAGAGGTGAAGCCACTTTCTGGTTCCATGCCATTGAACATGTGGAGGTAGGGGCTAGGGGAGGCAATAGAGAACTCAACCTACGAAGGTGTGAATCCAAGTGGATATGCAGGCTAAGGAGTATTAGTAGGGGGTTTAACACAGACCATGAAATGCATTTCTTCTTGGGAAATAGTTAAATGCTCTACTTCACTGTGAAAAGAGTGTAACATTTGATACATCTGTGTCAAAACGATTTAGCCCTCAGTATGTACAAGAATGTGTTGAGTATTTGGATAGGTTTAAGAATTCTAGCTATTTCCTCCCTCAAAACCTTCCCCCTTTCTTTTCCCCCCTCTTTTCCCCCTCTTTCTCCCCCCACCCCTTCCCCCTCCTCCCAGTTTCGGTTCGGGCTACAGGGTATTATATCCTGAAAAGACAAACAAGCAGTGTGTGTTTGTAATTGGCTGTTTCATTTATAGGAGTGACATGTGCACTTAAGGCTTTGATTGAGTCACCACCCTGACAAAAATGTTGTAAAGCACTGCATTGGTTGGTATTCTTGACGACTCATTTGCGATATATTGAGCACTCATGACCCAAGATGCCTTGTACCTCTCTAACATCATTAATGTATGTGTGCGCATTATTTGGTTTTTCTTTTTTTCTTTTGGATTATTATCCAAACCCTGACTTCTGGACACTTGCTGGCATAACTGTATCCTGGTATCGAATATGGTTTTAGTATACCATCATGGAATAACATAGGGACACCGTTTATCCTTTTTCATATATGACTTTATACACATACCAGTATGGAGTAATATTATGATATCCTACACTCCCCCTTTTTTCTTTATAGGTACCGTTTTACATATCTTTATTCCAGTTATGGGCAGGAATTTTCCCCCATGTTTTGTCTGCATAGATGCAGAATTTGTGAAGTTAACCACTTACCAATGGCGGCCTCCAATACGGTGTAGTTTATGATATACTCATTACTAGGGACATCGTGTTATATAGAAGTGGATTCATGTAGGATTTCGCTAATTACAATTTATAATCTCAATACGAGTAATTTTTATGAATATTAAGGGTCGCAATTGGGACATTAAATTGTGACCAGGTAGTCCAATTTAGATATATTGTGGATCAACGTAATTTGATGACTGTAGTAAAACATACCGCTTCATATTTTTCTACCTATTTAGGCTTATATATGTTGGTACATCAAGGTGTGGTACTTAGTTTAGAGTGATTCTTTATCACTTACAAATGGCGACGTGTTGACCTTCCGGCCCGCTGATTATCCCAGACAGGCGTTCTAATACCCCCGCCCCTTGTGTCCGCCGATTGGACGTCTACGTTTCATGTGGGCGGGATTTTTGGGTATTTACGAACGGTGGCGGGAGAATTCATTTGACACGAGAACAAGGAGGAAGACGCGTACGATTGCGAGGTAAGGTGGTAAGGGCGGTACAGCATTTCGCAGCGGGATCCTTTATTGGTAGAAACTGCAGTTTTGTTGTTATATCTTTGACCGAAGCCGGCGTGGGAAACAAGTGAGAATTAGTCACTTGCTCTACGGCATATTGTGTCCGGCACAGGCTGAGGGGCGGTGTCGGCTTTGATTGTGGGACTCTCCCCGCTTTTTTCATAGTGGGGTTGTTCTATTAGGATATATTTATGCACAATAGTGTGCTTTATAATTCAGGCAAAGATATGTGGCTCAGGATATATACGTATTGACATGTGTATTATCATGTATACGCAGGTAGGAATCTAAGCGGGGAGCGCGTAGGTCTAAACTCCATGGTTTGGGAATTGCGGGATAGCGGTACGGGGAGATGCCAGTGAAATGAACAAGGTAGCCACTTTGATTAACATCCGCTTTGTGGACTATCATTGTGGTATGCGGGGTAGCTGCACGGCAGATACACTTGTTAAAATTATTATGAGAGCTACTTTAATTAGCAATTGTTGTACTACTGTGATATGAATTTGGGGTCTTTCCTCTTCTCCTATCTTTTATAGGAGTTATCATACTCAAGACCATATTGTTGGGTCCTAGTGGAATACACAGGACCGTGCCTCAAACAACCGCAAGCTCAGTGATTGAGAATATCAAGATAAGAGGTATGACCCACCGTGAATATCCAATTACATTTAGAGTACATGATTACAACGTCTTCTGACTACTGCCAGCAAGTGTCTAAAAGTTAGGTTAACAATTTAACATAGAGCAAATATTTAAATATTAAATGAAAAATGTTTTTTCTCCCCTTTTTTTGACTATACTATATATTTTGGTAGATGAGTACTGATTCATTGCACTCTTATTTCTTTCTTTCTAACATTCAAATTATAAATGAAGCTCGCCAATTTATCTTCTCCCTATGGTAGTACGATTTATAGTATGTGATGCATGTGTATATTACTGCCATCAACTTGTGTTTGATTCGTCAGGTGACGGGAATGGTTTTTCCCATATGGGATGGTCTGTCTGTATAACATGCATATTTATTATGATTAAAGACCAACCGAGGATGATGGTGTGCTCTTCTGTCTTAAGGAGATATGCATGTTATGGTGTTAGGGTTAGGTATATGATTTTTTGGTTTAATGACACATTTGGTGTGTGTTTGAATAGGTATCCCACTACATGTTTTCTCCTTTGCTTTTTACTCATCCTCTTCCCCTCTTTTTCCTTTTTTCGTTTCTTGTTATTCTTTAACACTTATGGTGTTTCTGTTGTAATTCAAATTAGAGCAAAGAATTGAGCGTATTGTAGAACTGACATGTCATGTGCATGCTGTAAAATCTGCTCTTCCATTAACAGGCACATTGAAAACGTATACTCATACACATGTCAGAGGTGATTGCACCTCAATTGTGATCAGTTACACAAGGAATATAAAAACTACGGACTTGAAACGATTTTTTCTTCCTTTTTTAATTCGGTAAGAATTGCAATAGAATACCCAACTTTGTGGTTTTAACGATTGCGGTGATTTTAAACTGTTTTTATCTTTGTTAAATATGATCCATCAGCCCCACACATGTTTTTCTTTTGATCATGGGTTGGTTTTTTGTTGATAAAGAGGAAATTGAGATACATAATTACAGGCAATTAATTATAAAAGATGTGTGTTCAATGAGGGGTCATGTCGAGTCCACTTATATGGACATTGTATATGATGGTGTGCAATTTTATAACTTGCATTGCGTGATGGGTCAGTTGGTGCTGGTATTTAGGGGCACCTGGTGTGAGGATGTTCAGTTCTCTAAGGAAAACTTTTTATATAAATCAAAAAATAATTTATATATGTTTATATATAATTTCGTTTTTTGGTCAGTGTTGTTGTAAATGTGGACGTTTGATGTTGTCTTATTTTAAATATATATTGATGTTTTGTGGAGTTATGTGAAGGTTATTTTTGTCTAGTCTTGTGTCGTGATTTGGTAATAATATGTGTATCATTTGTTACCTTTCAGCCCTGATGAAGTTCCCAGTGTGGGAATGAAACGCGTTGGCTGGAGTGTTAATGTTCAATGCTTTTTTATACTGATGAAAATAAAGAAATCACAATTTTTGTAAATACAATTGACTATTGGACTTTGTGTGATGCGCACGCCCTTTGAAAGTGATTGATTTTCTGATCTGGAGCACAGTGACGCCACGCAACGGTTGGCGTAGGGGCAGATTTGCGCATCAAAACTTTATTTTTTGGAACTGGCACGAGGTGCGGTACCTGTGGTCCGCCGTTGTTCAAACTGATACTTAGCACTTACTGATTAGCCTGTAGAAAGTACTCCAGTTGAGTAGAGGTATTGCACAAAACTGTGGCATCTTCTCGGATAAAAATGCAGGGCAGGTGTGCAGAATTCGTGAGCGTGGTTAAGCAGATGTGCCTTCTCTTCATTTCCAACGCAAAAAGTTAGCTGTAATCCTTGATGGATGTCTTTGCATCCTTGATTTTCTCGAGCGCAATCCTCGTGTAGAATTCGTGAGCGTGGTTAAGCAGATGTGCCTTCTTCCCATTTCCACCATGAAAAGTTAGCTGTAATCCTTGATGGAGGTCTTTGCATCCTTGATTTTCTCGAGCGCAATCCTAGTGTTGTTCCTGTGACCAGGAGGTTCCTTCTCCTCGTCTGCCGCTGAGATCCTGCTCTCACCCTTTATAAACAAGAGGCATGTGAACAGGCCTAGAAGCCCCGCCCGTTTGGCCCCGCCCCACATACACTAGCGGTATGCAACGTCTTCCCGCCCTTTCCCCACTATGATGGACAGCTTACTCAAAGGACCCCGGTGCCTTTCCGGCGCGGTGGCAAAGTTACAGACACACGAGGTCACTGGAGACAATTCTTCTGGTCCTTTACGCAGCTGCAGTGTAGGAAAGGCACTATACATTTACCCAACGAGGTAGCACTTACTGATTAGCCAGTAGAAAGTACTCCAGTTGAGTAGAGGTATTGCACAAAACGGTGGCATCTTCGTGGATAAATATGCAGGGCAGGATTCATTCTGGCAACGGGCGCCCAAAATCTCAGCGAGCACGCAAAATTCGGCGTGATCGCGGAGATTTCTTGCCGTTTCGCGGAATTTTGCGTAAGGCAACTCCGCAAATTCCGCCCACCCCTAGTTTTGATATGCTTATTGGAAACTCCTACGACTTGGATAGTTTCTCCCGAGAGGGGTAGGTTTGGAATTTAAGCTGCTCTGACAGTAGAACGGGTAGCACCAGTGTCCACTAGGAATGTAATATCATTACCTTCCACTTTTCCATCAACAAATGGACCTAACTGATCTACCTCTAGAGTTGCGCCAAGCACACACTCTTCCTCCCCCCTCAGGCACCGTCATTGATATGAGTCTGAATCACTCTCATTGCACTGCAACAAGTATTGCGAAACCATTTGCACATTTTGATTCTTACCAATTTGTTCACCTGCGTGAAAACCAGTGTTCGCACTGTATCTCTGCACTTGAGCATTCACATTATTTGGCATAGGAGCTTGTGGTACCTGTAACTGTGGAGTAACTATCTGCTGCTGCTGTTGCTGTTTTTGATTCACAACCACCTCATTCTGCATCTATGAATTTAAATTTTGATTCATCCCATTATTTTTCTGAGCAGATCTACACTCATTCATCCAATGCCCAAATTTTCCGCACGCATGACAAGGATATTTCCTTTTCATTTAATCTTTATTCATTTTACCTCTACCTCTACCACCACTCATTATTTGACCATTCTGATTCTGACCTTTCATCTGAAAATCTGTTTGAGAACCACTGTTTGCTTCTTGCTGTTCTGCTACTTTCACTTGTGCCCACATCATTTTCTCTTTTAGCTTCTTATGCCTCGATTCAATATCATCACTACAATACTTTGCATACCTCAGTATTTCATCAACTGTTTTACTCTGCCAACAAATCAAATGTTGCTGAATCATGTTACTAATTTCTGATTTCAATCCAAATACAAAACGATACACAAAATGTCCCATATCTTTATCTCCAATATTCTCAAACCCACTGTACTGTTTGAACACCTGTAACAACCTTTCATAATAAGCATGTACCAACTCCTTTGGTTCTTGGGTTGTTCTGTCAATTTTAACCCAATCTGTTTCTTTCGGAGAAATTTTTCCTTTCAGGTAAGTAATTACCTGATGATATGTCCTCATCTGAAGGTGCACCTGTTTTCGCATCTCTAGGATATTCTTCTTTAGGCCAATCAACAGTAATCTTACACTCTGTCCATAAATCTGCTGGAACAACAATCTCAAATAAACCATCCAAATCCTTCAACAAAACCTTTGAAACCTTCACAATCCTCTCTACTTGTTTGTACCATTCAACTGGCTTTTCCCTCAACCTAGGGAAGTCATGAGTAAAAGACAATATATCCTGTCTTGTCCAAGGAACGTGAACATATCCACCACCCGGAACTTCTCTCATTGGACACACCCTTTCAGCCTGTTCTGATTCTCTCAGTGGAAATAAAGACGCGTTTTTATTGGCAATCATTTCTTCTTTCTTTTTCGCCCATCTACCTTTCCACCGTTCTACATCTCCCCATTTCTTCAAGATATTCATTAATTCTTTTATTCGCAATCTTTTGCCAGACGCATTGAAGCTCTCTAAATCCTTTTCAGTGAAATCCAATCTATATGTTTTCTGTAACACTCTTGACTTCTCTATGTCCACTCCATATTCACAAGCAGCCTCTGTTAATTTTTCATGAAGATTTCTCGCTCCCCAAGTAATATTTTTGCACAGGAATAACAACTCCTCATCTCGATAATTACTCAATCTGTCTGGGTTTATTGTACCAATAATCATTTCTTCCAAATCCACTCTCAGTTTACTCACATCTATACTCTGTGGTTGAGGTTTTCGCTTTTCCATACCCCTTATCCAGTCATCTAATTCATCTGGTGAAGGTCCCATTGAACTCCCTGATATCGGAGTGACATTTTGCACTAATCTCCTCGGATCCATTTGCGCACTTCTCTTAGGGGTTTCAGTTAACATTTCACAAACTGGCAAATCAATTAATGAAGTACTTGTTTCAGTTTTTTCAGCCTGATCAACTATCGTTACCACTTTATTCCTGTCTCTATTCATTGGGACTGTCAACGCATGTGCTCTTGATATATTCTGTTTTTCTCCATACAACGGAACTAGAGGTCCAATTGTTACTGGCACTGTTAATGCTTCCGCATTCAAATTCAACTGATTAATTTTCTGAGTCAACTTCTCTCTTGTCCTATTCAGCATATCCATTTCACTCTCTTGTATTGCTCTAGTAACTACCGGGACTTGTGAAACATGCAGAATTAGTGGGGTTCCCATTAATGGTGCATTTGGGACTGTCTCACTTGAGTTCTCTTGATAAGGTGGAGGTCTTTTAGTCAAAATGTCATCTAACAACTCATCATCAGAATCACTTGGGTCAAAATCTATCCTTGATGTCTCTACATTTTTCTTCTTTCCTTTACATTTGCCTCCCGTTGCTTCTTCAGCAACTAAAACTAGGTACAAACCATTCGCTATCACAGCTCTCCTCCATCTTTTCATTTTATCATCCCGTTTTTCAAAAGGATACCTGGACATTATACTCCTATATCTCCTTCCGCCCCTATACTTCTCTCGATCGTACGCTTCTTGTTCCCATTCCTCAAGCGCTTCATACTGTGTAGATCTGGGATTTGGTTCTAAGGAGTTCATTTTTCCTCTCAAATTCTGTAGAATTCTCACATTAAATGTACCATGCTTCGGAAAAGCCAAAATACCATCATCTTCCGTGTATTTCACCGAATTTTCTAACCAAGTACACGTATGATAACCACGTTCCAACATCATAAAAGAAGCAGCTGTTCTTGGAGGTGGAATAGGAATTCCCTCTCTTGTAACTATTGGTTTGTCCTTTTTAAAGAAACTCTTTATCTTATTAGCCAGCTTCATTTTTCTCAAATCTTCTCGCTAAAATACAATTCGACAAACAAACAACAAACTCTTCGTACTTCTGTTTATTCTATTTGCTAACAACCGTCCAATACCAGCTCGACTCACAGTAATCAACCACTCAGAACACTTCGAATGCCAGCTGTCTGACCAATGCCAGCGCGGCTTTTGTGACATCAGTATTACTCCTTCTACTGACCCTCCCTTTACAAAATAATACGGCAATGTTTTTCTATACTTTTCTCAACAAAACCTGTTAGAAAACAAACATTAAACAATGCTACCTTGTCTGTTCCACTAAATAAAGAGATAGTATTCACTTCAAAAAGAGATTCTCTCACTTCAAGTAAAATAACGACCACCGCTATTCTACACCCAAACAAGCTACAGGAGGACTTGGTACTCCTCTAGGGATACTAGCCAATGTTTCGGAAGAGGACTTTCACATGGAAAGAGGTCTTGGTACTCCTTTGGGGATGTAAGGCCAGAGTTTCGGAAGTGGACCCTTCGCTATTTCAAACAAAATCTACTCTCAAACGAAATAGTCCCTAATATAAGACTAACAGCCTCTTGCCGCTAAGTATTATGACAACAGACAAAGTACTTCTGCAGTGTGATACCTTATCCACACTATTCTTCTGCCTCTTCAGGCTAATACATTATTATTCCGGGATCTTAGGTAACTCCGTACCCGTACTTCAAGACAACATAGAACAAAACACTAACTTTTCATGTTAAGGAAACAAATAATCAATAATCGATAATTATTACCAAACTAATCAATAATAAACCATCCTCTGCTACCAAAAACTGATCCAGCGCCAATCAGAGATCGATAATCAATAAACACAAACACTGGCCCATACTCATACACCCAACACATAAATCCCCGTTGCGCTGTTTCAAGTTTAAATGTTAAATCAGTTGTTCACAAACTACAGGCTCGTCCTAACACACAAGATACATAATTGAACCTGTAATCAACTCTCTTTCCTCTGGTCGATGGACCATTAGTTGAGAAGTTGATGGTAATAATTAGAAACTAGCTATCATTCTATACTACTAAATAAATTCACAAACTCGATATAAGATTAATAATATTTATCGTAAATAATGTGAAGGTAAATGCTCATCATGTACAGTCTTACAAGGCAAACAAAGTATAAATCACAGAGAGAGAACATTTATTAAAGCAAAAAGGTATCGAACTCATATCACAATGAACGGAATGCAATGAAGGAGTGGATAGATGAAGAGACATAAGTTTCAGAGACAAAAATAAATTTGCAAATGATTATGCAAATTCAGATTTTAGCTATACAAACCTAAGTATTTTAGTGGAAAATCTACCCCCTGGCCATGGGAAATTGCTGGGGGTTCCCCAAGAAAGTTCAGGGAACAAAGAATAGGACAGGTACAGGAAACAGGTAGGCCTCTATCTGCATACAGCAAACCGACGGACAGCGGCGATCTCCCCTCTCTAGCTTCTTCAAAGGCACGAGCTTGAGCTTCAGCTTGAGCTCCCCAACACCCCCCAGACACCCCAGTTATACTCTAAAAACCTTAATGTCCAACCCACCAATGTAGCAACATTTTCAGAATCTTAGTCTCTCATTGGTCATTTATCACACCACCATAGTCACGTCCATGGTTTCACTGCATTCTTTGTTTTATATTTCTAACAATACGTAATCCACGTTTCATGAATACACGCTTCCTTCAATTTGTAACATGTTTCAAATCTCGACATTTTCAATGTCCACCTCTGCAGCTTCCACGGAAGAAGTTTGTACATTTGCTCATGGTCCCACGGCCATCCTTCCGTTACTTGGCAGACATACAATGATTCTCAAAGGTCGTCAACTTTGCCTTCTCCATTCTCTCTCAGAGCTCGATTTTCTGCTTTTATTAATTTTCTTTTCTCAACCCTTAATTCGTCATGCAACGATTGTAGGCCCATGCAAGCATCACTACGATGAATAAAACACAGACATTATTAATTTCATGAAATATAATTCTCACTGTTTTACCGCCCACCATTGCACTATCCCTCGTTATTTATCTAACAAAGCATTAACGCTCAGAAAGCAGCAATATTATTATTTTTTATTTTCAAGCAGAATGCGAATGAGGCCTAGTCTTTCATGCATTAGTCCACACATTAGTGCACGCATGCGCATAAGCATTTCCCCGTGTTTTTTGCATGTTAGTTTCACCACACACTGTTAGTAAATGTTACAGAGGAATTAATCTGAGCAGGTTTTTATTTTCTCAAACCCTGCTCCATCAGGGTTGATCCATGGATGAGTTTATTATATATCAACAATGAAAACTCATCAGCACCAGCCACAGAGATGATTCAATGAATCAAGGTTAAATCAATTCTCTGGCCCTACGATTTGGTTCAAAACTCTTTGAGGCCAGTATCCTTTTGAGGCCAGTATCCTTTTTGACCTACATATTACCAAATTCATAACAAAAGCGGAGCCAATATTCTAATACATTGTGCCACTTATATTTCACCGTCTTTCATCAAAGACTGTGATGCTGTAGAATGTGATGTGCATGTGAAGAAGATTGATAATTTATGAGTTCAACTAGAGATGATTTATTGCTAGAAATTGGGATGTTATGAATCAGCAGACATATGTTTGCAGAATGGAAATGAACCATTAACAATTTAAAGAGAAGGCAGATCCCTGATGAAGCAACAGGACGTGGCAAAACATGTGTTGCCAAAGCTCACATATTGTTATTTCAATTGTAAATTGACTGGCTCGGCTCCCTATTGATTTTTCAACTGTAAATTGACTGGGTCTATTTATTGGATCAGTTCATCTACTGATGCCTCAGTTGAAAAATTGATTGAGTCTATCTGTTTGCATTCCAAAATTGAAATGTAGGATTTGCATAATTCTAATTCAAATCACTTGGGTTGAGATTAACTTTTTCAGCAGCCATATTCGAAAGAATTTTATTGTGTGTATAAGTTGTGTATAATAAAAGAATTATGTATTCTATTTGAAGAGATGTTCCTTTTTCTTTTCTTTTTTTACTTTTGTCTTCTTTTCTTTTCTTCCAGTAGTCAACGTATGTAAACAGCCACAGAGATGACTTTTTGGCAGATCCCCGTGAGGCTATAGATATAAGATGTAGGTTAAATTGATATTGTCAATATATTATAGTCATAAGTAGCACAAAGCGAGATACATTAGAGACATGTGTGAGCTTATCCACCAACACAAATGTAATTAGTAAACTTTTAATATACTACCAAAAAAAAGAAAAAGAGATAATGAAATTGCAAATTATGAGAACTAGAAGTTAAGATCACAGGTTCTAAGACTTACCTGACGAAGAGATGGTAGAGGGCCTGATTGCTGCTGCCAGGATGCCCCATGTTGTCCGAGTAGCGCAAGGGTCTCCAACCTTTTCTGTAGTGAGAGCTACTTGTGATTGATAAAAATCATTGTGAGCTACTGAAGGCTAAGCAACTTGTGCATTGTTATCAGACACCCCCAAGCTCAGCTTCAATGACTAAGCATAAAATATATAAAGCCAGACACTATGGTTTGAACAAAATACTTAGTCTTAGGGGCACTATGCCAGGGCTGCCATGTGTGTCAGTGAGATTGTGGTCTTTGGGGATTTATGAACATGTGTGTGTATGAATGGAATATATGTGTATGGGTGAGTGAGAACCTGTGTCATATGTACTTGTGGCACAAGACATACCTTTCATAATATATAGCTTTGTTACATGTATAACACAAATATACAACCATTTTTTTTAAATGGGAAAAACTTAAAGTGCAGAAAATGTTTTGCAAAAATGTCCATAATATGGAACATTTTTCTGCTCATTATATTTCTCCCACTTAAAATAATGGCTGTATCTTTCAGTTATAAATATGACACCGTGGCTACCAGCCTCTGGGAGTAAGATACCTATTTTGTGTAAAAGTGACAGTTTGAAATGGGAGAAAATTAAACTGAAGAGTTAACTCTATGTTGAAATGGATTCCATAAAACTCACCATTTAAATTTTCTCCCATATCCAAGTGTCATATTTTGAAACAGCAGGCGACTTGCTCCCAGTGGCTTGTAGAGATGGTGCCAAATTTATAACAGAAAAAATACAGCCACTGTTTAAATGAGAGGAATTTAAAGTGAAGAAAAATGCTTCATAAAACATTAAGACGTAATTGGCTTAATTGTAAGTGGAGAAAAACATTAAGACTTAGGGCCTGATTTAGATCTTGGAGATCTTACTGCCATCCCGCGGTGGTCCCTAGTACTCTGCCTAGTCGACAGTCTTTCACCCGCCATATTTAGATGCATGCAGGCTGCCTCACTGTCCCCGTCAATAGAGTGTTTCCTGCCGTGGTCATGGCACACTGCCGCCGACGCGGTGGACTCCAATGCTAGAGAATGCTAATCTATTGGTGCTAGGGCAGCAGTTTCCCACCAAGCTGATTTAGATATCACAGTTGTTCTGTCAGTCTACTAGCAGCAGTTCCCAGGCAGAGTAAGTCGGTTGCGGTATGCGCTCAACAATACACCATTACTGTGGCATTGGATGGATGGTAGCGGAACACACCTGATGTTCATTGGCCAAATAAAAACAACTTCTTACCACACTATAAAACACACCCCATGTTAGACCATGATCCTTTGCCATTCCAGCTCCACCATGACTTTTGATACCAGAGGCTTTGCCAGTGAAGTGAGGTTTTTCATTTTTCATTCTCCTGTCCCTTTATCCTCTTTCATTTAGTACCTTGTGGTAAATTATTTAATTTAATCTATTTTTGCACAATGCCAGGCCCCAAAAATCCACGTTTTACTAAGGGAGAAGTGACGGTCATTGTGGATGAAATCCTAATAGTAGAGCCACACTTGTTTGGAGCCTAAGTCCAAAATACACCCCTATCCCAGAAAAGGCAAATGTAGGCCAGAATAGTCGGCAGAGTGAATGCTGTAGCAAACAACCTGTGCACACAGGAGAAAATTAGGAAGAAGTGGAACGACCTGCAGGGGAGGGTGCGTTCCCTGGCTTACAAGCGTCACATGGAAGCCAATAGGAGTAGTGGTGGTTCTCCCAGGCCCCCAATACCATTCATGCCCTGGGAGGAGAAGGTCTTTTTGATCCTACATACTGAAGGCTTGACAGGGATACCTGTTGGAGTGGAGTCTGGTAAGTTACACTTTGCAAAGTCACAATAACCCTCAATGTCCTGTTTGTTCTCAACTCAGCTGTTGCCAATGTGTTCTGCACATATTTTCCTAATTACAAACCTTCAAGTATCAGTATCAGATCATTTAGATTGTTTACGTGAATGTATTGTGTTGCATCTAAGATTACAGGTGTACATCTCCATTACATGTCACACGATGGTATGGTGCCTATAAGTGTTATAGCACCAAAGAACCCCTTACTCATATGTGTGTCAAAATAAAAGTGTCTGGCTAATTTCAACTGCATATTTTCCACAGGTATGTTCCACTAACCATTTTCAAAGTGTTGGGAAGTTGTCTTTGAAATGACTACAACTACCATGAAGGCCCTTTTTCTGTTTCTCTAAAGAATATTGCCATGTCAAGTTGCTCATTCTCTCTTTCCTAACAGATTTCAACACATAGTCAAGTGCCATGTAGTGATCAATCTCTATTCAATGCTCTCTTCTGAAAATGGTTTGAGTTCTTTTCTGAATGTTTTCCTGTTCTACTCAACCAATTTTATTGATGTCATGAGTTTCACTAATCAAACTGTGTTGACACAAAAGTTGTCAGGTTGGCAAATTACTAGGCTGAAAATAAGTGGTACTTGCAAAAATTGACACTGCACTGTTCACATGATGACTAATGCCAAACATCCATCCAAGTAAAGGAAATGCCTATTTTGCAGTCAGCCAGTCCATGGAATTGTCAATTACACATTTCACATCTTCACTGCTTTGGGCTGAATGGTTGGGAGATGTCATGTATACTCCCTAATCACTTCATGAACATTTCAAGACATCTTATTGCATGCTGATTTGAAGTTGTACTGTTTGAAATTGATAAAAGTTAGGGTAATACGTGGAATACCACTGGATGCTATCATCACAATAATCTCTGCCTATTTTGTCTTCTAGGTATCTATATTGTTTGTATCTAAAGATTTGAATGTACAATACACACTTTTACTAATAAGAATGTTCTCCATTTCTCAATAGGTCAAACTGGCTGAGCACATGGGGAGGTTACAGCCACTGGAGGAACCTCCACTCCAGCCCAGGATCATGTCTTCACGGAGGACAGCACTCCTGGTGATATGGAGGAGCTTGAGGAACCTGGTACATCTGGTCAGTCTGGGCAGACTGCTCCAGTGACACTCCCTGTGCCAACACCAATACCTCCCACCCCAGCAGTGACACCTCAGTAACCTGAAGACTCCTCTTCCTGTGTCCCTCCCACTGTGACACCAATCTTGTGCCCCCCAAGTCCAAGGTGATGTTGAGACCACACCACCACCAGCTCCAGCTCACCCAGGACCCTTGCGGATGGGTCACACTGGGCCAAGGGCCCTGGGTAGTAGCGTTAGGGATCATGGGAATGTGTTTGTAGGCCAGCATATTGAGTCCACTGGGGTCACTGACACCCAGACCATCATCAACCAACTCTTGGGAGCCTACCATCAGTCCTAAGATATGATGGGCCAGTTACTCACCGAGCTCTGGGAGATGAAGCAGCTGCAGAGGGAGCACAACCACCAGATGGAGGTCCATAACTCAAATATGGGCTCCCTGATTTGGGTGCTGCAGAACATTTACACCAACATGTGCAGGGCTTTTCCAGCACTATCTACTCCTTCCTGTGGTCCTACAACATCTGAGAAATCTACATTGGCGACAGGAAGGGAGGCTCTGCACACTGGAAGAACCAACTGCAGCTCCCCTAGACCTTGTAGCTGTGTATCCCCCCGCAGCAGGGGATGTTCACGCAGATCACTAGGAGGTGAGGATGGCAAGACCTCTGCCACCGCCAGCAAGAAACCTCAGGGCATATTTATAAGGAAATGACAGAGCATGGACCTGCGGTAAATTTTCAGCGCCACGCTCTGCCATTTCCAAAACACAGGCATGCGCCTTATTTACAACAATACAGTGCACCACTATGTTTTCTCTAGTGCTGGGGCTAAAAATAGCTGCTTTGCGCCAAAGCACAGTATTGGATAAATACGGTGCATTCCTGCCCTTTCACTTTGGTGTAGGGCAGCGCAGCAAGATGACTTGTTACGCTGCCCTGCGCTAAATCCCCATAAATGAGGGCCTATGAGTATTATCTTTGAGCTACTTTTAAAACTTAGCCATAGGTATCAGCTCCACAAATGATGCCTGTATATGCATATCCTATATGTGGGTATTTGCAGTCAGAATCTTTAACAGCAACTCTGGGTGAAGAATTATTGTTAATGTTATTTTATGTATATATATATATACATATATATATACACATATATATGTGTATATATATATATATATTTATATATATATATATATATAAATATATATATATATATTCACTGAAAAAAGCAAAGGTTACAAAGACGTTATAGTTAGGCTCAGGTTTTACTCATACAAAACCAGAGAAATTCAGCAGTTATAGTTACCTGAGCTAATTATAACTCGCGCCCCCGCAATGCACTTCTTATGACCTCACATATTACATCACTCATGACATGGTCAATGACATCACTGATGACAAAAAAAGGGAGGGGGGCCCTGGGGCACCATCCCCCGGGATCAGGCCTTTATATATTTATTTTTTTTAAAGGGGAGAGGGGGCCAGGCCCTTTCTTTTTTCCCCAATATTTTCTGTAAAGGGAGGGGGGCCCAGTGGCCCCCCTCCTGGGCCATTTTTGGCCCTGGGGACCTCACCCCCCCCCGGGGCCAGACCACTTTGTCCTGCGGGAGCTGGCATTGCCTTTACACACAGGGAGCCACTGACATGCAGCTCCTTGTGTGTAAAAGCAAAGTGCTCGCTTTGAGCAAGCGAGAGCAAAATGCTCTTGCTTGCTCAAAGTGGAGCACTGTTTGCTATGGTATGGGGGGAGCAGTGCTCCCACCATGCCACAGCAAACTGCAATGTCCTGGGGGTGGGCACCCAGTGACATTCCTTGAGCTGGCACTGGGGGTGGCGGTCCCCAGGGCCATGTAGTGCTCCTGGAGGGTGCCTTGTGGCCCCTCCTCCTTTGTTCAAATTTGCCCTGGGGAGGTGGTGGTCCCCAGGGTTGGGGGTCCGCCACAGACTCCCTTAATTTTTGCATTTGTGCCCCAGGGAGGTGGTGTTTCCTGGTGCAGCGAGGGAGGCCGTACGGCCTCCCCCGATTACTTAAATTTAAAAAACTGTAGGCCCCGGGGAGGTGGCGGTCCCCGGGGCAGGGGGCTCTGTAAGGCCCCCCACATAATTTTAATTAGCCCCAGGGAGGTGGAGGTCCCAGGGGCAGGTGGGTCCATGAGGCCCCCCCCACATATTTTCAATTTGCCCCACAGAGGTGGCGACCCCCGGGTCTAACCCGCCTGCATTCATAATTAAAAGAGCCCCGGAGAGGTGGCGGTGCCCGGGGCTGCAGGTGGGCCCAGTGGGCGCGCTGCATTCATAATTAAAAATGCTCCGGGGAGGTGGTGGTCCCCAGGGCTTTGAATAGCCCGAGGAGGGGGGTCCCCGTGCGACCCCTCCTATATTTGACATATGCCCCCGAGACCTGGCCCACCCGGGGGTTATTCTAAAGCAAGCGCTCTGCCAGGCGGATCCACCCAGGAGTCCCCGGCAAAAATGTTAAAAAAACTGCTTTTTACCCCCAGCGGGGCGCTGGGGGTCAGGGTATTCCTAAAAAACTCTTTTCCTAATGAAACTTTGGTCCTAACTATAACTACCTACTGGCTGTTGCCAGTAGGTGATATATATGGGGTCTCCAAAGTTTTCTGTAGTGAGAGCTACTTACATTCAATGAAAATCATCCCAAGCTGCTAATATTATTAGTGTTGCAGTAGCGACCACATCAGACAAATTAAAATAGTGGACACCATATGCAAGACTACCAGCAGTGATCACCTCAGTTCATCAGGCATAGTTGCCAGCAGTAACGTAAAAAAGGCTTTGCCAAAATGGAATGCCTCTACGTGCGTAATGCATAACAGCCATAGCAGCAATGCCTCTGCCACCAAAGTAATAATATAAGTAAACAGTCTCCCCAAAGTCGCAGGATTTGTCACTCAAATATCTGCTTTTCAAAAAAACATCAACTTGTAAGTTCTGCAAATACATTCATTCTTTTCATACTTTTCAATTTTTGTTTACAAATAAAATTCAGACAAGCCATGGTTGGTTTGTACATAGGAGAGCTACTTTTTGCTGGATAACTACCAGTAACTCACGAGCAACTCGTTAGATACACCTGATATATATATATTTTATATATATATGCACATACATATGTATGTATATATGTACAGACCCTTACAAGCACACGGATTGTTTCCTGCTCTGATATCCGTAACTATTTACCAAGTACAGGCTAGCTCATACAAACATCACCACCATGTCAGCAGACACGCTACGGGATACGGAGGCAGCGGCAGCCGACATGTTCAATGACTCCAAAGCACCCACCACACACTCAGTCTCCCAGAATCCATCAGTGGGGCCACGGAATACCAGCCTCAAAGAGAAAGTAAAACAACTGGAGAAGATGATGAAATCTGAACAGAGTAAATGGTGGGAGGCAAAATCCCTACAACGTTACCTTGATGTAGGGAGAATTCCAAGGGTTTACGTATTTTAACAGCCCCCAGCTATGAAAACCCAGACCCTGAAATGATGAGGGAGTGGGCTGAAACCAATTTGGACTTGTCCAGGAAGCTGGTAACAATCCTTGTGAAATACGCTGAGAAAGACCGCTTACAATTACAGGAGGAAATTGACATTTTGAACACTGAACTAACTGAAATGGGGCAAAATGATGAATTAAGCAAACTCAAAGAGGAGATGACTAAAAGATTGAAGAAGGAGGAAGACATTTATACGTGAAAGGAAGGCATTTCCACAGAGATCGTATGGATTATGAGTGTGGACGCATTTTTACATTTGCGAGAAAATTCGATTCAATCAAGGCGTCTAAATATGGCGCGCCCCAGGGGACAAAATTGAGTATGGCAGGTGGGAGAGTTCAGACAGAAGCAGTCTCTACCTCGGATCTCAGCTCCGCAATGGAAAGCGAGACGGAACAAGATCCCCGAAGCCACGCTGCACAACAAATACCCGTTAAAATCTCACTGGTGGAAGAAGTTGTTTTTTTATGCTGGGAACGCAGGCAAACCCTATGCCCCAGAAACCAAATGAAACCCCAAGTAAAAAATCAACCGCAAAACGCCAAGAGAGGAGAGCAGCAAAACGCAAGCGCTCCCAAAAAACGAGGACAGCAAACACGCCGGAATTGGAGACGACAGACTCAACAGTAAGCCCAACTGTAATAAATCTGGCAAATATCAATTTGACCAAAGCGGAGGATCAATTATTATCGTTGGGTCTTTCATTCTGTTCTGTCCGGAAAGTTCTTTTAACTATGTCTCAACTCGCATGGACATATACAGAAGTATACGAAGATTAAAACTTAAAAAATACTTCTTACAACAAAATAAATCCAACGAGACTAACATAGTAAAACACCAAGAATAACTGCCACAGCTGTCTCCTCCTTTCGGCCTTACAGCAACGGACATGCCTGCTCTCCAAACGATGCAAGAACTCCTGGATGAAAATATGACTTCCACACAATTTGACGAACAAGATGCCCCTTCTCACAACAAAAAAGATCGGGGTACTGAAGCAACACCCTTCAAACCCAGCTCCAGCTTCAATCCAATCACGCCTCGTGACGCAATTGATATATTTCAAGAGCAAATAGTGAGTGAGATCAAGAAACTCAATCACAGAGTCCAGAGATTGAGCAGAAAAAAGAAAAACAAAACGGACATCCAATACCACTCACTGATGACAAAACTTAAATCCAATACTGAATTGGTAATTCGTAACTCTGACAAGGGAGGAAATCTAGTCTTATGGAACAAAACGGACTACATCAAAGAAGCAATGAATCAGCTCCAGGACAGGCAATGCTATCACAAATGTGACCAGTCAACCCTTAGGATTACATACAATACATATAGGATGAAATTGATAGCATGGAAGAACGCAGGGCTACTTATGCAACAGGAATATTTATTCTTGCGGAATGATCATCCAGTAACACCCATTATGTACTTCATCCCTAAGATACATAAAGACCCCGCCAAACCGCCGGGAAGACCGATTATATCGGCAAGAAACAGCCTTCTGGAGCATACTTCCGTATATGTAGACTATTTCCTTCAAGACTTTGTACAACATTTACCCTCACACATCCGGGATACTGGAGATTTTCTATCTAAAATCCAGAACTGTGAGTGGAACAATGATTATCTTTTAATTACGTTAGATGTTTCTTCACTCTACACATCTATAAACCACCAGGATGGTATGAGGGCTTTGACATACGATCTTGATCAGAGACCACCAGAGTTTGTACATCATAGTAAGATGCTTAGAGATATGGTTGAATTCTGTTTGAATAACAACATCTTTATATTCCCGAATACTTTATTTCAACAATTACGAGGTGTAGCCATGGGGGCCAGCTTCTCCCCCAGTTATGCTTGTCTCCACATGGGATGGTGGGAGGAGCTGGTCCTACTTAAAGAACATGAGATAGTAGTCACCAAAAACATCAGGGTTTGTCTAAGGTATATCGATGATCTTTTCATCATCTGGCAGGGGACCCAGCCAGAGGCAGAAAAATTCATTGAAAACCTCAATATTAACAACCTCAATTTAGAGTAGGTGTAAGTGATCAAATGGTCAACTTTCTAGATGTACAGATCTACATCAGGGAAGGGAAAATTGCCACTAGATTACATCGTAAAATAACGTCTGGAAATGCAGTTTTACATGCTAGGAGCTCTCACCCGCAACATCTAATACAAAGCATACCGTATGGTGAGATGCTCCGATTAAAACGCAATTGCAGTAATGATGATGACCTACTGATAGCCCAATCAGCCAGCCAAAGAAGGTTTCTTGAAAGAGGCTACTCTAAAAAGACAATTTCAGCTGCTATACCTAAAAGTAATGCTATTAGAAGAGAATCTTTATTAACACTGCAGTCAGGGTAAAAAAAAACTAGACCCAGCAAACCAAATAATCAGCAAGAAAACTCTGAAACCTTCAGAATTATCCTTGGCTACAGTAAACAAGCAAGAGCCATTAATAATGTTATCAAGAAAAATTGGCCCCTTGTTTTAAGCGATCCAACCATAGGCCATTTGCTACCCACTAGGGCAGCAATCACCTATAGTAAAGCTCCTTCAATGAGAGACGAGTTGGTCCACAATGATCTGTGGAACCGCAATAAAACCACGTGGCTTTCTCAACGAAAGGGCTTTTTCAAATGTAGATCATGCAAGGCGTGTCAATATGGGATTAATAAATCCTCCAATAGAACACCTTTCAGCGACCAGGAGAAACCCATACACAGAAGCCTGACATGCAAGTCGGAATTTGTGATCTATGTGCTGGAGTGTCCGTGTGGCCTACGGTATGTAGGAAGTACTATTCTCCAAGGCCACAAGAGGATACTCCAGCACATCAGGGCTATTAAAAATCGCGATCAGGCACTACCCAGTGGCACAACACTTTGGGGATTCCCATAGTGGAGATCCCAAAGACCTTACATATTTCCTAATCGACTCAGTGCCACCAAACAAAAGAGGAGGCAATAGGGAAAAGGCCCTCAAGAAGCTTGAAACGAGGTATATTCTGGAATTGGACCTCAAACAGCCAGGGGGTCTGAATGGGACAGAGGATCTTTATACCTGCCTCTGATACTTGACAATGACAGTAGCTGTTGGAATTAGAACATTGGTTACAACACGGCATTAATAAGACCGCATATTGCCCCCTTTATAATCATCACAGTTAACTTCATAGGTTTTAGCTTTTTTAACACATTGGGGTGAATTATATACGTTACACCATATTTTTTTAATTTGCACATGCACTTTTTTGAAAAACGCAAGGTTTACAAAAATTGATTATTAGCATTGGTATAATGAATGTATAGCTAAGGGCAATGTACAACCAGCTAGCAAAATACTGTTTTATCTAATAACAATGTTTTCTAAATTTTAGTAACAACATTGGATCTATGAATGTAGTGTAACAAACTTCATAAATCCCCACAGTGGTGACTTTAGGTATTTATACCGTGATGTTGTATCAACTAGCCCTGCTTTTAGCTTACAAATAGTATTTTAGACTATTAACAATGAGTTTTTACCAATGCAATTTAAGTTTTTAGGCAATAGCGGCTGTTTTAGATCCATTAAGCATCGACATTTTAAAAACATAATAATTTTTCTACAAAAATGTATTTATAACAATTATGTTTTTAATAACAATGTATTTATAACAACTTACTTGAAAAATATTGCTTTTGAATTTTTAACTAGTCGCCTTTGCAATAGTATTTTTACTATGTTCATGCACTTTGCGTTCACTCAGCACCTGTCACTTTAAAATGTATGCAAAAAAATGGTTTAAAAGCTGGTCATCAACTGTGAAACGCGTCATGTGATCAAGGCCCCACGGGGCCGAAACGCGTCATGGCTGTGGTTTGTTGAGCTGTCAATAAACTACTCACTGCACGAAACTGTGGTCCGGGCTCCTGTTCTTCACCGTCAACGGAAACACGAGAGGAGTTGCTGTTATATTATATATATATATATATATATATATATATATATATACACATACACACACACACACACACACACTCACACACACACACACACTCACACACACACACACACACACATACAATCACACGCACACACAGATAAAAGTCCGTCCCGGGTATTAGTTATTCTGAATGCAAAATTGTCTCTTGAATTCTTGTTCTTTCTGAGCTTTTACTTCCTTGTTTTCTTGTGCAGCACTTCCCATTTGGATTACTTTTTACTTTTCTCCTTTGACTGTGTGATCTTCGGCCTCTCTGTGCCCAATATTCTGCTTACTTCGTCTACCTTGCCAATAGTCCTTGCTAGAGTCCCTGACACCCATGCTCCCTGCAATTTTCACTGTTCCCCCTTGTGCCCCTCAAGTACAGAGTGCCACTAGGATTGTAAACCTTTGTGCATTTTGCATGATTGTACCCAATTGTGACTTTCTTCATGCTGTTCACAAAGAGGCACTGCGGTGCCATAATTGTCCCACCATGCCTGTCCCCTTCACCCAGCGGCGGTGCGTCCATTAGGGCGCTGGGGCGTTGCCCCACTACACAATCGGCGCCGCTGTGTGACTAAATTAACTTAAACAATTTAAGTTAATTTAACTTACTCCAGGGCCACTGCCACTCAAATTCGAATAATTAATCCGATCGGCGGGTCACCGGGCCACGCCCACGCCCGAGGCAGTCAGGCGACAACAAGCGCGCAATGTCTGGCTCAACCTCTGAAGGGGGTGGGGCACCCGGGCACGCACTGTCTGCAGGCACAACAACATGCTGCAAGCAAGGGTTAGTGGTGGTGGAGGTGTAGCGCAGCAGCAACTTGAGTGCGCATGTTCGGATTTGGGCTGATCATTTTTCCGATCAGCCCGAACATGCGCACTCTAGGCTGCACATTAGGAGACTGAGGGTTTCACGCCGCAGCCCCCGGTCCCCTGCTCAAGCCAATCATGTTATCCTGGCGCTGCTGGAGCAGCGCCAGGATTGGCTCGCAGTCCTGAGCTTTGGGCATTGAGCGTGGGCATGCGTAACCAAGCTGGTCCAATCACTGTCATGGCTTATGAAGCCATGCAGACAGTGATTGGCCATTTCTACACTGCAGGCGCAAGCGTGACTGGTCCGTGACGTCACATCAGAGCACACCGCGCCACACAGACACCTCGTGTTCGTGAGTGCTGCCACAGTGCTGCCTACTCGCTCCGCTCGTGCTTGGGTCCAACTGCTAGGGTCACCGTGGTCACGTCACCTAGCCGGCGCTTAATGTATTTAATTTAATCCGATCGACACTGACTAGTAAGGTAAGACTAGAGACAACTCCTGTTTTCTTCCATAACAGTGTCAGCATGTCTGTGCAGGAAAATCGCTAGGAAGGGGAGCCTTCGGGAAAGTTGTGGAGGCCTCCGCTTTCGGAATTAAGAATTCACCAACTTGTAAGACAGTCGCTTTTAAAAATTTTAAAAGGTATGTCTCGTTGAAGGCATCTCAATTCAAGCTGTCAGTCTACCGTGACCACGTGTGCTGCCAGTGTCCAAAGCGTCACAGAGAGGTGTTTTAATCTACATTATTTTCTTCTCATGTCAATTTTCATTCAGCTAAAGCAGAATTGTCTCAAGAAATGCGCCCTCTAGCTACTACTGGGAGCGCTGTATACTGCCTCTTATAAAAGATGACAAGCAATTAAATCCTTTTTCTTTAATATTTAGTGCATTGAAACGCAACATTCTACATCAATGAATTAGCATAAATTAATGAAAATGCTGAATTACTTATTTTTTAACATTTATTATGAAGCAGCTGATTTGTAATACATCTGTTGAGCCTTCAGTCGCTGGGGGCTGATTATCATTCACAAACAAAGAATAAAGAGCTTTTTACCTCAAGCTTTAGCATCACCCCAGAAGAATGTTGATTCTTCACTTCAGATTCAACACCACCCCTGGATGAAGCTGGTCTGTCTCCGATCAGTCCCAATGATGTCTACCAATTCTCAGGCGTAACGCTGATATCATTGGGGGTTTTAATGTCCTTTATGGTCTCCGTCCTAGTTCTGGGGAATGCCCTCGTTATACTCGCCTTTGTGACTGACAAAAGCTTGAAAAATCATAGCAATTTTCTTCTTTTCAATTTAGCCATTTGTGACTTTTGTGTTGGTAAGTTATTATTCATTGTTACTTAATAATTGTTTATAGTGCATCGAAGGCTCGAAAGCATGAAAGAGTCTTAGATAATCAAACAACAGTTCACAATTCGAAGGAGCAATTCTTCTACTGGATGGTCAGACTCTATGTTAATTTCCTTAAGAGTAGAGATGTGTAAAATGTGTTTAATTTGCTTTCATGTAATTATAAGAAACTTCAGAAAAATCACACTAAATTATGTGTAATTAGGATTTCAACCCGGGTGGTGGGTGAATTAATGTCGGAGGGGCGCCAGGCTCTGACACAGACACACATCATGCTTAAACTGTGTTGTGTTTTAATGAAGGAGGAACAGCTGTGGCAGTGAGACACTCTGTAAAGAAACATCAGTATTGTATACCTGCCAACCTGCTCGCTTTTGCTGGGCGTGCCCGCTTTTTTGTGTGTTCATTTCCCATTCACCCAATGAACTTTTTTTGCACACGGGAAAAGTGGTGGGTGGGGGTCATTAAAATGTTTGAACAGCACCGTTCCAAAGTGTTTGGAAGCAGTTTAGGT
The DNA here is from genome assembly GCA_963921515.1 of Calotriton arnoldi. NCBI lineage: Eukaryota > Metazoa > Chordata > Amphibia > Caudata > Salamandridae > Calotriton > Calotriton arnoldi. The sequence goes on from CAWUFW010002160.1 coordinate 1,288,139, forward strand.
TCCCTGCACAACTGCGCAAAACAAAATAAATACATGGACATATTCTTTAATAGAAATAGAAAATGTCATTGATGGCGTGCGGGCTCAGAGGCCGTGCAGGGTAGTTGTCCCCCAGACGGTGGGCCAGGCGCAGGCCGCAGGTCACGAGGCCGTCCGACCCAATCGACTTCCCCACACTCCAGCAAGGGATTGAGCCACAGGATGGCACGACTAGACCGGCCCCAGAGTGATTATGGGACTCTTAATAGAATAAAGAGAAATGAGAATGTATTGATTCTGGGAGGGTGAGGGGACATTTCTGATTTCTGAAGGAGAGGATTATGGTAACAAACGTCCTTGTAATGGGTTTGTATTTAACTGGCAGGGCCGGCGCTAGGCATGGGCAGTGTGGGCAGCTGCACAGGTCCTCGCGACTGTTAACTTGCAAGAGGGGCCTCGCACAGTGCCTTTTAAGAGACCCTGTTATGATGGTGCTGCAATGCTGTGAGGACCAAGGGAGGGGGCCCCCTTCCCTGGGCCTCGCAGTCATTGGTCGAAAGGCCTTCAGTAATCTAATCGCTGCATCTGCATAACAGCGATTAGATGGGTATGCAAAGTGACCTTTTGTGTGAAGTAAACCCTGACCCTGCATAAATGAAAAGCAGGGTGTCCTGCAGAGCTCACCATAAAAGACAGAAACGCATCACAATGAACAGTGCTCCCCTTAGGGTTGCATGCTTTCAAAGACAAAAATACCGGCCATTTGTTGTTTTTAGGAGTCTGCAAAGGCTTAGACGTTAGACTACATTGGACTCTAAAATAATAGTATGTTTTCAATTGTAACATGGCTTTTCTGCCTTTCTTTACTTTAACTATTAGTCAGGTACTGTTAATGCAAATCTATAGCATATTTAAAAGTACTGTCTATTTATACCTGTTGTTTGAAGTATATACAGGTAAGGGTTAAAAATACGGGCTTTAGGGGTAGAACACCGGCTTGTGGCAACCTTGTTCCCCTAGGATAAAGAAAGAGGGTGAAAGAAGCACAGAGAATGGAGGTGCAGTGCATATAAAGGGAATACGACAAAGGAAAGAACTAAGATAAGACGTGGGTGTGAGAGATGATTGAGTAAAAGTAAAGCAGAGAGGTGGCAGACAAAGATAATGGGGGCAGAACAGCAACAAAGAGCAAGAAGCTTGGGAGAAGAGGAGCAGCGCATGCGACAGGCTGAATCAGTGAGAGAAGGTAAGAGTCTGGGCAGGGCCGGCTCTAAGCATGGCAATGTGGGCAGCTGCCCAGGGCCCTTTTCTCAGGTTGAAAACATGGAGCCCTGCTTCTGTGTGAAATGCCGCACTATCAGTCAGCCCACCTTCCGATCACATCACAAACTTATTTTTCAAGGGAGGTGTCTTGACCTCCCTCATCCAAGGGCATGGTGGCATTTCTGTGGGTGCAGGGGTGAGGAAAGGAAAACAGTGGTTGGGGAAGTGGGCAGCAGTAAAGCCAACAAATGTGTTGGCTCGCAATCTCAGGAGCAGGGTGTTAGGAGCCGGGCAGCACCTCACTTAACAACCTGCCCTGAAGCCTTGCCTGCCTTTTCTGTTTTGCGTTGCCAAGGGCCCCTTTGTTCCAAGGACCAGTTGGACATTATCAGGTGAGGAGAGGTGGGTTGGGGAAAGAGGAAGCACCCAGAAAAGACTGATATGGCAGGGCAGGATTTAGCACAGCTCAGTCACCTGGGCCTTGAAGTGCTGCATCAGGCTGCAGGGTCCGGATATGGGGCCCCTTTCCCTGGGCCTTGCTGCTGTTAACCAGTGCTGTGCGGCCCGGGGCAGGAGGCACCCCTCTCCTTGGCCTCAGTGCTGTGAAGCCCAGGGGATAAAACCCCCTCACCTGGGCCTCGCAGCACATGGAGTAGTTTAGTGGAAGTGGGGAACCAGGTACAGGTCCTGGCGTTAGCTCAAAATCCTGAGATTCTGGACAAATCATTAAACCTCCCCATGCATAAAAACCCCTGACCTTTTGTAATGGGATTGGTACTTTTGTAAAGTGCTCCACAGACTTTGGGCTGAGTTTGTGCTATATAAAAATGCAAAGAAAGGAACCACAGTGCCATGTCACAATCACCTCACATTCTGGCACTATCCATCATGCATGACACGTTAACCCCCTGCTGATTGGATGGGTGGAAGAGTGGGTGGATGGAAGTGTGAAAGGGATGATGGATGGATGGAGTGAAAGGGTGGGTGGAGTGAATGGGGGAATGGATGAGTGAAAAAATAGATGAGTGGATGGATGGATAAGTAAAATGGTGGCTGCAAGGATGGATGGAGTGAAAGGGTGGAATGATGGAGTGAAAGGATGGATGGAAGGATGAGCGAAAGGATAGGTAAATGTGTGAAAGCATGAACGGATGAGTAAAAGGATGGGTGTAAGAATGAACAGATGAGTGAAAGTGAGGGTGGAGAGATGAAAGAAAGGATGGATGGATGAGTGAAAGTGTAAATGGATGGACGGATGAGTGGATAGATAAATGAATGGATGAGGGAAAGGATGGATTGAAAGTGTGGCTGAATGGATGAGCAGTGAGATTGATGGATGATCGAAAAGATGGGTGGATGGATGAGTGAAAGGGTGGATGGAGGGATGGATGAGTGAAATTATGGATGGCTAGGTTTGGATATGGATGGGAACATGCAGATGGACAGGCATACAGAATGGTGAAAGTCTGAATAGATGAGAGAATGCAAAGGGGAAATGGTGGATATCAGTAGGTGTATGGGAGGATGAAAGCATAAATGTATAGATGCTTAGATGGAAGAGACAAGAGAGTTCTTCTAGGGAGGGTTGCAATGGCTTGCTTGGTGCCAAAAAGGCTTTGGTACAAAGTGGGGGGTATTTTAATTTAATTTTCTGGCTATCCTGTGCCTATGTGTGACATTTCTGTATTTGCCCTATGTTTACTTATGGCATATCTACATCATATGCATGACATTTTGAATGCCACCCTACATCTAATTGAATGTTACACTAGTAATTGTAGATTATAGCATGTTTTGTTTTAAGTATGGGGTTCTAAGGAAAGCCTTATAGTGCCACGAGCTGTGCTTGAGGTGTATATTGTACTTGTAGCAAAAGGCAAGGTGTCCAAAATAAATAACTATACTAGTGAAACAAACACACACACTTGCGTGAACACTCTCACACCAAGGCTGTCCACTGCCTTAGCCTCACAACTGGCTTCACTAATGGTTCCAGAATAAGGGCATCATCAAACTTTTTCCAGTCACAGTGCAAGGGATTTATGTGAAACCTGTACTCTCACCAGCACAGACTTCCACCAGAGGAGGCCTCAAGTTGCTTCTTTAAATCACATGTAAGCAGTTTTGCAGTTATTTTCTTGCATTCTGGAACTTGAGTTTTCATTTTTCTATCATAAATGCAGCAGTACAATATCCAAATGAAAGGAATAAATCAAATTACGTATAAGTTTGGGAATTGTAAAAATTCACATTTTCAACAGCCTTTTCAGTACAGGGGTGACTTTAACCCTTCTATGATGCAGTTTCACATGGATGCATGGTGCTCGTGACTACATGCTTTGCTTTGTTTCTACAGAACTCTGCTGCCCTTTTAGTTCTGACCTTTGATTTATAAAGCTTTCTAATAAAAATGAAAAGGTACATGTATTCAAACTCAACTTTATTTCGATATATCCGGCTGCATAATTATTACCATAGTGATGCCATTCAAATAAGATTCTGCAGTGCTCTGGACCTTTTATCGTGCACTAAACTGGAAACAATCAGTTAACATTGAGTAAGGAAGTCCATCTTTGTGAGACCTGTGCCTAGCTTTTCCGTTCAATGTGACAATCCACTTAATACAGCTTTAAAATAGACGGACCTGTTTCATTTGGGTGTTTATCTTTTTATCCATGTGACTGATTTGCACATATAAGGCCCCTTGGCGATACCAAAGAAGATTAGAAGTCCCGTGATGTCACTTTCTGTGATGTCACTTCTTGTGATGTCACATGCAAATTAGAGGGGCCTCACTTCTTCTTTTTCGCCCGGGGCCCCAAAAGTCCTAGGAACGGCCCTGTTAACTGGATAGAAGGTTTATTTCCTGCCATCTGCAGAAGTTTCAGAAATAAACCGGGGCCTCGTGCCAACGCTGCTGAAACATTGTCTATGGCAGAAAGCCTCCACGCCAAACCGCTACCAAGAGAGGTTTCAGGGGACTGTTATGAAGCTCTGTGGTTATACTGTGGTTATACTGAATAAGCAGCTACCTATGTTATATGACATCTCTTCATTAATGTAATAACTGCACTTTCACAATTGCTTTATTAACCTTCCTGCTTTCTCAAATTTGCTTGAAAATGCACCATTTCTCCACTCTTTTTTCAAAATTTTCGCGGGGGAGAACCCCCCCCGACCCCCCCTGAACCCCCCTTAGGTTGTTCGGGCTCGCTCGCTACGCTCGCTCGCTACGGTGCAGTATGAAAATCATTTTACGCCACACCACTTTCAAATGTCACCAGCCGCCACTGACTGGTACTGCCAGGCAGGTTATTTTAGGAGCCCTGGCAGGGTGTCCAACTCTCACAGTTTCAGTCCTTTCTGAGCTGTAAAAGAGGTGCCTGTTAAGTGCACGGAGGGAGGATATTTGGGACAGTACATACATTAAGGGGGTGGGAAAAGATGAGAGAGTGAAGAGATGTAGATGCTGTACAGAGTGGCAACAGTAATAAAATGCAGATGCTGTGAAGAAATGAGGGGGAGTTGAAGTAATACTGGGGCTGTGGAGAGACACATCAGTCAATGGATGCAGGGGCTGTGGAGAAATGGGGCAGTGAAGAGTTGCAGAGGATGAAGCAAGATGAGACAGGAGAAGAGGGTCTGTGAAGAGATGGGGCAGTGATAATTTGCTGATACCATAGAGGGATGTGTCAATTAAGATATACAAGTGGTGTGGAGCGAGAAAGTGGTGAAGTGATGCTGGGTTTGTAGAGTGATGCGAATAATGACATTACTGTACTTCAATGGTGTTTTGCATAATGATGATTTGACACTTTGTAATGTATACATGTTTGACTTCAATCATTCAACTTTTCACTGTAATGTCATTTCCCCCACAACAAAAAACTTTATCACTTCCAATATAAGATTATCAAAGAACCCAATATGACAAAAGACACAATGGTCCAGTCCTGAACCTACCTTTCTCAAACACGTGTAATAAGGTGGCATAGTCCAATTGATGGTCATTCATTGGAATCAAGAGTAAAACTAAAGCTACACATTATGTTGTGGAATAAAAGCCCAAGACTGGAGTATGGTGTCCTTGGAGGCATGAAACCGTTTGGTCACCATAATACTATTGTGCGTGCCGGTGTGGCTTGGTTAATTAAAAATAATTTATATAGCATACTTGTATGAGCCTAATTTGTTGACTTAAGACACCATGTATTTAGCCCATGTCTTGCTTGAAAATGATAAACGCATGGCTGCCGACAGGCCCCGTGCTATGAGGGTCACAAAAGCTAGGTCTGGTGTTTGCATGCTGGGACTTGTACAACCCCTTACTGTATTGTAGACACTGAAAGTACATGTACCAGGTTACAGGGACATTATAGTTAAGAATAGAATTTAAAAAACTTTAGAAATTCACTGAAAAAAACAAAGATTACAGGGAAGTTATAGTTAGGCTCAGATTTCACTCATACAAAACCAATGAAATTCAACAGTTATCCTTATCTGAGCTAACTATAACTTACACCACCGCAATGCACAGCTTATGACTTCACATATTACATCACTAATGACATGGTCAGTGACATCTCAGATGACATCACTGATGAGTCAGTGTTTGCTCTCGCTTGGCTGGAGCTGTCACAACTCCTGCTAAGCAAAAGCAATCTCCCGAGGGTGGGCACCTGAGGAGCTATCAGGAGCCAGCCCTAGGAGGTGGCAGTCCCCAGGGCCATTAGTCCCTCCAGGAGGGGGACCGTGCGGCCCCCGTCCTTTCATTTTCAAGGGCCTGCCCCGGGGAGGTTGTATCCCCCGGGGCTGAGAACGGCCCGGGAGAGGTGCTGCGCTGCCCCCGCTTCTAAAAATTTTAAGTAAGCCCCAGGGAGGTGGTGGCCTCCGGGGCCGAACATGACCCATACATTCACTGTGACACGTATAATCACTCACTTATACAGTCAGTCATACACCCATTAAACATCCACGCAGGCACTCATACACCCACTCATTCATCAATACACCTTGGTGTATATATATTTAACACTCATAAACTTTTTAGAAACACTCACAGTCACCAGATGATGTCATCAGTGATGTCTTTTGAGATGTCATCAGTGATGTCATGAGTGATGTCACTGACCATGTCATGAGTGATGTAATATGTGACGTCATCAGCAGTGCACTGCGGGGGCGCAAGTGATAGTTAGCTCAGCTAACTATAACTGCTGAATTTCTCTGGCTTTGTATGAGTAAAAATTGAGCCTAACTATAACGTCGTTGTAACCTTTGTTTTTTCAGTGAATTTCTAAGGTTTTTTTTAATTCTATTTCCTAACTATAACGTCGCTGTAACCTTTGTTTTGTTCAGTGAATTTCTAAGTTTTTTAAATGCTAATTGTTAACTATACCGTTCCTGTATCCTTTGGTTTTTTCAATTTCTAACGTTTTTTAAATTCTATTTCTTAATTGTAATGTCCATTTTTTGTAAGTGAACCTCTAAGATTTTCGTACTTTCTTTCTATAATTGGATATTGTGTATTATATTTATATAATACACCACTAATTTTTTGATGACATATGTCTTTATCAGAAACTACATTAATAACTGGTTTTATTTTTAACAATTTTGTAAGTCGGCACAACATTGTTGCATATACAGTGGGGATTCTGTCATCAGTAAATGTATTTCACCCACTGCATGAGAAAGGCAGCAAATGAAATCATGTCTTTCATTTTAGACTACACTATCTCCTGTTAACCCTTTCCCTCTCTTTCAAAAAGAGATTCCTATCTATGTGTGTTCACGATGTATTCGCGATGATCGCGGAGAAATTGCGGGGAAAAAAGCGAGCTCAAAACTATATCTAGCTTCATTTTTTTTAAATTCAAATACTACACAACAGTTTATTACATAGTCCTGAGTTGGAAATTAAATCTTGCCATTACTTAAATTGTGTCATCACTCCTCAACTTTTTAAAAAATGTTCTGTTTCTTTAACACCCTTCCCCCAATACACTCTTAGCGCAGTGTACCTAGCAACCCAGTGCAACCAGTAGGCCACAAGTTCATAACACATTCTAGAAGGAACATGCTACTTCCAAATAAGATACAGCAGGTGTGCTTTACTCCACAGATTCAAAAGCATATCAATGTCTGTATTACATTTCTTTTCTTAAACAACAGCCAATAATAAGACTTCTTGCTAAGGCATCCTACTCACTACCTAATTTTATTCACTTTCATGCTGACAGCATCCAATGAAATATATCTTTTAAAAAACACCTCCATTTTAACTGCTTTTCATTTGGAAAACTACCTTATTCAGATCCAGCCTTCTCCTGACTGCTATTGCTCCTTCACTGCAAAATGCTTAGAGTATGGATTGTGGGCCACAGCTATATCTATTGGGCTAAAGAGGCTGCAAAAAAGAAAGGTATTGACAGAGACTTTGGTTTGCCAAATGTGCAGATTACTTGGATTGTCCAGAGAGGGGAGGGTTAAAGTTTCATCAGTTGCTGGCTTTGGTTAAATCCATTGTGGATTCCCAAACTCCTCACCTCATGATTGTACACTGTGTTGGCAATGACCTAGGCACATTGACTGGGGTCGAGCTGGAAATGCTAGTGAAAGAAACCTTTGCAGAACTGATCTCACTTTTCCCTCACACTGTCTTGGTGTACTCTAATATATGCCAAAGACAGAAATGGAAGTGGTCAAATCAATTCTGTCCACAGATTGACAAAGCCAGGAAACATGTTGATAAAACTGTTTCTGCATTCCTCAGAGACCATCACATGGGCTGTATCTATAGCAACAATCTGCGTTTTGACATGTATGTAATTTAAAGAAATGATGGAGTGCACTTTACAGATGAAGGCAGCAGGGTATTTCTAAGTAACCTGAAACTCTGCATCCGGTCCTATGTATAGTAGCCATATATGCACAACCAACACAAAGGCTCTATTCAGAGCCACCTTAGTACCCGAAACGTTAATTTTCTTTACAAAGAACGTTTTTTCAGTTTTTGGAGATCTTCGCGACGATGTCACGATCCTCGCGAATACGTCATGAGAACGGAAAACAAAGGCGGATATTCAATGACCATCAAAACATCCAAAAATAATATATAAGAAAATCCATTCTGAAGATTGCCCTACACATATTACTATATACATACTTCTTTCAAAGCATGTTTAAACTCATATTTTTGTGCTATGTTTCTTTAAAAACCATCTTACAGACCTATTTCCTGTTTTCGCGGTTATTCTGGATGTCCCGATGACGTCGTTAACTGCGACGATCGCGCCTTTTCCATAAAGTGAAAACACATACATGCACACACATATTTTACACACTAGAGGTTTATTACTGTACACTTCAAACTCATGTTTTTCTAGTGTATTTCTAGAGCCACCATCTCTAAACCCAATTTTATATTTTCACAGTGACTCCAGATATCGCAATGATATCGGTAATCGCGATCCCTGCGGATCCCTGCGGATACGTCGCGAAAGTGGAAAGCAAAAGCAGTAGATAACTCACTATATAAATAACTCTATAAAAACATTTATCAGAACCTCAATATCTCTATAACACTGCGTATTAATAATTCACTGATATTTGTTTTTATATTTCCACCAATATTCATGATGACGTCGGTAGTCGCGACTACCCCGCGACGGTACATGGGGGGGTCGCGCTAGTGGTCGCGCGTTGTCGCGAATATTGCGCGTGATTAAAAAAATATATTTTGGACACATAACTTGTGTCACTAACACCTCCATTTCTCAACCAGGATATCTCCACCCTGACCCCTTACGTGGGCTTTCACACAGATTTTCAGCCCGGGAACCGTTCCAGATAGATAAAATGGCGGACGCAACTTTCTATTTAGGTTGCGTCCAGCCAATCAGAGCATTTCTGTTGGTGCGTGCATTCGCAAATAATCGCGGAACCACCGCAAAATATCCGCGGCCAGAGATATCACTATAATTTTCAGCTTAAATTTCTCAAAAACTACTGAACAGATTTACACCAAATAAGCAAAAAGCACTTCCTTGAACCGACATCTAGCTCCCTGCCAAATTTGGTGTAAGTCCGTTCAGCGGCTCAGGCTGTAGAGGTGGCTAAATGTTGCTATGGGAATTAACATTACAAACGCAACCTTATTTCGTGCCCCAAATTCTCGGTCCACACTGCACAGATTACCCCCAAATTTTCCCAATCAATAGTTCCCACTGTGACACTTTTGTGGCAAAATTTCATGCAGATTGGTCAAACGATGCCAAATTATAGCCAAGTCAAAAAATGCTTTTCCTATGAAAAGTAGGTCCTAACTATAACTACCTACTGGCGACCGCCAGTAGGTTATATATATATATATATATATATATATATATATATATATATATATATATATATATATATATATATATATATATATATATATATATATATATATATATATATATATATAGATATATATATACACACACACATATATATGTGTATATATGTATATGTGTGTATGTATATATATCTATATCGTTATATATATAATCTGTGTTCTCAAGTAAGAACAGGCTGCACCTCAAAGTATGGTTGTTTATTTTATTGGAAAAACTGGCACACCGCTTGCCAATGCGTTTCAATCAAACAGTATTGATCACAGTTAGTGGGATATTTTCTTCTATTCGTTCATCATAGAAAGTGACAAAACACCCCTCCAACAGTTTCTCTGGTGCCAGCGTATATTTTGGGATATGTACTTCATGTAGGGTTTATTCCATACATCACCAAAGAGTGTGTAAATATTATGTAACAAAATAAACAGTTCTTGTAGTGGCCGGTGTCTCGATAGAGTGGCGGAACGGGGTGAGGGGGGTTGGATGGATGCCAAAACAAACAAACAAACAAAAAAAAAACACTTACCTGCTACATCGCTGCATTACCGCATCGCGCTCCTCTCCACCATAGCAGCGTCTGGATGTCCTGAGACCCCTCGATGTGCACTCCCAGTTAGACTGGGAGCCTATGCATGCTCTCTGCAACCCGTCAATGTAGATCGAGTTGGAGAGAGTTTCAGTGCGCATGACGGTTCGGCCATCCCGAGACGGCCGGCCAAACCGACATGCGCAATGATAACAATGCAAAACACTACCCCTGGTGCCTGTCATCTCCCTGGTCCCGCTCCCCAGCCTAAGCTCTGAGAGCAAAAATAAAACGATAATAAAGAAGGGTTTATTATTGTTTTATTTTTCATTTTTTGGGCTGCTGGCAGGTGGGGCGACGCTCCTGCGCCATAGCGGAGGAGCCTCCGCTGAAAAGTTCTTTAAGAGCCTTTAAAATTCACTTGAGGCTGCATTGTCTGTTCATTTAAGATGTGTATTATTGCAACATAATATAATGAGTTTCAAGATTTCAAGATTTTATTGGATTTGGTTTAGACCTCACCTGAGGTCAACAAATACATAGTTAAGAGTGATAAAACAATTATATTATTCGAACATTAAAACAGTTTTAAAAAACTTTTAAAAACTTTATACAGATTATAGCAAGCAAATTCATCAGCTGGTGATTTACAAAACTCAATGAAACTTTGTGCAGAGCAGAGATTGTGTCTAAAACATATAGGATTTATATACCGGCGCCGGGCCACTACCAAAATCGGATTTGGGCAAACTAGTAACACATGTAAAAAGTCTTGCACTCCGTCTTTGCATAAGTCACAAATTTCTGTGGAACTTTCCGATTTATCCCATTTAAAAGTGTGGCTCTTTAAAGGAAGAATCCCCAACCTCATTAAAATTATGGGGCGCCGGACCATGTGCTCTAAAGAAAATCTTATATATCGTTGCGGAATTTTATATTCTAGACTATCTAAGAGGTGTGCGAAGTGTTTTAGCTGTAAACAATGATCTACATCCAGATCGTAGCTTTTTCTTGGAGTCAGGTTCTTTAAATAAAGCTTCAAGTGTGCAGGAGTCCAAGCTTTCAAAAGTGCTATTGTGCAATCAGACTGGATTAGTGCAATACTTAGATTCTTATTAAAAGTGTGATGAGAGGACTCATCTCTAAAAGTCTCCAATTTTAAAATGTACCTTAAAGACCCTAGGTCTGCATGCAAGAGGTTAAAGGCTAGTGCTTAATTTGAGCCAGTGCTTTCCGGTGCTCCGCACCAGCACCTTATTGCCAGCACTGGGGCTCTGACAGTCTGCCACATGATGGCGCTGTCATGCTAATTCAAGTATAGACACAACAACAGCGGTTTATTTGTTCAATTTACATTAACAATGACTAATACCAGCCTCCCAAGCCATTCTTCTGGCTTTGGGGGTCTGGAATAGTATGACTTGTCACACTTGTAGGAGTGTGAAGGTTAGTAGCTGTGTATGTACTGTCATTGGCAGCTGGCATGGGTTATGTGAGGTGCAAGCTGCAGTGGCCTCCCCACGAAAGACCCGGCACTTATCCTTTTACAAATTAAGCATATAGGCCCAGCGAAGTATATTTGTGATAGCTTTTGTGTAAGCACTGACTATGGATAACTCCAAGCGGATTGCTTGGACAGGGACTGACTGGTTAACTCTTAACAGTTTACGCAATAAAGTCCCTTCTCTTACATTTAGTGGGTGCCACGCCTTGATCGGGATATATTCTAAGGTGTATGATAAAATTGGCTGTATTTTCGAACGATAGACCTCGGGTGAAAAGTGTCTATTTCCTGAGGAAGAGTAAAATCTCTGTAGTAAGCCGACGTGAGCATCAGCCTTTAGACTGATGTGCCTAAGATGGGAGGAATTTTGTAAGGTCTGTGTAAAAATTCTCCCCAAGTAAGCATATTCCCTGACGATCTCCAGGGGCTTGTTGTCTAATGTCCAGTTATAGTGGAGACAACTTTTGTTTTAGAAATGAAATATACTGAGTTAGAACATCGGATTTAATTATCAGGTTCATTCCATTTTACTTGGCACGTTCAAAGTGTGAAATTCACTTCTGGGAATCATTTGTGAAGTGCCCAAAAATTATTTTTTCATAACATGTAAACCATCAGTTAATCCCGGAAGTCTAGGTCTAATAAATTAATTTGATTATACCAAATTAATTTGATTATACCTGAACGTCTTCATCTGCGCTGTTACTCATATGTTTTACCCTTTTCGATATTTAACTCCAAGCCATGCATGTAATCCTGCCTAGTGAAATAAAAGCCGAAGGTTTAATGTGTGTGTGCCCGTGTTTCTTGGTTATTTTAAAAATCATTTAAATTGTTAGGCTGGTAGAAGTTTAACTTTTCGACATAAGACATCGCGTTTGCTCATATCTTAAAAATAATAAACGCTTGGCTGTCTGTAGGCTCCATGTCACAAAGGACATAAAAGTAAGTCTCACATTTCTATGTTGCTAGAACTTCGACGTTCCCTTATTAACATTGAAACTCCATGTCCCAGCATGCTAAGTGCGTTTGATAAATATAAATAGATGTATTAATATGTGTGTGCATGCGCATAAACTCTTCACTGTTTACTGTTGCAAGAGACCCCACCAGTCTTATCTGTGGCCCCTTGTGTGTCCTGTATAAAAATCTCAGAGGCCGACTAATTCTGGTATAAATCATGCTATAGTTACATAAGACCTCATGACATAAGGGTAACTTTGAATCATTCCTGTTTTTAATGTAAGCCAAAAATTCAATAATTATGCTGGGGATTGCAAGTCCATGCTTATAGTATAAAAAGTGAATCTACGTGTTATAGCCTGTCCTAGTGATTTCGACAAAAAGGAACAGGATTAGCTGGACACTACTCTTGTGAGTGGAGCCATCTGACAACTTGAACTGGACATTCAGGACTACCAATGTGGTATTCATAGAAAGCAATTGTCTGCTTCATATACTGTTAAAAACATCTTGCAAACATCTTATTTTTAACTCTCATCTCAACTGATCATTTTCCGGGAGCAGCGCGGACGCGCAGCGGCATGGAAGTAGGCTTTTAGAATCTTTGCACTTTGTTGTTTTACTTTTTAACTTTGTCTGCTTTTAAAATTGAATTTTGCTGGTTACTGGGCAGAAGGTTGGAGATATATTTTAATATTGGAGGTCTTTTTTGTATTTTGCCATTGCACTCCATTCCAATGCCATTTTGGGATCTGTTCGCTCTAGTTGTTGGAGCCTGGGTGGGGTTGCTAGTACTCCCTTGCCATTTAATGCCGGGCGCAAAATGGACCCGCCGTTGTTGCGCCAAAGGCAAGCCTGTCTGTGCCCGTCAGCAACTGGAATGCGACCAGTGCCAGCCATGCTGCCTCTTTTTCATAAGCCAAGCAATTTAGGCTAACTTATGGCAAGGAGACCCTGCTGGCCCTTGGCCCGCCTTGTTGTCATGATGTACCAACTAGTACACATAAGGTAAGTGCAATCAAGCAATGTTCTAAGTGTAATTTTGCACCTCGGAACAGGCTAGGCTCTCCCTGGGTAGTCCATTGGGAACATAAATTGACAAGCTTCAAGGATCTCAATAGGGATCCTAACAAAGGCAGAACCGAGTTAAAAGCCTGTCTAATCAATGCTAAATCCTTACCTAAATAGAAAAGGGACATTTGTGACCTGCTGAATGAAAATGTTTGGGTTGTAATATTTTCGACTGAAACTTAGATTAATGACAATTCTGGCCCCACCATTGCTCTAGCAATTGTAGAGGGCTATTCTATCTCCCATCTTGACTGCTTAGGAGGGCATGGCGGTGGGATTGCCATAATCTATTCGTCGAAATTCTCGTGCTCAATCATTAAGCTACATGGTTTGAAATTAGTTGAGGGGTTAGTTATTTCCCTTAAAATTTCAGACAATTTCTCCCTCTCTGGAGTCCTAGTCTACGGACCCTTAAATCGTCTCTAAAGTTTTTGGAAGTGTTTGCAAACGTGATTGCTCCCTTCCACTTACAATACTCTAGCTTTATAGTACTGGAGGACTTTAATTTACATATGGAGGACCCAAACTGGAGAGTGGCTGAGCAGTTTACGGACACTATGGCCGATTTTAATTTAGTACAATTAGTTAAAGGTCTTACCCATAAATGTGGACATACTCTTGACCTGATTTTTCTAATCATTGCTGTCTGGTCATTGGTCAACCCCTCCGATTAGTTTGGACTAATAATTTTTTAGTTTCCTTCTATTTGTCCTGTTCTGTCACTCAGACCGACACAGCCAGGTCTAAATAAAATAAATAAATGGGTACTTTTAGGCCTTGGCATTATACCCATAACTCAAGCTTGATTGACGTGCTCACAAAATGTGGTAAATATGTCTTGGGGCATTGATGAGGCAGTTGATTCCTTTAATTTAACCTTGCTGCAAGGCCTCGACAATTTAGCTCCCCCTAACAAAATGCACAAGGAAGAGAAGTGCGCCCTCTGCAGCTTCGTTCTCTTTCACCCTCCAAGCGGAAAAACTAAGGGGCATATTCTCAAGAATGTGTGACAACCATCGCAAAAGTTACTTAACGCAACCTCCAACATCGCAGTCTACTGCGGGAAATTTATGCCGTGTTAACCAAGTATTCACAACACGGCGGTACCATGCGATAGTCTCCAGATAACGCGTCAACTGACCGCGTTAAAATCAACGCCACGCCGCAAAAATGCGAAACACTAACACAAAAAAAGATGCGATGAGGCCAATCGCGATACAAAAATCTGCGAAAACCAGCCACAGGCCTGCAAATCCCACGGGTCTGGCGGGAAAATGCACTATAATAGCTACACAAACAACACACCAGAAACAATCCAATGTGCGTAGCAACATGGAGGCACCCTGACCCAGCGCAGAGGCCAACGCGAACCCCACAAGCCCCACAGACCACCAGCAAGGAACAACTGGTTCGGGGAAGGCCAAGGAGAAGAGGGAGAGGAAGACGGGGTGCAGTCCACAGGAAAACAAGATCAGCGTCACAGAGGTGACAGAACACTACCAGCAACTGACCCACAAGCAGACCACCTTGAATGCAGCCGGAGTGTCGATGGGGCCAATGGAGGAGGCCAAGAGGCGCCGGCATGATGTGAAAACCTAAACCAGGCCCAAAGCCGCTGCCAACAGGAAGGCAGCAACGGCGACAGGAGGTGGGAGTCCTGCGCCACAGGAGGAGCTGGAGGAAATGGAGTCCAGTCATCAGTGTGGAGACGGTGCAAGGAGGTGGGAGTACGGACACAGCTCGAGAGGACCTGACACAACAGCAACAGGGTGAGGAAAGACTAGGCGATACCAAAGGGGAAAGACCAGGGACTGGGGTGACGGGGGGAGATGGGCACAATGGCACACATGCGCAACAATGTGTAGCACACTGCACACCCACAATGACCCTGGACCATGTCCCTCATCGCCGTGGCACAATGCAGCATACACACATAGCAACAACAGCACATCCACATTGACGACAATGTGGTACAATGTGCAACCCCGACACTGCAGAACAGAGGACACAACTGGCTACGCACACGCGCAGAAACAGGCCTACTACATCTGACAAAGCTGGAAACTGTGAAATGGAAATGTACGCGTACAACCTCACATCCTTCATGTAGTCCAAATGTACACTGTCCCACATCTAAATCCTGCACCTCCAAAACAGTCACAATGTACATTGACATACAGTCTGCATGTAAACAAGAACAATGCGCCAACATACATGTCAACACATTGTCAACATGCATCTCCCCTTCACATTGCAGAGGGACACACAACACCTCCAGCAGAGCACAGAACACCACATATCAGTGATGCCGGAGAGGACCACCACACCTTCGACACCGACGCCCTACAACAGCCCATGGACATCCCACGCAACCCACCACCAGGACCAGGGCAGCCAAGCTTCTTCGAGGAGAACCCAGCCCCTGCAACAGACCACACAGCATGAAGCACCCGCAAGCACGGCTGGCTCACAACACTACACCGACCCACACATGGCACCCCAATTCCAGGTGTCAGAATGCCAAAAGGAGGGGGCCGAAGGGGGGGGGGTCCGAACCCATGGAAAGCGAACTAGATCACATACGTGGGTGTCTATTACCCTTCAGGGACCACCTACACCCCACAAAGGAGACCCACACTGCCATAGAGACACATGCAGATGCACATTCCCAGTACAGAACCATGCCCAGGGGCACGCACATACCAGTCACACACCCACGTTAGCTCTACATACGACGGCCCAGTCCACTCCCCTTACGAATTGAGAGGGTGACGACAAAGCTACATACCCAAGCTCCCAACCCGCTGCCTGCGGTGACATGGTTGCGTCCACTGTCCACTACACTCCAAACACCAGTGGTGTGTGTCGACATGGATGTGTGTGTGGCCTGCATAATGCAGTCTGGCCAGCACATCCATGACACACTTGGCATTGTGTACATTCTCATTCAAAGTTCCCTTGCCTCCTTCGCACATGCCTGGTCCCCGCCTCTTCCGGCATTCTGCTATTGTGTGGCCGAGGTGCCCTGCCGTTGATGGCTCATGTAACAGGCTGGCCCAGGTTCCCACAGTGAGTTGTGCTGTCGTGTCTGGTGGGTGTGCATGTTGTATGTGAGCTTGTGTGGTGTGCATTTCCTTTGTTGTGTGTTGCATGATTGTGGAGTTGAGGTGTGTGGTGTGTGCATTTGGTATTGGCCAACGAGCAGTGCATTTCCGTGGGTGCCATCCTGGTGGCGCAGGTTGATGTTGGACTGTCGGAAGGTGTAGGATTCATGCACACTGCCTGGGTGGTTGGCGGCGGCGTTGGCGGAGGTTCCACGGTGGTCCACTGTTGCCTGCACATTGGTGGGATACGTGCGATTTCTTTTTCGCTTATTGTGTGCAGTGTTGCCAGGGGCCACTAGTAGGACATGTGTGCAGTCAATTGCCCCCTGACACGTGCGGGATGCCAGCTGTGGCATACACGCCTTGCTTGGTCTCGGGCTGTTCCTGCGCAGTGTGTGTGAAGTATAGATGGTGGGGAACCTAGCTGATGGTGTCATCCATGACTGTTGTGGGGGATTTGGATTGGCCTGGCTGTGTGACTCCTCCGTCTCAGGCGGATGTTTGTTCGAGGGTACAAGAGGCCAACATGTGCAGCACGGCCAGCAGATTTGTCTGAGGTGGGATGTTGGTTGTCCGCTGTGTTGGTACCTTCAGCCTGTGGGCAATGGTGGTCAGGATGCGGAGGAGGGTTGTCCCTTTGAGCATATAGTGGGCAATGACATTCTCTGGTGTTGAGTCTGTGAAGTTGGTGCATTTTAGGAGGGTCGCTGTCTTTGTCTGCGCTGCCTCAGTGTTGGTCCGGGGGTGGGGGCGGTGGGTGTCCGGGGGGTGGGGGTGGTCCTGGGGGAGGTGGAGGTGGGTGTTGGGGCCCTCTTGGGTGTCTGGCCCGCATGTTCAGTGGCTCCATGGCATCTGTTGTCCTTCAGGTGTGGCTGTGGGCTGGGCTCCCTTTTGTGGTGTAGGCTGTCGTCCGACTTTGCACCAGGTCAGAGCAGGTGTTAATTTCCTGCAGCTAACGCGCCATATCGCATGTTTTGTGGGCTTATCACAGATCTGGCTGGTCGTTGAGAATGTTGAGGAGTGGTGTTGACGTGGCTTTTTGCATGGGTACGCCTACACTGCATCTCATTAGCGATAGTTGCCGGGGTCATCTGTGGCGATGTTTTTTTAGGCTGCTATCGCAGGTAAACTGGTGTTATCGGCTGTTAGCACCAGCTTGTGAATGGAGCGATAAATTTATCTCGACTTTGGCTGCGATAAGGTGCCGATAACTCGGCGATAGCTCCTTGAGAATATGCCCCTAAGATGTAAACAGCTTAAAGGAAAATTGGGGTTAAATTATGGTATTGAATTCAAACTGGCATATAAAGCTGCTCTTAGGCAATTCCGAAAAAGTATTAAAAGAGCTAAAACAGACTTTTTTGCCGAATAAATAGCTGCCTCGGAGAATGCTCCAAGAACCGTTTATAAAATGGTTAAAACTTTCTGAATCCAGAGACTAATAAACAGATTATTCCTGCCTCTCAAAGTTCGGCCGAAAACCTCTCTGTTTTTACATGCAAAGTGGAAAAAGTCTATTGTAATTTCCATATGCCTGAGGATAATTTGCTGTTAGGATCATATCCTGACCATAGGCTCATAAAGGAGGGTCTCTTCTTTCAGCCCTTTGAAAAGATTATTTTAGCTGAATCTGATCGTATTAATCAAAAAGCTAAATCTGGATCACCCCTTGATGTTTGTCCACCTTACATTTTGTCTTGGGCTGCTGCCTCCATTAACCTGCAGATTAGCTCCCTTTTTAAACTATTTTTTGAATTGAGTAGCATGCTAACAGTTTGGAAAAAGGCGCTAGTAGTGCCCCTTTTGAAAAAAAAAACAACTCTGACCCTCTTATCTTGAGTTATTATAGGCCAATTTCACTTCTTCCTGAATAACATCCTTCAGTCATCTCAATCTGGCTTTCGCTTGGGCTACAGTACAGAGCCTGCCCTCTTGGAGGTCACCGAGTATGTCAGATGCAATCTGGATCTGATAAGAAAAGCAAAGGACGTTTTATTAGGTTTGTCTGCAGCATTCGATATGGTGTTCCACAAATACTCCTGCAGAGACTGGCGAAGGTTGGGATTGTGGGCAGAGCTAGGAATTGGCTCTGATCCGACTAATCGGATAGGTAGCAAGCAGTTTTTCTATTACCGCTTACCTCTCGGTTTACAGAGTTGCGCTGTGGTGTCCGCAGGGTTCAGCAATAAGCCCAACTTTGCTTAACATCTATATGGCACCGCTTGCGCTAGTAGCTCAAAGTTGAGGTCTGAACATCGTTTCTTATGCGGACGACACAGCTTGTGCTGGCATTCCAACAGATGGATCCATTAATCTTAATCAATCAATCAGGGGTTTGCATAGGGCAACTACTCACCCGCGAGGGTCTCAAGGCACTAATGACTCAGTGGTTTACAACTTTCAGTGCTTCCTTTCTGCAGTCATCAGTTGGATGCACAGCAGTTGCCTAAAACTTAATTTGGACAAATAAGAAATTCTAGTTTTCGGTGTACCTTCCGCATTTGATTCCACTAGACTTTGGCCTACTGATTTAAGTGTAGCCCTCACACCAACAGCAGTGGCCAGGAATCTTGAGGTCCTATTGGACACAGACTTATCTTTCAAGCCTCAGATGCAGGCCATCTCCACCATCTGTTTTTCATTTTTAAAATCTTTAAGATAGACGTTGAACAACCTTCCATTGGTCACTCCACTCAGAAAGTCTTAGTACATGCATTACTCACAGCCAGACTGGACTATGCCAATGTACTCTATCTTGGTGCCCCTGAGGAATTGTTTAACTGACTACAGCAAGTTCAGAATGCAGCAGCTCGCCTCAGTGGCATCACTAGGAGGGTGCGGGGGTGCGGACCGCACCGGGTGACACCATCACATGGGGTGACACCTTTCCCAAATGAGATAATTTACTAAATAGTCTCATTTGGGAAAGGTGTCACCCCATGTGATGGTGTCATGGGGTAAGTCGTGAGGGGGTGACACCACGCATGCATCGCATGCATCGCCAGACAGCACGACCTCAACATTATCTCCTACGCCGACGACACTCAACTGATCCTCTCCCTCACCAAGGACCCCCTCGCCGCCAAAGCCAATCTCCATGAAGGAATGAAGGCCGTCGCCGATTGGATGAAGATCAGCCGACTAAAGCTGAACACGGACAAAACGGAGGTCCTCATCCTCGGCTCCAACCCCTCAGCCTGGGACGACTCCTGGTGGCCAACGACGCTGGGAGCAGCCCCGACACCCACCGACCACGCACGCAACCTGGGAGTCATCCTCGACTCAACGTTCTCCATGGCCAAGCAAGTCAACGCAGTCTCCTCCTCCTGCTTCAACACCCTCCGCATGCTTCGCAAGATCTACAGGTGGATCCCGACAGACACAAGAAGAACAGTCACCCAGGCCCTCGTCAGTAGCAGACTTGACTATGGGAACGCCCTCTACGCGGGAGCCCCGGCTAAGCTCATCAAGCGACTGCAACGCATACAAAACGCCTCCGCACGCCTGATCCTCGACGTACCACGCCACAGCCACATCACCCCCCACTTGAGGAACCTGTACTGGCTCCCCGTCGACAGGAGGATCACCTTCAAACTCCTCATCCACGCACACAAGGCACTCCACAAAACTGGCCCGGCCTACCTCAACAGACGACTCTTCTTCTACGTCCCCAACCGCCAGCTCCGCTCCGCCGACCTCTCCTCGCCACCGTCCCTCGCATTCGAAGAACAACCACCGGCGGCAGATCCTTCTCACACCTCGCCGCCAAGACCTGGAACACCCTTCCACTAAGCCTACGACAGACCCAAGACCTGCTGACCTTCAGGAGGCTACTCAAGACCTGGCTGTTCGACCAGTAGCAGCACCCCCCTTCCCTCTCCCCAGCGCCTTGAGACCCTCGCGGGTAAGTAGTGCGCTCTACAAATTCTGTGATTGATTGATTGACCATGAGTTACCGAGTTACCGCACTGGGTGACACCAACCCTAGTGACGCCGCTGGCTCGCCTTGTCTTTAACTTTAACATGCCAAAAGGGCATTCCATTCGACAAGGTCTGAAAAAGACTTCATCGGCTGCCAGTTAAGTCTAGAATTAAATTTAAAGCACTTATGATTACCCATAGGGCATTTCATTATAATGGCCCTCGATATATACAGGATAAAATATCTTCCTTCAAGGGCATTAGGCTCAACTTATCATAACCTGTTATGCGTACCTAAAGTGCGTAAAGCCAGAGCAGGGAGCAGATCCTTCGCTTTCTAAGCTCCCAGCCTCTGGAATTATTTTCCATTCTATCTCCGGTTTGTCTCTAATGAAAGCTCATTCAAAGCCCAATTGAAGACTTTTTTGTTTCAGGAGGTGTATTCTAGTTATAATTTCTCCGATGGCACAGAGCCAGGACGCTTCTTGTGAAGCAGCAGTTGCGCTTTATAAATATACTTTCATTCATTCATTCATTCATCCATTCATGTGAGAATCCTTGACAAGAGCATAGCAGATCATCTTGGGAATGCATTTCTCCTAGCTAAAGGTGAGATAGTTTAGTTGACTTTAAGACTGTACAAACATAAAAATGAAGCTTTATAAAATGAAAATAATTGTCTATGATTTTACAGTAAACTTTTTTAGGTCTGACCTTTGAGACCTCTGTAGCTGTCTCACCAGACCATAGTTTCCAAACTAATCATACGTAATATACATACATTATATGGCTTTTAGACAGCATACTTCATTCACTGGTCAATTGAATTGCCATTCACATTTTGCTTCCATCTCCCTCAGCATAAGGGACGTGGCAATGATTCAGCCCACTTTACCTAATGGCTCATTCCATTTTGATGGACTGCACATAGCGTGTTCATATTGTTCATGTCAGCTTAATGATGGTTCTTTTCTCTTCTGGGATAAAGCTCTTTCGAAGTGTGCTTTTTTTTTTTTTATAATCAATTTTTATTAGCAATTTAAAAAAACAAGCGAACAAATCTTCAGCATACCTCATACAAGAGAAAGCATAACAAAGCCACCAACCAGCAGTGGAAACCACATTTCTGATGAGACCAGACAGGTGAAACGTCAGTACATGGTTACATGGAAGGCCATATGAAAGAACTAAGAAAGTAGGTTCAAACATTTACCCCACACCTTGTGAAATTTTGCTGGGCAGCCACGCGCCTCGTAGAGGGGTTCTTCCTGGGCCGCGCACCAGTCCACTCCTTGGCGCCATTTTCTCAGGGTAGGGGGGTTGGCCTGAGCCCAGGCCGCCGCAATGTCACGTTTGGCCAGAGCGACCGCAGTCCCCAGAAAACATTTATCTGCTCTAGAGCCATCCAACCCATCAAACACGCCTAGGAGAAGTCGTGTGGGGTCATTGGGAACCTGCCACCCCAAGGTCTGTGTAAGCTTGGTCTCCACTCCCGACCAGAACCGGGTGAGGCCCGGACACATCCACATCATGTGATAAAAATCGGCCGGAGCTCGGCCACAACGTGTGCAGTCTGGGGACGGGCGCAACCCCGCCCTATGCAAGCGCGCGGGTGTAAGGTAAGCCATGTGGAGGTAATAGAGTTGCACTAGACGGAGTTTAGAGGAGGTCGTGAGAGTTTTGGGTGCCATAAGGGCATCGCGCCAGTCCGCCTCTTCTAAGGGGCCAAGCCAGCCCTCCCAGCGAGTCTGCAGTGAATCTAAGGTGGTCGGGCAATTGTTCACCAGGGAGCGGTATATCCGAGACACCCCTCCTCTGCCCAGATTTCCCATCATGACCTGCGCCTCTAGCGGGCTGAACTCGGGCAGGGATGTGCCTGCTGGGACGTGGTCAGTGAGGGCGTGACGGAGCTGCAGGTACTTAAAAAATTGGGAGTTGTGTAGGGTGTGACGCTGCTGTAGGTCAGAGAAGGCTCTGATATGATCCCCCACCCACACGTCCCCAAGGAGAGAGATCCCGATATGGTCCCACTGTTGAAATCCTGTGAGGGCCGCCGTCTCCCGCAGCCATCTGCCCTGCCATAGTGGAGTGTGTTGAGTGAGATGTTTGTCCCAACACGTGTGTCGCAGGGCGGAACGCCAGGCCACCAGGACCGCCCTCGTGATTGGCGGCATCGCCTGTGGCATGGGAGTCCCGTATAAGTAAGCCTGGATGTGTGGAAGGTCCATGTCTATAAGTTCGATCCGGTAGGCCGGGTCAGACCACCCTCCTGTGAACCAATCATGGATAACGAGGAGTCTAGTGGCCAAATATTAAAGGTGGAGATTCGTCATACCCATACCTCCATCAAAAGGTGGAATCCGGCATCGGGCTAGGGCGATGCGTGGCCTCCTACCCCCCCATAGGAATTTTGTGATCATTACATCAAACTCTCTGAACCAACTCCCTGGGAAGTGGAAAGTAGTATTCTGAATAATGTATAGAAAGCGAGGAAGGATCATCATTTTAAAAAGTGCCCCTCTTCCAAGAGGGTTAAGTGGAAGGGTCTGCCAGCACTTGAGATCACGTTTGGCCTTCGTGACCAGGGGGGTAATATTATGCGCCCACTCCAGCTCCGGGAGCAGAGCCACCCAAATCCCGAGGTACTTAAACGACTGCCTCCGAAGGGGGATGGTCGATTGCCAATCAAAGCATGCTCTTGAAAGATGGAGAGGGATCAGGGTAGATTTGGCTGGGTTACGCCGCAGACCCGAGACGTCCTCGAAGGCCTGGAGCGCCTCCAAGCATCGGGGACCAGAGCTCTCCGGATCAGCCAAGAAGAGCAATACATCATCCGCATATAAGGCAATCTTGTCCACATGGCAGGAGTCCCAAGACCAGCCCTGGATCAGAGGGTCGTTACGTATGAGGCAGGCCAGGGGCTCCATTGCCAATGTGAACAAGAGGGGTGATAAAGGGCATCCCTGGCGCGTGCCTCTCCGAATTGGAAATGCGTCTGAACTGGCACCATTGGTAAGGACCCTGGCCCTGGGAGTGGAGTAGAGGGCGTGAACCAAGTGCCGGAAATGGGGTCCAAAACCCATTGTCGTAAGGACGTCTGCCAAATACCCCCAGTCCACCGTGTCAAAGGCCTTCTCAAAATCTATAAGTAAGAGGGCCAGGTATGGTGTCAAACGGTGACGGTGGGCCAAGGCAAGGTGGAGGCGCCGTATGCAGTGTCTAGTGCTGCGAGCCGGCATAAAGCCGCACTGATCCGGGTGGACCAGCCTAGTCAAGAGAGGACGGAGACGCTGGGCCAGGGCCATGGCGAAAATCTTCATTTCAGTGTTGATTAGAGAGATCGGACGGTAGTCCGCACAGGAGGCAGAGGGTGGTTGGGTTTTCGGAATGACAACAATAGTGGCCACGTCGGTCTCGAGGGTGAAAGAACCCACTTCGGCAACATGTTGAAAAAGTTCAACCAGTTGGGGGACCAACAAATCCCTGTAGGCCTCATAGTACTCCTGTGGGAAACCATCCGGTCTGGGCGTCTTCCCCGGCTTCAACAGAGAAATCGATCCCTGTATCTCCTCCGAGGTAAAAGGAAGGTCGAGGTCCATCGCCTCCGCCTTACTTAGGCAGGGGAGATGGACCGCCGCCCCCCCAGTAGGTCCCCAAGAGCGGCCCCAGGAGGACGAGAGAAGTACAGCTGAGCATAGTATTCTGCAAAGGCCTGTGCGATGGCCCGGGGTGTGTGGTGATGAGCTCCAGTGGCGTCTCGGATTTCAGGGACAATTCTGTTGGCCCTGGGGTACGAGATCAGGTTGTGAAGCAGCTTCCCGTTTTTGTCCCCCCAGCCATAGACTCGGGCCACGGAGGAGCGCCAAAGCGCCCTGGCAGAGTCGAGAGAAATCTGTCGGATCGCATCTCGAATCGCTGCCAGTTGACTAGCAGAGTGAGGATCAGTTGTGTCAGAAAGGGTCAGCTCCAGTCGCAGGGCCCGAGTCTCGAACAGAGTCAGGCGATCAGACTGAGCCGCGCGTTTCGCGTGTACCAGGCCTCTCGCCACGCCTCGAATGGTGGCCTTACCGGCCTCCCAAAGCGTGCCCGGGGAGGGAACCGAGCCCTGATTTGTAAGGAAGTAGTGACGCAATTCTATTTCTATTGCATCTTTGACCTCTTTATCTTGCAAAAACCACACGTTCAGTCTCCAGACCGTCCGCGCCCCCCCGCCGCTCCCCCAAGACGCAGTGACACAGCCGAGTGATCCGAGATCCCCGGGGTAGAATCGAGATATCGGAGACTCCGTGACAGTCCGTGGCAGGTAGACAGAGTAAATCGATGCAAGAGTGTGTGTGGTGTGCCGCCGAGGTGTGGGTGTACTGTGTCCCTCGGGGGTTCCAAACCCTCCAGACGTCGCATAAACCAAGAGCCGCTGACCAATCCGACAGCTTCCCGGCCGATGCTAGGCGTGATGAAGACAGCGCACCGGTCGCGTCAAGAGATGGTTGCATGACCGCATTGAAGTCGCCCCCAATTATTGTCTGACCAGGGGCAAGGCAGAGACCACGGCTGTGAGGTGATGAAGGGCGGAAATAAGTGTCACAGGCGGAACATATGCGGAGACCAAGTTCAGGGTATGTCCCTCAAGCCCACCCGATACGGCCACACAGCGGCCTTGTTGTCCGTTGTTACCCGCTCAACTGTGAAGGGGAGACCCCTACGTACCAATATGGCCATCCCCCGGGAGCCCCGTGTAAAACCCGAGTGCCACACCCTGTCAAACCCGTACCTTGCTAGAAAGGGGCAATGGGTGCCCAGGAGATGGGTCTCCCGAAGGAGGAGAATGTTGGGCGCGTGGCACTGAGCATATTTAAGGACTGCGGTGCGTTTAATGCGATCTAACAATCCGTTTACGTTCCAAGACAGAACATGAATGGATCTAGCGCTGGTAGACATCCGGGCCAGAAGTGTTGTATGAACGAGGCGGTCCAAGGGGCCTGGGCCTCAAGGGGTACACTGTTCTGCAGCCTGAGCAGAGAGGTGTGGCGCGCCATGATTGCATGGCGAAACCAATAATCCTGGAAGACACTGAATATATATGCCAGCAGACTAACACTAGCTTAACCACGCATGCGTCCTCAACCATTTTACAAGCACCGCATAATGCCCATAACACAAAATCTCCCAAGGTTTTAAAAGGAATATACCTTAATGCTCGTTCTATACCTAAACATACGGTGGAAATATGGGACCTTTTGGATGCAGAATCGCCGGATATCTGCTTCATAACAGAATCCTGGCTGCATGAATATGCCTCGCCGGATGTGGCAATCGCCTTCCCATCAAAATATGAAATAACCAGAGTTGACAGAAAGGGAAAGAGAGGAGGTGGCTTACTCATAGCTACCGGTCCCGGCACCAAGATCATCTTTTTGGATTCAATGAGCACCAAGCAGATTGAATTATGTATTTTTAGAATTGATGGTATTTCCCATGGATCATGGAGAGGAGCTCTTGTATATAGACCTCCTAGCCCGAAGAAAGATTTTACCCACATTTTGTGTGAACAGATAGCTCCACATGTACTCGCTACTGATCAATTTTTTCTGATAGGAGATTTTAACTATCATGCTGAGATTTTGACTGATGTAGATACTAACCAACTTATTTCTGAAATGAACACTTTGGGTCTGGTCCAAAAGGTGAAAGTCCAACTCATTCTGCGGGACACACCCTTGATTTGTTATTCACAAACTGCTTAGGTGTCACAGTTGAACCCTCCCACCCATTATTATGGTCTGATCATCACCTTTTAAGGTTTTCTATTCCAGCACATATAGGTAAAATTGAGCTCAAGAATGAGTTGATATGGCGTAGGCCCTGGCGAAAGGTCACGGCCTGCTCTTTTTCAACCTTTTTTAGGCCATGTTTAGAAGATCAGGCTGAAAGTATTGACCTGACGGTAACTACTTTTGAGAAAGAAATAACTCAGGCTCTAGATAAAATCGCTCCTCTCACCAAGGTGAAAATCAGATCTAGAACTGCTCCATGGTTCACGGAACAATTGAAAATAATAAAACACTCTTGCAGAGTGGCCGAACGTAATTGGAGAAGGAGTAAAAATCCGTCAGATTACAGAGAATACAAACGTATTCATCGTAACTACATGGAGAGCATTAGACTGGCAAAGAAAGTGTTTTTATTAAATCGCATCAATGATGCGGCAAACTAATAAGGAGCTCTATAAGGTTCTAAAAGAATTTACGTCCCCTCAATCAAAGATTGAGGTTGCAAATCGCAGGATTGGGTTGATTCTCTCTCCAAATTCTTCGATGACAAAATAAATACAATACATAGCTCCTTTCCATCTCATGAAGCTTCAACCGAAAGCTTGGAAATGGACCTTGTCTTACAAACAGGCCCGCCTCCTGTTATGGAGGAATTTTCCCAGTTTAGTCCTGCTGAAGTGACAGAAGCCATGCTAAAAATAAAATCTGGCTCACCAGCTGATCCTGTATCACCACGCTTCCTACTGACGATTGCTCCCATCCTTCTGGATAGTATCACCGAACTATTCAATCGTTCATTGGCTCAAGAAATAGTTCCTAAAATATGGAAAGCCGCCAGAGTTAGACCCATCTTAAAAAACCTACTGCAGATTCCAATCTTATGGTCAACTATCGTCCGATTTCACTGCTCCCATATTTTGGGAAAGTACTTGAATCCTTGGTCCATAAACAGCTTATTTTCCATCTTGAGAGTAACCATCTGCTGGACTTCTCTCAGTCTGGTTTCAGGGCCACCCATAGCACCGAAACAGCGCTGGTAGAGGTAATAGATAACATTAGACTATCACTGGATAGAGGACAATCCTCTATTCTTATCCTACTAGACCTGTCAGCAGCTTTTGACACCATCTCCCACAGCATCTTATTACAACGGCTTGGGAGATTGGTGTCAGAGGGAAGGCCCTGGGGTGGCTCAGGAGTTATTTAACGGACCGAGTCACTACTGTCCAGGTCGGCGATATCAGTTCCTGTAGTAGGCCAGTCATGATGGGAGTGCCACAGGGCTCCATCCTTAGCCCTACACTCTTTAATCTTTATGAGACACCCCTGGCCAGGGTGATCAGATCATACGGCTTTGACGTAATGTCATATGCCGATGATACTCAAATTCTGGTCACCCTTGATCAGAATCCCATAGACACCATGGTTCGTTTTAAAGACTGTATGATCCACATCAATATGTGGATGAATGAAAACCACCTACAGCTAAATGGCGATAAAACGGAGATAGTATTCTTCAGGGATGCACAAAAGTACTGGACAAATGACTGGTGGCCTGCAACTCTTGGCCCTAGTCCAACACCCAAACAATCGGTTCGCAATTTAGGAATCCAAATCGATAGTAAACTATTGATGAAAAATCAGGTGAACCATATAATTGGCTCCTGTTTTGGCATCATGCGCAACCTGCGTAAAGTTTTTAAATGGATTCCTATGGAAGCCAGGAAACCATTAGTTCAGGGATTGATTATTAATCGCATGGACTATGGTAATGCCTTACTATCATCAATAAATGAGGATCTCTTATCTAGACTGCAGGTCTTACAGAATACGGCAGCTAGGCTGGTTCTGAATCTTCCATCAGGCTCTCCATCTATGCCCAGCCTGAAGCAACTCCACTGGCTGCCTGTCAGAAAGAGAACGCGTTTTAAGATTCTTTGTCTAGTTCACAAAAACATGTATGGTAGTGGCCCTGGTTACTGGAAAAAGAAGCTTAACTGGCATCAGCCAAACAGGCCCCTCAGATCCAGCAATAAGTACCTTCTTACCTCCATTAGAACTCGTACAACTAGAAATGGAGGAAGATCTTTTTCGTTCATAGCTCCCACTCTTTGGAACAAATTGCCATTACATCTTCGCACTATTTCTGATCATCAGCGTTTTCATAGGGAACTTAAAAACATGGTCTTTTGACAACTGATCCCCTGTTTTCTCTGTGAGTTGTTTTTAGTTGGAGATGCCCGTGAGCGCCATGAGACCTTCGGGTGATATGAGCGCTTTACAAATATCCCTGATTTGATTTGATTTGATTTGCTATCTGTCGGTGGAATGATGGTGTATCGGTGTAGAGGTGCTGAACACAACAAAAAACACTAGCTCGAACGGAGCTAATTCGAAAACATTCTTGAGAACAACGGTCCCCCACCCCGAAGTCCCCCCACCTCAGCCCACCCTATACTTCCGGAACTGAAGCATCTGTCGCCCTGAAAAAGAAATAAGTTAACAACAACAAAGGGCTAAGCTAAAACGCTTAGCTGGTAGATCGTGGCAGCGGTGGACCCCTCCACATTGACGGATGTAGTGGTAATCATCAGCGTGCCATTGAGCGAGCGAGCGGAATTCCCCCACTTCCGCCTCCCAGCCTCTCCTCCCTCCCACCTCCCCTACGTAATGGTGGCCGCTGCGCAGTTGCGCAGTGGACACGCGTAGCGGTCGCGCCGCTGGCGCGCCAAAGGTAAGCCCGTCTGCGCCCATCCGCGACTCGACCGCGGCCAGCGCCAGGAACTCTGGACATCCCACTACCCATCGCTACGACACCACGACCCTCCTCGCACTCAACCCTGGAAGACTTAGAGAATGCCAACAGGCCTCGCCGAACACGACCCACGGCCAGTTCTTCTGCCTCCACTGCCGCCAGACCCTCACCGCCACCCCGGCCTCCAACACCGCCGACGCCAGCACCGAGGACACCCTAAAATGCATCCACCTCAACGTACGCTCCGTACACAAACACGCCATGGAAATCTGGAACCTACTCGACTCTCTCTCACCCGACATCGCCTTCTTCACAGAGACCTGGACCAATGCATCCTCCGCCCCGACATCAGCACCGCCATCCCAGATGGATACAAGATCCAGAGAAAAGACCGCCCCAACCACCCAGGAGTGGGCCTCGCCATCGCCCACAAGAGCACCCTCCGCCTCACCACCTCCATCAAAACCTTCCCCTCCGCCGAACTCCTGCACTTCCAGATCCAGACCACCCCCAAAGCCACACTCCGAGGAACCCTCATCTACAGACCCCCCGGCCCCCGAACACCCTTTGCCACCACCATCACCGACTTCATCGCACCCCACGCCATCACCTTATAAAACTACATACTCATTGGAGACCTGAACTTCCACCTCGACAACCCCAGCAACCCCAACTCCACTATCCTTCGTGACAACCTCGCCAGCATCGGACTTAAACTACTCGTCAACACACCGACCCACAGAGCAGGACACACCCTCGACCCCATCTTTGCGGCAGGAAACAGCGTCCAATTCAGCCACACAACGCAGCCGCCATGGACCGACCACCACTGAGTACACTTTGCCATCAACAAACCCAAGGCACCCAAACCAGCCCCACGCCCACCTCGAAGGAACTGGAGCAAGGTTACCGACGAGCAACTTAACTCCACCCTCACCCGAGACAACCACACCTGGGCACCCTACGCAAACAACGCAAACAACGCAGCCAGAGAACTCCACACCTGGATCTTCAACTGCGCAGACGAGCTCGCCCGCTACGCAACCCCGACAGACAACGCCCCAGGAAAGCCGCCTGGTTCACCACCGCTCTCCAAGAAGCCAGACGCACCTGCAGACGCCTGGAGAAGAACTGGAGAAACACCAAGACAACCGAAAACCACACCACCTAGAAGGACGCCTTGACGGACTACCATAACCAGATCAGAGCCACCAAAAGGAACTTCATCCACAACAAAATCCTGGCCAACTCCACCAACTCCAAGGAACTTTTCAGTGTCATTCAGGAATTCACCAACACACGCAGCGAAGCCACAGACATCACACCATCCCAAGACCTCTGCGGCAAGCTTGGAACCTATTTCCACCTCAAGATCAAAAACCTCTATGACAACTTCATCGACCATCCACCAGGTGCCACAGACGGCCCCCTGCCCCCCAGAAACACCAGCCAGCCCACCATCTCCAACTGGACTCCGATCACGGCCGAAGACACCGCCTCGACCATGAAAAGCATCCACTAGGGGGCCCCCACCGACCCCTGCCCCCCTCACATCTACCACAGAGCTGCGGCCGCCATCGCACCCGAACTACAACGCACCATCAACACCACCTTCAAAACAGGCACCTTCCCAGACGACTGGAAGCGCGCAGAAGTCAGACCCCTGCTCAAGAAGCCCACAGCTGACCCCACCGACCTCAAGAACTATCGGCCCATCTCGCTCCTCCCCTTCGCAGCCAAAGTTGCAGAGAAAACAGTCAACAGGAAACTGACACGATTCATTGAAGAGAACGCCGTCCTCGACCCGTCCCAATCCGGATTCCGAAGCAACCGCAGCACAGAGACCGCCCTACTCGCCGCCACAGACGACATCCGCACCCTCCTGGACCAAGGCCACTCCGCAGCCCTCATCCTACTCGACCTATCAGCGGCCTTCGACACCGTCTCCCACCGCACACTAGTCGCCAGACTACACGACGCACGCATACAAGGAACAGCCCTGGACTGGATCCGATCATTCCTCACCGGAAGAAGCCAAAGGATCACACTCCCACCCTTCCTCTCCGACCCCACGAAAATCACCTACGGAGTCCCACAGGGTTCATCACTGAACCCCACCCTCTTCAACATCTACATGGCCCCCCTCGCAGCCATCGTCCGACAACACGGCCTCAACATCGTATCCTACGCCGACGACACCCAGCTCATCCTCTCCCTCACCAAAGACCCCACCACTGCCAAACTCAACTTCCAGAAAGGAATACAAGACGTCGCAGTCTGGATGACCAACAGCTGCCTGAAGCTCAATGCCGAGAAGACAGAAGTCCTCGTCCTCGGTACCACCCCTTCTGCATGGGACAGCACCTGGTGGCCGACCGCCCTTGGAAGCCCACCTACCCCCTCAGACCACGCCAAGAACCTCGGCATCGTACTCGACGCATCACTCACCATGAACCGACAGGTCAACGCCATCACCTCCAGCTGCTTCAACACCCTCCGCATCCTCCGCAAGACCTTCAAGTGGATCCCCCGAGTCAAGGAAGACAGTCACCCACGCACTCATCACCAGCAGACTGGACTATGGAAACGCACTCTACGCCGGCATCAACAAGTCCTTACTCCGCAAACTCCAAACAATACAGAACACCGCCGCCAGTCTCGTCCTCGGCATCCCCCGACACGAACACATCAGCCAACACCTACGAAGTCTCCACTGGCTCCCCATGGAGAAAAGAGTCACTTTCAAAATCCTCACTCACGCCTACAAATGCCTACACAACAACGGACCCAAATACCTCAACAACAGAATCAACTTCCACGTACCCAAAAGAAACCTCCGATCTTCCAACCTCGCACTGGCCGAAACCCCGCGCATCCACAGAGCCAGAGCAGGCGGAAGATCCTTCTCTCACATTGCAGCCAAGACCTGGAACGAGCTACCGGCAGACATCAGACGCGCCCCCTCCCTGAACACCTTCAGGAAGACCCTCAAGACCTGGCTCTTCAGCTAAACAGATCTGCGGATCCCCCCCCCTCAGCGCCTTGAGACCCTCACGGGTGAGTAGCGTGCTTACAAATCCCTGATTGATTGATTGTTTATGAGACTTCTGCCCCCAGCCTGGTCCAGGGGAGTCTCCGCAAATCAAAGTTCAGCTAGTTCCTGGAGGCCCTGAAGCGCACAGCCTCAAACAGGACCGAGTCCACAGTGGTGGATTCCTCCAGTTGGCGGGCACAGTATGGACCACTAACAATCCTTTGGATGAACCAAGTTCGCAGGATATGTATACCCACATCCGTCCGTTAGGGTCCCTGTAAGACCAACCTCCGTCTCATCTCCGAGGCCCTGCAGCATGGGACTTCTAGAGAGGTCGGTCTCTGAGTTCGCGGAACGTAAAACTCTCGAGGGATCTGGGCTGTGACGGAGATCATCCACCGAGCCGGATCGGCCGCGGTCCCGGAGGACCAACGGGCCCCCAGCGGCATCAGGCTCCTGGATTCCTGGGTGAGGCGATGCAGATACAGCCCCTCGCCGATTCCCCCTCCTGCGGGACTGTGTGCGCCTACGCTGCTGCTTGGGAGGGGGCAATCTCTGCGCCCGAGACTCGGTGGGACGTCTGAGGGGGCAGGCTGCATCCGTAGGGGCCGTTCCTCAGTCAGCCAGGTCCAGGCAGCCTGCAGTGTATCGAAGAAGATTGTCTTGCCCTGGAAGACCACTCTTAGGCGGGCCAGGAAGAGGAGGCCGTATCTCGGTCCCAAATTACGGGGCTTTTGTTTGACTTCAGCATATGAGCGGCGCTGGGCCTGCACCTCCCTCGTGTAGTCCGGGAAAAGCATGATAGTATTATTCTGGTACCTCAGGGGACCCTGGGATCGGGCTGCGTTGAGGATCGCATCTCTATCCCGAAAATTGAGAATCCTTGCGATTATGGGACGGTGCGGGGCGCCGGGAGGCGGCCTAGGGGCCAAGGAGCGGTGAGCGCGCTCAATCGCGAACCAAGCCGAGAGCATGTCTTTGGGCATCCAGGATCTCAGCCACGTCTCCAGGAAGGTGTCCGTCTGGCCCTGTTTAACCCCCTCCGGGAAACCCACCAGACGCAGGTTGTTGCGACATGCGCGGTTTTCAGCATCTTCGGCTCTACGATGTAGCTCTGTGGTGCGAGTTTGGAGGTGGGTCACCTGGGTCCTCAGCTGCCCGAGCTCATCCTCTACCGTGGATATACGGGACTCTGCCTCAGAGATCCGTGCTGTGGCGTTGCGCAGGTCTTGGCGTAGGAGGGAGACGTCCACCCGAACCTCGCCGATCCTGCCCTCAACCGAGGCCTGTGAGTTACTAATAGCTTGTAAGATGGTTGAGAGATCGGTCCCGGGAAGGGGGGAGCTCCCAGAAGCTCCTTCAGCTGGGTTGCGCTCAGTTGTAGCGAATTGGTCTATTTTGGTTTGGGTTTGCGTCGCAGGCGTCTTAGAAGTGCAATCCTTCCCCATCCCTGCTGCAAGGTAGGGGAGGCCTTGGCCACTAGAAGAGACAATGCACGTATAGGCGCGGGGGTGCAGGCAATGCCCTATGAGATATATCCACTGTGCAGATCGTCAATTCTCGGGCCCCACAGTAAGGGGGTGGGAGGGGACGAGGGAGAAAGGAATGGACGACAGAATTCCTCTCCCGGTCCCCGCTGGTCGACCAACGCAGCCGAAGTTCCCCACCGCCACCTCTCCACAGCGGATTCCCCAAGCGATACCAACCAGGGCCCCGGTTTAAAGCAGCTCCTCACCGGCCCGCGCAGCCACTCTCCACATCTACCAGGATGTTGGTCAGAAGACAGAGGATAATCCCACCGTGTCAGGGGGGACCGCGGAGCCCCCTCAACACCCAACACAGCAGATCCGGCTCACTTCAGGCAGGCACGTCCATGGCTGCACCTCAGGACCACAACCCCCAAGATGACTCCAGTAGCAGAAATCAGGGAGTCCCAAGAGCTCCGGGGAGATTGCAAACTGCAGGGGGGGACGAGAGATAAGGCTGCCAACCCAGGCCGCTAGTAGTCCAGGCAATTGGAGAGCCGGGGGGCCATCAACGTGGAGCGCATCAAGTCAGGAGGCCCAAATAGGTCGTGGCAGGCCGGGCCCCAGTGGGAAGTCCTCGGGACGGTGGGCAGCCAGACAGGATAAGGCGTCCCAGGCTTAGAATCTGCGGGCAGGGGGAGGGCCCAGGCAAGGAATCACCCCTCACACACCCCCGCCACTGATAAAGCACGCTCACCCACCTCCATCAGGGAGCGCCAGAACTGCAATCGGGAATCACCACAGGCAAGGGGCAGAAAAACGGGCCGACACCGGCCCAGCAGATCACGGTGTCAGGGCGCCCCCCTGGTGATGTCGAAGGATACAATGGTCCCAGGGTTGCCGCTGAGGCGGCGCAGATCAGGAGCGCAGAGGCGGTAGTCCCAGCGGCAGTCCGCGGGGGGTTTCGCCCACCCGCGCCTCGGGAGATCCGGAGGCTCTGGAGGGCTCAGGCAGATCTCACCTCCACGGCCCCAGCAGCAGCCGGAGTGGTTCCCGCCCCGTGAGGGCACACCAGGCGTTCGGTGGAGGGCTAAGCACAAACTCGAGGTCAGACCAGGAGAGGGAGGGGGTGGGTCCAGACCTCGAGGCCCCGCCGCCCGGTATAGCGACCGATCCCCCAGTTGGAGGGCCACTCAACCACCAGCCGCCACTCACCACTCCAAAGGCCAGTCCAGCGAGGGCAGGGATGCGGCCAGGCAAGGGGGGGAGGGGCGCCTCCCCGGCCTCAGCACAAGACACCTCAGCCCCGATGCCGAGCGAGGCAAGGGACAACAGGTCCGGAAGGGTGCCGCACCGGAAGGCCTCCGACGGCAAGCTGGGGGAGCCAGAGCAGCAGGCGCAGGCTAGGATAGTGAGGCTCCGGAGGCGGGCGCCGCCATCTTGGGCGCTGGGAGGCCGGAGCTCCGGGTGATCCGTGCTTACAGCAGACGACACCGTGAAGTTCCCCGGGCCCGGCAGGCAACCCCCGCCACAGTAGGTAGGGCTGAAGCTCAGTAGGGGTCTGTAATGGCGCTGATGGTGGCGGATTTCAACGCGGATGACGGAGGGGTCCGGAGCACTCTTAGAGTGCGACCGCCATCTTGACGCGTCAAACAACGCCCCCCCTCGAAGTGTGCTTTTTAAATGTTATTTTGGTATATAGTCTTTAAAAACAGCCATTTATTTTACTTGCCCATCACGGTCCCAGATAGATGGTGAATTATTTCCTGCTTCCTTCTTAAGGTTGCCAATAAAAAAATGTTTAAGCGACATTCCATACAAGCCAATAGATCTGATTCAGGTGTGAGACTCTCAATTTTTGAAGCCAAAAATGGCTTTATTTTTGGCTGTCTCTCACCTGAAATTGCCTCTGCTTCAATAGAAGTCAATGGGGGAAACAGAGTCTCCCAGTTATGCTTTTTTAAATCTCTCACTTTCCTCTTCTAAAATATTGGCAGGTATGACATTGTAGCTGCCTGTACTTGGTCAGGTGATGATTTCTTCTTGTCACCTGCGCAAAAAATAGTAAAAAGCATGACACAACTGAAAGGCATTTTTTTTTTTAAACATCACTAATAAAACAGCAATTTCAGTGAATATTTATTAAATGTAACATTTTTATTGTATGCATATGCTGCTCACATTTAGGTATCTGTTTTTAGTTTCGGGCCAAATGTTTGCAATATAAATGCAAAAAAAAAACCCCAACCTTTTTCACCACCTGCACACAAAGGCCAGACTTTTTGGCTTTGCCTGTTTGTTTTCCTACATATCGACATAGAAAGCGGACTACGAAAGCTTTACTTCCCTATAGCCTTTACAGACGTCAAAACCCGGAAGTGTCTCACTGTTGCTATGGGAACGTGACGCACATAGGGTGAGAGTTGAAAGGTTTCAGTGGGTGGACCGCTGTAGCTTGCCGTTGTGGCCGCGGTGCTTGGAAGTCCGGGGATTGAGTGTCTCCGGAGTCTGCACACTCCCGCCTCAAAAGATGGACGTGGATTCCGTGCTGTTAGCAATGCGGGCCGGGTCGGAAGAGACGGAGGCTGCGTTGCGAAAGTACACGAAAGAGGTAACAAGCTACGCAAAGCATTGAAAGCGCGAGCACCGCTGTTGCTGACAGTCGCCCTTAGCTCGGTGATTCCTATGTGCACTGTGACAGTCTTTTCTCACCATATATATATCTGTGATGTTTGAGTTTTAGCTATGCTGTTCTGAACGCTTCTGCGTCTCTGTAATCTGTGCATCTTTTATGGTCTGTGGTAGGTGTTGATTTTGGTATGCTTTGGTCGTTTTTTGCACCAGCCAGTGATGCACACTGCCTGGTTTGGCTGTTGATTGTGCTGTGCTAGGTATAAAGTCACTCGTCCAGGCTTTGTTGACGTCTGTGCAATACAGCACTGCTGTTCTATTGTTTTATGTCAGGACTTTACACCAGCTATGTTTGAAGTGGTTTGTTCCAGGATGTTTTCCCTGGTCTGAGCTGCGATCTACTCTATCCACTTTTTCACCCTCGTATTTAGGTGGCATTGTGCCGGGATTTCACACTCGGTCACGCTTGTGGGTACGTCTCTGTCAAATTTTCACCCTCGAGCTTGGTTAGGTTCGTGTCAACCTTTCATCTTCAGCTTTGTTTGCTGTATTCAGAGGTGCTCAGTTTGTCTTATCTGCATTGTGCAGCTCTTTGCATTGAAACACCAGAGCCATACCTATATTAAACTGCATAATGCACATCAGTCAAAGTAGTCCCTTGCTACTAGTACTTTAAGCCTGGATAGCTGGCATTGTAGAGTCATAATGTGGTTCACTGCGTTATGAAGACTACTTACTCATTTTATACATAGGTCTGTCATCAAGTTCTTTCTAAGCACAATACACGAATGGTACCATATCTTGCAGCAAAATATATTTATGACTTCATAGTCCAGAGCACACTTCTAAAAATACAGGAGACTATGGGCTGTCGCATAGACGCAAGCCAATGGCGAGACTATAATAAATGGTCCATCAAGGCCATTCGAGGGGCCAATTATAAACGAATGGCATTTTTTCTAAATGACAATTATACTATACCCCCGCCAAGTTGCACAAATTGTTCCCAGAAACATCATCAGATTGCCCTAGATGTAATCACTCAAAAGGGGACTGGCTGCATATGTGCTGCTCCTGCCCAAAATTGACTTTCTACTGGACTAGGGACTTTCAGTCGATTAGTCAACAACTCGAATGCAGCATTGACCCCGATCCTATGGTAATTCTATTTGGGATCTCTAATACTACTTTTTAACGGTGCGACAAAAACAATTTGTGTTCAATGCTTCACTAATAGCTAGATCTTTGATCTTACAAAATTGGAACTCATCGGACCCACCAAAACATGCACAATGGGTAATCAAATTGAGAAACACAAAAGAAAGAGAAAAACTTTATTCCCTCAGGATAGGGGCTTTCCGGAAATTTGCACAAATATGGTGAGCAGAAAAAAACAATAGCGACGGGTACTATAACATAGCATAAATAAAGAAATAGATGTTGACAATTGGTTGCAACTCTAAGAATTCACACCTACTCAGTAAGGTCTTATGATCCATTTATTGCAGTGTATTTATATTAAAACGCAGGTGAGGATGTCCACCCCCAAATATTAATGCATTACATTTTAAATGATGACTATTAATGGCATTTGAATTATGAACTATCATGATATTACTCTTTCTTGTAATGCCTTTTTTTCTCTTCTCTTCTTTCTGCCTCCAGAAAAACATTCTGCGATTGTATAGAATGATCTGTGATCTATATAATAAAGATTTAAAAAAAAAAAAAAACACACAAATGTTTTTAAATATCATGGCAGTTGTGTACCTGTTTTCTTGCCTACTAAATTTGTTTATGGTCTACTTAGCGTGCAATCAGCAATTCTGACAAATATTCATGCAACGTGGGTCTGCTAGTTGTCGTATATCAGTGGGAGAAATGTGTCTTAACTATTGTTGATACACGTTAATCACCGTGCGTGGGTGCATTTTAATTCTCTATAAGCACTGCAGCTATACGAGTCCTACCCCTAATATAGTTATCACAGGAGCAGCACTGGGACTCAAGAATATGGGAAAATAATATTGACATTATAAACAATGACAATATAAACAATTCACAATATAATTCATTAACCTCAAAGATGAGAATATGTGCAGACATCGGTTAGTGGAGTATTGTAACCTCACAAATCCTTAGGAACTTTCAGGGAACTGAAGAAGAGGATGCATGTGTATGTAAAACTAAGCCATAGCCCGTCTTTACTACACATGTTGCATGTAAAAATAAATTTAATTGAAAGGAATCTACCACCTCTCCTGTCTACCTCTCAAGCTTTATATCATCTTTACTAAATGCAAAAGCAAAATCTATTGGCATTCCATGTGCTTGTTTTAAGTTTGGATTCTTTCCCATGCACTCAAGGTCTTTCTTTAAATTCTGAATTCTCTCTCTCCTGGGATTACTAGCCAGGTTGTTTTGTAAAACTTTGTCAAATCATTACTGATCAAAGTCAATCTGTTTGTTAATTTACCCAAATTTGGATGGTTTCTGTCTTACCTTCCTATGTAATGCTAATCTCTTGTTGTTTGTTTTAAAATCTGTTGAGAGACGTGAGCTTGCCGCTCAGGCCGCACAGCTGACATATTTTTTTGCTGCTTTGTTGCATTGAAGCAAAATGACATGCAAAGCTTTTACCTGTCCTCCAAAGTCTAACCCAAAGAGTTACACCATTGTGTCATTGACACTGCAAAAGATTTTTTTTACCATCTTGGCATTTGTTTTGCAAATAGACCATATAGATAGATAGATGGATATCTGGAATATTTGATCTAAAATGACGCCAGCTATCGTTGAAATTTACCTAAAACTGATTTAAAGTACTGTTGGATTCTGTCCACATTCTTTGATGACTTTCTGCTCTGGAGAATTGAGTTTATAGTTTTAGCTCTGGCGTATATTATGCCAAGCATCCATAATGTGACACATGCATGCTACAGAGTCCTTATTAGTTTTTCGAAGTATAGTTACTGCTCTGTGTGTCACAGCTCTTTCAATCTGCTGTCATCTCTACATTTGAATAGTTAAAGATTTTGGTTTGAAATAAATCTACAGCACCTTTCACTCGCATACACATATAGGTTGCAAACCATAATGAGCCAACAATTGCAACTAAATGAATGACTAAAGTTTTGTTGTAAGAAAAAAATGTTTTAAAAAAAATAATATGCTGTGTTATAATGTATTTATTTTTATATGGTCATATGTGTCCTTAACTTATTTTATATGTACATACAAATGAATGGTCCAGCACCTTGAGACATTTTTTGAAATTGGCTTAAGACCTGAAAGCGATCACCTTCCTCAGGTGCTGGAATTCGCCATCATACCGCGGGAGAACAAGGCACAGTTGAACCTGCCGGGTCCAGCAACTCAATCAATCTAAAAAGAATGAAATGGTACTCCAACACAATAGGGACTCTGGCACAGGAGGCAGAACACCATCTGCAAAATTCTCAACAGCTCCAAGGCACAGCTAAAGATCAATGTGAATCATTCATTGACACTTACACGAAACAGTTAGCTACAAAAGTTAATCCAGCCAGGGAGAGATTGGAACCAATTCCTCAGAAAAGTTCAAAAATAGATATGGCGGGCACATTGAAACAACTAAAGCGGAAAGTCAACAAGTCTCTCCGAACAGCCTACAGCTTCCCACTTAATGAAATGCAGGTTACCAACCTGAGGGCCGCCAAACGGGACTTTAAGCAAGCAATATGGGCTATTAGGAGGCAAAATATAGAGACCTTCTGGGCTAAGCTTATCTGGTACTTAAGCGCAACAACTGGAGCATGTTCTGGAAAACAGTGAACGCCTTGAAAAACTCTTCTTGTGGTAGGCCTGACTCAAGCTTTCCAGAAGAAGCCTGGGTTATTTTCTTCCATGCCCACCTTAACTCCCAAACTGGCTCAAACATAACCATGCTTGATCAGCAGGGACTGATCCCAGCGGTAGGACCGAGGCTGAATTCGGACATGGGCAGTAACCCCAACATCACTGCCAATGATGTACACCGGTAGATAGTAAAGGGGAGCAACACACGAGCACCAGGCCCAAACGATATCCCTCAGGATATCTATAAGACAGATCCCACAAAGCAACCCAAATGTACCACCTGGTGAATGGGCTGAAAATAAACAACAACAAAAAACAAAATCATGATCTTTGCTGGGAGTGCTTTAAAAGGGAAGGCTAGTTGATGCCTTGATGGGAACAAGATCGACGAAACAACATGCTACAAGTACCTCTGCCTCCTATTTGACAACAACGGCTCATTCAAATCACACAAGGAAGAAACCAAAAGGAAAGGGATTGCCTTGGCGGCAGGGCTCTCGGCCATATTCAGGAACTTGTATGGACACTCGTTTAGCCCTATACAAGAAATTCCCAGGGCAAAAGTGGTCCCAACCCTGGCCTATGGCAGCGAGGCTCTCCGGAGTAGAGATTTAACCGTCCTGGACACTACAATAGTACGAATATACAGGCATATATTTCAGCTCCTCGACACACCTCACCAGCCCTAATCAGTCTGGAGCTTGCGTTAACGAAGCAGTCCCACGCCAGGTGTGCAGCATTTGCTATCTTCTGTTACAAGCTTAAGTTCACTGAGGAAAACACAATCAACCATCAATTATGGGAAGAAGTGACTAATAAATCGCTCTCACCAGCCAGAAACTTTTTCGATGGAACGATTGATCTGTTAGAATTTGCGGAATTATGGCCAGCTGCAGTGAACCACAACCTCATTGAAAGAACAGTTTACTAAAGCACTAAAATAACCTCCTCAATAGAAGACAGGGCAATTTTAGAGAAACGCTCCCATACTTGGCTCACACTAAACATTTGCAAGATCTTGGGACCACAGCCGTATCTGGTTGAAGCTTTAAATTGCAGAACAAAATGGAAATATTTGAACTATTGCCCACGGATTTTACTGTCTCAAACAGACAATGGTCCCTGGCTGAGGGTTGAAGGGGACATGGCCTTGCAACAGAAAACCTGGTCCATACCATCTGCCTCTGTAATTCAACACTGGACATACGCCGACAATGGCTGCGCCTGCTCTGGAACCAGTTAGGGGTGCGCTCCTGCAGGCAAGCCATTCTAGCCTGCCTTAACTCTACAGATCAGAGATCTATCTCCAGAACAGTATAGTATCTTCAAGAAGTAAAGCGGGCCATTTTAAAGGCCAATGCCACACAACTGCCATTGGACATAAATCAAGCTACACCCCTAGTAACGTGACCCTTTAGCCGTCAGTAAAAAGGCTTTTGCAGACAATGAACCTGTTCAAATTGCTGCTCAAGGTTTATCACTTAATTTTAACAAACTACGTGTTTTATAAATGTAAATAGTTTTTTGTTATCATAGTCTCTCCCTGCGCTAGCACCTTGTTTACTGTTTTAACTAGTTTTTTTATGATAGTTCTGATTTTTACCGAGATTTTTTGCACATTGTAACAATTTTAATAAATCTAACAATAAAGGTTGGTTTGATTTGAGACCTTTTGTTGTAAGGAGATATGTATATTTAGTTTGTTAAAAGCATATGCTCTTCATTTTCCCAGCACAGCAAATTATTTGTTCCTCCCTGTCTGCAAATATTTTATTTGAGGTAAAATAAAACCTATATTGCATATTTAGATAGTTGAGACTTTAAAACAAATTTTCACTAAGATCATTCGTCAGTACGTTTATGTGGCAAGTAAATAATGTTGTCTCTTTGACAGCAGCTTGTGTACTTATCTCTGCCTTTCTGAATTATTCAAGAACCGGAGACTGATGGGCTCCGAGCCAGTTGACACAGCAGGGAAACTCCACTGTGCTCGTCTCAAAGCTACAAAGTAATTTCATCTGTTGTTCTGGCATTAGTCTTTCCTTAGGTTTTAACATACGTATACAGTTTAGCTGCTATCTACCATGTTTCTATTAGAATCACTGTTTTGTTTTTCCACACAAAATAATAAACACATTAGTAACCTTGCATTGTCATTTGTATCTTACTCATGAACGGTGTGCAAGCCAAATTTATTATACTGTAACTCTTGAAATGTGTAAGGCAGTTCGATTTTTTTAAGGAACTAATATCTGCTTTGATAGGTCATATGATCTGAACAATTTGAACACGAGATGGTCCGGTATTGGGTGTGTGACCAAACACTATTGCTTTATTCCAACCAAGACATTCACATACCTTCTGTCTCACTTCCTTTGTCACCACAGACAACTTGTTGCAGGCTCTACCATCGTCCGACACCACCACCATATCACTCATCACCTTGGCCACCACTTTAAGGTGTATGGAGTCTACTTTGACCATTTATTATGATACCAGATTTCTTCACCCTAACTGTATCTCCCACATCAACCTCCAAGCAGTTGTGTTAACCTTTTATATTTTTCTTGTACTGACTGCCTCACATCACATACCTTACCCAACTTATTCTCATTAACATCTGTCTACTTCACTCTTGATCCATTATTTATTCATCCTTGTGCCTTCAACCACACAAGTGGTGACATTGTGTAACCAATATGGGGAGTTGTACAAATAGTTCGTAATATGACCCCCAACACATCTAATGATGAGATTTGAAAGTGTAACACCAGTTGCATGTGATCCTTGATCATTCTATTGAAGCCTTGAATTAAACTGTTGCTCCTTGGGTAATACAATGAAATTTTTATGTACTTAGTATCCTCCGACTCCAGATAAGCCTCCATTTCTTTGGAAACAAACAAAGGACCATTGTCTGTTAACAACTTGTCTTGAATGCCTTCATGCTTAAAAACATTATGCATGAATTCAATAATCCTGTTTTTTAACTTATCTCGTTAACAAATATAAATTCAGGCCACTTGGAAAAGTAGTCTACCGTGACTATAACAATGTGGATCACTCCCACAATAGAATCCCAAACAGACCCACAACATCTGATGCCAATTAGCTCCAAGGTTTGTCTGGCACTTGTACAGACTTGACTGGCCAGCTGCACAGTCCCTTACTTATGGGTACACAGATTTATCCATTGCCGGCCACTAGAAAACCTCCCACAAACTACTGTTTATTGGGACCATGCCCATGTAACATTCATGAGCTATGTCTAAAGCTTTCCTTCTTGTGCTGGCTGGTACTACCAGCAAATTATATCTTCCTACAGGCCCATTCAACTCTGCCAGTTTATTTGATAAATATTAGCATGCCCTTTCTTCAACATTTAAGTTTCCATGCCTTGACCACCCATTATGATATTATTATTATTGGTCAGCTCATCATTCAAAACTGCTCTCGTTACATTGACCACCACCTGCTCATCTCCCTCCATTTTCTCCTCGCTCTCACGTACTACCAAGGGCAATCATGACAAGAAATCACCCTTGGTAGAGAAGAATTCTATAAGAGGTTTGTGGTCAGTTCTTGAAATTAAATCTGCATCCCATAAATAGGTCCGGAAGTGATGCACTCCCCACGAAGTCACTAGGGCCTTACACTTTGACAGAATACATGGCCTCTGCACCCCCAGTGCTATTGAAGCGTACACTACAATTTCTTCACAA
Organism: Calotriton arnoldi; assembly: GCA_963921515.1. Classification (NCBI taxonomy): domain Eukaryota; kingdom Metazoa; phylum Chordata; class Amphibia; order Caudata; family Salamandridae; genus Calotriton; species Calotriton arnoldi. The sequence goes on from CAWUFW010002160.1 coordinate 1,332,082, forward strand.
CTTCTTGCATTAAGACAGCTCCTAGGCCCACACTCTTTGAATATGTCATCTGCATTTATCCTTGGGTTCAAACATGTTCAATAGCGCAATATCTGCTATTTCCAATTTCACACAGTCAGAAGTGGATTTATGCTCACCTGATCTTTGAAACTGTTCATTTTTTTCAACAGCACATGCAATGTTACTAACTCTGCAATTTAGGTACCTTCCTTATTGCCTTTGTCAAGCTTTCTTTGGGCTTGATCCTTAAATTTGAAATCCGATGTCCTAAATAGTCAAGGCCTTCCACTACAATTTTGTACTTTTCCTTCTTGAAATGTATGCCCTTATGTGTCAATATGTTCAGCACACGAGTCCACACCCAATTTTGTTCCAGCATATTGACTGTAAATAGCAGGAGATTCTTTAAAATTATGCAACACATTCTACAGCCTTAAAGAAGACATGCATTACGCTCTGAAAGCAGAAGATGCAGCCAACCCGAAAGGCATTTTGTATGCCCCTCAGGTGTCACAAATTATGTCAAATGCCTACATGCTTTATGAAGCTCTATCTGGTGATATGTCGAGGTGGTGAAGGTGGGTACTCCCTTTACAAATGCTAAGATTTCAGAAATTTGAAGCAAGGGTTCTGAATTTACTCAGCTATTTGCATTGATGTGGTCTTCGCCCACACGCCTCCAAAGCATTCTGTTGAGGTTAAGTGCAAATACTACACACCCTAACCATTCTGAGCTTTCAGTTTCTTGTTATTACTCCGACATCACATATCCTTTGCAATTCTACTTTCAACTCCTTCCTCATTCCTACTGCCACTCGCTTCATCTTTTGAACACATGGTTTAGCCTTGTCCTTTAAGCTATCTTGTGATCATGTTCTAATTCAATAACCACATTTTAGAGGTGTGCAAATAGTACTGTATTAAGCATGTAGGCGAATACTGCCTGAGTGGTGATGTGTATTGACACGCAATAGTTACTATGATAGGACAGCAGGTCAATAAAGGCAGTGCTCTTGGACTTGCCATGATGGTACGCAATACAAGTTTTTCTGTTGGGGGTGCTTGCTAATAATTCTGACCAATAGCAGTTGAGTGCCTGTATCTGTACCAAAAAGTTGCTGGTTTGCCTAAAATCACATGCTGTATTGGTGATCTACTCTGTTGCCAACATGTTTCTTTGAGGTATGTAAAAGGAGAAGGTGGAAGGTGTTTTGCTTCTGCTTTTCAATGTGTTGTTTTTTTGGGGGTAATATCAACTTGCTTTGTAGATAGGCCTTGGTTATTTTAGTGTAAAATTAATCTGCTGGTTTGGATAAGAGGATTAGAATTCACATGGAGCATAAAGGTGTGGTGGGCTGCAGACACAGGAAAGGGTGCAATCCTAATAAAATGTGATCTTCTGACATTCATACCTGTTGGACGAAAGAGTACAAGTGCGGACGGTGCTTTGGGGGGAGGACTTCCAGGTCTGATGCACACTGAGCTGTTAAAGGAAGTGGCTTGCTTCTCAGGTGTAAGGTGGTATAACACATAAATGTAATAATTGAAATACCTCGTGCCAGGTCACTAGTTTGGCGTGGACCAACCGCATCCCTGGCTGAGTAGTGATTTCTTAGCGTGGTATGTCACGCTAAGGTGAAAAGAGAAACTGAAGTGAATTCTAGCTGCATAGTCCCGCAGTGGCACATCATTTATTTATGAGTAATAAAAGATAAAAAACAGTGCCAACAACAGATACCAGAAACAGCTTTCTTGGTCTATCATCCAATTTGCAGTAAAATATATGCAAATTAGATGGTGCTGATGCTAAATCACACAGATGGGGGGGGGGATAAGATCAAGTGTCTTGTATTGATCCTTTAGGATACCTCACTAAAAAGTGTACAATATTAAACCTGAACCATGTCAGCAAAAACTTCTGATATGCAAAATAAACTATTCTTAGATACTGTCCCATGGTATTAGCCCTCAATAGTAATTGGTAATCTCAGACCTGACTTTTTGTGGACTCAAAATTCTTACTATTCAAAGCACATCTAGTCAAAAATACGTTTTTTAACAATCCCTTTGGTCGAAGAGGCAATATAATTCGGATTCTCAAAAAACTGTCTTGCCCAGCCTAGTAAAGTGCACTTTAACTTAGGATAAAGATGGCAGAGACATGATTGAGACAATCAGAAATGACACAATGGTTGAACATAGTCTCCTCTTTCTCCTAGATGGTCACCCAAAGTAACAAAGGGTGCGGCCTGGTGTAATCCTCAAAGTTAGCTACTCCCAATTCAGAATGACTTCTAGCTGTGGGTAAAATGGCAGGTACTGCTAGAAGCCGCTTCAGAAAGGTGTTCTCTGTTCCCTGTATGGAGGATAGATAACACATCCCCCCCCAGATGCCTGCACCATAGTGATGGTGGAAATGCATCTGGCTTTATATATTGATCATAGTTTCCACCAGTGTAGAGCAGAGCCTAGATTGACTGAAAACCTGAAAATTCTCTGACTAAATTATTAACATTGCATTCTCAGCTTCAATAAATGTCGCCAGTTGAAATCCCCATCAAAGGGAACCCCTACTAAGTGAAAGTGGGTACTCTGTAAGCTTTAGACCTTTAATTGTGTGACTTTTAACCCTGGTACTCCTTGGTTTACATACCATAACAAAGGGCTTAATGTAATTATGCATTAAATTAAGCACATCTGTGAAAGTAGTAATTGAGTTAAATAATTTCTGCAAGCCATTAGCCGTTCTGGACATGTGAACAGAGTCGTCTGCATAAAGCAGAACCGGGACTGATCTATCTCCCAGTTTCGGGGTGTCTGCCCCAACCTCAGTCAGCGAGCTCGCCAATTCGCTGATATGCAAAGTGAACAGGAAAGGGGTCAGGACACACCTTTGCCTGACCACTCTCCCTATCTTAATTGATTTGGAGCACTCACCAGCGGGGCTGATGCAGGCTGTGACATCCATGGGTAATTGTCTAAAGAAAAGCAACAACAGCTCTTCAACACCCATTGAACTCATCCGATCCAAACGTTTTGACTGATTTACACAGTCAAAGGTAGAGCTTAAGTCCATGAAGGCCTGATGAAGACAGCCCTTCTTCACCCTACTGTATTTATCGATGAAGAGATAAAAATGTAGACACTGCAGTTTGGTTCAAGACCTACCTGAAAGTTACACTGGATCCAAGATAAGTTAGAATTCTCTGTGTCCCATAACTCAGGGCGATAAAGAAGAACTCTGCCCACCACCTTTGCTGTGGAATCAATTAGTGATATTGGTTGATGACACTTTTGGCCGGCCCCATACCCCTTTTTCTTAATCACAAAATGACGAAATGGTAACTAAGGGAAAAGCTGCAATGAGATGGTAGACAAACAATCAGAAGGCAAGGAAATGGTATGTATCTATTTTGATATGTTGTTGATCAAGACCTGAACATCAACAGTTTTGAAATCTGTTGAGTGGTCAAGCTGGACAGAAGGCAGGGGGGCACTGTTACTGAAGAAAAATACCTCATCCATTACTTGTATGGTTGGTGTCTTGGTGCTGCACATGATCTAAAGTTGTATTGATAAACCTGCAAAAGGTGATAATTGATCTGGTCTTGTGGCAGCATGGTTGCTACATTCTTTATTACCATTTCTGAAGAATGGTGGTGCGTGGTTGGCAAGACCATCAATATCCAGGGTTGTTTTCTTCACATGGGGAAGGATCTCTTCAGATTTGAGTGTATCAGTTAAGATACCGTCTATGAGGGAGCTGGTGACTATGTTTAAGAGTGCTCAAAGTAGTTCTCTGGAGATGGGCTTGACTTTACCATGGTGGGAGGCAGAACATTGTCTCTGTAGGTGGGAGGGGGAGGCATAACAGTTGCCTTTTCTTTCATTTTAAGGTATGGCTCACAGGGATGGAAAATATAATGACTGGAAATCAATAAAACATGTATTGAAGTACAGTATGAATAGCTGTGCCATTTGACATAAGACAACTAAGAAGTAACATCTCCTACCAGATTATGAAAATTTGCTTTGCCTGATGAACAACCACAAATGCACATGTGTGGCATGAGAAAGTGTTTAAGCATGGTAATTGGATAAGAAGTGGAATCTGGAGTGAAACTAGCACATCAAACTACAAAATGGTTTTAAATTTGCTTTAAATGTTAATATAAAACACTTTTCTGGCTAGTATTGTATCCTGTTACTAATTTATACCTGTCACTACCTTAATGTTATTGACTGAAAACACGTTGTTGTTAGAGTTGTACAACTGTGCCATCTCCACATTGTTTATGTATGGCTGCAGGTAGCTTTAGCTTCAGGTCTTTTTTTTTTTTTTTTTAAAGAAAAAGTGCAAAAAGCCAGAGCAGGGTTTGGGTCAGACCCTAGCAGCCACTGGCTTTCATGTGTTTTATCATGGTTTGCCACTGCTTTGATAGGTTGCCCATCAAGGCATTTTGTGAATAGTTACATTATCCCATTTGTGTTCCCACGCACTATTTTGAGGGTATAACGTAACTTTGCTGATGAAGTTTGTTTAGCAAGTTGGCTCTATTCACAGCTACTAGAAGCAGTACACACAAAATTACCCAACTATAACGAAACACATCTCGTAACAAAAAAACCATTGTCCATCTTTCCTTCATTAGTGCCTGATCTTCCCCCTGTTCCAGTGTTTCCCCAGATTGTGGGTTGTGACCAAATGGTTGATTGTGAGCCAATTTTCTGGTGTGTCCTGAAAGTCCAAGCACCAAATAAAGATGCCTTTAAATTCAGTATTTATCTTGTCACATTTGCTGCGCTTCAATGACAGGCTAATTGTCAGGCTATGTCTTCTGACAAATTGCTGCATAACACCTTAACTGCTGGGGTTCCCCCCTCCTCCTCCCCTCCCGCCACCTCCTTCTCCTTCCTTCCCACATCCCTCCCCCCGTGCTGAGCCCTTTGTTAGGCTATTTAGGGTAGTTCGCAGTTAGGGCTCCATTTTGTTTTCCCCAAATAACGTAGTCACACCAAATTTGTGTCCTTTTATTCTGCAACGTCCTGAGGATTCTAAAAGTGCCCAGGGTTTGTGGCTTGCCCTGGAGGGGACCGAGAAAATAGGCAAAATAAGCGACATTTTGAGTTTTTGGGAGGAATAGGTAAGTGGAACTCCCCGAAGTGACCGAAAAACTCCGCGATGCACAGAGTTCAGCAAGCAGCGGAGTGCGTTGGATCGCGCCATTCACATAGATTTTTAGCACCGGGTGTTTGTCCTGTGCTGGAAAATCAGCGCAAATGGCACTATACGTAGCGGAAGAGGGCACTGCTTCTTTCTGCCATTCGAGTAGATTTTTTACTCGAGCGGCAGCTTCCTCAATTTGAACAGAAGGTTTTTCAAAGGGAGCGGTCGCGACCATCCAAGTTGAGAAATCTCTCTGGAAGGTGGTCTAGCGGTGGATTTCCCTCGTTTGCGCGAGGAAACAAACTCCACTCCACGTGCTCCTCAGAGTGCGGAAACGTGAAGTTCACCGCCCAGGCCTAGATAAAAGTGTCTTTTTTTCCCCTGAAAGTGGTATCAACAAACTATTTGCTGTGCTAAAGTCACCATCCTCCCAGCTTTCAGGAAAATGCAGAGCTGAATAAAAAAAACTAATTATTTACCGCGGCTTTGGCATATTTCAAAGAGGTAGCCCATTTTTCCTATCTTTTGTGATCTCGCTCTACTTCCAGTTTGTGGTGGAAACCAGTGTAAAACCTATGGGTGATTCAGAAAAGCTATAGATTTCTGAAAAGTAAACCAAGTCTAGAATTCTGCAAAGGGTCATACGTGTAGATCCCTCCAGGTTTTCCCAAAGAAACTAACTGTTGAAATGTAGAAATATCAAAAATGAGTAGGAAAAAATGGCCATTTGTGACAACGTTTTCATCTGTAACTTTTTGTGACAATGGCCGCTATATATATAAAAGCAATATATCATTACGTCTGCTAGACCCTTCTGATTGCGGGATATATAGACACAGTTTGTAGGTTCTCCAAGAACCCAAGGCACCCACAGCCAACAACTAAGCTTCAAAGTACAATGGTTTTTCATTGTGTACAAAGTATAGACCAATTCATATGGTGAAAAATGGGTATCAAGGTACCTATGTATTTCTGAAATGGCACAAGATATGAAGTTTAGGAGTAATGGTTATTTGTACATCTCTGATTTTTCGGGTACCCATCCTAGCATATGATTTAGAGGGTAATGTCTTTTTTCTTACACACTGGTTCACATTTATAAGGAACAAACGCAGCAAAATCCAGTTGGTAATAACAAATGTTCTACGATTCTATGTTCCCACATGTCTGCTGATAAAAATGGTACCTCACTTGTGTGTGTAGGCCTAGGGCCCGCGACAGGAAACGGGCCAAAATACAACATGGATGCATCACATTTTTCCACTCAAAACTAACCCTTTTTTTGCAAAGTGGGTAGCTGTGGATTTGAGGCCCAAGCTCAGCCGGTATGTAGGGAAACCCAACAAACTTGCAAATTTTTGAAAACTAGACACCGAGGGTAAAATCCAGGGTGGGGTGAGTTGCTTGGCTCTCACCAAAATTTTTGTTTTACCCAGAATCCCTTGCAAACCTCCAACTTTGACTAAATAAAACGCCCATTTCCCTCACATTTCTGTGATGGAAAGTTCTGGAATCTGCAGGGAGCAACAATGTTCTTTCCACACAGCATTTCCCCAAGTCTCCTGACAAAATGGTACCTCACTTGTGTGGGTAGGCCTAGTGACCGCGACAGACAACGGCCCAAAATGCATCAATGACAAATCACATTTTTCCACTCATAACTGACCCTCTTTTTGCAAAGTGGGTAGATGTGGATTTCGGGCCCTAGCTCAGCAGGCCCTTAGGGAAACCTAGCAAACGTGCATATTTTTAGGTCTTGCGCCTAGCGTTGCAGTGCGCAGCACTGCTCGCACAGCGCGAGACCTCTTGTATGGGCTTTAGAAAGCTAACCACACGCTCGTGCGTGTGGTTAGCTTTCTGAAGCCTGGCATTGGCTGTTGCGTGCGTTTAAAAAAAAAAAAAAAAAAAAAAAAAAACGGCACGCAATTGGGCAAAGGCGGGCTCATGTCCCGCCTTTGCTCCGCCCATTCCCATCGGTGGCTAGCACGCGCAGCAGCGCGCGTTCGCCTCGCTGCCACGCTCCCTTTCCCCCCCTGCTCCTCTGTGGTGCGCGCGCACCACTGGTTTTCTCCAACCTATTGATTCATATTTCGACTCTCTACCCGTCAATCACGGTACAATCAGCGTTCCAATATCTGGTTTACTTTCACTTTGTTAAAGACGTTTGGAATCGAAACCAAGATACGAGCAAATGGTTTTCAATCCCTGGTGTACAATCAAACAAACACCAGTGTTTTCCAATAGAATTTGGAGGCATTTCATTTCATAAGGACTAGTCTGATAGATGCACTGTAAAACATGCCACTTCGACAGCTGTCTTCACTCGTAGCTGTCTCCTGCATAGATATACAGCCGGAGTACCCCAGGCAGGGCCCCATGTTAGAACACAAGGTTTAACCTAGTTTTTAGTGCACACGAGTATTACTCAGGACAGAAATCATCTCTCTTTTATCTCTTTCTCAGTATAGTAAAGGGTATTTGCCCTTTCCGATATGGCGACCGGAGATGTTTTCCAGGGGGCGGGCCAGGCAGAGGCGGGCATCCCGCACACCAGGGTGGAGAATGGCAGGACCACAGGGTAAGCGAGGGTCACAAAAGCGAGAAACCTACTGTTTAGTGGCAGGAAGTACTCAGTAAGAAGCAGTTGTTGTAATGAGAAAAGCTCACTTTTGATTTTGGGGGCAGCCCAGGAGCTTTTTGTACATGCACAGGGCGGTCAAGGACACAAGTGTCACGAGGGGCGTCACGGAATAAGAGGACACGTGACGTCTGATATGGGTGACACTGGCAGGCTTTCAAAATGTAGCAGCATTTATATAGCGCTTGCTATTCTAATGTGATTTTATGTACCCTAGTACTCATACATGGGGGCTTGTACGCTGTACCATTCGGAGTGTGTGATGGTAAGGTGTTTTCTATGCTTTGTTACTATGTGGGGAAAAAAGTGTTTCCGTGTCCTGCGTGGTGACTTTAGAGCTGCGGCTATTGTAATTGTATTTATATAGCGCTTACCAGAGGCGCAACTAGAGCCAAATTCCGGAGGGGTGGAGGTAAGAAAAAATTCCGGTGGGGGGGGGGGTAATTCTTCCAGCAATAGGCAGAGTGGAGATGCAGGGGCTCTAAGAAGGGGTGAAAAAACAACAAAGCCTCACTAACAAGCAAGTGGTCTTTTAAAGACCTGTGAAGTGACTGTAAAAATTCAGGACAGAGGGTAAAAATTCAGGACAAAAGATTCATTTAGTGATAGATCTGAGATCACTATACCCCACTTATTCAACAAAGCACATATTTACTGTTTTATCTTGCACTATTTATTCATTTATCTCCATTCGTGATTACCTCTTGCCATATTACATTCAAGTGGCACATTATGTACTTGTTCAGCGGTAAGTTGGTGCGGTAAGTTGGTGCTCTAGAGCACCTTGTGAAGGGCATAACCGCTACCAGGCTCTACCCAACGTTTCTTTGAGCGAAAGTGACAGCAAAATGTATATTGCTTATGAACTTTTTAAAACCCATGGCAAAAAACTTTGGAAATATTGAGGTAAGTGTAGGGTGACCAGGCATCCCGGATTTGCCCGGACGGTCCCGTTTTTTCACCAGCTGTCCCGGCTTTTAGAGAGGGTCGACTGAAAACGACAGGAGGTGCTTATTAATGTTTACAAAGCAGGGAAAGTTATCAGTTGTTAAAAGAAAACAATTTAATTATCAGGCAAGCTACTGGGTTTAAAAAATTGCTTTTTATGTATGTTCTAACTGCCTAATCTGTAATTCTCTGCTGAGGAGTGCTGTCATTCTTGAAGTAAAAATGTAGTCCTTCTTCTATTTTCTTGAAATGTCCCGGTTTTTGGCTTTAAAATTCTGGTCACCCTAGGTAAGTGGTTTTCCACCTTCTAATTAAGATAAGTTAAACAACAACATCGGGCTCACTTCTCGATCCATTAGATGTCAACCAAAAACATGAGACCAAAAACAAGCACAGTGAACAATTTGACAAATCCCACACACGTAGTCTATGATCATCATATCAGGGATGTTTCTAACAGTGCACCACCATGTCCTGCGCAGTGTGCCATGACCCACTGTGTATTGTACCCCTACCTAGGAATAAGTAGTGGTGGTCCCTGTGGATTCCTTAGTCTCACACTTCAGTTTCTGGTGGGTACTATGACCGCTCCACTGCATGGTTACTGAAGGCCTGGTCGGGGCTGCAACTCTGACTGCTCTAGGCCCGAACGAGGGCTGCAACTGCTGGAGTACCCTAAACTCAGTTGGGGCTGCATCTATTTGATTGTTGTAGACAGCCGCTACTGCGTAGCACACCATGCCCCATAAGTCCAATAAGCATAATTTCACACAATGCCACACAGTTCTATGCCACACAATTCAACTCCACACATTTCCATTCTACACCACATAATTCCACACCAAAACCCATAATTCAACTCCACCACATAATTCCACAACAAACCACATACCTCCAATCCACACCACAAAATTCCACATCATGCCACAAAATTTAACAGCACACCACATAATTCAACTTGATTACATGCCACTTCACAATACACAATACCATTCTACATAATTAACTCCATTACACACAATACCACTCTACATAATTCCAGTATACTCAATACCATATAATTACTATCCACATAATTCCACAGCATACCATGCCAGATAACTCCACTCCACTCCACAACACACGATTCCATGCCACATAGTTTCACAACAAACAATTCCAATACAACCCACATAATTCCACTCCACGTACATCCACTCCACTCCATACCACATGGGTAAAAGACATTGACATTTACAATGCCAATAGCTCTCACTCTTGCAAATGCGAGACCTATTGCATTGCAAATGCTTGTTTAAAACTAGACATCCGGGAGAATCCAGAGTGGGGTGACTTGCATGGCTCTGAGCAGGTTTTTTTGTACATCAAATCCCTTGTAAAGCTCAAACTTGACTAAAAAAACACTTTTCCCACATTCGGTTTTGGAATCTGCGGGTAGCCACAAACTTGCTTTCTCCTGGCATCTCGCTAAGTCTCCTGATAAAAATGGTACCTCACTTGTGTGGGTAGGCCTAGTGCCCGTGACTGGAAATGGACCAAAACGCAACATGGATACATCACATTTTTCCACTCGAAACTGACCCTTTTTTTGCAAAGTGGATAGCTATTGATTTTGGGTCCTAGGTCAGTTGGCACCTAGGAAAAGCCAGAAAATCTGCACATTTTTGAAAAGTAGACACCTGGGGGAATCCAGGGTGGAATGATGTGTGTGGCTTTCACTAGGGAATTTTACCCAGAAGCCCTTGCAAACGTCAAATGTAGGTAGAAAACACACATTTTGCTTGCTTTTCTATGACTGAATGTTCTGTTCTCTACAGGGAGCCACACTTTTCCTATCAGTCTGAGTTCCCACTTGTCCCCCGATAAGAACAGTACCCAACTTCTTTGGGTGGGCCACAAGGCCACGACACAAAAAGGTCCTAAAGCGCTACATTAAAATATCAGCAATCAGGGTAGCTGCTGTATTTGGGGCCGTGCTATGGTGCCACCCAGGCAAAACTATGAACCACAGACATTTTTGAAAACTAGACAAGCAGGGGATTCAAGGATGTGGTGTGACTTGTGTGGATCCCGTGATGTTTTTTGACCCACAATGCCCTGCAAACCTCAAACTATGCATGAAATCACATATTATCCTTACATTTCTATGATGGAAACTTACGGAATCTGCAGGAATCAACAAAAATTCTACCACGCAGCATTACCCCACTTGTGCCAATAAAAATGCTGTGCCACTTGTGTAAGAAAACCGAATGTGGTCCACGCAAGGCATGCCACCCTGGAATCTCCTGGTGGTCTAGTTTTCAAAAATGTCTGTGGTTTGTAGGTTTTCATGGCTAGCCGCCTGAGCACGGCCCTGAATCCCACAGCTACCCCTATCACTGATCTCTCCACATAGTGCTTTAGGGCCTTTTGTGTCAAGGTCTCTTGGCCCATCCACACAAGTGAGGTACCATTGTTATCGGAATACTTGGGGCAATGCTGGGTGGTAGGAAATTTGTGGCTCCCCACAGATTCCAGATGTTTTCCTCACAGAGGAACGTGTGTGTTTTTTAGTCAAAGTTTGCAGTTTGCATGGAATTGTGGGGTAGGAAAATGTTGTAGCATCTATGCGAAGAACATCACTTTGGACTCCACCGGGTGTCTAGTTTTCAGAACTGTCTGGGTCTGGTAGGTTTACCCAGGTGACAGCCTACCCGAGCCCAACAAGTGCAGCCATTCACCATTGCAAGTGGGACAATATTGGGAGTTAGCCGCACTCTCCTGGCTCATATGTAAAAACAACACCCAAATGAATCTTGCTTGCCATTGGGATGGGATTTCTTAGTCTGTAGGGCAGTAGAAAGACTGTTGAGGCTTTAGGGTGAGGGTGGGGCAGACGTTAGGATGGCCAAACCCACCCTATTATTTTATTCAAAGAAATATATTCCTGCTATACATTGAGCTTTCTGGCTCCGTTTTGGAATGCCTGGTGTTTAGTGGGCTTTCTTCCCCGGGGGGAGGGGAGGCAGTTTAGGGTTGAATACACCTACCTACCCCCTCCCTCCGGGACGGCAGAAATTCTATTGGGTCGCAAGGTGGGGGAGAGCCTGGGCCCATACACTCCACTTCACCCAAAACTGCATAAATGTAGTCCCCGGTGTCTAGTAGGCTTTCTGCCCCTGTGGGGGAGAGGGAGAGTGGGGTAATTGCCCCAATCCGCCAGAGGGGGACAGAAAGATTGCTTCTTGTTTAGGTGGGGGCATGGCCATCACCTTAGTGGGAATCCCCCACCTCTATACTCTTTAAAATAAAAAAGTCCCTGGTATCCATTGGGCTCTATGCCTCCCCCCACCTCCCCCCTTAGGAACAGAACAACTGTCTCCATATATTTTTGGGGGAGTTGGGGCATGGTCATGCCCATAATGAGCAGCCATTACCCCTATATTTAGTTTAAAAATCAACCTTGTTGTCTAGTGGGCTCTCTTCCCCCCTGGGGAGCAGATCGGTGGTAATTACCCTCATCTGCCTCCTGGGGGGGGGGGAAAGACTGTCTCTTCTTAATGGGGTGGGGTAATGGCCACGCCCATGCTGGGCAGCCCCGCCCCTATATTTAAAAAAAAAAAATTATATATATTTTCATTCATTCCCTGGTTACTTGTGGGCTTTTGATTCAGGGTAATCATCACCATCTGCCCTCCTGGGAGTACAGAAGTCTGTCACCATAGTTATTTAGGTGTGAGGGCATGGCCATTCCCATAGTGGGCAGCCCCCACCCCTATAGTTATTTAAAAAATCTACCCTGGTGTCTAGTGGGCTTTCTACCTGGAAGGGGGAGATCAGGTGTAATTACTTCCATCTGTCTTACTTCTAGTTGGGGTGTGGGCTGCGCACTGCAGCCCGACCCCTATTATTTTTTCTTTTCTTTAATAAAACATTACTGGTGTCTTGTGGTATTCTGCCCCCCGGGTGCAGATTAGGGGTAATTAGCTCCATCTGCCCTTTAAGGGGGACAGAAAGACTGTCCCAATAGTTTTTGTGGGGGTGGGGTCATGGCCATGCCCATAATGGGCAGCTCCCAGCCCTATAATTATTTTAGAAAATCAACCCTGGTGTTTAGTGGACTTTCTGCCCCCAGGGAGGCAGAAATATTGAGCTGATATGGGGGAGCACTCACCCTTGCCCAGGGGGCTGCTCCCCCGAAATCCCTGGTGTCTAGTGGGTGATTAACTGCTTGGGGATCTCTTTCCTATGGCGATCCCCAAGCAGGGATCCACTGGAGAGTCTCCCCTTTCCAACGATACCTCGCCCATCCCAGTCGATGCTGAGATATGTCCCCCAAGCACTGATGCAGTAAAAGTAAAACAAGCCTTTTGGTTCGTTTTACTTTCACTCTAGTGTAATGACATCAGCTCGCCCTGGACGCTGATTGTCATTATTAAAAAAAAAAAAAAAAGACTGCTCGGGAACCTCTTATCGAGCAGCCCGAGGTTAAACACGCATATTGGCATTGTAAATTGTTTTAGGTCTCGCCTGGTGTTGCAGCGCAAAGCGCTGCTCGCGAGATTTTGTAGGAGAGTAGATTTGAGAAGGGGACTTGAAGCCCCGCCCCTCATTTTTCATTGGCTGGCGTCACCGTTTATGCTAAACGGTGGCCTGCCATTGGAAATGAGGGTTTTTTGGTGACGCCATTTCGCCTTTTCGTCCGGCCGATCCGGACTGGGTCGTCTGCTTTGCGGCTGTCGCAAAGCACTTTCTTATCTTTATGGGGCCATGTGTTTCTAATTAGAAACACATGGCCCCATAAAGACAAGAGATCGATGCTTGTTTAATACTTTTTCTTAGTATTGACAGCGCTCGTAATGTGTTCACATAAAGGAACTGAGGGGAAACGTAACTCGCCGATTTGCCCAAGATCACACGAAGCTCAACCTTGATGTCATGTCTACAGGTTTCAGAGCCGCTATCTTCAGCTTTACAGCGCTGTTGGGTTCCCTCATCGCCCTCACCCCACTGACCCTCTACCATTCTCCGACCTTCCCACCTGGCCCACAGTCTCACCTCACTCCCCAAGGCTGCAGCCGCTGTCTCTCACAGGTGCCGAGGCTCCGGGCTGCTGAGGGCTGGGGCTGAGTCACTCCAGCTCCTCTAGGCATCGAGGAGGAAGCAGGGGCTGCAGTCACGTGACTGGGGCGGGTATGATGATGTGTGAGTGAACAGATGAGATGTGAGTACTTACAGGGTTACAAGTAAAGTGAAATAACGTGAGGTGAGTGGTTCTACATAATGCGGGTGATGTGCATGGGTTAAGTGATGTGCATAAGTGGTGTCACGTGATATGATAGGGTGTACATACTTTCCTGCAACTTTCAGCACTCAATGCGCGCTTTCACTAGTTTCTAATCGCCGTTTTATAATACTTTTTCTTAGTATTAACAGCGCTCGTAATGTATTCACATAAAGGAACTGAGGGGAAACGTAACTCGCCGATTTGCCCAAGATAACACGAAGCTCAACCTCGATGTCATGTCTATAGGTTTCAGAGCCGCTATCTTCAGCTTTACAGCGCTGTTGGGTTCCCTCCCCGCCCTCACCCCACTGACCCTCCACCATTCTCCGACCTTCCCACCCGGCCCACAGTCTCACCTCACTCCCCATGGCTGTGGCCGCTCACTCTCACAGGTGCCGAGGCTCCGGGCTACTGAGGGCTGGTGCTGAGTCACACCAGCTCCTCTAGGCATTGAGGAGGAAGCAGGGGCTGCAGTCACGTGACTAGGGCGGGTGTGATGTGTGAGTGAAGAGATGAGATGTGAGTACTTACAGGATTACAAGTAAAGTGAAATAAAGTGAGGTGAGTGGTTCTACATAATGCGAGTGACGTGAGGTGATGTGATGTGCATGGGTTAAGTGATGTGCATAATTGGTGTCACATGATATGATAGTGTGTGCAATGCGCGCTTTCACTTTCTAAGCTGCTCGGGACAATGGCGGTTGCTTCTTTAAAATAAAATAGGTCTCACATTTACAAGAGTTTGAGCTATTGGCATTGTAAATAACAATACCTTTTATTTATGTGTTAATTATCAAAACGGATAAATAAAAGGCATTGCCATTTACAATGGCAATAGCTTAAACTCTCGCAAATGCGAGACCTATTGCATTGCAAATGCTTGTTTACTTTTTGTTTTGGAGTGGAGTGAATGTATGTGGTGTGTAGCGGAATATTATTGCATGCAATGGAATTATGTGGATAGTAATTATGTGTTTAGCGTATAAGTATTATGTGGACTGGGAACGTTTGTTGTGGAGAGTAATTATTGTATTTTGTGTTGTGGATTGTTTTGTAGTGGAGTTTAATTATGTGGTGTGCTGTTGAATTTTGTGGTGTGATATGGAATTATGTTGTGTGGATTGTATGTATGTGGTGTGTTATGTAATTGTGTTGTTTGTATTATGTTTGTTGAATTATGCAGTGTGTTATGCAAACGTGTTGAGCTGGTTTGTGTGGCGTGGAGTGAGCATTTTAATGTTACTTGTATTCTATATCTGGATGCAATGACAGAAGCAGCAAAATATCAGTCGGGCTGCATACTATGCTAAGCACCGATTTTTAGCTTACGTGTTTTTGGCCACACCCTTATTTACATCGACCACGCCCCTTTGGAAGACAACCCCCCCCCCCCCAGTTTTTCCATCGCACTCAAAGCCCTGCACTGCCAAACAAAAATGGGAAGTAAGAGGGGGGAATTAATTAATCGAAGAGACGGCTTAGGAGATATTTCCTAAAAGGATACAGTGTTTAGGCAAATCCCGCTAAGAGGTTTCTTTGATATTGTGCCCCCCGCCTCAGAAGAAGGGGCTCTTGATTCCAACCTAAACATTCATGCTCCAAGGTATTTGCTGTGGTTTAAAAGCAAAGCAATGTCCTTGTTTGGGGGGGGGGGGGTTCAATGACAGCCCCTTAAATCACTTGACGGGACATCATGGTTGTAATTCTCCAAAGGGGCAGGTGTGCTTGGTGGAGCTGCTGGGCGCATAGCAGTTGGTTAAACAGCACACAAAGAAATGCCTCTCCGTGCACCGAAGCACCTGGCTGTCTTTCACCAGGCTGCCCGCTCTCGTGCCTCGGTCAGGATTGGAAAGGGCAGTGTGGTCTGAGAGAGGGGGTCTAAAAAAACCAGGCCCGCGGCCTCTCTCAATCCACGCTCCGGTAACCGGAGCCCTCTGCGACAGTGCACTGCTCCAGGAACTCCAAGCATTCAGAGAAGGAGAGCAGCTGCTCCCAGGCCACGCTCGGTGCGCAGCGACGAGGCTCACGCTGGAGGCATGACCTGGAGGTGAGCGAGACCCGGATAACTCACACCCCTGGCTTCCTCTGAAGGAATGTGTTATGCTTCTGGACCCAGAGTTAAAAGAAGCTGAGTGTGGTTAAAAATAGCCCACGCCCTCCGATGACAAATAAATAAGTGGAACGCCGGGAATAACAAATATACATGTAAAAAAAATGTGCAAACAGCAATGTCAATTTTGTGCAACCTTTAAATAAAAAAACAAAAAACATTGAGTTAGGCGAGCCCCGCGCAACAAAAAAGACACGCTGCCGCCATTATTAAAGATCAAGGCTGGTACTTATGTAAAGCGCTCCAATAGCTTCCGGTCGGTTTTGCGTTACAACTGCAAAACAAGCAGTTGCGGAAGAGAATATCCTGCCTGCAACAGCTAGTAGGAAAAAGTCATTTAAGAAAATAGTGCACACAAACTGTTAATAAAACCTGCAGAGTAACAACACAAGTGAAAGGGCCAGTCCTCATGGGAGGTTACAAAAGTAGAAAAGGCGGTACTAAGGAGGGACTATTAAGCCTATTCACGAATCAAAAGCAACCATTTAGAAAGAACATTAACAGGAGCCAATTGAAAAGATGGGCGGAAAATGGGCAAAGCTTCAAGTCCATACCTGAATACAGCATGTCTCGAAGAGACGGCTCATGCGCTGCCTAGGCGAGACCTAAAAATAGTAAGGGACTCCTTTTGGAGGTCTGTACCAGAGGGGCCTTTATGTGCCTACCCAGTGTCGGCTAATGGCCGACAGACGCCCTCGAGAGGTAGTGCGGGTGTCGGCCATTGGCTTACACCTGTACTAAAAGGGTTACGTTTTTTAAACATGGGGCTTGGTGTTTACAAAATCCTCACACTTAACAGTCAGATAAAGAAAAGTCATGGGAAATTATGTGACAATCTTGCTGGGGTACAGAGAGTGTGAAAGGAAAGGCAGTAGAATACCAATTTTTGTAACACACCACAAAATGTAAATGCATGTAAATGAACTGTACAACTTCAGCAGTTCACTAGTCAAAATGAAGCACATTTGTTTGTAATTCTGAAGTGCAATGGAAACCGATAATGGGATCAAAACAAAGCAAGGCATTTTTTCTTGCTGATGCTCAAATGGCAAACATTTACTGAAATCCGATTTCCACACATTTTCTTTTGTGTACAATATAGTTTTATCGGTAAAACTGTATGTCTGTGCAAATTTGGTGGCCATCTTAACTGAAAATGTTCTGTCTGTAAATGACAGTGTGCTACCACATAATGCTTTAGTTGCATTTAAAAATTGCCCAACTCATGTCCGTTAAAGCTAGGTGGGTTGCGAAAGTTTGTCATGCTAAAAAATAGATCATGGTGCTAAAAAGTTTGAGAATTACTGCCCCATACGTTTCTATTTGGCAGCAGTTTGTGGGGCTTCTAATCCCTAGTGGCACTTCAAACTGCATGTTGGTACTCGTCAGGTTTGCCCATTTGATGACCCTTTACATGTGAAACTCTCTATTGTTCTGCTTACTGTGCACTTATGAAGGGCAACCTTCTTGGCCCACCCTACTTTTACCTGACGGCAGCTGCTTGGAGTGCCTTGTGACAAATGTGGATTTTCCCATAACTGTTTGTGAATGTTTATTTGAATGGAAGAATGGCGTTAACAAGCTGGCGGACGAATGCTGACTACAGAATACAGTCTTATTGCCCACTTCTATTTACCTGCTCTCTTTATTTCTAGGTATGTCTGACGGGAACCCACTTAGATTCCCAGCAGAGCATCCCTTAGCAGGTGTATCTGGTTCTCTCCACTTAAGCATAAACCCTTACAATTACCATGGGGGGGAAAATGACATTCTCAGAATTATCTCTGAGGGGGATAAGACTGACCTAGACTGATTGATTAGACATCTATTGTAAGGATCATTTGGATATCTGACCAAAGGCCTGACTTTGGAAATATAAGGTGGAGTTGCCCAGCACTTTAAATTTGGAACTTGGACCTGCTTGGACCCTGTGCTGGCAGTTTAGCCAGAATGTTGAGCTGCAGGCTGCTCACTTTCTCCTTGATGGGAATAAGCCTGAAGGCACTGCTAAAACTGTGCTGTACTGCCCTGCTGCTTGACCTGCGTGAAATCCCCAGGCTGTCTAAAGACATTAGAGAACCAACCCACCGCCTTGCAGTCTGCCACAACACTGGAGGCGGGCTTCTGAAGAATCAACCTCTGCCAATGATGGTGTTTGTGAAACACCTTCTGAGTACCTTGAAACCCTCACAGAGATAAAAGTAGGCTGCTGGAGTGGTCAGTTTTTATGAGGTGATAAGCACACAACATCTTGCATCAAATGTTATTATTTTCCTTTTGTTGTTCCCTTGACCTGCTGAGTGTGGCAGTCCAACTTTCGGTTGTCTAGGCAACTAGCCAGATCCCAGAACACCTCATGATCTGTTTTGAGCCCTGTGTGCTCCTGGGCTTCCAGCCATGTGTCCTTCTTGACAACTCATGACGCAGAGCCTCCCTCCTGGTGTCCATAAAATTGACACAAACCAGCTCCGAGATGTTACCACCTTTCCTTGCAGGTACCATCAACACTGTAGTTGCCATTGGGTTTGCTTTGCCCTGTTTAGCTATATGCAGCTCTTAAGCACTGTGACATTAAATCTGTACCGAAGAAAGTAATACATGGGGAAGTGTGCAATCCTTCAATTAGCTACAATGCCCATTAAAAGCTTAGTGAATATTAACTGTTTGTGAACCTTGTGTTCCTGTTTCTGTGTTGCATTTCATTGGTTCTGTGTCTTTTCGTTACAGCTATAGTTCAAGCTTTGGAAACCTCAAAACTTGAAAGCTTCACGAATATCATAGTTTCTGATCCTTATTTAAGGCATCTACAAGGGAACTTCATTTTATGGCTATTTAGTGTATTACTAACTCCTTTAAATGATTACTGTTACCCACTTGAGATTACTGTTCTAATTGTGAGATTGAGAGCTCATTGTTTCTTAGACCGTTGCATTTGTATGATGTGTTTTGTGTGCTTTCTATTTTCTGATTGCTGTTCATGGTGTACATTTATTTCCAATATTTGAGATATCTGATACCTGATGAAACCTAAAACTATTAAACATGCAGTATCCCTCTTCTTTATCCTCCCTTCAGATTTATTACATCATATCACTCCAAAAATATAACATAATATTTTATCTGTTATTTTCCGGTGCATGTTGGATATGTAATGTAGCATCTCCTAACCGTTGTACTTCCCAACCTAGTGTTGGGTTAATGCTTCATAGAGATACCAGTGGTGTTAGCAGAGCTAATGCTTCTGCAAGATTAAATACAGCATAGTCTGTACATGCACCAGATACTCTGAAAAAGCGTTCATAACCTCCATTATGGGACATTCAGAGTTGTGTCCACCTAAGTGTCAAGCCTTGTTTCTCTGTTCAAATGTGGCTAAAAAAGCTTGGACTGCAGGAAGCATGGTGGATCCTGCCCGAAGCACCCTAATGTATTTCAAAGATTTCTACCTTATGCCTAGAACCTAATATGCAATGTTCAAGAAATGGCAGGATGCACACCATTTTTACACCCAAAACTTCAATAAATGTTTAAATGCTCAAAGGCAATGATTTGGTGTGCGACCCCAGTATCGCGCTCTGTCCATGCCCGTGTAAATATGTATGCACCAAAAAGATGGAACCTCGTCGGGTATCCCAGGCCCGGGATGCACAACCATAGAACAAATTTGAATGTGATAAACAGTCTTAACTCAAATTTAGACAGCTTTTTTCATAATTTTAATCCAATATGTATGCTTTCTTCAATCTTCCAAGCAACAAGTTGAATACGATGTCAATTCAGGTTTTCCTGTAACAGCATAAGAAGACTGCTTACCACATTCAAATTTGTTCTACGGTTGTGCCTGGGATACCTGACAAGGTTCCATCTTTTTGGAAATCATTCCCTTTGAGCATTTAAACATTTATTGAAGTTTTGGGTGTAAAAATGGTGTGCATCCTACCATTTCTTGAACGTTGCATATTAGTTTCTGTCCTCTGGACAGTTTGCACCCTTTATGTTCCCCCAACCTAGGCCTAAGTAGCAAAGCGACCTTTCACCTACATTTTTCCAACCTTGTTCTGCATAACGGTTCTAGCACTGATTTGTCGATTGGTTTCCTTGAAATTGGCCTCATTTATTATGCATGATGATTCTTAGTAAAGTCCCATGCACATGACGTACATAATGGGATTAACATTCTGTATGAAAGTCATAGCTATCTTCATCCTAGGGCGACAGAACTACTTTGCATAATTGCAGTTATTAATTTAGGCTCATTTACATAATCGTACTCGCAACATATCGATTGTGGTAGAAACACTGAGGCTATCTTTGTGGTATAAAAGAACCACACCTTCACTAGGTAACTAGAGGAGCCGCTTTCACGCTGACACAAGACACTGAGGTCCCTGCACGCTGAAGCTTCAACAGGCAGCGGTCTGACATCCCTTGCAGGGTGTCCAACTCGTGACCAAGACGGGGTCCTTCATTCTCTCCCAACAGGTAATGGGGTTGGCTTTTTCCTAGGGGATTCTTGGCTTTACACCCACATACATGGTAGGTACACTGAGGTACACTTGGGTAGGGTCCGCATAGTAGGAGTAAGCATGATTACTGTCCTGTTTATATGCCTGCATATATTT
Organism: Calotriton arnoldi; assembly: GCA_963921515.1. NCBI lineage: Eukaryota > Metazoa > Chordata > Amphibia > Caudata > Salamandridae > Calotriton > Calotriton arnoldi. The sequence continues at coordinate 1,352,836 of CAWUFW010002160.1, forward strand.
ACTGTTTTAGCACCTTGGTAGAATTCTACCTTCTATTTACTCTATTGGTGCTCGTAATCTTTTACATTTGCATCTGTCTAATGATTGTCACAGCAAACATGTTTTATACTAGAATGACGCTGGTTCAATAAATGCTTATTCAAAACGTCCCCAACTTTTTTTTCTGTTTATCTCTCTGAGACGAAGTGAGCACGATTGACTGAGGGAAAACTACTGTACTGTTTCCAAGATCCCTGAAGGGTCAAGGGTTGTCATTTTCGATGGTTGCCAGAAACTATTCACTCCTTGGTAAGGTTCGGGGGCTTATGGTGGCACTGTGAGCTAGCTGGTCTATATGCTGACATATCCTTTGGGGGTGTCCGGAATCAGTCTAGACACCAATCCCTTAGCTATGTTGCCTACAAACGCACAGATCCTATGTATTTTTAGGAACTACACGACACCTTATTGCAGTGTGTAGTTCGAGAGAACATTTGGCGAATTAGCGCACGAAGCGTTAACAGTACTGGAAGCTCTCTTTTGTTCATGGTTCAACTAATAGAATAGACTAGCAGAACTTGATCATTTTAGACCATTAATACATATTGTAGCATGCTTATACATATACAAAATTGTCAAGTTGAAGTTAACGTATGAATAGGTCGTATGTAATTGACTTTGTATCCATATGGAGCATGTTTGGTTTATTTATTGCAATGTTTGTGTTATGTTCAGTTTAATAATTATTTGTCATTTGAATGACTCATTTCAGCTCACTACACATGGTGCATCCATGTTTTGTTAATTTTGTGTATAGGCACGTATGGCATGTTAGGAGGGTTTTGTTTATTTTCATCACACGAGGGATAGGTCACGTATCATGTGTCACAGATCAACTAATCAGCACCATTTAAGAGCGCATGCCACATTCGTTCCGGGCAACTGAATTTTCAGCGACAGATTGACGAGTTTCGGTTTATCCAACCTTGGGAGGTGAACTAAGGGGCTTTAAGCATGACCGTCGGCTGAGTGTATTAGGAAAGGGTGGTATAGACGCAGGTTTGATCCTTGAACAGTGTTTTGGACATGTTATGTGTTTGGGGGGGCATTTTACTCACTCACTTCATTTAGTTAATTCGGTACATGATGAGTTGGGTTTTTCTGTCACTACTTATAAATATGTTTACATTTTTTCACATGTGTTTCCAACAAGGTTTTTCTACACCACTGAATAATAATTGGTCGTCTTGCATGTAGTAACACAATAAGCACAATTTGATTAAGTGTTAGTGAAAGTTCATTCTGATATGAGTGTTTTATCACAGTTATCGCCGACGAAGGTCAGTAGCCCGAAATGCATTGTGTATAGATGTTTCACTTTGATTACCGGAGAATGGTGAACCGCCATGTACTGTTAGAGGAAAGCCTGAATTGGCATTGTATTGAACTTGTTGCTTGAAGTTGTTGCTTGGAAGATTAAAGAAAGTATACATATTGAATTAATATGATAGAAAAAAACTGTCAAAGTTGAGTCAAGACCGTTTATCACATTCAAATTCTACGATTGTGCATCCCGGGCCTGGGATACCTAAAGAGGTTCCTGCTTTTTGGTAGAGCCTAATATGCTCATGTTTAGGAAGGCCTCAAAGACCTGGCTGTTACCTAGCTCTACTCAATAAGAATATTTTTCAACCAGGATCTGTAGACCTTTTCCATTCTTTTAAAAATGGTTTGTCTCCTTCTCACTTCCAAAATACCATTAGTGTGAATGCTGTGCTTTATAAAAGCTACCCTAGCCTAACCTACCAATAGTACAAAACCTTGTCAATGAGTGCCTAAAATCCTTGCTTGTTTTTAGGTCTCGGCTAGACAGTGCATGGGCTGTCTCTTCGAGACATGTTGTTTACATTTAGTGGGCTACAGCCTGCCCCTAGCTTACCATTTGTATGCTTCCACGTCGCTCTCATATCCTTCGTTCCCATTTGTCATGGCATGCAGGCATCATGTCTCTCCTTGTGTTTGGCCCTCCCCTAGGGCATGGACCAAGTACTTGTGTCCATCCACTGCTCCCATTTTTGGAGCTACTTTTTTAATTGGGTTTAAGCACTCCCAAAGGGTGCTTGTGTTTTCGCTCGCCCCTTTCCCTTCCCACCCACTCTCCATTCGTGTTGCTTCTTTTCACCTTCTCCCCATCCCTGTTGCTTCTTTCTGTCTCCCTCCCCTGCCCCCCTGTCTGTTCTTTCTTTTCCTTCCCCGCCGCCATGTGCTTGCTACTTATGTTCAGTTGCCACTGACTTTGTAATGCATATTGCTTCCCCCTACACCCGCTTTCTCAATAGCTGTTGTTTCCCTTCGTATTTGGAGATCAGCAAGTGGGAGAAGCTGCAATGCTTTCCAGGCAGAACATGAGCTACAGCATAATCGTACAGCACAGTATATAAAGCCATAATCTGAAAAGATTTTAAAGTCAAAATGATTTTGAAATCTAGGGCCCACGACCCATGCACTCTGCGCTGTCTACTGGCAACTTTCAAACATACCACTGGTGTGGCTAAAAGACAAGAGGAAGTAGCTTAAACTGCAATTAGAGCCCATGGCATTATGGGCATGCAAATTAACCCTGGAACGGCTTTCTCGACATTGCAGTTACGGACTAGTAAGAAATGAAGCTGAAATGTAAAACTGAATTTTTCAATATTGCAGTTGATCGCCTGGAGCAACACAGATTTTATGCAAAGATGAAAAAATGACCGAAATGAATACGTTTTATTAATAAAATACCGACATTTAAAACAGCTGCCAAGCATTTGCAATTGGATAGTTGTTGTTTTTTACGTGTACCTGCAATAGGATAAATGTGTCTTGGGCCAGGAAAAGTAATTTTTTCACTTTTCAAAACAAATTGGCTACACAGTTGTTGATAATATAGAGGAATGTGCACTACATTCTAATAATGCTCCCACTTCCTTATGGCACTGCTGCCCTTCCCTCTTCATCGTACTACTGCTCCTCCATCTTCATGGCACTGCTTCTCCCATTCCTTCACGTGCTACTGCTCCCCTTCTTCATCGTATCGCACTCCATCCCACTCGAATCTACCTAACTCCACCCACTTCAATCTACCCTACTCCAATCTACACCCATCTACCCCACTCAATTCACCCAATCTACCTTACCCACTCCAATCTACCCCACTCTAATCTACCTCGCTCCACCCCCATGGCAATCTACTCCACTAAAGTCTACACCACTTAACACTATACCAATCTACACCACTCCAATTTACCCCAATCTACCCCACTCCAACTGCTTCAGTCTACCCAAACTACCCCACTCGATACTACCCCACTCAGTATACCACAATCCAGTCTACCCCAACCCAACCCACCCCACCTACACAATCTACCCAACACCAATTTACCTCAACAAACCTATCCATATCTACTCCACCCCAATCTATCCCACCACAATCTGCCCCAATCTACCCACCACAATCTACCCCGTCCCTATCTGCCCACTCCAACCAACCACACTCCAATCTACCCCACCCCAATCTGCCTCGTCTCAATTAACCCCACCCAACCTACCTCAATCTAACTGACTCCAATCTACCCCATTCCAGTCTATCCCATTGATTCCACTCCACTTACCCCAAATTATCCCACTCCAATCTACCCTCACCCATCCTACCCCAACACCAATCTACCCCAACACCAATCTACCCCAACACCAATCTACCCCCACACCAATCTACCACAGTCTGCCCCAGTTTGCCTGAATCTACACTACCCCAATCTACCCACCCAACCTAATTTAATCTACCCCACTCCAACCTACACCACTCCAGTCTAATCCCATCTATCCCACTCGAATCTACCCTACTACAACCTACCCTAATCTACCCCATTCCAATTTACCCTAGTCAACCGCCCCCCAAACTTCTCAAGTCTATCCCTTGCCAATCTACTCCAACTACAATGTACACCACTCCAATCTTCCCCCAACGTACCCCACTCTAATCTACCCCACTAAAATCTACAACACTTAATTCTGCGCCAATCTACACCACTCCAATTTACTACAGTCTACCCCACTCCAATCTGCCCCAATGTACCCCACTCTAATTTCCCCTAATGTACCTCACTCCAATGTACCCCATTCAGTGTACTCCAATCCAATGTACCCCAATCTGCCCCACCCCAATCTACCCCTCTCAACCTACCCTAGTCTACCCAACTTACCCCAGTCTAGCCCAGTCCAATCTACTCCACACAGTGTAACACACTCCAGTCTACTTCTTCTGCCCCACTCCAGTCTGCCCCAATCTACCCTACTCCAACCTACCCCACCCCAATCTACCCCCTCCAGTCTACCCCATTTATCCCACTCCAGTTGACCCCAAATGACCCCACTCCAATTTACCCCACTACGACCTACACCAATCTACCCTACTCCAGTCTAACCCAATCTACCCCCACCCCTCCTCCCTCCAGTCTACTACACTCCAATCACCCCAACTACTCCTGTCTTCCCAATCTACCTCACTACAATCTACACCACTCCAGTCTACCCCAATCTACCCCACTCCAATGTACCCCAATGTACCTCACTACAATGTACCCCATCCAGTGTACTCCAATCCAATGTGCCCCAATCTGCCCCACCCCAATCTACCCCTCTCAACCT